>JARKIC010000049.1:0-591698 GCA_029378375.1 Mycena olivaceomarginata | reverse complement strand
GATCTCGACGTGTCCAGAGTCAACAGTATTGATTCCAATAAAGCTACTACTTGTGAAGTGTGTTACAATCTCTACTAGCAATCTGAGACCACCTGCACCAACTTTGTACAAAGTCGGGGTGTAATAATCTGAGGTTCTAGCCTGCTCTGTGCTCCCTTTATACTACTGAGGTCCATGATACATGTGATAAACAGAGTGAATAATATAAATGAGTGAAAATCGATGTGATGGATACAACAGCCAATGAAACGACTGCCGTTTGGTATTATGATAGGTCTATGCCAAGCAGAACAGCCACACTGATCTGCTAGCATCCGTTTATGGGTATCATGAGTGATTCCTCAGCTTGCCGTCTGCTGCCAGAACCTCCATCCTGATGAAACAGAGTTGAATCTGCTGCCTGGAGTCATCTAGCACAGGTCAGAGCACCGGCTCGCAGTCTGTTTATCCGTTGGTGCATTAGTGGTGACCTGCACATCTGTACCAATAGCCTGCTAGCTATTCCTCTACTGGTCTACTTGTCTCTGTTTGTGACTCGCAAACCGTGTTGTGACAGTCACATGCTCGCATCTGTGTTTCAGGTCTCGGGTCGATCACTAGTCAAGTGCCGTGGACACACCCTTGTTATAAGGCTGCTAGCGCCTGGTTTATCACCCTTCAGATTACAGACTCGCTGTTCGCACCATCTGCTAGTGCACTCGCAGTACTGCTTTCCTGTGTCTCGCTTCCTAGGTGCTAGCACCTTGATCTGTTTAGGCTTATGGTTATTTCCCCATGGTTTGTGCCTCCAGACCGTACTAGTGTGTCACACTAGTCGTATCTGGCGCTACAACTGGCAGCTTGGGCTCACTCCAGTTCTCCTTTGTATCACCTAGCCAGGAGTCCCTGAGTGCTAGTTAATAAACACATCAGAAGTGCTAGTGCTTTTCCCATTGTACACACCGCAACCCAGTTGGCGGTGCTGACCTTGTCATCGTGTCACGCCTGCAGCGCACCCTCAAGCCCATGTGCAATCTGGATGGCAGCCCAGTCATCCAGGCTGGTGCAAAAAAGTGTGGTGATGTGAGGCAGGCCCAGCCTTCTTTCTGTTACGCCCTTTGATGCCAATGCCCATCAAGCGAAGGAGGATGCGGAGATGCTAAGGAAGTTCGGGGGAAGGGTAAGAAGCGGGCCATCGAGGCAGAGCCTGTGTCTGGAAAGGGGAAGGGGACACAGGGGGCCATTGTTGCTGGGACAAAGCGCTGAAACACTGTTAACAAGAGCACGCGGCATCTAGTGCTATTTTGAGATTTCCTAGGACCCTGCTGCCGACACGCTTCTTCTCTGCATCAGCAGCAGCCGCCTGGTCTGCCACTGCTTGCGAGCACCTGAGCATTTCCTGCCGGGTCTCCCACTGCTCAGCCAAATAATTTATTAGCTCAACTTAAGTTTGGACCGAATGTATCCCCCACCGCACTCATCAGTTCCATGGAACTTAAGTTCGTTTACAAACACCCTAGCATATTATCTACCTGTATTCTACATAGAATCTCTGAGCTTAAGTTTGGGTTCTGGTCTTAAGTTCATTCAAGACTTAAGACTTCAAGGAACTGAAGATCCTATAGCAGCGTAAAAAATATATGATCTTCAGTTCCTTGAAGTCTTAAGTCAGTCGCGAACGAGGTACTTGAGTCCTGCTGAACTGAGGTCTACGCCGCAAGTCAAGTGTGACTGCGACTCAAGTTCTCCTGGTGCACTGAGGGTTTGCGCTAGCCTTCAGTGCACGGTAGATTAATCCGAGGCGCTAGAGTAAAACTGATTGGTCCAAGGCACGTAAACAGAGATGAAAGTGAGACTCACTGCCTAGAATGAAATCCCCTGAAAGAATAAAGCTCGCAGCGCACAATAAATTCCACCGATGAGAATGAAGCTCAGTCCGGGCATGGTGAGTGACAACACAGAACGGAACTCACCAGTAGATTGAATGCCACCTGCCATACCATAGTGCCACTGGTTCGCCGCCGGCCTGACAGAATTCAACATTGAATGTCTTAAGTCTTGATATCGGGAAGCCGACGCGAAGTCAAGCAGAGAGTGAACATGTAGAGTGATTCTGGATAGAGGATAATGAAGGGCCAATGGCACCCCGACATGAGGGAAGAAGTGCAAAAGTGGTGGTGGCTCATTTGTCTCTATTTGCACATGCCAACCTTTGACAGTCACCAGATGTTCTCTTTTCCTCTCCACCATATGCCACTCTCCCTCAAACCTTCTAACATTCAGCACATCTAAGCCACCGCTAGGATGCTCAAGGCGGCATGGCGCTGATGATGCGTGCAGCATGCCCAGCGAGTCTGTGCAACTTTATCAAGTCCGTGTCACTGTCGACGTCCGAGTCGAGGGTGTGTTTCTTTCTTTTCCGTGAACTATGGGAGGCTACTTGTGTACAGGTGCGTTGTTAAAACGTCGTGTGAATTCGCAAGCTCGACATCAACACCCGACAGAACCCAGTCGGCTACTGGGATGTGCTTTAACCCAATGTAAGTTTTCTCTTTCAATCGATTCATGGGTCTGATTTGCCTTCTGACACCAGCTCATCTTGACATCGTACAATTACAACGACACACCCCTCACACAGGTGTGCTAGTGGCACTGCAATGAGTACACGAGGCTCGGTCATTAGCTTGACGGTGCTCCGAGTCTACTTGTCGCGCGACAACGGTGTCGTGGGCCACTGCAGCCTCTACCTCAACCCCTTGTGAGTCACCTTTCAGTTTAGATTAACTTGTGGATCTGACCAGTGTTTGCCCAGGTTCCCCGGCGGGTGCGCTTACATGACGAGCGCTGGCGTGACGAAAGGTGTGCTACACCCTCGCATCCGTTGCGCCCTGATAACGCTCCACAGTCTTCACAGCATCCTCCCTTGTGCACAACCCGCTTTACAGCAAGTACAGTACGGCATCGCCAGGCGCAAGCTCTCCAATCTCTTGGTGAATGGCGCGAGCTACAGGTGCCCTCCTTCTCTTTCATCGCTGTGTGTGCTGATGTACTGTGTGTATGGGACAAGGCCATTGGCACCGGTTGTGGGTGCCATCCCTGCGCGTGTGTTGGTAGAACTTTAGTTGTTTCGTAGAGCTTCAGTTGTGCAGGACTCAAGTGTATTCTAAGAACTTAAGAGTATTTTCAGAACTTGAGTCATGTACGAGACTTCAGTTGTGCATGGGACTTGAGTTATGGGAGAGTGGAACTCAAACACACTGGACTTGAGTTCGTGAGTAGGGGAACAACGGGTACAGGGGCATTATATAGGGGTGCGGGATAATGAGAAGAACTTAAGTTCCGCGGAACTGATGAGTGTGGAGGGGGATGAATTCGGTCTGAACTTAAGTTAAGCTGCTCTGATTTCATGCTCAGCCGCAATTCTATGAATGCAGGCCCACTTGTCATGGATGGCTGCCGTCATGGGTGAGGTGGGGATCACCACAGAGGAGTCAGAAGGGGAGAGAGTGGCCTGCTTCTGTGGCCTGCCTCATCCGTGTTTCACAGGGGCTGCTGCAACGGCCAGAGGATGACCTTTGGGAACATTTCTCATTGGCCAATGAAACAGTGACTATGGGGCTGGTGGTGAAATAACCACAAACCAAACCTTGTAAATGAATACACGGTTCAATAAATGCAACTACAACAACTCAAACACTATAATCCTCGTGCAAGTTCGAGGTTTTAATCCAGTATAGATTGTGGCAATTTGAACTTTAGTTCTCTTTGGGAAGCAAGACTTTATAGGTCTATGAGTCATATAGATAAACTGCTTGAATCTGTTCTAGGCGCAATCACAGATAAACAGACAAGATTTTATGTTCAACGGTTTGTGTGATGTGGGTCTAGGTTTGGAGATAGTACTCCGATGCATAGCACAAGTGATTCTTTATGAATCCCGATTCTAATAGTATCTGTGATTGCTAATCCTTGTGAGATTACAACCAATTGTCAAGTCCGATCTGTTTCCTTATATTCCACGTGTCCATTCCGTTTATCCAATATGTCCACGTGTCATTTATAAAGATCCAAATCCAACACAGATAATATTCAAACAGGGAAAACAAACAAAACTTGGTATAGCTTCTGGGTGTCTCCGAATGAATGCCTACTCGACCGGTTAAGCGTGAAGTCTAGTAACTTTGTGTCCAACAGGTGGGGTGAGATTCACTGGTGTTCCTCCCATAACCATCCACTTAAATACTTTACAGGATTCTAAATATAAACGAGACAGATACAAATGAGCAGCAGGGTTCAGGGTATATGACTAGTGTATGGCAGCTAGCTGATGAAGTCTAAGCTTAATGATGAGTCAAGATCTACATCACTTAGTACAATCGTGATGGGATATTGTTGATATGTCAACTTTTAGCCGACTTCCTCATCAGCACTCTGTTACCCTCCTTGGTAACCATCCGCTCAAATGGTTCCGCTGTGAACCACTTAAGTGATTTGTCTGAAAATTGTGATAGCCACCACTTCCCAGTACCCGAGTATGGTTTCATAGTCAATTGGTAGGTCGACCAAGTCCAGCCTTCTCTTGGCAATTCTGAAGACATCAGATGGTGCCCAACAATGATCCCTCTGGTTCAGCAGGATAATCCCTCATAATATGCCCTTGGTCAGGGATGTGCAGTAGCCCCAATCTGTTCCCAGGATGGTAAGGTACTTTCCATGATTGCTCCATTAGCGACTTCTCACATCAACCCTTTACCAGAATTGTTGTCTAGCGCCTTTCTAATGGTTCGAGACACATTATATCCCTCTTAGCTAACTGCTCAGGCCAGCATTAGCCCTTGTGAGATGACATCATAATGTAGTGTAACATATTATAGTATGTTGCAAGTCGAGCAGATTTGAATAAATGCTCGGGTGCCCCAATACCAGGTCTGTCACCAAGATATGATGTGTTGGGGAATGGGCGGCAGCACAGGGGTGACCATGGTGGGGATGAGAGTGGGAACAGAGATGGGTGCAGGAGCGGCAGGGAGTGCAGGGGCGACCACAGCAGGCACGGGAGCAGGAGCAGGGATAAGTGCAAGAGGAGTAGGAGTGATGGCGGATTGTCATGAATCACCCAGGTTCTACTTTTTTGCGTGACACATCCGTACAGATACAGACACATCTCAGCAGCATAGGACTCTCATGATGCCACCACGTGACCTTCTCATGATTGAAACCCGGCCACAGATTCTAAAGCCGCAGACTTGGGGCAGTCTGTGCCACAGGATACAGAAGACATTAGGGACGTACAGATGGATCCTAGTCCATGGACACGTCACGACTGCCACAGAAGTGTACACGAAATACATGACTGGTTGCAAACCGATCGGGGTTTGAACCACTGGAGACAATGACATTAAGGATTAGGAAACCCAAACATCGGGTCTCCTAAGTCCTCCAACACCACAGAAACAGACACAGAGGAGTCCAGAAGTATCAGCATTAACACTCCTTAATGCTGCGGTACAGGAACTGAGCGTGATTGACTGCGATCACTTTAATTTATTCAAAGCCTATATAAGCTCGGTAGAATCTCCATGTACAGTAGATTCTACCTCATCTAATCTCAGGCTTCTACCTTGGCTTGACATAGGCATTGTCTCCACCCTGCCCCGCTTCCTCTACATTGTATTACAGGTTGTATCCATGCCATCTGTCCCAGTATGAAGCAAAGAAAAGAATTGTACGTGACACCACCAAAAAACCACAGAGGAGGATGGCGGATGTGAAATCAAAATTGCCTCGTGCTTGGCTAGAGGATTGTGACGGAGCTGAGTCGGCTAGAGGTCGACAGAGGGTTCCGGCACATGAGAGAGAGAGTTAAAGCAGATATTGCTGGGTAGTCAGACCAGCGGCAAGTAAGTGGCGTAAGAATAGGATTGACTAAAGAACCAACTACTACAAACAGGTTTATATACGTCGTTAGGACAGACAGGAGTATAGTGATGGAAGGAAAGGGGAGGTGAATAATCCGTAGTGGATCTCGGCATAGCCGGCTATATAGGTATATCTGTGTAAGCGAGAAATAAGTAATACTGCGTGAAGGAAATAAGTAGGAAAGAAATAAGGTGGGAGCGAGGCGTTACATCCGCCCTCCAGATCACCACAAGGGGATCTAAGTCTGCATCGCGCTACCGCCGCTACCAGAAGGGCCAGACCCATCATCCGGCGCTGACTTCTTCAACTTCCGATCCAAGTCCTCCACCGCCTTGCGTTTCCTAGCGAGGGTGTCCGTGAGAATCCGTGAATGTCTCGATACTCGTATCCCCGAGTCCCCTCTTCTCCGCCTGCCGGCGGTAATAGCCCTTCATGGACCAGCGCTGCTGATCCTCAGCGAGGCGGTTCGCATTGTTGCGGAACATCTCCGTGACAGCAACGTGGCCAGGAGGGACAAGAGGTTGATCCGAAGTGTCGGTGTCAGATACGAAGAAGGCTGCGGGGCTCACGAGGGACATGCCATCGGGGAAAACAAGTTGGCCGTCCTCGATGTAGGGCCAGAAGTAATTCGAGCCATCTGCCTTGTTCAGGGACTTAGCGAAGACCTGGTAGAATGCAAGCTGGACTTCGGGGATGTCGTCACCAGTGATGAGAACGACGGCGTAGTCGATGAAGTGGCGAACGGTATGGGAATCCAGGGTACGGTTGTAATCAGGAAGCTCGATGTGGAAGTAGCGCTTGGTAAGGCGCTTGAGAGCGTGGTGCTGGCGGTTAAATCGAGGAAGCGAGGGTCGAGGTCGTTGGGGGCGCCGAACGAGCCCGCATCGAAGATAGAGAAGATGGCCATTGTAGACGAAGATGTGGATACTGTTTTGAGTTCGTCACGAAGTTCCCCAGCTTTTATAAGCCCAAAAGCAAGACATCCCTATTGATCCGAGATATAATTGCTCCCTCTTGCCACAGGAGGCCGCCCTGATCCATGCGGCAGTTCTGAGACGTCGGCAGCCCCTATAGCCTCCAGGTACTCGGATAGGGCTTGCAATTTCTTGGCTTGTTCATAGGGCATCCAGGACTTGTCGCCAGATTTCCACAGGATCTCAAATAGAGCCTTGGAGCGACGGCCGTAGTGGCTTACAATCCGATCCACGGCCCATTCATTCGTTTCGTCATGGCCTGAGATTCCAAGTTGACATTCCAAGCGACCCGGGAATCGACGGTCGTCATTAGGGACATGAACCCTCAGGAGAGAGGAGTGGAACACGTCGTGGACTCCGCGCTGTCTCAAGTTATCCGGCAATTTCAATCTGGAATGAATTATTCCCGAAGTCCTGCAGAATGGAGTAAGGGCCAATGAATTTCGGAATAAGTTTACGAGCGAGCCCCTTTTCGAACTTGAGGTTCTTGGACGATAGATAGATCAGGTCCCCTTCTTCAAAGGGAGCTGGTTGGCGCTTGCGGTTGGCAGTACGAGTCTGCTTGACACGCGCTGTGATTATGCTGTCATGAGCAGCCATAATAGCAAGACGGCGTTGCATCGCAAAATTAGCAATGCCGGGAAATTCACCTGAGCGATCTGAGTTCCACAGGAGAGAGTGAGGCATACGGCCCGTATCGAGAAAGAAAGGAGCATAGCCCATTGTCTCAGACCTAGCGGAATTAATTGCAAACTCAACTGTAGGGAGCTTATTCACCCAGTCCTTCTGCTTGGGATTGACGCACTGGCGCAGCATCTGAGTCATCGTGTGATTTGCGCGCTCGGTGCTTCCATCAGTTTCTGGATGATACGCGCTAGACATCCTAAGTTTGATACCAATCAGCTCGTGCAGTCGTTTCCAGAAGACACTTGTGAATAGCGAGTCACGGTCGCTCACGATGGACCTTGGCAGTCCATGCAGCTTGTATACGTGTTCGAACATCAACTCGGCCATTTGACGAGCGGTGTAGTTTGATGCGCGCAGGGACGAGATGAACTCGACCTGTCAGTAGACAGATAACCACGACGATGGAGTTAAAGACACGGTCTCAATTACGAGATTCCGGGAGCGGACCCACAAAGTCCACGCCAATGGACTCCCAGGGTTGTGTAGGCGGGTTCAGAGAGAAGAGATGCCTGTAGGGCTTCTGGTTGCTAGGCTTTGCTCCTACGACACGTAGAACAAGATTCACAAAAGCTCCGAGTATCCTCAACCATCTCTTTCCACCAGAAGTGGTCCCGCAGATAGTCGAGGGTCTTGCGAAGCCCCAGATGGGCCAGTATCGAGTGAGCCTCCGATATCACGATCTCCCGAACATTGCGATCCTGATAAGCGATTTTCGGGACGCAGAGGACCTGATGGTCGACATCTTTGAGGTAAATCAGCCCGTCAGTAACCTCGAAGTTGCGAAAGTCCTTGGGAGACTCCAGAATCTTTTGAAAGAATGAGTCTTCGCCGTAGTTGTTGGCCAGAAGCTTCGCTAAGTCGAGACCATGCCATCCAGAGTTAATGGCGTTTGAGCAGCGAGTCGTCCATGTGTTCTAGTTCGTCGTCGGATAAAGGTTCCGTCCCGAGATCCGAATCCACGGGCGGATCTGCGTCTTGACGTGACAGATCAGTTTTGATCCCCGTGCTGTCAACGGCCTCTTGCTTCTTGCTTCTTCCTGGAGATTCACAGTCCCGTCACCCGGGATGTTCCGCCGATCGCGTGGGACTGTCCCTTCGCTTAGGACTGGGATGTTTTCGGTTCGATCGGTCCGCTCACGTAACCGAACTGATTCCCCGGTTCACAGCTCCGTCCTCTGCAGGCTCGGTGTGCTTGATATGATCGACAGCGGCGCCATGGTCAGGGGCGGCAACGGCGCCGCTTTCCATTATGCGTCTCGCATCGCCCTCGGCGTAGCTCTCGTCATCGTCCCTCTCATTCTCTTCTCCCTCTGCGAGCTCTCAGCCATCGTCCTCCGTGCTTGCAGTGGCTGCCGCAGGCGTTCCATGCCGAAGGACACATCAAGAGACGAGGCGCTCCCGTTTCCCGGTGAATATGGGCCCGACGGGTTCACAACACAGAATATTAATTTGTGAGTGAACTGATACGTCTAATGTATTGATTCTAACTGGCGTGCAGGGGACCACTCACCAATGCCGTATTGACGGAGCATTGCAAGAGCTTCAAGCTTCCTCATTCCGGCAATAAGGCTGCGCTCACACAGCGTCTCACGGCATTCAGCAAAGACAAGGAACACTGGACGAGGTATGTGGTTACGTTTGTCAATATATCAATCTGTTCATACCCAGGTGACAGTATCCTTCCGGGCGCAACGAACGCGCACAAAGGCTCTCGCAAGCCAGAGGCGGATAAGAAGACCAAACCCAAGATATCTACTTTGCGTCGGGAGGGCTTGTTCCACGGCGTTGATGGTGTACGCGTGCCAAATGCCCCGGTTACGGAGCGCTCTAAGGATTTGCGCACGGCTGAGGAAAAAGCGGCCATAATGCCTTGGGTATTTTCTTTTTGGCACAATTCCATCCCTTGACTCACGAGAATTCAATTAAGGCCAAGCGGATTGTTGAGAAGTATCCGTACAAGCCTTGTACGGACCAGGCGGATGTCAACGCGTCGATATATATCAGCCGAACAGCAGGGAGCACAATGCAACCTCGGAACGAAAGTACTCTCGATCCGGTGCGTTTCTCCATCTATAGATCGTCTTTAAACTGATTCCGAAACAGACACCGTCACCGAACGAACGTATTTTCGATCCGGTGCGTTTCTCCGTCTATAGAGTGTCTTTAAACTGATTCCGAAACAGACGCCGTCACCGTCACCGCAGAACAAAACTGCGGCTGATATCTTGACGGATTTGCTCGCACTTGTTCAAAACAACGGGATTAATACATCGCAGTCAAGTTCGGATGTCCAAATGACCAGTGTGGAACCTCTTGTCTCCTCTTCAACGCCACTTCCTCCACCTTTTCCTTCCGCGATGCCCCCGCCACCTGAATCTGAAAGCACGCGTATGTGGACTATTAATAATTCTTTGGCGGTGGATGTAACCAGGTGAACAGCGGTCTCATCCGACATCACTGGGCACAGTGACGACGACGAAAACACTCCTACCCGCACATTGAAGTTAGCGGGTGGGAAATTTATTACCTTTACTGAAACGGAGGTCCCCGATCCGCCGGCAAAGAGCTACGCAAACTGCATTCAAGACTTGTTATCCGAATGGGACGACAATATCCCGCATTGGAAGGGGAACTCACCACTCGAAATCAATGGTGTTCCCATCGCTCTTGTCTACTGGCCAATCGTCTACAGGTATTGGAAAGGCAGCCAGTGGAGAGGTGTCAAAAAAATATGGTTTGATTGGAAGGTAAGCCCGCCGTTTTCATTCGAATTCTGTTAATATGCATTTAATTCAGGTCCTCTTTCACGCGATGTCAGCTACAACACTTGACGAGTTCTGGACCCGTTACTCGGTCCATGACAAATCCGGAACCCTTCAACGGATGAAATACACCCCCTTACTCAAACAACTTGCAACGGAACGGAAGGCGGAGAATGAACGACTGGCAAAGTTGGCACTGTGCGAGCTTAACCCAGACGAATTAATGTATCGCAAAGGGGGCAAGCATTACAAAATGACGAAGCCTGCGATGATTGCAGCTCACTACCGCAAATTGAAGGGTCTCGATGCCGGGGAGATGGACGCCGATGACGACGAGGAGTAAATTACTTTGTCGTTGTTACATTCAATTCGAAGTCATTTTAGATCTCATGCACCACCCAATCTCGTTTTATTCACTCAGTGTTTTCAGAAACAACGAACGGAGCAGAGACTCGACAAAAACCAGATGGATTAAACTAAATGCAGTAACAGGTTCTACCACAGCTAAAGCATTTTAAGGACGGTGGACGATTCGGATTCATATAGTCCTCCCGCCGCTCAGAAGGATCATCCACATAAGAGATGAGGTATTTCACGATTGTAAGGCTGCTGAACTCGGTACTCCAGCCGCCCCAATCGCAGATTCGAATCAAGCCCCAACGGCAACACGTATACAGCCATTGGCAACCGCCTCGGCGAAATGAGTGTGTTCCGTAGGGGTAAGGGTCGATTCGGATATCCAGCAAATTGTTCCGGAACATTTCGAGGAAGAAATCACTGGTCTGGATAAAAGATGAATGGGATAAGCGATAACAAAGGCGTAGCGTACCATAGGTGAATTCTGTGGCGAAACGCGATCGCCCGATGCCATTTTACGAAATAAATAACCATCAGTGATTCCGGATACCTTTAACCATTCCGTGAGGGCTCGAACGGGGCATAAATGAGCGAGGTGTGGCAGAAGCAGGTGAAGATAAAAGGGTTTTTACACCTAACCGTTTCAGGGTCAAATAATCCGGTGTGCAGAGAATTGCGACTTACCCACCAAATTGGTTAGTTTTCCGAAATGGCAGCGTTAGCTTGATGCAGGTGTCCGAAATCCATTCAATATCATGCATTTGTATCTTCAAAACCTCGTCGAACCGGGAGGAGACAAAGAAATGAGAGCACATATGCCAAAATAAGCAATCTTCGTGCACGTCCACCCCCCCAGTCGGTTGGGAGCTTGGAAGTCTTGCGAGAACCCGCAGCATATTCTTTAATTTCTGAAACCTCTGGTCGATGGTTGAAGTGATATAGCTTGAACAGTGTTTCCTAAACCTCGTGAGCTGACTGCCATGGAGATTCGAAATGGCTGACCTGTGTTATAGCGCGAGCGCTTGTCGCTGTTTCTCCGGCGCGCACCTATTCATCAAATGACTCTTTGGCAACCAAAGATAATGGCTGAAGATACCTTGCGGCGACGAAGGCTCGTCATGTACGTGGCGACTGTCTCCGATACAGATGGGTTACCAACCATTCGCCCAGTTACCTCACTTTCGTGCCATGGGAGCGAGCCGAGGCCACACAAACGCCCGAAGGCATAAGTCATAGAGGCTCTCATCTTCTGGGCATGGTTGTAGCTGTCCCGTTTCTGATCATGCGGCTTCATGGTGCCGTCGAAATTGCGCTCGTCACATCTACATCATGTCAGTAAACTCAAATTCGGTGCGGCGAGACTCACTCATGCATAATCCAAGCACAAATACACAACGGAACCAATTTATCCGGGGTACTGGTGAAGAATTTATCGTCTTGTTTAATTAACTTGTGTCCTTCAAGAATTTGAGACATCTTTGCATCAATCTGTGTGGACGTATGTAAGTCAAGACGGTCGACTTGTGACTAGGCTCAAGCGCACCGTTTGTATTCCTTGTCCGTGTCAGATGTAACCCCCTTCGAGGCATCCAGGAGAAACTCCTGCAATTGCGATATGTCCAATGCTGCGGGTTCACCATCATCGTGTTCCGTATCCGGTAAAGTTTCGCCTTCTGCCTCGATATCTTCCTCAATTTCGTTGCGATGAGGCTTGTCAGCTTCGTGTGGCTCATGAATCACCCGAAAAAGTGTCGCAAAAACCGGGGGGACGTCAGACATGGAAAGCAAGATGGATTGAGCCCCTATAGATCTACGACAAGACTCAATGCAATAAATACGTATACACCCCCTTTTACTTGCTGAATCTTAACAAAAACCACCCTGAGTCGAGGTTAGGAAAGGAATATCGGAAACGAAAACAGGTGCGCGGCCGGTCAAATCTGTACAAAATGTCAACTCCGTGGGTAAAGATCCGAAAAATTGAAGACCGACCTTCCGGCTCAGGCGCGGTAAGGTCAATGATGTCCTGGACGGCGACTGATGACTGTAAGAGACCGTGACCGGCATACATAAGTGTAAAACTACGCACCAGAAAATTTGGAAGGACCTGGAGTGCGAGACTTTCCTTCTGGCATCGCAGACATGCGAGAACCTCGAGGCTTGGATCTAGATTTGGTGGCTTTGACTTTGGCTGAAGTCTGGACCTTGAAACAAGATCTGGAAGCGCATAGTCAATAATCGGAGCGGGGATCCATTTGATCATAAGGGTCGGAGCGGTGAATGCCGGCGCGCGTATTGCCGCCTTCACACGAAGATTGAGAGCACCGGTGCTCATCTCAACCTTATACTGCTTGAACGTATGGCTCTGCACCATGGTAGTCCGACTTTGCAGGACCCGAAGGACCGCCGATCGCGGAAAATCGTTGTCGGAACTGAGTCCTGATTCTACGTGTGCTTCCAATAGCACCAACCAAATCATACGGCTACGGCGATTACATCAGAATTTAAGCGAAGAATGCAGAACGATAAACGGACCTTGAGAAGCGACTGAATTGCTATGCCTGGATATAAACTTTTGCTGAACTTGGCTGCAATGCCGGTGCGTCCCACCCGAATTGATGCTGACAGAATTTCGCAATCCCAGCGAGATTAGGTTGAGCGAGGCCCCAGCGGTGATTGTCGGGAGGCGAATGATTTTCGGACACGAGGTGATTGGATGTACATAGGCGAAAATCACGTTAATATCAGGGAAGGATGGTGTTTCAGCAATCACAGCCGAAAGAGCCTGGTATCTGCGCCCCAGATGTCCGTGAGGATTGGTAGAAAGTACAACGCAAAGTTCGGTCTTCCACACTGTCAGAAACTCCAAAAATGCGGCGGTGGGAGTAGGGTTCTCCAAGGCTTTCTGCAGCAACAAGTCACCTAGGTTACCGCGGGCAATAGCATGCGCAGTTTTGACGCCACAGCCAGGGATTCCCTGCTTTCGTGTCAATAATGAAAGAAACATCTCCGAAAAGCGCAATACCTTATGATAGTCTCCGCCGGCGAGCAGCGCGATCAGCAAGATGCCGCCACGCGTAAGTGAGATGCTGGGTTTATGAAGAGCTTCTCAGACGAGTAGACAGTGACGTTGTTGCCATCTGCCTTTTTTTGAGGACTGTTCATAAATAAATCAATAGAGATTTGAGAACCGTATTATGTGGCCTACATTTTAATCACCGTGGGCGCTCCAAACAGAAAGACATCGCTATCCGTCGTTTGGACTATGTCAATCAGACCTTCCGAGGCGAGACGTCCTAATTCTGCGTCTGCCTCCCCCGGCGCCTTGAATTTTATCGCATCAGTCCCTGTATACATTGCACAAAGGAAGAGCATATACCACATGGCAGTGGTAGCCGAACTGGCGAACCAACTCGCGGAATTGAGGCGTAAGCGGATGACCACGAGTCAAGACATGGGTGTCGCGCTTGACTTCGAGGCGTTCTGGTCCAATCTTCGACAACACAATACGCAGGGGGAGCGCAAGCAGAGCAACAAGTCTGTAATACAGGATTCGGAGCGCAGGGGTTTGGACCAGCCTTCATGTTGCCGTGCTTTACAGCGTGGTCCGCTTGGTACATCCAAATACTAGACTCCTGCGTAAGAAAGCATATCAGAATGCCAATCCACATACCTGGCATCCACACCCATTAGAATGGGCCGGCATTCTCCACTACCGTGCTTGAAACCTTCTTTGACCGTGAGCTGAAGGAAGTCATATTCCTCCGCAGCGTCCCGCAATACACTTTGATTGAGTTTGTCAGGCAGAAGAAGATCAAGTTGGGTGGGCGCACCTCCCAGAATTTAGGTATACCCATGTCGAGGTTGACGTCGATAGTAAGGGTCGAGTCTCAGAACCCCTCAAATTCGATTGCGGTGGGATTTCCTATTTGGGAATCTGTACGTTGCTGAGCGATTTGGGTCGGGTCATGGAAGACTCGGCAGACCTAGGGAGAGCATTGCTTTGCGGCATAGAAGGGTGGGCCCTAAGACATTTTTTTTTTCGCATAATGGGGTCGCCTTTGGCGGAGGATGATGATACAGAAGTGGCTGGGGTGCTGAGATAAGCGAGAGAAGGGAAACGAGAAGAGACGGACTCAAGTGCATGCCACTCCTGCACACTGAAAAACTACAGCTCGTGTAGGTTACGTGAGCGGCCGTGGGTGTGTGGGAAATCGACGATGCCCGTGTGTGGGAGCGTGCAGCACATCGCGTGCTAGCGAATTTTTTTGCACCAAAGTAGCGGCACGCGACCGGCAGCGGACCTGCAGGCGGGTCTTTAACAAAGATGTATGGGCCAAAAATGGCCCGAGCAAGACTCATGTTAGGTGGAGGGCCATTTGCGCATGATGGCGCCACGTCGACGCTGCGTACACACCGTATTGACTTTGCATGCGCACGTGTTTGGCAGCGGACGGGCTGAAGCGTGTCGGGAGTCAATGGGCAGAGCCGTAACGGACAGGTAGGTGTGTTAGACCGAGGGATTCGGCCGAATAATGACTGAAAATGTCGGGTAATGATCTGGCGGGGAGTCAGCGCCGACGTGGGCGGCATACACACGTTTGATGGCGGGCGGCCCCAAATACCTGTACACTCTCTCGAGAACATCCTATAGTTCCTGTGAGCATTTTATTTGAAGTGCATAGGCTGAGGGTCGACCTTAATACCAATGGTTTTCATGTCGGAGGCTGATCCGGTGGGAGGCGTCGCCGACGTGGATGGCGTGCACGCGTTCAGCGATGGGCGGCCCAAAGCGTTTGTAAAACCTCTCGGGTACGTCCTAGAGGTGATCTAAGTATTTCTTTCAAAGGCATTCTGGGGATAACTGACCAGTATACCAAGGGTTTTGGGTCGGGGTGCATCTGATGTGGAGGCCGCACCGACGTGGTCAACGCGCACGCGTTAAGCGGCGGGTAGGCCATAGCACCCGTACATCAGATTTGGAACATCCTAGAGGTGTACTTAGTACGTTTTTAAAAGGGATTGCAATAGAAACAGACGTTGATACTTGAGGTTTGTGTCGGGTACTGATCCGGCGGGGAGTCCGCGCCGATGCGGGCGGCATACACGCTTTCGGTGACGGACAGCCCCAAACGCCTCAACATCCTCTCGGGGATATCCTAGAGGTAGGCTGAGTATTTTATTTGAGGGTAATTGGGTCGAGGACTGACCAAGATATAAGCGGTTTTGCGTCGGTACAGATCCGGCAAAGAATCAGCCCAACATGCGCGCATTCGGCTCGAGAGGACATCCTAGAGGTACACTGAGTATCTTTTCCGAAGAGATTCACCCATGAACTGACAATTTTACCGATGATGTTCTCCAGAATCAGATCTTGGGCAGCTTCGGCCTCGCTGGGGTCAGCGTGTGCGCGCAGCTTGATGGCTAGCCCGAATCACGTCTAAAACCTCTCTGAGGGTCCGGTGAGTTTTTTTCGTGGAGATTTGGACAGTAACTGACTTCGATCCACAGGGTTTTTGAGTTAGGGCTGATTTAGCAGGGAGTCAGCAAAAATACAGTTGGGATATCCTGCGGGTGCCGTTTATGATCCTCACATCGAGATAAGCGCCAATGACAAGCGCTGAGGTCAAAAATACAGTTGGAATATCCTGCGGGTGCCGTTTATGATTCTTAGCAAAGGAACGGCAAAACAAAAGCACTGGACTCACATCGGTAACTCACATCGGTAGTAGAAACCTTTGGAGACTGCTTGCTCAGGGACATGATTGTGGAGTAGGAAAAGTCAAGATGGGATGTTTACGACCCCATGATAATTGACAGGGTGAGGCTCGGGACAAACGGACGCGTTATTGATCACGTGCACCGTGTCAAGAACTCGACGCGTCAACGACGCGTCCCAAATAATCCAGCAAGTTGCTTTATCCTCTCAGAGGACAATCCACTCGAGTATTATGCTTAAAATACGCGTTATAATGCGAGAATATTTTTATTTCTCATTGAAGCCACCTGGGGCTGTGGTACAACAGTAAATGCAAATACTTGCCAAAAAAATGGGCGGGAAATGTCATTGTTTAGGCGGGGGAGCCAACCCAGCGGATCTCTGGGACTGTGGTTGATCCTCGCTTGGACTGTTAATTTTTCGGCCTGCGATGGTTGCGGCGAAATTCTCGCGGGCCATCAACACATCAACGTACGAAAGACCACGGTCCAGCGCCTCCCACAGGACAGTCCCCTTCCCTGATATCGGGGGACTTGGCCGTCGTATACGGCACACACTGTCAGTGCCCTCGGCTACTTGTCACGCAGCCCGATATATTCAAGCGAGGCTATAGCCGGTGGGCATAAATTAGTCTGCGCCGACCGTGAAGTCTTGCCCCTCATCATCAACCACCACCAACCTCGACGTTTTCCTTGCCCCCAAAACACCTGAATCAGTTGAATTGGCCAATGCCTCCCAACATTTCCACTGCGGTCCGACTCGGTACTCTATTTATTTTGGGGCTGCTTGCAGCGTGGTGGTGAGTGGGCAATCTCTGTCTTGTCTCTTTTTTCCCCCTGTACTTCTGTTTTACGCTGTTCTTCGATGCAGATTCAATTTTGTTTCTATTCACCTCACTCTATCTGGGCCTGTATCTGCACGCAGTTATGTTTTCCTGGCTCAGGCCGCTGCAGATAGTTCTTTACTCTCCGCTTTTTTCTCTCCGCTTTTTTCTCTTTATTCTGTTTTCCTCTTTTTTCTTGTTCTTCCTCCCCGTTCCTCTTTTTCTGTCCCCGTTCGCACTCTTGCGGCGGTTCACTGGCGATCGGGCCCGTTTGATGCCGATCGCGTAGCTCGCTACAGCTCGGTTGCTTGTTCGGGGCTCATCACCTGCGACGTGTTACTGATGTGACCGGACTGTGTATTTTATACATCACAGGTTTACTTCCTTGTTTTGATCTGGCGCTCTTTGGATTCGAGTTTTTGGATGTACCCCCGCCCTCCTTTGGGTCCGTACGGGTAGGAGTAGAGTCTGACTTTGCATCGGGCCCAAATCTAACCTGCTTTGTCTTCAAGCCGGGTCTCAAATCCTTGGCCTTATCCTCGGGATTTTCGGTAGTTTTCACCGCCCGCGCCATCGAACGAGTAACGCGGTCGCTACTGGTGAGAGCCATGGCCTCCAGGCCAGCAAAGACTGGCATGCTGATGGAATTGATATCCAGGACATTGTTATCCACTACAAGCGCTCGCCGGCGCTTCGCGCCGGCTCCCACTTCTGCCGGAATGATAGATTAAAAGCGGAGTTTAAAAAGCTTCGGACAGACGGACAGGCTTAATTTTATAAATAGGGAGAGGAGATGTCGTGATAGGTGTACTCGGATCGCGCACGGACGGTACCAGGAGCTTCATTCGAGTAGATGCGGGACAAAGCGTCGGCGAGAACGTTCTCGGTGCCAGGTACGTACTTCACATCGAAATCGAAGCCGGATATCTTCTCAATCCAGCGGGCCTGTCTCCCCGATAGATTTTTCTGGTTCAGTAAGTGAATTAGACCCTTGTGGTCCGTTACCCAGGTGAATTTACAACCTTGAAGTATATCGCGATGCCTAAGCATCGCCTCTATACCGGCGAGCATCTCGATCTCGTGTACGGGGTAATTTTGCTGAGCCGAACTCAACTTGGCAGAAAAGAATGCGGCCACCTTGGCATTGTCCCACTCGTTACCCTGGCACACGACTCCGGCGATCCCAGTAGCACACCCGTCGGTTACGAGCCAAATCGGAGGTGCACCAGGTTCATACCTCAACGCCTTTCGATGATGATCCTGTCCCTCAGATACCAGACGTTTCACATCTTCGAAAGCCCGTTGGTGAGTGAACTCCCATCGAAAAGGCACCGAGTCGCTTGTTAAATTGTGCAGGATTCCCATAGGAATGCAAACCTTGGGTAGGTCATCCGCAAGATAACCCGCCGAACCGAGGAATCCACGAAGTAAGTTGTGATTCGTCGGTGTTTTCCAATTTAACACACACTGCATTTTGACAGGTTCTGGACCCAACTCGGCTGTTTCGAGGTTAGCCGAGGCACCTCGGGACCGGCTCGTCATATCTCGGCTAAGTTGGGTCCAGAACCTGTCAAAATGCAGTGACAGAGTCAATTTTGTGGGGGTCCATGCGGATGCCCTCATCGTCGACGACTCGACCAAGTATGCTCAATTCCGACCTCAAAAGTTGAAGCTTGTGCGCACTCAGGTAAAGCTTCTCGCGTTTCAATATGTCGATCACCTTCTTGACATGCTCAACGTGCTCCTTCAAGGTATTGGAGTATATAATAATGTCATCAAGATACACGTCCATGAAGCGACCGATGTAATCTCCGAACAGGTAGTTCATCAGGGTCTGATAGGTCGCGGGTGTGTTGCAGTCTCCCTGCTGTAGTACGAGACTGACCATATTCCCGTCCGGGGTGCTGACGGCAGACCGAGGTACGTGCTCAGGAATGATACGAATCTGTTCATACGCATCCTGACCATCGATGAGCAAACGGAACTTGCACCGCGAAGCACGGCGCAAGATTCCCTCCATATCCGGCAGGGGTGAGCTCATCTTCTTTGTATTCGCATTCCGGGCTCTTAGGTCAACAACCACCCGCAGTTTCAACGAATCAGACTTGACCTTCGGTATCAGCAGCATTGGGGCAGTATTGCTCGCGTTAGAGACTTCCCAGCGGCCGTTTTTGAGGTAAACTCGGTGCTTCTCATCCCACAGACTCCTCAACACTTCAGGACAACGAGAAGGCCGCCAAGGCAAGATCTTCTCTTCATCTATGAGAGGAATGGTATGGTTTATTGCGCGAAACGGCGGTAGACCCGTTTCTTCGGCTGATTTACATATAGGTTTGGCATACTCCATCAGCTCGTCGCGCGCAGCCTGCCAGACGTCCTCCTTCAATCCCGTTGCTCCAGAAAATACCTTGGCAGTGGCGACACCTTCTAAAGGTACGGATTCAGTGCTTCCGATGCAAACCCGAGAGGGATTTAAACCGATGCTTACCTTGTGTTGAAACAGCCATGCCGTACCTAAAATCATGTCGTACCCGCTGATATTAGCGACGAGAAATGTGCGTTCCTCCGTGATGTCCTGGTATTTGAACTTAACATTGACGGAGTGGTTGATCTTCGAGCGTGAGCCTTGAACTGCGAGCTGCAAGGTAAGTGGATCCTCCAAGTTCTGGCGCCTGATCCGCAACTGATCCACTAGGGAGCTGGAGACGAGATCACCGAGCGATCCCGAGTCAACCAGAGCTCGAACGGGCTCGCCATTGACGTGTACTACGATAACGAGAGGTCTGGCGACCGTGCGGTTGGCTAGTTTCGGAGTGGAAGCGGTACGTGATATACCTTTCACGCTATCGGCAGGAATCTGAACCCCGTTGCAATGGAGGATGAAATCGCCCTCCATTTCGAAGCTAGGTGGTTCGTCGAACAGCGATCCGAAAAATCCTCCGCTGCCGCCGCCCCTCCAACCGTTCCGGACCTCATTCTCGCGGATCTCGCATTTCAGAAGGCGCTTTATCACCCAACCGGCAAGATCAAGGCGAGGATTCAGAAGCTTGGACTCGGAGATATGCTCATGTAGGTCCCTTCCACCCATGGGGATTATAACAATGAAATCGTCGGGACCTTCCAGATCGTCTTCGCCGGGCTCCTTGAGTATCCTCTCAATCTTCACCAGGTTCATCAGTGGTACGTCTCGGCCCACATCAAGAAAGTATTGCTGAACGGCGTCTGCCAATAACTCCTCGATAGGAAACTCGTGGATCGGCAGAGCGTCCCTGTGCTTCAAGCGCAGGAGTTTTGCACGCTGGTGAGCGTACCACTCGACCATGTAAAACGAAGGCTGGCGAAGATAATCCATGGGTAGGACTACCACATCATCAAAGTAAGCATCTTCGATGGTATAAATATCTTCGGCAGCCTGAAGCACGCGGAACCTTCGCGAATCGTGTCTTTCATCGGACCAGGGCACCTGTTCGTCGCCGGGGTAAGGTTGGAAGAAATCCAGCAGAGCGGCGACGGTATTTCCGACAAGATCACCCAGTGGGCGAGGTCTTCTCTGTACGTCTCCGCTTCGTGGTGTTCCAAAGGTCTCCGCGGCCAATGCCCAAAGCTCAAGACGATCTTCTAGAGTTTCACCGGGATCACCCGGCAATACTGGGCGCCCTCGTTCATACCCGTCATCCCCATCCGAAGAGCTAGAGCTGGACTTGGAACTGTTGACCGTTCGCAGATCTGGCATATCCGGATCGGTACCAGATTCCTCGGAACCCGATTCAGACGAGTTGCTAACAGATTGCAGTTCAGGTAAGATATCCGTGTCCGAGTCACTGGCTGACTTCAGCGAGTCAGATCCTCGGTTGGAATCCGACGGGATCAGCTCAAATTCTGAGGAACTTGACAATCCCGACGGGATCTGTTCAAATTCGGAAGAAGTTGATTCCACCACAGAGTCCGTATACCAGCGCTCTAGATCAAAGGAGTGGTCCTCGAGGGATTTCTTGGGCAAGGTGAGGACCGTACCAAGGTTCAAACATGACACCAGGAGGTCATCGCCTTTTGACCAGACCTCAAAGCTGTCCATGGCGGCTTCGATGCCAATGGCTTCAGCCTCCCGATGTTCAAGGAGGAATCGGACGGCGACAGTCTGCGCCTCGCGCATTTGGCCGTGAGTGAATCTCTTTTGGTCAACAAAATCTCGGGGCTCCACACCAGTTTTATCCAATAGCGTCATCATATACCACAATGCCGGGTAGAACTCAGGGTCGTGTAGCAAGTCCGAGGTTATGAAACAGTCATCGTCGCGGACATTGTCCATCAGTACGTATTCCTCGTCCGAAATCCGGTACAGAAGGAACCGATTTTCCTTGTACAGGTCATCTTCCGAGCAAAGCGGGTCCCCAGGGTACGGTTGCGCCACGTGAAGCATCAGAGTAGCGGTGAACGCGTACAGATCTCCAATTGGGTTCTTGGGTAAGTCTTCCGAGTCGGTCTCGCAAAGAGCGCTTTTATCTGAAATAAATTCAAATTCGGCGGTAGAATCGAAACTTTGAAGTTCCTGTTCCCCGCCCTCCTCGACTCTACCAAGACTTTCAAACTGTACCGAGCCCACATGCATCGTTTCCAGCACCTCGGTGCTTTCATACAGCGCGTCACGAGAACTCGATGCAGTATGCAGGCTAGCGGTGTGGGCACTGAAACCCGGGGGTCTACCCTTATTTTTCGAGGGTACAGACGTTGCCTTTGGGCAGTTTCGTGCCAAATGGCCCGGCTCTTCGCATCTGAAGCACAGTCCCTTAGAGAGTAGGTCGTTCCTCTTCTGCGCAGACATTGCTTTCTCAGGGTCAGATTTCCCATTTTTACCAGTAACGCCCACAGCGGCGGTCCTCAAAACCTCTTCACGAGATTTATTGGGGTTCGCACGCCCTCCGCGGCCACGTCCGCGGAAACCTCCACGGAATGCGTGGCCGCTGCGCTGGGGTTGGCCGTTCTGGGTAGGCGGGTGGGATTTCTGAGGTGCGGGCTGTCGAGGTGCGTAACCTCCAGTATCCCGTCCTTTTGAGGCCAACTTTAGCAGCACTTCAGACTGCTCGGCTGCTTTGACAATCACATCCCACGTCGATACCTCCGGATCCAATTCTTTGCGGTAAATCTCGGTTTGAATCGGAAAGCTGAAACTATTGAACAGTTGAACGATCTTTTCCTGGGTATCTTCCAACCCAATGGTATTATAGATCTCCGACCATTCAGCGACGTGAGCAGCGACATCCTTGCTACCCTGATAGCACCTATTTAGATGTTTCCGTTGATTGTTACGGAAATCAACAGGGAAACAAAATTCAAAGAGCTCAACGAAGAACTTCTTCAAGTCCCATGCCTCCTCGTCCGGTACGACCACTTGATTATAAAAATCAAGTGCCTTGCCGTCCAAGTAATACGACACGAAGAAGACTTGTTGTTCTTCGGGGACGCGACCCATCTTCACGTAAGTCTTTGACTCCCTCGCAAAACGCTGAATCGCGTTCGCATTAGGTTCACCATTATAACGGGATGGGGGGATGGGACGCAGAAGCATCTTCTGCTTCCTATCATCCCCGCGTCGTCGTTTAGATGATAGCCGTGGGCTAGACGCCCGCCGCCGCGAAGATCCAGTCCCACCAGGATGCGGAGACTTCGAGCCCTCGTCTGAGCTCGAGCTGGAATCGTCTGATGGGTCGGAAGGCGGCGGGTTCGTGTTACCCGACTTAGGAGGTGGGTCTCGCAATGCTCTATCAAAGAAGTTCTGAGCAGCAACCCTCCCCGGAGTGATCCCCCGTGAGATGGGCCTATCAGGCGTGCTCAGAACCACAGAAATCACCGGCGTCTCGCCGGACAAAGACTTCTCAGGTCTCCTTTCCCCCGCCTTCACTTCAAGATTGCTAATCTTCTTCAACAGGAGCGTATAAATATCTTGAGGTGTCAGTCCGGACAAAATATCACGGTCGTTCGACTCGTGAGCAGTGGCGAGGGTAGGTGGTTCAACTATCTCGGGTTGAACGACCTCAGCTGTTTCACAACAGGCTGAATGGGGACCTCGGTGGGAAGTTTAAGGGAGACGCGTGCGCGCGCTGCGTCTTCCGCCTTGGATTTTTTCTTCCCAGCCTTGGGACTCTTCGAACGCTTCCGCAGTTTCTTAATCCTCGGGGAAGCGGGTCGAACGGAGACTTCGTCATCAAACTCAAGGTGAGGTGTAAATTCTTCTTGTTTAATGACACAGTTAATCTCGGCGTAGTTGAGCAGCGCCTCGCGCTGTGCTCTCAACTCGGCTTCTGAAAATCTGTGAGAGACATTACGTCTCCCCAGTTTCCAGGATCAGGGCCCTTGCCCTTGTTCCGAGATGGGCCCGCAATCGGGCTTGGGATGAAATCGTCTTCATCCTCGACTTCCTCAACTGTAACCTGGCGCGACCGAGGTTTCTCGACAGTTGGGTGCTCAGGTGCATTACCCTGAGTACCAATCTCCTTGATGCTCTTGGCAGGAGTCGTGATTCCCCCCTTTCTGACCAATTTGACGTTCTCCTGAATTTCAGGCACCAAAGGTACCGATTTGCGTTCCATCTCAGCACGAAGCTGATCCAGATACGCCTCTTGACGACGAACTAAAGTTCCAAGCTCGTCGACGCTCAACTCATGAGTCGCTTGCGCGACGGTGGATTCAGTCTCCGACTCGGACGCATACGAGTCGGTTGCGGAGTAGTCAGAAGCATAATAATTACTGTAATTATCGTTGCTTCTATTCAAACCACGACGCTCCCGATGCGACCGGGACGTCTTACGAGTGACAGGAGTCCAGCCACTGTCGTCGTCGACGTCAATGAGCGGCACTGGGTCCTCCCCACGCACGCCGTCTTCCACCTTGCTCACAGAGAGCGAGGGCAATTCAGAAGATATATCTCCGGCAATTACACCGGGCGAGTTCTCCGCCACCGAAGTGACGGGCAAGTAACTCATCGCAGAAGCGACGGCTGGTCTCGCTGCCAAGGCAGCGGTGGGGGGTATTAAGCTCCTCAGCCTCAACCGACGCAAAGGACAGGTTGGTGGGGGAGAAGAGGGGCTTGGGAGGGGGATAAATGCCAGCCAGAGTGGCGGCACGGGTATGGCGAGGGCTACTCACCGTGGACATACTAGTTCTTTAGTCTTTGGGGGTGTCTGCGGCCGAGGGGTAGACTCGGTTGATCAGACCAGGTGGAAACCAGCAGAGCAGCGACGAGTTCGAGCACTTAAAAAGATGTGACGGAGCTGAGTCGGCTAGAGGTCGACAGAGGGTTCCGGCACACGAGAGAGAGAGTTAAAGCAGATATTGCTGGGTAGTCAGACCAGCGGCAAGTAAGTGGCATAAGAATAGGATTGACTAAAGAACTAACTACTACAAACAGGTTTATATACGTCGTTAGGACAGACAGGAGTATAGTGATGGAAGGAAAGGGGAGGTGAATAATCCGTAGTGGATCTCGGCATAGCCGGCTATATAGGTATATCTGTGTAAGCGAGAAATAAGTAAATACTGCGTGAAGGAAATAAGTAGGAAAGAAATAAGGTGGGAGCGAGGCGTTACAAGGATACAGAACAAACACATGTCAAGTTGAATGTTCAATCTGGTTCAACTTTGTCATAGTCTAGCAAAAACCTCCGGTCTGCAGGCGTGACCGTACCCGCATATAAATAATCCAAGCCCAGAACCCCCAACTCCTGACCTCATTACAGCAATTCCGCAGTCTGGTTGAACTCACATCGAACTTCAACTTTCTGCCTTCACCACCTGTTCATGAGCTCCTGGAGTGGTGTGGAATGTGTGGGATTGGGAGGCCTCAATTTCTCTTGTGACAATGACTACAGCAGCCTAGACGAAGCCGCCTCCACACCCCCGGTTAGCCCCAACCAGCAGTCACAGAAGCGAAAGCGAGGAGGTGGAGAAGAATATCACAGATCCCCTCTGCCACATAAGAACCGTGCTCCTGCCCACTCAAATCATAAAATCAAACCCAAAGGCCAAGTTGGTTCAACATTTTATTCGCCCGAAATCCGCTAAGGTTCATCTGAAGCCTACCAAGGTTTCCAATCGAGCGAAACAACGAGTCCTGAGTGACTCAGAGGATCGCAAATCTCCTTCAAGCACCCCGCCGTCAGAACATAACCCTCCTAACTCAAAATCTGGAAAAAAACCGAACAGCCAGGTTGGTTGAATTTTCTTAGCCTGTAAAGTCTGCTGATCTTCATCCGAAGCACACCAAAGCCTTCCGTACAGCGGCCCCGTCAACCGATTTTCGACGACACGAGAGCTTCTGGTTCAATGACGGCTCACTGTTTATCCAACTCGATGGTGTTGCAGTTTTCTCGGCCGGGTGTTCGACATCCGAGAGGCAGCCTATATAAAGTCGTCTATGAATATTTCCTAAAATCCGGGGACTTTCTGGACGTATCCGTGAAGGTGGAGGAAGTAGACGGATTCGACCTTTATATTCTTGACGGCATTCACGTCAGTTTGGAGGATTTCGAGGTCTTGGGGAATCTTATTGATGGTGGGCTGTGAGTACTGGAAGAGCCATATTTTTAATTCTGTCCCTCAACAGCTTCCCAGAGAATATGTCTATGGTAGCGGTCAGGTTCCCTTCTCTATTTTGGCGTCCGCGATACGTGCAGCAACGACGTTTCAGTGCCCTGGCATCCGCTCATGGGCCATCCAATCCATCGAAGAAATTTGGAATCCTCGCCGCGCATTCCTTAAACCCCTCTCCAATGCATCCCAGGTTCTCACTCTTGCCCGTACCTACCACATGGCCGAAACCGTAACAGACCGCGCACTCTACGAGCTGCTGCGCGCGGAGAACTTTGATGAACTCAGAAATATGCATCCTCCCTCACTCCAGAAGCGCCTCGATATAGCCCGAGGAAAATGCACGACGCGTGGATTTCAATTGCCGCAGACCCAGATAAATCGAGTGTCCCCTGTCCATGGGGACCTGGCCTGGATTCAGAGGCCGCGTGTATTTCGCACTCCCCGTCGGGCGTCCGGGACAATCATATCAAGGTCGTACACACGTCACTCTTCATAGACCGGTATATGTACGACCCAATCGGAGGCTTGGAGTTGCTCATCTCTGGGAAAATAAATTGGTCCGCGACGGGATACTGCCCGGGATGCGTTCAGCTCAAAACGAGACTGTGGACGGATAAAAAAGACAAATTAGTGCAGGAACTGAACCTTTGGTTTCAAGATTTTAAAAAAAGCTACGGCTTCCTTGTAGGTTCTTCTCCAGACCGAATCAGCTCTCCGTCTGATATATGCGGAATTTCTCCCCCACTTTGTACTGGTATGTTTTTTGTACGCTCCAACCCAAATTTCCTGTGAGTTCAAGTTGAATTCGGGGCGGTTTCAAAGTTGAAAAAACGGTCACATGACAGTCGCGTACGGAATTCCCTGTATTAATTCTTTCACAAGACCACGTATTAGTCCGTGCAACAAGTAAACTTTGAAAGCGAGGCAGGATAGCTATTGATACAATACATTGGCGCGCGACGCGCACTCTTTAAGTTAGTTAATTAGGCGAAGGGTCACGAGTCAGGGATTGACGTGGACCAAGCAGTCGTAGCGTCTTGTCGTCCATGGGATCGCGACGGTATGGGTGCGATCGCGTCAGGGAATTGAGCGGCGCCAGGTCGCGGCACGGACCAATCTCCCCGCGGCGCTCATCGGAATCGGAGATGAGGTCGAAGGGCGTCGGCTCGACTGGCATAAGCAACCGTGGGAGGGACTGGGTGCTCGATCCGGACTCAAAGCCAGAGAACAGGGGGTATAATGGGGCGGTGGGGTGACGATGCGTAGGACGAGGAGGAGGACGACGACGAATTGTAGTCGGAGCGCGGAGAGCCGGCGCGAGGCTGATAGGGCATAATTGGGGAAGTGATCCATCCACCTGAGGAATGCCGGGGTTGTGGTTGTGCTGGGTGTCCGGGATGTACTGGCCATTGCGGTGCGAGACGCACGCGGGTTGCTGAGAATTCAGCCGGCGGAGGGGGGCGCTCGTGGATCTCGCGCGTGTAGTTATATGGTGGCTGGGCGATCTCGGAAAGATTCTGCGGAGAAGGATACGAGTAATGAAGTCCGGGAGATTGCAAGGTGGAAGATCCAGGGTGCGTGTAATGTGGGCTGTGATATGTCGTCGGGGATTGCATTCGTGTGCGAGATTGTGGTCGTGAATATGGTTCGTACATCCGGACTGGTGAAGGGGGCCGAGCACCGGCTGAGGTGGATTTGGTTGGACGAGGGGCAATGGGAGGCAAGGGCGAGGGGAATGCTGCGTAAACCCGGGCTACGCTGGACTGAGAAGGCAGATCGGAATCGGTGTTCTTTCATTTGCCAATCCAGGTCCTGGTGAACATGTTCGAAGGCACCTGAAGATGCCTGACATCCGGTATATCGTCCACTGTACCCAACTGGTCAACAGTGGACTCTGTAAAATATGCTGCTGCGTCCAAATCAGCGCAGGAATAAAAAATCGTACTTCGGCGTACTCAGGTGCCATTTCCTCTTCCCCTGTCCCGTCTCCACCCAAACCGAATAGGTCTGTTTAACCAACTGCTCCCATCCCATCGGTTCGTTCCTGCTGCTGGTAGAGATGTAAGAACTCGTTCTGACATTCGTATGCGCCACTCACCCTTGATTGGGGTCAGGGACCCACTTTTCGTAGTAGAACAAAAACTCCTGCGGGAGAACTCAACGCCTTGGACAAAAATCGAACGACGGTACACACGTCTCGCACGCGTGAGGCGCTCCATCTTCTCCCCTCAGTGAAGCGCTCGATACCGATGTCGGTAATCTCGGTGTTGGGAGATCGTTCCTCCCATGCGTACACACAGCCAGTCTTTAGGGCTGCGGCGGCGCTGCGCGCTCATCCAAGTCCAGCCTTCGTGAGACCATGCGCAGGACACCCCTACGAGTTAGGCTGCTTCAGAATATACCTACGATGGAGGCGGAGAGATCCTACCTGCGAATAGCGAAGAAGATTTTGTGGGCGTCCTCCACGGAACGGATGCGGAGGTTCGTACAGGTAGGTTGTTGCGCAGGGGGCTGGTGCAGCGGTGGGGGCATCTTGCGGAGAAAGGTCCGCCGCGTTCACATGTAAGTAGGGCCAGCGCAAGCGCTGGATCCTATTAATTAACCCGTACAGGCTGTACCTGGTACCCGATACAGCACCACAACCCTGAAAATCGCGATGCATGCCCTCTCACGCTTGTAAACCTTAACAACCCAAAATTTTCAGATGGATATCTCCAGATTTTCGCCTCTTCTGGCCTTTTCCCCGAGTTATCCCGCTTTATATCCGCTCGTCTGAGCTGTTTACTGGATATTCACCCTGATTCCGCGCGTAAGTATCGCATCATTCCGGACTACCTGAAGATTGGATCAGCGGTAACTCCTTGCATCCCTCTCTGTTGGCCCGACGTCTCGACGGAGGAACAAGACACTTTAAACTCTCCGCTAAATCCCAATCTTTGAAATATCTAAGCGGTGACATCGCAACATTCGGCGCCCTCGTCCGAACTCCGCGGTCCCAAACTGGTTCCATCTTCTCAGGTCGTAACACAATTCAGCGACGGTCGGCGCCCGGGTCCCAATTTACAGGGTGCATTCGTGTTGACCCCGTTCTGCTGCGTTCATTCATTCGAGGATGTCCTCAACGCCTCGCGGCTCGGATTTTCCCGTGCCCATCCGATTTCATGGAAATACCATTCACCGTGGACCCACAATACCTGTTTAATCCGACAGCCCAGGGTAAAACCGCACCCCAATATCACGCATCTCTATTACCTTGTGTGCCAGCTGTCTGTGGCGTTTATCCCTTCTTGTGCTTCCACCACGTTTCCTTCACTGAACCGGTCCGGACGTGCCCTTGTGTCTCGGGCAAGGGTATGTGGTCATGGGTTGTCGCCTTGTCTATCTAACACATCGACCCCGGGCTCCGCTGCCAGCCATACCTGCGACACACATGGTTAGCATCACATCCCTTATTTGGCTAGTACTCAGTCGATGCTGGATGCAGCTGAAACTGGGCACAAGTACTTGACAATAGCGTGTCCACAGCGGGCGCCCGCGCGCCCAACGATTAATTTTATGGTCCTTGCCTTGCCCTTCGCAGACGGAGGGGGTGGGATCATTCTCAATGTGCGCCATCCTGGTCTTAATACTTATACAAGAGTTGCTCGATTTGGTTGACAAGGGTTGTGCTCGGGAGCACTTTTTACATGCCCGAGGCACTTCGAATCGACGTCTCATTATGATCATATGTTCCCGGAGAATAAATTGTATGTCCACCTATCTGCTTATGCATGTGCGTGGTGTTACTGGGATTAATCGGTGTACAAGGGCTCAGTTTACAAGTCCATCCTGAGAGAGCGAGGAGAGCGGCGAGAGCGATCGAGAGGGGGGAACGCAAAGCAAAGCGACAAGACGTGAAATCGGCCCGAATACGTAGCGGGGCATGCGACCGCTAGGGGCTGCCGAGGGAAGCGTACCGACGTCAATTACGATAGCCTGGGAACAAAGGACATTAGGGCCTTTTCGTCAATAGGATGGCGGCGCAATGGAGGGACGTTCTCGAGGTATTCGAGGGGAGCGAGCATCTCCTGAACGCGCCGAGGGGGACGTGGGGTTACAGAAGATGCCCGTGGCGGTCACCACAACGTTGTGAGGCTGTGAGCGGTTGACTGTCGACGATCCATACAGGTACGGCTGGTCAGAGGACCTGGTCCGCCCGGTCCTGTTGGCAGAGCGCGCGCTTTTGTACATGCCGGGAGGGACCCTGACAGACGCGAGGTGAGGCAGATCGTCAACGGTCCGCAGGAAGTCGACTGTGTCCTGGGTAAAGTAGGCAACTAAGACAGTGTTACAACTCAGTTCGGCTGATGGTAGAGACGACGCCGAACACATACTAAGGTGCCATTTTCGCCGCCCGCTGGCGGTTTCCACAAAGACTGAATAGGTCTGCTTTATGAGGTTTTCCCGCATGAGGACATGGGTAGGCCCGTATCCTAGCGGGGAGCTACGGGAACAGCATCAGTCTTGGTGGACACTCGGCGAACGGCAATGGGACCCACGGAACGTCCGAATCATAGCTCATATCGATTTCGACTGGAGATGATTCTCTCTCGTGATAAAATAAAAATTCCTACAGAGGGATTAGGTCATGGTCAGCGGGAGCGGACGTGGGCGGTGATGGTGTCTTACTTCTCTGACCCGACTTGGACCCCATCGAATAGAGTCTGTCCAACGTTCTATGCCGAGCTGATGAGCGAGGTAAAATGTCAGTTACGAGTCTGAATATGAGGAGGTGACGATGTGTACTAACCCCCATCGGCTCCGTGTGGTGTCCCCCTCGTTCCTCCCAGACAAATACGCAGCCAGAGGTAATGGCCCTACGTTCTTCTGTATCCAGCCGTCTAGTGATCATGGGTAGAATCCCGAGGGCTACACCATGGAATATGACATGCGCATCGTGGGGCGACCTAACGCGTATCCCCTCGCAAGTTGGGCGCTGCTGTATCGGCATGAGGGAAACGGGGGAAGGAGACTGCGCTGTCGAGGGTCCTTTTAAGCAGAGATGATAAGAGGAAGAGTGACGGCTTCCAACCTTAACTATAGCAGGTATATATCGTGCAAGCGCGGAACAAGAGGCATGTGGAAACTGTGCCGTAAGGGTCCAAATCATTTCCTGTGCATTTGATGCAAATCTTGTTCTCGTCACGACTGATTAGAAGTGTTCTGCCTTATAACGATAGAGTTTAGGCCTTCATGACGGCCCGGCGGAACCTGCTGGGAAAGATCTATCCGCAAACGGTGGGCCTATGGATCGTCCATCGGCATCAAGACTGGCAGAATCCAATTGAGGTATTGCCAGAGTGCAGACTTCCAAAGACAAGATCGGAGAATCCAAGCAGGTACAGAATCCATGAGGTCGCCCCGTGTAGCAGCTTCATACCTTCGTCCGTAGAGACCGGAGGCTACTCAGCTTTCTCCGCGTGATGGTCCGTGATAGTCTATTCCAGACGCTGCTTTCACAGGCTTTGCAGCGCCTTGGACGTCCGAACCGAAACCCGCGCGATGGCGAGCAGGCTAATCTTTTAGTTCTTCTGATCTCAACGCAAGTCGCGGACGTCGCCAGGAAGGGGATATGTACGCGTCCGAAATTACCATCGGCGCTATTTGGGACGGGCAGTGGCATTTGAAGTTAGAACAGTTACTTCCAGATGTAGACTTGAATAGGAGTCGATAGACCATCTAGAGGTGACAGTAACAGTGTTCATGCGAACCAAATGAGCTTTCGCAACGTAGCATAGTAATCTGAGGAAGCTTGGAGTATAAACCTGGCGATCTGCGAGTGTGATTTTATGAACGATGGTCTCACGAGCTTGCAGGATTCGATCATCAGCTAGCTTCCCCCTAATCCGCCGGCGGGAAAAAAAGAAAGGGCGGGCTAGTAGGGAGTTAGCGTGCGGGAATAATGGGAAAAATCCTCGCAGCCTAGTAGGGCTGCGGGTGAAGCTGACCTCCGCCATAAAGTAACCAACCCGGGAGACGCGCCCCTATAGATGCGAAGTCAAGCGGATGAACAGTTGGTGCGAGATCTCCACCATTGAGAAGCTTTCGCACCATCATGCGAATCACGGCGTTCGTTGAATGTTAGGACATTACATCGCCGGTTCCAAAGGGAGCACAAATAGAAGACAGAGGACCGTCGGAATCAGATCTTGACCAAATTCCACAGCCGAAGACAAAAATTTGATTATTTTGCACTATGGACCTCAACAGCTGGGTGGCAACCAATCGCAGGCATGTTCTGATAGATTCGGTGAAATGCGAGGTTACCGTAACTGGAAAAACATATCGACCCCACCGCATTTTTTCGACGACAACCATACGCCATAGAGTTCGTGTGCTCTTGAATAACCTCAGGATGCTGGCGATGGGGTCTTGCCGAAGTTGAGGTTCAAGTCCAAAAAGGGAAATGAGCACGTGGTTTCACACAGCCGCATCGTTAAGACAGATGCTTTTCGATTTGACTTTGATTTGACTCGAACTGGAACTACCGAATCTCTGCGGCGTCTAGTATTCTTCGCGAAATTTCAACAATATAGGGACATGTCTGTGCAGCAACCCCCGTGGTCCCCCCTCAAAGGCAGCGCGAAGATCCTGTTCTCAAAGTCTACAATTCTCTCACAAAATCAAAAGTCAGTGCTCACTTGGGTGGCCAAAATCGCAAAGTAATAGGATCGCAAGTAGACTGAATTTGTTCCCCGGGATGCACGCCGCGTCAAATGGTACAACTGTGGGCCGACTGTTTATGATGCGTCGCATATATGGGACACGCCAGGTAATACTGTCAACAAATTCTACAAACATCTGCGGCCGTTCATGCGCGAGATACAGAAACTATGTAACTCAAGATATCCTGCGGCGAATTATGACGGACTTCTTTGGTTACGATGTGCATTTCGTGATGAATGTGACCGACATTGACGACAAGGTTGCTACTCTGAGCTTTTCTCCAACGTTATCGATTGTTTCCTCACCACCGTCCTACCCAGATAATCAAGCGCGCGCGTTTCAAAAACCACCTCCTTGAAAAGTTTCGAGAAGAGACGAAAGGAGTATCGCCCGAGTTAATCACTCAAGTGCATGCTGCATGGCGGAACCATGTGCGAGAGCAACTCCGCAAGGGCTTACCGGTGGCCGACGCTCCGAAGGAGGGCGACGAGGACAGCGCCTGTCCTCGCCTCGCCGAGCTAATACAGAACAAGGATTGGAAGCAGGAGTGCTTAAGAAGAGACGAAAGTTTGACATGAATTTCTCCTCTGCGGTATGTCCAACCATATCACCGTTTGCGATTAAAATAAACTCTTACTCTGGCGTGACTGACGTACGCACTTCGCAGAGTCAAACACTTGCAGCACTTGAAGTTGCCCGTGCTCAGTTAAGCACCGGAAACCGCTCACAGGAAGCTGCACACACGCTCATCGCCGACTCTAAGGACATTCTTTCTCAGGCCTTGGATGATCAAGTTGTGTTACGATTTCTCCGACAGAGATGTCTGTTTATCATGCTTTCCGGCAGTACAAATTAACGGTTACGGATCCCAGCATTTCGCGGTCGCTGGCGGCCTACTGGGAAAACCAAATTTTCGAAGACATGTCTCGATTGAGAGTGCGCGACCCCCGGACACGATTACTCGAGTGATAGAGTATGTTCCCGAGATTGTCGCATTCGTGGAAGGAATCGTCAAGAATGGCTTCGCCTATGAATCCGAGGGTAGCATCTACTTCGACACCGAGGCATTCGACAACAGCCCCGAGTACGATTACGCCAGGTTGGAACCCTGGAGCAAAGGTAACAGAGAGCTACTCGAAGATGGCGAAGGTCAGCTCTCATAGACTCTTCACTGGGACGGCGATACAAACTACATTTATTATTGTTCCGGTAGGCGCGTTGTCACAGAAGACAGGTCGGCGAGCCGCGGACTTCGCTTTGTGGAAAAGCTTCAAGACCCGGCGAACCCTCATGGCCATCCCCATGGGGTCCTGGTCGACCCGGCTGGTATATTGAGTGCTCAGTGATGGCTAGCGCTATTCTCGGTGACAACATGGACATTCATTCCGGGCGGAATCGATCTTGCTTTCCCTCATCACGACAACGAGATGGCCCAATCTGAGGTATATTCCCTAATTTTGCAACCCCGCATTCTCGGAAACTCTTATCGTTGGATTTTATCAGGCCTACCACGGATGTGGCGCATGGGTCCAACTATTTTATCCATACCGGACATCTGCACGTCGAGGGACTCAAGATGAGTAAATCATTGAAGAATTTCATCACGATCGGTGTGAATACTTTTTGTGATATTCTCCCGCGCCCGGGTCCTGAAACGGAAGTGTAACAGGAAATTCTGCAAAAATACACTGCTCGCCAACTGCGTCTTGCGTTCCTAACACAATTATGGAGTGCTAAGGTCGATTTCACAGAGTCCTTGATGACGGGAGAAGTGCGTAGCCTCGAGACGACGATAAATGTGATGAGTTTTTTTAAAACATTCGCGGTCTCCGCGCTGAACGCTTTGGAATGCCGTTTCTTTAGAACTTTTTCACGAATGTCAGCGCTCTCCTTAGCCAGGCCAGCGCCGACGGCACCAAGTCGGATGGGTATCACCATTACGAAGAGCCAGAGCGGGAATTGCGCATAGCGTAAGTACCGTACAGCTGTTTCTCGCGTATACTCAATTATCTTTCCCATGCAGACTCTATGAGAGCCAGTACGCCTTCCGCGTAGCACTCTGCGACTCGTTCAACACCCCCGCAGCGCTCGGCGTCGTCAGAGACCTGATTGCGCGGACGAATGTGTACATCACGTCGCGGGGCAAGGGCCTAAATCTTTACCTGCTTGAGAATGTCGCACGCTGGACTGGCCAGATGCTGCGCATGTTCGGCCTCGGCGAGGGTTCCCCGGAGGAGCTGGGATGGGGCACTGATGGTTCATCGGCTGGTGGAGTCAATGTTCGTTTCTCGACTTTCATCTCAATTCTTTCGCCAGTCCTGATTGGGCAATAATAGCGCGAGGAAGTACTGATGCCCTACATTCGCTCCCTTTCCACTTTCCGGGACAGCGTGCGTCGCTTGGCCATGGGAAAAGGAGACACTGCCCTCCAGGATATCTTGGCTCTCTGCGATAGGCTCAGGGACGTCGACCTAGTTCCGCTCGGTGTGGCGCTGGACGACCAAGCGTCGACTCATCCCTAGATTCGCCGTATATGGGCCAGCTTACTGACGGGTCTCCTGTAGATGGGAAAGCGCTCGTCAAGCTCATTCCGCCGGCGGAGCTCATCCGTGCCCGGGAAGAAAAACGAGCACTGGGCGGAGGCTAAAGCGCTCAAAAAGACGGCTGCGGCCGAAGCTGAGCGGGGCTAAGCGGGCAGCAAAATTAGAGAAAGGCCGCGTGGCTCCGCAAGATATGTTCAGGCCGCCCAATGTTCCCGAGGGAACGTATGGCTCTTGGAACGAGATGGCATCCCCCTTGACTGATGCGGAAGGCAAGGAGCTCTGTAAGAATCAGGGGAAGAAAGCTGCGAAAGATTGGGCTGCACAAACAAAGTTGCACGATGAGTGGCTGGCGTACCAGAAGGAGGCCAAGGAATGAAACGGAATGTATTAGTTCATCAGAATCATGATCTAATTTATGTGGCTGTTGTCTAGATATCACCAGTCGCAAGCTTTGACAAGCAGTGCGGCGATTTTTTCGAGGCCCGCCTGATGGAACGATTGAATACAACCTTGCAGAGGAGCGGAGATTGAATGGAAAGTACCTTGTCTTCGTCATTGAAATGCTTCAACAGCCAGACAGTCCAAATCAAGTAAGTACGCCGAGCACACGAACAGCGTCTCCGTCCGACGGCGAGATCAGCGGACACACGATCTCACTTCTTGTTTCACCGTCCACAGGCTATGTGGCCGGGATAACTTTCGACATCAGAGACGACGACGGTGTGTCTCTGGAGAAAGCTATCAGCACATACGCCTCGGGCTTTTCCAGGAGCTGTGTTGATATATTGGGCATGCAGGCTTCCCGTTGAAAGGTCCGAGAAGCAGTCTGCTCTGCGCAGGCTTGCTTCCGCTGCTGGACTGCGGAAAACAGCGGTGCATCAAGGTAGAAGCCTGGGTCGAGAATTAGAACAGATGATCAAGCAGACGGTGATTTTTCGCATCATGATGAAACACGGTTGTATCCAGAACGTAAAGTGAGATGCGAACTCACCACACCAATTCACTGCTTGTTGGCCGTTTCCAAAGTGTGCAGGAAAAGCGAGTAGCGAGTTGTAGAATTAGAGATGCTGCGTTCGAAAGATTTGTTACCGGGGGTATTTGAGACGATTGGTCACTATGATCGGTATGGCGCACCCAGTTTCTCTCCAAGTCAAGCAAAGCGTCAAGCTGGGAATAGGTGTGGGCCCAGGGGCCAGAACTCGGCCTTGTTGGTGATACTTTCTGGTCGTGAACGATTGTATTGGGTTGTAGGAAACCACATACGTTTCTGGAACGAGAGCTGAGTCGGCGTGAGGCATGGTGGTAGTACTTGAGAAAAAAGGCGGATTCGCAATATTTCGTGTTCTATCAATGACAAACCTTGCAATCTTATCTTATCTTGCACTGCTTTGGACTCATCGTAATTGACCGTATCACCGCCCGTCACGTGCACTTGCATTCGTGTCAAGACTCTTTCCACTACAACCACCATGGCAATACTTCGAGACCTTGAAAGAGCCAGGAAAAAGAGTAAGGCCAACAAATTCATCTCGACTGCAAGAATTAACTGGCTCTAGTCATTCGCTGATGTTTGATACCACCGATGGCGTCGATACCCTCCAATTCATCGAGGCAGCTCAAGGCCTTGTGGGAATCTTCAGTATACACTACGCTGCCGTGCTTAGTAGGACAAGTGCTAACCATCCGCCAAGGTTTCATGAATAAATCCATGATACTCTCGCAAGTGCAGGACGATCTCAACGGCAACATCACCGTGCGTCTAGCTATGGTCCGCTTTGGTTTGCCAGCTTAATCGATTACATCAACACAGAAAGTTCGTACGCGCTATGAAGCCAACGAAAGCACATCCAAGACCTTAGAGAAGCTCGTCGAGAACGAGAAAGCGGTGAAGGGCCGCCCAGCAACGAGGGTCTCATGTGGCTTCTTTATGGCCTCTCCTTCACCGCGCAGGCCCTCAAAAATGCCCAGGAGAACAAGACGGAGAAGTTCCTCTCCGTCCTCATTCGCAAAGTCTTACAAGGAGACGCTCAGGCCGCACCACCACATGTTGACGAGACCTCTTTTCACGGTAAGTCAGCTCTTCATGACCCATAATCGTCTTTACTGAGACAATCATCTTCAGGCCGGGATGAAATAGCTTGTCCCTGACCCGTGACGAGTTCTACGACAGTTTGGTAGTGGGCCCTCCCCCTGCGAAAAGGACGGTGACGGATGAGGAGCGCAAGACACTCGAAGAGCAGCTCGACAAGTCGCTCGCGGGGCTCTCCTCGATCTACACGCGTTTGGAAAGCTTCTACATTGCTGGCCGCCATGATAAGGGGTTCTCGGTCACCAATGGGTTTCAAACTATAATGGTCCTCAGATGTATGGTATACATTGTAGAGTATGTGTTAACAAATTCAAACCTCAAGTTCTCCATGACTGCCCTTGAATTTTGAGTACAGACCGCCTGGTTCCTTGCAGCGACACGCGATCGCCACGATGCCGGCGTAGCTGATGCCGCTCTGCGGCCTCAATCGTGCGGGTACTCGCCATGGGAGCCATCGAATATCGAGTGAAGATTCATGATCGGGATTCGCTCCAGTCAACGGTCATGTCGGTACTCAACGTTAATGTTAAACGCTCTTGTTTAGCCTTCGAGCAGCTTCGCATCAGGATGCGTGGCATTCAATTCATCAGTCCTCGAATGTCGCACTTTTTAACTATAGACGCTTGGACTGGGGCTCGGACTCTGGCTTGAAGGGATGCCCTCTAACTTCGAACGACGGAATGATACAACTACTTCAATTCTCTTCGTGCTGGTTCTTAAAGACCCCCAGGTCGTGATAAGGTGGATCATGATACTAGCCATCAAGAGTTATCACCAAATGAACGATTTGGGACCCATGTGAAAACCTGGCCACTGTCAGTGCATAGCTGATATCGGTTAGCTATGGTTGGCGAATAATTGCAATCGGAGGGTAAGTATCCTCGGCCCATCTGCAAGGTGTAGCTTGATCTTCTGCTGTAGACTTCCGCAATGCGATTTACAAAAATAGTTTTGTTCCGCGGTTCTAGAAACCGATTCTTTCGAGTGGCTTCAGCCTTATAACTTGAACTCTCATGGAAAACGTTAACGTGCATGTCAAGTGCCGGCCAATAGAGAATAAATGATGAAACGAATCTAACTGTGATCCTGAAGCCGTTAAGGGATACCTTGATCTCGTCGTTTTGCAACGCTGGAGGGTCTCACTTCAAATACTTTCCAGAACCGTCCGGACAGATGGAAATACCAAATAATGATCGTTTCCCGGGTCCATCCGCAGTAAGTATGAACGAACGTATGCGCAGCATACGCCTGATGGACGCTACAGATATTTGAATCACCATCCGCAGGTTCCTTCTCGGTCAGATGCGATGTTTTCGACCCACAATGTATTTCTTGCGCCAATAAATGCACGGGGACTTGGTAGGAATCCGAAGGAATCAAATCCTTCAGTCCGACGGGCGTTTGTAATGCGCGAACGTAACGACCGAAACCCCTTCCCATACTTATGTGGAGCAGCAGGCGCTACCGCATATGGCAACGGAGGCAAAATTTACCACAAAAATATCGTTTCGGCCAAGTTTCGGTGCTATAACCCGAGGCCGTCGGTCAAAACGAGGTACACCTGGACTGTCCCTTGGCTATCAGTCCTCCTCCCGATTCTTGGCGGTTACGACCTAAATCTCATTTTCGTAGCTGCAAATCCAAGACTGCATCCGGCTGCACAAAGTTCAATCGATTCCGACATCGCCGAGGATCATATTAGGGGGAAGTCAAAGTTGCAGCGGATGGGGCCGATTCTGGCTCCGATTCACGACCGATTCTGTTTCCAGAATCAATCAAGAATCGGCCTCAGCTTTGACCAACCCGATTCTCACCGTTTTGCGGCATTGCGATTTTCCATGCAATTGTAGTTTGATTTGCGGAGATATCTAGGGTTAGGGCGATTATGGACCGATTCTGATGCAGTTCCTGCTCGGGAGTCGCAAACACCAATTCTAAGCGATTCTCGATTTGCACCGATTCTCGTCTCAGAATCAGCCTCAGAATCGATGTTCTGAATCGGCCTCTGAATCCACAAGATCTGGGTGTTGGGATTGCCACGGATTTTGCCACGATCAAGGTCACCGGCAGACGGCATATTTTCCGCTGCCATCATTCCATCAAACCATCAATTTCTCTGCCGTCCTCTTCTCTTCCGCCTCCTTTGCTGCTTCCGCGATTTTTTGCGTGCTCCGTGCTGCCTGAATCAATGCAGGACCTGCAATAAATATCACCTGATCAATGCCACCGAGGCCTTTGGGCGCCACCCCGCACCCGTGACCTCAAGACCGTCCTTGGGCTTTAGAAAAACAAAAGACTTTGGCTCACTCTACAAGTACAGCCGTGTTGCGCCACTGCCGAACACGCCAAAGAATCGTAGCTGGACCCGCCTCCCGCCTCCCGCCTCCCGCCTCCCGCCCCCGGCATGTCTCAGGTCACGGAACAGGGGGTGCCGCCTCTGAAGTCCATCGCTGTTTTTGCATTGACCTCAAATATTTTCTGTAATGATAATAGGGGAAGTCAAAGATGAGAATCGACGTCGATTCTCACGTCGATTCAGGCGTCGATTCTGATCCGAATCGCCGAACAGAATCGTGCAAGAATCGATCTCAACTTTGACCGACCCCGATTCTACTCTCAAATTTGGATTGATTCTCCTTGGATTCGTCGCCAGTTAGCTAGACTTATGTTTTATTCATTTTATTTTCCGTTCCTATGACGTGCGTGATCAAATAATCCTAGTTTTGTCTCCCTCCTCGCTTCTCTCTCGTCTCCGCCATGCCTCGCCTTTCGGCGCGCCAAGCCCGCGCACGTGAGGTGCTGAAGACCTTCCTAGACCATCATACCATGCGCTTCAAGGCTTTTTCACGCCGCATAAATTGAACAAAGCGGGCATTTGCACGGGCTGGACTGCCTTCGGCGGACATCAACATGGACTGGGAGGTGCCTGCCGTTCTTTTGTCAATCACGATGACGTCCGGCACCACCTCGTCAGCTAGCTCGGACTCAGAGTCTCTCAGTCTGAGTCTGACATCAGACAGCACCAGTAGTGAGGACTGGTCGGACGTGCTCGGCTCAGGTTGGCGCAGCTCCTCTAGCTCAAGCTCTGCTACTTCTGATTCCACCACCACCGATGACGACACGGACAATATGCCTGATTTATACCCGGCAGGATATCCGGATTCGGACGACGAGGACTCTGATTCTGACAGCACGTCGTCGGACAGCATGTCCGACTCCGGCGATGATACGGATGACGAGGACGAGTGGGGTTTGCATGGAGGAGAGCCTAATGACCACGGGACTCGGCGCGCCCATCGGCCTCTAGACTGGGGTGCGCCACCATCTCGAAGAGATGTACGACCACCGCTACGAGATGCTGCGCGACACTTTCCCTCGTGGCCCTGCATTTTTACAACACGTTCTGGGAGAGATGAAAAATACTCGGCCCGATCTTTTTCGGCAAGAGCTTTGAGTGTCGCCTCTCACCTTCGATCGGCTTGCCCAAAGACTTGCTGGTGACCCCCGTATTTGCCAATGGCTCCAACAATGCGCAGATGCCGGTCGAGGACCAGCTCGCCATTGTCCTGTTTCGTTTCGGGCACTCTGGGAATGCTGCTGGCTTGCAAAAGGTCGCAAATTGGGCTGGCGTGGGGAAAGGGACAATTACTGTCATCACATGGCGGGTGATGACGGCAATTCTGCGCCCCGACTTCATGTCGGAGTTTGTACGCATGCCTACCGCCACAGAGAAAGAGAAAGCGAAGGTGTGGGTTCAGTCCCACTCGTGCAAGGCATGGAGAAATGGATGGTGCATGGTCGATGGTACCCTGGTTCCTCTGTTTGACCGGCCTTTCTGGTTTGGAGAGAGCTACTTTGACCGCAAATGCAATTACTCTCTAAACATCCAGGTACGTTCCTGGAATTCTTACTCTTCCAAACGATGGCTGATAGCTTGATTTCGCAGGTGGTATCTCTCCCCAATCTACGCATCATCGATTTCGGGTATGGGTACACCGGCAGCACACACGATTCGACGGTGTGGGAGGGCACACACCTCGCCCAGGAGCACACAACTTTGCTGGAGGATGGTGAGTTCATTTGGGCTGATTCTGCGTACACGGTAAGTCTTTACCTTCACGTCATGAATAACTAATTAATATGCTTTTCAGCTGGAGAAATGGATCATTTTGCCCTTTAAGAAGCCGTATAGCCTTCAGCCCGGCAACGAAGAGTTCAATAACCATGTCTCGATGGTGCGGATCTGCTCGGAACACGCGATTGGCTTCCTGAAAGGCCGCTTTCAATCCTTGAAGGGTCTGCGTGTCAGCATCAAGGACGCGAAGACCCATCAATTTGCGATGTATTGGGTGGCTGCTTGCGTCGGTGTACATTCATTCGCAATGCAGTGTGAGGAGGAGGAACGCGGGCCCGAGGAGGACGAGGATGCGGTGATGGCAGATCCCTTTATTGGCGAGGGACTTTCTTCTGACTCTGAGTCTGATGCAAATACGGGTCATGTTCCTGCCAGAGCAACAGTCCACGCTGGAAAGGCCATGCGGGAGCGCCTCAAACAACTTTTATTCCGGTCTCAAGACCGTCGCCGCTGCCATCGTGTACGTAGGCAACGAGAGGAGCTGGGACTCCTTAGCGATACCTCGTAATTAGCTGAGAATTACCTAAAATGGAAATCTTTTTACTTCTCGATTGTCATCTTCCTACTTTTACTTCTTCAGGTAGGAATAGTATAGGCAAAGGAAACATTGAATTAATTGTCAGCCGCGCCACAGCAACAGTGAAGGCCAAGAGTAAAGACAGTGGTGGAAGTAAGGGCTAAGTGGTAAAGACCGTGGGTGGTAGAAGTAGCGACAGTATGTGAGTACGTGGTGGTACGAGCAATAATAATAAGTGATGCTTGGGTATACCAAGTAATGACAGTGTGCACGCGAAAAGGAATTGGAGTACAGGAAAGTAGGTGTGGGCGCGGGACATGTACGCAAATTGATATGGATCTAGGCATTGCCGTTGAAGTTATCAACACCACCTGAAGCGAGAGACCGGGTGAAATCTCCGAGGGTATCTAAGCCCATTCCTGCATCGGACGACGAAGAGGAGGGGCCAGCAGTCGCATTCCCTGGGAAGCTGTCGAGATCACTGTAGTCGGTGTAGTCGTTGGCGCGCCTGGAGGAGGCATGGTGTGACATGAAGGATGAGGGACCATCAAAGAAGCTGGCAGCGGTCTGAGTCGAGCTGCCGCTGCCAATACGGGCCAAACGTAACTCGTGGGTGTTACACATCTTGAGCTCCTTCATCTTCCACTTCATCATTCTCTCCTCTCGCTTCCTGTCCTCCCACTTCTCCGCCAACCGACCGTTCACCTCAGTTGTCTTCATTGTCTGGCGCATCCGAAGTCCAGCCAAGTCAAGCTCCTTCTGGCGGCTCCTCTTCTCGCTCTTGGCAATCTCGGTGAACTCCATAAGTTTCGATTTCTTACTTGGCTTGGGGGCGATGCTGGGCGCAGGGGCTGCAGGGGCAGATGTGGCAGCTTTGGCGGGACGCTTCTTGGTACGCTTTGCAGCTGCTATGGGTTTCGCATCGGTGGTATCAACAGCATCGTCTTCCATATCAACAGGCACTGGCTCCGAGGCAGTGGGCAACGACAGCTCGTAGTTGTCGCCACTCCCTCCATTGTCCTCAACCTCGGTGAAAAATCGCTTCTGGCCCACGGACATGCCCTCGGGTTCAGTCGACGGGCGAGGACTGGGAGATCGGCTCCATCCATCGATGGGGACACTCGCTTGCGATGCAGCGTCGTCGACATCGCCTGCACCATCGTCGCCTATCAAGGCACCCCCTTGGGTCAATGGCATGAGAACACCGTCATTCACACTGGTGGTACTATTGCCCACACCAGTGGGAACGAGGTTCGGGCGCTGCGCGATGAGGTTGCGCATGTCAAAGAACCAAGGGCAGTCTTTGCAAATCTCCACTGGCGAAAGTCTCGGTGTTAGCGCAGACCACAGGGCTCTCAGACAAGGTATGCACACCATTTGTTTGTGAATGCGTTCAAGACATTCATGTCTATCTGTGCGGCGTTGTCGATACCTGCACCGGTCTCACCCATTTCGGCGATGTACTGGCGCGCGGTTTTCGACATCCTGTGAAAGACATTTAACACTGAATATTCGGCATCGTGGGAGGCAACGTACGCGCGCAGGCGGTTCTTGATTTTGAGTCCCAAGGCTGTCCTATTTTTGGGGTCACTGTCGGCACGCTCCAAAATATGCTTGTACTCGTCCTCGTCCCCGAGAAGGAGTTTGCAAAGATCGAAATGTGCCGAGGCCTTCGACTTCCCACCTCCATTGGCTGTGGAAGCATTGGGACCGCACGGAGGGAACAGAGCTCTTTTGATGTGGGCGTGCTCCATAATGAGCGTGAGAAGCTTCTCACTCCGCTCATTGTCCCAACTAGTTCCAGAGGTGAGCAAGGAACATTTCAGCATACAAAGCTTACTCTATTTTGATTTGGGCAGCAGCCATGGTCAATTCGGGCTCGCTTTCATTGCTGCTGTCGCGACTTTCTTTGGTGTCCTTCGCTTTTCCTGAGGGTTTTCGGATGCGGGCGGGAGGTTTGGAAGCGACGGGAGCGGGCTTGGCGGCCCTGGTAGAGGAAGCCTTGGACTTTGAGGACTTGGAGGTAGCCTTTGTAGCGGCGTGGGACATGGCTGCTTTTGATAGATGTGGTGGAGAAGTGAAAAAATTTAATCGCAATTTTGAATTTTACATTTTCCATAAATTATATCAAATAATAATAAGGTGCATAAGTCACAGTTAAGTGAGACAACGATCCCAGGACCGATTCTGGAATCGATTCTGGTCGAGTTTCGACTCCAGAGTCGAAACATCGATTCTGTGTCGATTCTGGCGTCGATTCTTGATCGAAAATCAATGCCGGAATCGATGTCTGAATCGACGTGAGAATCGACGTCGATTCTCATCTTTGACTTCCCCTAATGTAGTAAACAGTGTGATCATATTTAATTCCACACTGCTCTGGCTTTTCACAGTATCAGGGTGGGCGCACGGGAAATAAAATCAGTGCAGTCACCAGATGCCGTTGATGGCACTTTGATGGCCTTAGATGATTTATGCCACCGATCATGCCACGGTTCCCATCAATCCCATTTCCCGGATGCTCTCTCTGAATCGGCCTTGGAATTAGTCTCGTTCCCGCCGTTATAGGGAGTCTTGGACCGAGTAGCATCACTCGGGGGTAATAAACCAAAAACGGATTGATCCGGGGCAAGCGATTTGATGAAATTTGATGGCGGAAGACTACCCTATAACGTCTGGTGCAGTTCGTATAGGCAACGGGTGATTGAGTCACACCGATAACTTCGAAATTATGATCATTATATTCCTGTGGGCTCCCTCATCATTATAGTATTTATAATCACGCAATTTCTGCCCCAGATTAATTACTATTGGGCTTGCAATCATAACCTGTTTTTGACTGTAGTCAGGCATAAACGCACCCTCCTTTGCACCTTTTGGTATGCCATCATATATATAATTGCATCGCCGAAATATCTGAGGTTCTTTCTAATTTTTCAAACCCCAAGAGGGGGGTGTAGGCTCGAAATTGAACCAAAGTCCACTGTGTCACACCGTGACCAGATAAGCGATCCCATGGATACGATATGAACTGCACCAGATGTTAGGTGTGCTCTCCGGTGTGTCTTTTTCATCATTTCGCTTGCCCCATCACTCTGATCTTTGATTTCGGCACAGCGGAAGCACACCCAAACATCTGGAACCGAGAATTCAACTTTGACTTCCCCTATTGTGAGTGCTGATCTGACGTCATGGACTTTCAATCTGACCTTCAGGCACAATTGGCAAATTGCATGTACATAAATGTCCTTTTAATCTGGCCTTTGATCCCCGCAGCGTTTAGTTTACTGATGTCTAATCACGGGATAAGTGACCGGCTGGACATCGGGGTCAAGCGGTATTTCCTTTTTGGATGCGCCGAAATAATGTCATTCGTCTGCGTCCACTGGAACACCAGTCCATCCAGGAAATAAAGAAAAATAGGCAATGGGTGACTTCCCATAAGAGTAAAATATGTTTTCGGATTATTTGAGCGGTGCCAACGCTGCCAGCACAAGGGTTCACCTCGATTAATCTATACCTTGCGCGTTCCCATAAGCAATAACTTATAAAAAGTAAAGGTTGACGGATTATTTTTGTCTGAAAGTGAGGAAGCATCACGTGCGATGTAAACAAACACGTCTTGACTTTCTTCCACCACTTCGCTGCTCCGCCACTATGGATATCGACGCGTTAATTTTCCATCAACAACTCGAAGACATGGAGGATGATTACATGGAGGATGAACAGCTCATGGTGGGGACCACAATGGTTTGCAATATTGGCTGGAGCTATCGAGGCGCAGAGACTACGCGCGGAATGGCGGAACCCTAATCGACTGTACCTCTGCCGCCCTCAGCTGCTTCCCAATCCCCGTGGGGCAACCGCTTGGCAAGTGCTATACCGTACTCGAAATAACCGAGTGTACATCACGACCATGGGCTTTGATGTTGACACATTCCATCTCATCCTCACCTCCGGATTCAACCAGGCATGGAATACAACTCCCATCCCTTGGAACGACGCGCCCGGCTCTGGGAAGACACGTCTGGGTGCACGATCCCTTGATGGACCTGGAGCTCTCGGGCTGCTCCTACATTATCTAAACTCAACCATGCACGAGATCAGCTTGCAGCAGATCTTTGCATTAATACCTACCACGGTTTCCCGATACATCACATTCGGTCTTCGACTCCTTCTAGCTACCCTTCGGACGATTCCCGTGGCTAAAATCCAATGGCCGTGAAATCATGCTGAATTTTCTGCTCACAACGAGTTGATTGTGGCGCGCCATCCTCACTTGACTGGCACCTTTGCGGGTCTTGATGGACTCAATCTTGGGAGCCAGACATCAGATAATGAAGAAATTGAGAATGCGACATACAATGGATGGCTGTGCGCACATTATGTGAGCTCTGTCTTAGCGTTTTCGCCCAGAGGTAATGTCGTTCCATTTAGTCAGTGGCCCGTGAAATGAACAACATACAGGGACCATTATTGCTGCTAACCTGAATGCTCCTGGGAGCTGGCACGACTCTCGCATCACCCAACCTATCTACAAAAAACTTCGAACGCGTACACCCAATGGCTTCTATCTTGTTGCCGATACAGTGTTTCCGCGTGGTGCACAAACAATCGAGGGCAAGATTCGGGCGCCAATCAAAAGTGGCCAACGAATGCAGGGAACAGTTGACGAGATTCAAGAGTGCCTGGTGTTCGACAGGGAACTGCTTTCGTATCGGCAGACGGCAGAGTGGGGAATGCGAGGTTTGCAAGGGTCATTTGGATGGCTTCGAATCCCACTGGAGATTGGCCGGGATGCAGAGCGCGGAGATCTCCTCAAGATTTGTTGTCGCCTGAACAACTTACGTGCCGAGCTGGTAGGCATCAACCAAATCCGGAATGTCTACATGCCACTGTGGAGGGAAACGCGCGCAGAAGAGGAGGTATGGGTGAATTTTGAGAACATGTTGTTTGGAGACCAACGCTGTTCTGATCGAGTTGCACGCTTCCACAATGTTGCAATTTACGAGTAAACAAGTAGTAGATTCACTCGTAGACAGCGACAGGTAGTTAGATGAGGATGTCCAATCAGTAATTAAAACGAATTGTAGAATGCGAATGATGTAGTCCAAGCTGATCAAGGAGAGTGACTAGGAGAATGCGAGCGTAAGTAATTGAGTCCATGGAAGGCAAGGAATGTAGGTCAAATGTTCACAAGGGGTGATTATAGGAGGGAGGCGCATCTATGAAAGAAAGGTATTAAGAATATTCAGATATTCGGCGACATCTGCCGAGAAACAGCGCCAGCAGTCGACGAACTAGCAACCGGAAGTTCAGTGCCCAAGGTAGTTGGAGAATGACGACCATCAATCTGTTGGCGAGGCTGCGAAGGACCGGCAGACAACGAGGAAGTGTAGCGGTCGAAGGGAGAGGAGGAACGATGGAACGAGGGCAACGAGGAAGTGTTGGGGTCCCAATTCTCCTTCTCGGATTCGTTAGAGGATTCACCGTCTGTGACCCATTGAGTGCAAGCGCCCCCTGTCAGGATAAATCTGCTCACAGCGAATTTTGCCTCCACGGCAGACAAGGTCGGGATAGTTCTCTGCAATGTACCTCGAACGGCTCGAACGGCGAGGCTTGGGCTTGGCCACATCACCACCACCCGCAAAGCCATGCTCGTACATCTCCAGCTTGAGCTCTGCACGATCGCAGGCACGCCGCACAGACGCCAGCTCATTCCGAAGGCCATCGTTTGCGGTCTGGGCGTCCCGAAGCTGTTGTGTAAGAGTGAAGAGCTGGGTGGTCTGGAAAGAGCGCTGGCTGCGCTCTTCCTCTCGGGACTGCTGAGTGTCAGGGTCGAAGGTCTTCGCGAGCTTAGTGACAAGCTCTGGCGCATTCATGCGCGATCGGCGAGCGGGAGGAGTAGGCGCACAACGCGCGACCGCAGTGTGGACTTTGGCGGCTGGACGCTCAAGAACTTCGATGCTGCCATCGGAGGAAGCGTCGCTATCGCTATCGCTATCACTGTCGTCGTCATTATCGCTGAGCTCGCGAGTTCCGGCACGCATGTTGATCAGGTGCTCGATACGATGGGCCCGCTTCACTTCGGGAGGGCATGCCGTGTCGCCGGTTGGCTTCTTGGCCTTGAGAAGCTGTTGCACATGAACACAATAAGTAATAAGAATAGAGGATGTAGAGTCACGTCACACCAGCTTATACTTGCTCTCCAGTGATTTCTCGTCCCGCTCCGGCCGGTGGTATTTGCGCGCGAACTTGTTGTATCATTTAGTGACCTTCTTCCAGCCTTTCTGCCCATAGGGCGGACTTTCTCGGCGATATCGAGCAGTTTATTGACGTCCCGGCTGACGAAATTGGACGAGCCTTTCGGACATCCACGCTGCTTGGTTGGGGGTGGGGCTGAGTCGCTGTCGACTTCGGAATCGGAGGAGCATGCACGTTTCTTCCCCTTGTCCTTCTGACGAGCGCCGCCAACCTTGGTCGCGGGCTTGAGACCACGGGATCTGGCGATGGTGGCTGGGTCGGGGTGATCCTCGTCTAGGGGCTGGGGAAGCAGCGCGGGGTCAATGAGGGCTGGATAGGCATTGCTGGAAACCGATGTTCGAGCAGGGCCGGTGGAAGAGGCGAACCCGGGTCGGAAGTTGTAAGACTGCAGGGCATACGTCAGTGGGTGCGCAATGTCGGCGTGTAAAGCACTCATACCTGGGCCCCAACTTGGTCTGCTGTGCCAGGGTGCGAAGGCAGAGCAGACTGGTGCTGGTTTATGTCAACACAAATCCGGCATAGCGACAAGATATAACATAACATACGAAGTGCAAGCTTGGGGCCCATTTTCCATCGTTGTTGTAAAACCAGGGTCTCCCGCTTGGATCGTACTGAATACCGGGGAAGCTAGCAGCAGCAGTCGAGGGCTGAGTAGGCGGGGGGGCTGTCTGCGCGGGTGGAGGACCGTTGATCTGTCCAGGCGGCGGAGGAACACCGTTGAAGGGAGAGAAGTTGGGATCGGACATCTGAGAAAGAAGTAGAAGAAAAAGGAGCGTGAAGAACGAGTGAGAAACTCGAACGAGGGAAGAACGAACCTGGGCCAGTGCTTTAAAGCATTCCGCCGAGTGGCTCAGCGGCAAGGTATCGGGCTCGGATGCAGTGAAGCAGTTAGACTTTGGTCGTTGAGAGGGTCACTGTGTGCAGCTGTCAGATTTTCCAGTGATAAAGAGACTCAATTGCGACGCACCGTACAGCCATCCAGAATTTATGCCTCCAATTTACTTCCTGGGCAAGCGGTACTGGAGCCGTTCCAGTGTCGGCGAGACCGGGGTTCAAGGGGCGGAAGGGAGGACAAATTGAGTTTGATCCATTTGTGGACCTACACGACGCAAGGTCAAAGAATCTACGCGATCCGGAATTTATGCCTCCGATTCACTTCCTGGGCGAGCAGTACTGGAGCCGTTCCAGTATCGGCGAGACCGGGGTTCAAGGGGCGGATAAGTTCCAACCAGGGAGGACGAATTGAGTTTGGTCCATTTGTGGACCTACACGACGCAAGGTCAAGAATCTGCACGCGAGGTCGACGCGGTGTAGAGAGAAGGACTGGTGCCATGTGATAGGTGACATCACATTCAGAATCAAAGATCAACGCAGTCCGGGCCGCGCTTGCGTTCTCGATTTGGTCGGTTGGTTCGGAGAAGTGGCCTAATCCGTTTATTCGACGAAGGTATAATCTATAGAGGGGGTAGGGACCCCCACTTCAGATTATAATTAATTAAGCTCTAAACGAGGGTCCGAACTCGAAATTCCCAGATCCAAGTCCGATGGGGTCCTGACAGATCCCTCGGCTTCTCGGCAAAATGACTGAAAAATATTCCAGGGAATTTTTTAATGCTTATGGGAAGTCACCCAATGAAATAAATAAGCTATCGTACAGACAGAGGTGACACCGAGCAGCCGCGCGCAAGACTCGCCCGACAGAGGCCCCACCTCCTGGTACACCCGCTCTGGCCTCAGCACACACATTCATCCCCACGCGCACGACAGCGCCCAGCCTCCACTGTGCATCTGCGTGCTGCCGCCCACTGTTCTGCCCCTGCTCCCACTCGCGCACTCCCCGCCCGCGCCGTGCACAGATTCTGGAGCGACATGACGACGACGCGGGTGCTCAGCTGCCACGGAATGCTAGCGCTGCGTCCCCATCGTCCCCACCCGCTTCTCGTCCCGGCCTCCCCACAGGCAGACATTAAGCAGCAGGCGTACGCGCACACCACGAGCTCCGCTGCGCGCGCCCGGAGAAGGGCTGCGTGCCCGACCGGACACACATGTGCACGTACGACGCCTGCACCGGCGGTGAATCACCGCATGGACAGGTACTCGATCCACGCGCATGTTACTCCTCCGAGCCACTGCGCACGAATCGAGCCCGCACCCGCGCCGTGCTGCTGGCCAGCGCAGACAAGGAAAGTGCACGCATGTGTGGCCCGTGCACGGTGCCCCTCGCGCCCTGCGCTTCAAGGCTCGGACACGAGAAGGGTAACAGCACGAGAGAAAAGCGAAAAAAAAAAGAGAAAGCCGAAGAAGCAAAGCACGCACCCTCTACCAGCAGGCTCCTGTCAACCCCCTTTCATATTCTCCCTCCACTGTCGTCTTGCGCGCACCCGTCCTCGACTTGAGGTAGCATCCATGGTGCCGGCGCAGGTAGCGATGATCGACTTGCTGGAGTACTGGAGGACGGCGATGTAGTGGCCCTGGGCGTGATTCGGCCAGTGAGTGTGAGGGCAAGGGAAAGCAGGGAGGGTGGGGCACGGAAGGAAGAGAAGACGGTACTCAAGATGGAGACCGACAGGTAGGCGACGGGGGCGGAGCGGCCGAATGCATTCTGCTTCGCGGGATGGCGTCGTGGATACAATATCTAGAAGAAACACAAGGGTCATCAACATGAGGAATAGCGACAGAGAGGAGCAAATAGGGCGAGAACGCGCGTGGCGCTGGACAGAAAGAAGCGGGAAACTCGCCGCGACCCGCGCTTTCGCATGCACCCACACAAAAGGGACTGATGGTATAGCGCATCACCGCACTCGTACGGCCGAGTGGGCTCGCGACATGTAAGCTTAGCCCACTCCCGCGCTTCTCATGGGTGGATCGCTCCATCCACAAAGCGCAGGATTCGAATCCCCGATACACACTCCTCCACACGCACAAGTACAGGCCTCCGCTGCCCAAGACGCGCGTAGCAGATCCAATCGATCGGGGAGGAGTAATTGGCAAGTAGGGGTGTAGATGGATGGAGAGACGAGGAAGAGACACGCACGATAGTAACACCAGCATGCAATATGCGAAAGATTAATTTCCGTGGCGAGTTTTGGTGAAGGTGCCATGCTGTGAGGCGAAGAAAGGGGGCAGTCCAAAGAAATGGAAGACCAGGAAAACAAAACGAAGGCAGAGTGGGCGGACGCGCTGCATCGCACGACAACGGAAAATGCGCCGCAGACGAGGAGCGGTAGCTGATGCACCTGCGCAGGACGAGCCCGCCGCAGACAATGGGCTTGGCACGAGGTTCGTGCGCAGCTAAAAGATCTACGCGTCACCGTTCCTGCAGCGAGGTACTTGACCCGCGCGCCACCGTTTCACCAATTCTTGGGCGCTGAGGTGTCGCACTCCGCGAAGCGGCAGGTCTCTAGGGACGCGCGCGCACAACGTCTCCCACGCATGAGTGGTCGTTAGGCCGGGGAGGGATGCAATGGAGAGGATGGGGAGCGAAAAGGAGAATATACGCAGAGGAGCGCGCAGGTGGGTTGTGGCAGGTTGTGGCCCCCTAGTACAGCACGCGCGTGAGGATACAAAAGGAGGAGGGCCAAGAGAAGAGAAGATCAGTGATCACCGGGACATGCCGAGGTCGAGTCTTCGAGTCTTCCTTGTCTCCTAAGAGTTAAACCGTCTGGTTGGATTTTACCGATCGGCTTCTGCCAGTGTCATGACGGCGATCCTTCCTCCCGAGCTCGAAAGAGATTTTCGAACTCTGCTCTTTCTCGGACTGGAATTATTCCCAGGCTCAACCCAGGCTCATGCTCGTTGCACACCGAGTGAAAGACTGGTATGTCCGTCGTCAACTTTTACAGGGAAGCTTTCTGATTATTTGGGTAATTCAGAGTTGAGCCTCTGCTTTATCGCGTTATCGCCTTGAACGCGCCATTCCCCGAATTCCCTTTGTTCACTGACGACATCATGTCCTCCCTCAATGATGAGGGACCCTCATCAATCGGAAATCAGCGACGTTCTTTCATGACACTGTGCGCCATTTAATGACGTTCCGGCGTTCAGGGGTCGAGGACACGATCTTGACCCTCTGTACCGGCGTGGAGGATCTTTACCTTTGCTTTGAATTCCGCGCCGACATCTCTTTCCTCAAGATCATCCAGTCTCCCCCATTCACCTGGACCCGTCTATATGCTCGAAAAGGTCGCCGTTTGATACGGTATAGAAACCTTCATCCTGCCATTTTCTGAAGGTTCTTGGTCAGGCCGTCGTTCGTATATTTCGAGTCACTTGATGGCGCATTTAGAGCGGGTTCAACTGCTTCTTTTATCACGACCTCCCATTTGCTTCGAGGGACCCAACTCGTTGGGGATCCTCACGGCTTTGTTCCTTGGGTCATCGACCCCACAGAAGACTCCGCGCCAGCCTTGACGTTACCGGTGTTGTTTTCAATCGCGGAATCGTCTGTGTAGACTTCAATTTCCGAGGCTTGGTTGGGCGCGAATCGTGTTGGGGACCGTGTGCGCTGGGTTCGAGTACCCCCCGGTAAAAACGTGGAAGGCCTTCCGTCCGTGGTGACTCGAGCGTCCAATTTCGCCACGTCCAGGTCGTCGCTTTCGGACAGCGTCTGGTACTCCTCGTAGTCTTTCGATTGCATCACCCGGGGGTCTCATTTATTCTCCAGTGAGTTCAGTAGCTCTTGCGGTTTGATGTAGCATTCATTGGAGTGTTGACAGCCAGTAATTTCCCTTGACATATGGCAGGATGCGCTTGGGATGCGCAGTTGCAGTCCAGTTCGTTTCGGTGATTAGGTACGGCAACCTTCCGTGCTAGTATTCTTGTGTCTTACCCACTTGATTCGATGTTTGTTTCTCTTTCACGCGCATTGAAGAGCGTTCTGTCGCCGCCCGAGAACCGACGGTACCATATGGGCATATCGTCTTGCAGTTTACGGGACATACTACGATTGCTTCCATTGTCCGCCGTACTTCGCTACCACATTTCGCCCCATTTCCGGTCCTTCGAGCCCGCGAAATCCCATCGCTTTGCGCAAGCGTTACGCGGTACAGACACGCATTCGGCTCTTCCTGACCCTGCACCATGATATTCTCAGGTCGGCCCGTTACTTCCGGATTTATCGAAATGCTGTGTATTTTGACCTGTGGGATTCAAGGCCGCTGGAAGGTTCTAAACAAGTTCTACAAGAATCGAATCGTTCGTCCCAAGAGATCCCGCCGCCATTCAACGCCATCTGATTCATCCAATACTTTCTGTCCAAGCACGGTAGCGGCGGAAACTAGTGTTGCCGCCGGCTAAGCCATTCGATTTTCTTGAATTGATGTGGCGCAAGGAATAAATTTGGAAGAATCTTGGAAGAATTTGGACATCTAGAACACCCTGAGAGCCGTGGGTTGTACCGCTTAAATCGGCCTGCAAACGGCTCGAATCAAGTATAATCACAATACCTCTGCTAGATGCTTGACGGCAAGGGAAGAATTCTCGGCTTCCAGGGTGTTCTAGATAGCCTAAATTGTTTCAGAATTTTGTCTAGTGTATTCCTGTGCGACATCAATTTGAAAACAGACCAGCTATAGCCGGCGGCAATACTAAGTGGAAACAACTGAATGTAGAGGGATTGAGCTTCAGGTGGCTCACCAGTATCTCCAACACGGGTCTTTCACTAACCCATTTCGTGTACCGTGTCCGCGTCCTATCGCTGCCGACAGTCAAAATTAAACGCGGTGGACGCGAAGATCATGCATCCTGTACGCGGCCACTATGCGGGACAGCACACGAGGTACGAGTGAATATTGTTGTAGCCCCTGTTTATAAGAGACTAACTACTTATGCGGGTGTATTCTTAAATCTAGTCTTTTTAAGATAGATGCTATAGAAGCGATTTGAGTCGTGTCTTGTCCGTTTTACACCCTCCTACCACCCACTCCTCTCCCCCTCTCACCTTCCGCCCATAAGCAGTCCGCCATGCTCCTCGCCTACTTCCCCAGACTGTTACAAAACTTCTGCATTTTCACCTACGACTTTTTCCTCACCCTCTTCAACCTCGTCGCCCCGAAGCGGCGCGTCGGGAGTGTCACGCCACACGGGAGCCCGGGCGCCGGGGGCAAGTGGCCTGAATTCATTCCGCCGAAGGCAGGCGACAAACGGTCCCCGTGCCCCGCGCTCAACGCCCTGGCAAACCATGGTACGTACTCAGTATCTCTCCGCTCCGCTTGTTCTCCAAAATTTACTATTCAATCCCCCAGGTATCCTCCCCCGTGGTCCGTGCTTCTATTCGCACCCCGAATATCTCGCTGATTAATGCATTCGTTCTTTAGACGGCCAAAACATCAAGTTCGCCGACCTGGACCGCCACGTACGGAACACGTACAACTTCGCCCCGACATTCCCCACTTTCACAGCGCTCTTCGTCGCCCAGTATCTGAAAAAAAAACTACAATAAGGTACGTCTACGTCCCTCATCTCACTGTATATAGCAAACCCAGCTCAACACACCCTCGTTGGCTAGGATACGTGCGACCTAGCTGAAATCGGCCTACACAACGCGGGCATCGAACACGACGCGTCGCTCTTGCGTGCGTCTTATATGTAACTAATCAATCAAGCACGACTCATTCGGGTATAATTATAGGACAAGACGTGAAATTCGACCCGGACCAGGGCGTACCGTACCTTCCGTTCATCGACGAGCTCCTCGCGTCCGCCTCAGGCAAGGACGCCAACGGAAACCGACTCCTCACCGTCGCCGACCTATCGCGCTACTCGGCGAAACGCCGCGCCGAGGCGCGCGCCACGAACCCCGATTTCGTGCTCGACAAACAGCACAAGGCGTTCGGGAGCTCAAAGTGCGCGCGCTTCCAGTTCCTTCCTTCGTTTGAGATTAGCCAATAGCTGACACACGGATTGCAGTTGTTCGGGCCTGCTGACCATCTTCGGCGGCCGGGTTGCGGACCTTGAGCTAATTTTGAGGGAGGAGCGGTTCCCGGACGGCTGGGAATCCCGGGTCCTCTCGCGCATGGGCATGACTTTCATGAAGCTGAACTTGACTGTGTTCAAGCTGGAGCGTGGGATCAAGGAGGAAGACTACACCCATGCATGATCAAATTCGCGTGCTGATGATTTTCTTTGGACCGTTACCGACACTACTTTTTGTTTGTTAGTGTAATTCCCTACCCCCAATTCCCGATTTCTATATCTCCTAAATCGATTGTATAAAACCACTGACCAAACGTTCACCCTATTTACTGCTTCCCCGAAGTAGACTCGAGTCGTAACCACCCTGCGCTAAGGCATTCTTCAGTACAAGCACGTACTGTAGGCAGATTGGTACAAATCGGGCCAAATTAGAGTCTATCCCATCCTCCACCGTGTAGCGGCATCGTCACCGACTTTACGCATTCGGTTTGTTGGAATAAAAGCTCACATCCATCTCATCTCGTTTTTGTTGTCGTTCATAGAAATGTGTGGACGAGCTCCGGCGTCACGGCAGGTGTGCTGCTGTCTTCCTCCTCCTGTTTCCTCCTTGCTTTTGGTGTTCTGAACGCAGCTTGACTAACCGGGCATCTCGTCTCTTTTAATCTGTTCAAACTCCAACATAACCCTAGCCTTCGTCGAACACCTTGCGGGCCCGCGCGCGGCGCATTTTCTCCGCGGCGCCGTCGAGGTTCGCGAGGTCACGGAGGAGGATGATCCATTTGCGGAGTTTCATGGGCTCGTTTGAAGTTAAAAATTGGGACAGTCCACTTACCTAGAGGGTTTAGGGGTTCGTGTGTAGCTCTCATATTGCTGTGACCAAGTTTGCCCCAAAAAAACTGTATCCTCTTTCATTTTCTGGGGGTCGTTGAGTTGAATGAATCCATGTTGAACAACCAAAAATTTTACACGAGGAAGTTGAACATCGTCACGTTGTCAGTATCACGACCCCATGATCTGCAAGAGGTGCCGTTCTGCCTCAAATTCGAGTACCTCTCGCCCACGCTGGACCCTGTCGTATCGCTCCACGGAAAATGTGCCCCGACGTTCAACCCCATCACGACCTACGCGGCGGCGATGGGCAGCGGCACGCAATACGATCCCTACTTGCCTCCTGATTGTGCTCCTGGTTGGTTTCCGAATTCCTGTTTGCAAACAGGAGCACCTGTCACAACTAAAACGAACTCTATTTGAGGCCCAAGCCCCGAGTCCGGCCCGAGGACCTGATCGGCTTCATTGGTACACAGGCGCCTAAAGCAAAATATATCCTGTCTGTTTGCGGCGGGGCCATGTCAATGTATCTCGCATTTGCCAACAAGGCATTTTATCGCCTATCTTGGTGCATTCTTTTCATCCAGGGTATTAAATTTGACCTGACACATCATTTTATTTTAGGCCACTACACCAAAGGACATTCAATGGGTCGCGAAAGCGCGCTGGGTCATAGATGGGTGGGTAACACCAAATGTGTTTTGTATTCCACCTGTCGTATCCATGTTTCGTTCCTAGCAACGTCTGGACCAGCTCTGGCGTCACGGCAGATGCGCATTCTTTGGGTCTGCGCGCCACTCGCTTCCTCCGTGGCGCCGTCGAAATTCGCGAGGCCACCCAGGAGGACGATCCGTTTGCGGAGTTCCATGGGCTGGTTTAGCAATTGGTCTTGACGAATCAGTGGGCTGGGTGCTCTGCAAATTTGTAAACGAAGCCATGCTTCCTCTCAGTCTTCTTACAGTCGGAATTCCTGTTGATCGAAAATGAACCATGGTTAAAAAAACGGTCAAATCAATTTGAATGTCGATACAGATGTTTTCCGAGCTTCTGAGTGTGTGCAGCCCCACAATTCTTCTACAATGCGCGAGAAATGGGGATGCTGTGTCTCAACAATACAAAAGTTGAATGTTCGAAAACTTGAACACCGTCACGCTCTGGGTTTACGATCCCGTGATCTGCAAGACGCGTCGTGCAGCGCGCCATTGGCTTTAAGCGCTGTACAATGTAATCGTATTGGAGAGAGCATTTAATTTACTAGTCTGTGATAATGAATGGTTCAATGGTTCGATGATAGCAAGATACTAATCAGAATACGCAGTGTGGTCCGCCGTCGAGAACGACGATCGGGGTCCATCCTCCTTGAGCTTCACAGGGACATATGAAGGATTGAGCACGCGCATGGGGCCTGACCACCGGCCCTCATTTCAAGTTAGCAGCAAAATATTTATTCCACAATCTATCCCGCAGACAACTAGGGCAATTTGTTCTGTGCCAACCTGTGGACGAAGCGTGACAAGGTTGCCGCCGACTCTCGCCACCGCTGCCTCCGAGTCCTCCTGGCTTAGGCGATAACACACACGGTGCCGCTTCCCCCACGAGCCTGAGATGCGTAGCACACAGTTCAATAAAGAATGTAACGACTCGGATAGCCGACGATAAAACGTACCTCAATGTCATTGTCGTTGTCGTTCTCGTCCCTCGCCGTGATCTCACGCGCCGCGACCAGATCGACTTCATCGAAGACGTCGCGTTTGATGCAATTGTGCGGATTGCCGGGGCAGCTGCCGGGCGGGGTACTCTTACGGTCCAATGCTTCCTGAAACCGAGCAATGATTAGTCGATCATGAAGAAGGCATCGAGGGAAACGATTAGGATTGATATGCACCTTGGTAAGCGGAGAAGCGTGGGGCACTGGGGAAGCATAGGCCGCCCACATGAGCGCGGAAGAGACGGAGATGATGGAGATGAATCGCATTGTAGTGGTGCGGGTTTGAATATGAAAGTTGAGTTGGAATCGAAAGTAGTGGGTGAAGTGCCGCATCTGGGCCAACCACAGGCCTTTTAAACCGCCGGTGTTGCGGCGGCTCCGAGTACTATTATACCAAACCACCGTATTAGTGTTTTATTTCCAGGAATGTTGCCCAGAGTTCAAAATGTGGGGCCCACGTGCACGGTGGCACCGGGCCCGGGGCTTATTCTACCTGGCAATGATACGAGTGGTGCAGTGGTATGTTGGAGTTCGAGTCGTTTACTCGCTATCACCGATTCACTCGAGTTGCCGCCTGCCACCTTTGACTTGGTTTCAGGGAACAATGTGCTATTTCCCCCCTTGTTCCTAATTCGCTTCGGTCACTGCAAATGAATCCCCTGCGTGTTTATGAGAGTCTTCTGCTATATTTCGAGTGACGTACGTGGAAAACCTCCACTTCAGCATGGGGAGCACGGAATTTTAGAATAAACTTCGAGGTCAGTTCTCTAGCGCGTGCTGCATCTAATTCTCCGCTGTCCCGGATAGACCTCTAATCGTTTCCGTTTGACAGCTAACGCCAAAACCCTAGAGTAATTTCCAAAAAAGTTCACTTGGGGCTCATTGGCCTCGCCCACCGCGTTTGCTGGCCAAGCGGTGGAGCAGTGTGAAGCAGAGCGCTAGAAAAGGTAAGGGATGTCAGAAATCACCTCAGAACTTTTTTTTAAAGCGTTCTAGGATTTTGGCGTCAGCTGGAAAATGGTTGCAAATTCAAACAGTTTTAAAACCGTTCCTATTTTCCTTTGATTTCCCTGCTGGGTCAAACAGTAAACGGTTAGTAAACAAAAGGCCAAACGGTTTTACCCTAGACACCCGGAGATGGTTAATTCGACTGGAGAACGGAGATACCCAACTTCAGCTCTCCTAGGGATCAAGGTACCAATGCTAATATTTGTCCGACTTCCGCTTTACGCATGCAACTCCCGTTTTATTCACACAATTCCCGCTCCCGCTCTCAGACTCGGGGTCGGCATCATTCTCGGAATTGTAGAGATGCCGCGTGATCCACTTTAAGGGAACTTCAAGGATGTAAACTTGTTGGATAAATAATAGGCTCGTAGATACACGCCGTGAATGGAGAGCGAGTGTACCGAATTCAACTTCAACAATTCTCAACAACAGCAAGTTCATACCGCCGTGACATTTGTGACAGTCGCTGCTTGTTCCCAACCACCATGTCCTCGACCCTTTCGTCACCGGTCCTTCCTCCAGAGCTAGAAAGAGAATCTTCGAGCTCTGCACCCTCTTCCCGGCTGTACTGATACCCAACCTCAGCCTTATGTTGGTTGCGAAGCGGGTCAAAAAGTGGTACGATACAACTCGGGCACAAAGATTGTAATTTGTCTGATTATCCATACGGTTTAGGGTTGAGCCTCTCATTTACCGCGTTATCACGATGGGATACTACGACGGATATCCACCGTACAATAACGATGGGTTGCGCTCATCCGTCGGAAGTAACCTGCGTTCTTCCACGACACGGTGCACCATTTGTTGCTGTACCTGAGCTTGGATGTGGAGGAGGGGATCTTGACGTTGTGCACCGGCGTACGGGATCTGTGCCTCTTTGTTACCCCTAGCAGCAGGTCTTTGTCACTCATCCAGTCCCTCCCTCTCACCCGCCTATATGCCAGCGCCGATTCGATACCACCCTCGACACTCCAGATTTTTTTGAGTCTCACTCACTTGCATCTAGGTGATCATCCCGAAGACACCGAATTCACCTGCGCCGTACTTTCGGCCCTTCCGAAACTCACACATTTTGTCACGGACAACGATAAACTCGTTCTTGTGTCCCATACAATCCTGGAGTTATCTCCGTCGCTACGTGTGCTGGTTTTCTTTGAATATTACTCAAAGGAACATACGGATAAAGTCGCCGAGCGCCTCACGCGGGACGTTCGATTCGTCTGTATATGACCGCAGAATCTTGTCGACGATTGGTATGCGGCGATCTATGGCGGTGGCGACTACTGAAGTGACGCGGAAACTTTTGTTGCGAAGCTTCGAGTGTATAGCTTGGACATGGGCCATAACTGATCTCAATTCATGGCAGCGGTTCATTATGTTGACATGATATAACATAATATAAAATGCGCCGACTTCCTTTGTTTTTTTCCTTGTTCTGCTCGCGCGTTGCCCAGAGGTGACCATACTATTGCTTCACGCTATCGATCATGAGGTATCTGTACTTGGCATCGTTCCCGTTTCTTTGTTACGTGTACTCTCCCATCCATCCACCATTCGAAAGGTGGCTCCCCGAATTTCCCTGTGTCGGTGATATCTGCTCATGCCAGCGATCCTCGTCTGCTCCCCTCCAGGTCTCTTCCTAATAATATCGAATAATGCCAAGCTCATTGGCATACCCTCAATTCTAGCTTGCCGTCAGACATGACCGCACTTGCGGTAGCGGGCCTGGTCGGTGGAAGTCGTCCCATACAAATGGCATCTCATTCAATCATTCTCGGAGAATAAAACTGGACAGACGCTCGGCCTCACCTGTGCAACGTTCTCAAGGACAAAGTTACGAGAGCAACGTAATATCGATATTCAACACAACAACCTGCAAGGCAACTGTCGAGATATTTGTTCTGTCACTGGAAACCTCCACACGCTTGCCTTAACATCTTCAGCGCCATCCCCGCCGAACACGCGCCTGTGATGCGTACATCCAGAGTTCAATTAGCCGGTCAACGGACAAAGATAAATTAAAAATGTACCTCGATGTCTTCGCCGTCACTCACCGCCGTGCCCAGATCGACTTCGGCGACGGCGGGGTTTGAGCAACGGCCACCGAGGCAGGGTGGGTGTGGGATCGCAGTGTCCAAGGCGCGGCCATCGGCTTCTCCTCCCTAATACAGTTTGAACCAACTGGTTAGTCGTGTCGCTATAACGTTGTTGTCGCGGCCACTCGCCGTGATCTCGCGCGCCGCACCGGTGAGGTGGGAGTTTTGAGTAGTGGATCCCACCGACGCAGCCGTCTGGTGGGAGTCCAATCGCAAGGCCATTGGACTGTGCTTCCTGAAATTTTAAACTTCGGATTAGTCGGCCGGGAAAGGCTTTGGGAGTGTTAGGATTATGCACCTGGGGCAGCGGGTGGCGTGGGTCGCCCATATGAGCGCGGAAGAGAGGGGAGATAATGGAGATGAATCGTATTGCGTTAGGATATGAATTGGGTGAGTTGGAACTTTCGAATGTAATGTAGTCAACTGCGGTACACTTGTGTGCGAGTGAATCACAAAGCTTTTATACCGTCGGTGTTGTGGTTGCTCCGATTAAACTAAACGAACCTATTCCTGCTAATGTCGCCCTGCTGCAATGTTGCCCTGCTACACAGTTCAAAATCATCGGACCCGGGTACTTACACTTGTATTTCTCTCACTGACCATGGTGAACACCGTGTCGTAATCTTACATTCAGGTTCAGGCTAACTTTACGAAAAGGAGACTACATGACTTTAGCGCGCTAGCTCTCCCAGGGATCATTGGCTCAGTTAGTACATCTTGATATTGGTCCGACTCCCGCTTCACGCATGGTTTCAAAGTCGTTTCGAGTCTCTCGATTGCTTGTTGTCCGCCGGCTTGGCTTGGCCTCGGCTTAAGCCTCGGTTTCGACTGATTTTTTTACCCGCACTGTACGGTATGTTAGACTACGAAAGACACTTGAAATCACTTCTGAGAATGTCCACAGAGTCTTGATCCAATTTGGGTGGTGTACATGCGTTTAAACTGGAACCGAATCCGATTCAGCATCCCATCAAAATGTCGAAAATCGCTGTTGTGATCTCCAAGTTGCGGACCTACTGGCCGAAGGTCGTGTATTATGCTGCCTGGAACCGTTTCGAATCGTTCTTTTCGGGAAAAGACGCGTACTGACTCCCTTTTCCATAACAAGGGGATTCTTTGTGCGGCCGTCAAGCCGCACGCTCAACCGAAGCCGAAGCCGTACCCAAATCGTAGTACCCGGATACATGATCGTCATTCGTTTCTGGTCTGTAACGGAGACTACGTGGTACCCAGCATGGTTTGGCTTGACAGGCCGCGGCCATTGGGTTTGGCTCGACGGCTTCAACTAAGCAACTTCAAGCCAAGCCACGGACCATGGCACTAATGCTCGTCCACCCATTTCAAAGCTATCCCGTGGAGAAAAGTCCACCAGATAATTGATTTTTTTTCTGGTCGCAATGTTGCTTGAATATTGCTTGAATATCTGATTCTCAAATTCAACCCAAGTTTCAACTTGCTGTGCGACGCTTGTGACAGTCACAATCACTGCTTGCTCCAAACCATCATCTCAGAGTGTCTCGCCCGACCTCACTTCATGGCCTGTTCGTCGATTCTTCCTGCAGAGCTGGAGAGGGAAATTTTCGAGATCTGTTCACTCTCCCGCCCTGTGTCGACCCCAACGCTCATGCTGGTTGCAAAACGCGTGAAACAATGGTATGTATGTAAAAGCCTCGCCAGAAGATTATCTGTTTATTCGTCTGATTCCAGGGTTGAACCTCTGCTGTATCGCGGTAGTCGCCTTGGGATACTCCGGTCCAATCCCCCCCCTTCTTCACTGACGACATTATGTCCTCCCTCGTCCGTCTGAAGCCGCGGACGTTCTTCCACAACGCTGTACACCATTTATTGCTGTTCGGCGTGTCGGAGGTGCAGCAGGATATCTTGGCGTTATGTTCCGGCGTGCAGGATCTGTGCCTTTTTGGTACGTTCCACGCGCTCATCCCAGTCATCCAGTCTCTCGCCCTCCGCCGCCTCCAAGCCCACTGCGTTTCGATGCCACCCCCGACACTCCGTATGTCCTTTACAGTTGACACACTTGTACTTGTGTGGACACCCCAAAGACCCTGGAGCGACTTGCACCGCACTCGCAACACTTCCGAGCCTCACGCATTTCGCGGTGGACAACCTCGCCCTCGTGTCGCATAAAATCCTGGGGCTGTCTCCGTCCATACGTGTGATGGTTTTCTTTGACCATTCCTCAAGCGTGCACACGGATGAGGTCCTGGACTCTCAGGTCACGCACGACGTGCGGTTCGTGGCCATGCCCACAAGAAATTTCGTCGACGATTGGTATGCGGCAATTGAGCGCGGTGGTGGACTACTGGAGTGATGCGGAATCTTTCGTTGCAAAGCGTCGAAGCGGGGAGATAGACTGTGAGTGTAGAACTTGGGCATGTGCTATTTAAACTGACCCCGATTCATGGCAGCGGTTTATTATGTTGACATGATATAACATGATATAAAATGCGCCGACTTCCTTTGTTCTTTCTATTGTTCTGCTCACGCGTTGCTCAGGGGTGACCATACTATTGCTTCACGCTATTGAGGCCTCTGTACTTTGCATCGTTCCCTTTCTTTGTTACGTGTACTCTCCCACCATCCACTATTCGAAAGGCGCTTCCCCCAAATTTACGTGTGTCTGCCATATCTGCTCCTGCCAGCGATCTTTGTCTGCTCCCCTCCAGGTCTCTCCCGAAAATATCGAATAATACTAAGCTCATTGGTATAAGTACCCTCAATTCTAGGCTTGCCGTCAGACATGGCCAAACTTGCGGGTAGCAGATCTGGTCAGACGCAAATGGCACTTCATTCAAGCATTCGTCCTTGGACAATAATACAACCGGACAGACGCTCCTTCAGCCTCACCTGTGCAACGTTCTCAAGGACATCGCCCCCAGTTACGAGAGCAAGGTAATATCGATATTCGACACAGCATATCCTGCAGGTAACTGTCGAGATATTTGTTCTGTCACTGGAAAATTCCGCACGCCTGGCATGACATCTTCAGTACCATCCCCGCTGAGGCGATCCGCGCGCCTGCGATGCGTGCATTTAAAGTTCAATAAGCTGACCAACGGACAAAGATAAAAAATGTACCTCGATGTCATCGACTTCGGCGACGGCGGGGTTTGGGCAACGGCCGCCGACACAGGGTGGGTGCGGGATCGCAATGTCCAAAGCGCGGGCATTGGCCTCTCCTCCCTAAGACAGTTTGAATTGCAACGGATTAGTCGTGTCGCTATAACGTCGTTGTCGCCGCCACTCGCCGTGATCTCGCGCGCCGCACCGGTGACGAAGGGGTTTGGGCAATGGACCCCGAAGCAAGCCGCCGGGTGGGAGTCCGAGCGCAGGGTCCACGGCGCGGCTATTGGACGATATATCCTTCCTGGTATCTCAACCCCGGATTAGTGGGCCGGGAAAGGCTTTGGGAGCGTTAGGATTATGTACCCGGGACAGCGGGGGTAGCGTAGGCCGCCCACAGGAGCGCGGAGGAGACGGATATGACGGATATGAATCGCATTACTGGTGCGGGTTCGGATATGAGTTTGTTTGGGTGTGGGAGTTTTGAATGTAGAGAACTGCGGGATACTTATGTGCGAGCGAACTGCAGGGCTTTTAAACCTTCAGTGTTGTGGTTGCTCCGAAACTAAACGAAACTATTCCTGCTTCATTCCTGCTGTAATCTTGCCCTGCTGCGCAGTTCAAAATCAGCGGACCCGGGTACTTACACTGTATTTCTCTCACCGATCACGGTGAACACCGTGTCATAAGATATATTACCTTCCAGTTCAGTTCTCCTGGCGTGCGCGGTAAAGCACGGTCCACAGTACATCTTTCTGGCCATCCAATGTCCCCGGCCGGGGTGGTTAACTCGTTCAGGAAAGCAGATACATAACTTTAGCTTTCCCAGGAATCATTATCCCAGTACATTTTGTCATGATATTAGTCCGACTCCCGCTCAGTAGACACTTCCATTCAGCTTTAATGGGTGGTTTCAAAGTCATTTCGAGTGTTCCTCGACAATCAAGTTTCGGAACTTCGATCTCTCGCTCGATTGCTTCATTGATAAGTAGTGGTCCGCCGGCTTTGCTCGGCTTAAGCCCCGGCTTCGAGTGATTTTTTATCGGGACCGTACGGTATGTTAGACCACGGAGGACATGAAATTACTTCCGAGAATGACCACAGAGGAATTTGGGCGGTGTACATGCGCAACATCAAAAAGACGAAATGATGTTGTGATCTCGAAGTTGAGGATCTACTGGCCGAAGGTCTCGCATTATCCTGCCTGGAACCGTTATGAGTCGCTCTTTCGAGAAAAAACGCATACTGACTGCCATTTTCCATAGACGGGATTATTTTGTCCGGCGGTCAGCCCGCGGCCCAGGCCACGGCAAACCCGGGTCCCAAAATCCGAGTCGGTGCCGCTTGACGACTTGACGGCTTCAAGCCAATTGCTCACCCATCCAGCCCGAAGATTCTCAATTTCGACCGAAGTTTTCAACTTGCTGTGTGACTATGCTGTGGACAATCACAAACACAGCTTCACCACACTGTTCAAAGCAAAAGTATTGACCTAGGTAAATACACCTGCTGCCACATCGCGGGATTTTTGACATTGGTCCGGAAAATCTTTGCTTTGAACGGTGTGCACCATGTCCTCTTCCCCGATGCTTCCTGCAGAGCTGGAAAGGGAAGTTTTCGAGATCTGTTCACTTTCCCGGCCTGTGTCGATCCCAACGCTCATGCTCATTGCGAAACGCGTGAAAGAATGGTCCGTAAAAGCCGTTCGCCGGAAGATTTTCTGTTTATTCGTCTGATTCCAGGATTGAACCTCTGCTGTATCGCGTAGTCGCCTTGGGACACTCCGGCTCAATCCCCCCCTTCACTGATGACGGCATGTCCTGACTCGTCCGTCAGAAGCCGCCGAAGTTCTTCCACGACACCGCGCGCCATTTATTGCTGTTCGGTGCCCGGGCGCATCGGGGGGCGGAGGTGCAGAAGGCGATGTTGGCGTAATGTTCCGGCGTGCAGGATCTGAGCCTTTTTGGTTCGTTCCACGCGCTCATCCCAGTCACCCAGTCTCTCACCCTCCAAGCCCACTGCGTTTCGATGCCACCCCCGACACTCCGCATGTCTTTACAATTGACACACTTGTACTTGTGTGGACACCCCAAAGACCCTGGAGCGACTTGCACCGCACTCGCAACACTTCCGAGCCTCACGCATCTCGCGGTGGACAACCTCGCCCTCGTGCCGTATAAAATCCTTGAGCTGTCTCCATCCATACGTGTGATGGTTTTCTTTTGCTCCCTCAGGGCGTACACGGATGAGGTCCTGGACGCTGCAGAGGTCACGCGACATGCGATTCGTGGTCACCACAAGAAATTTCGTCGGCGATTGGTGTGCGGCGATTGAGCGCGGTGTGGACTACTGGAGTGATGCGGAATCTTTCGTTGCAAAGCGTCGAAGCAGAAAGATAAATTGTACGTGGATAACTTGATCTTTGACCATAACTCACCTCATTCATGGAAGCGTTCTATTATGAGGACATGATGTAGAAGCCCGCTTACTCCACTCTGTCCATTCTTCTCGTTTCCGGCCGGCTGAATACCGTGACAACTATACTGATGCTGTTTCACGCTCTCCATTATGTACATTACCCCAACATAACACGACATAGGCGGTTGGACTATCCCACAGTTCATCCATCACAGGCAGCGGGGACAGGTGGTGATGGGGGGGGGCCGGCTCGCGAGCCTGTAATGCATTCAGTTCGTGAAAAAAACTCGCACAGCGGACGAATATGCCGCCGCGTACATACCTCAACGTCACTCGCTGCGCGCGCCGCAACCAGCTCAACTTTGGCGATTACGTCCGCTCTGGCCGAGGCGCGGTTTCTCCCTGCACCTCTGGGGGTTACCGGGGCAATCCGGCGGCACGAACTTGCGCTCCAAGGTGGGCCCGGGCTCGTCTCCCTACGGTAGAATTCGAAATAAATCCGCGATTAGTCGATGGCGAAGATGGATTTCGGATAAGATGATGCACCTGGGGCAGTGGGGCAGCGTAGGCTGCCGTGGCCAACAGGCCCACAGAAGAGATGCATATGGAGAGGAGTGAGATGAATCGCATTGCAGTGGTGGAGCACTTTCAAAGCACTTTGGCGGGTGGAAGTAGGATTGTTTCTGGGGAGGAAGGGAAAGTTGTGAACGGAAACTGCGGACCTGTGTGGACCACGGGTTTTTAAATCGGGAATGTTGGCATGTTGTGTTGGCTTGAATCTGCATATCGATTGCTTTAATGCGGGTAATGTTGAATTCCAATACGAACCTGGAGTTCAAAATGAGCGGACCGCGGTAGCAGAGATAGCTGGAGTACTTAAACCTACCTGGCAACGGCAATTGACTAACGATAACATGGTGAGCCGCTCGTCGTAATAAATGGTCTCAATGAGAATCCAGATTCCCAAAGCACGCACTTCCCGCTCCCGCTCTCAAGTAAAGAGGGGCTTGAGAAATTGGAAATCGGATCTGGGACTGGCCTGGTTACGTGTAGTTGGTTGGCTAGGTGCGAATGGCGCATGCAGATGTAACTGCTGATTCCCGTCCAAGCTTGGAGTCCTGTGCGAAAATTGGGGTCAACATCAAGCAGGCTAGCGACGTGCTATACAATCCTGGTTCTATTAGTCTTGAAGAAGCGACGCGGCCAGGGCTTCTCATCGTATCTTTCTTGTCTTCGACGCAAAGAAAGTTGGTGTCATGGTCGGTGAGCGGTTTATGAACTCTCTTAGTTTGAGCCAGACGAATTTAATCGAGTACATCGCAACACAGGAGAATATCGGCACCTTGGGCGAGCCCGTAACCCAGCCCGTACCATTTTTAAACAATTTTGTGATAACTCGCCGAGGTTGACGTTTTGGTTCTCATTCCTTCAATTGATATTGCAGAGCTATACAGCGCATGAAGAGAAAAAAAACCGTTAACAAGGATATGGCGAGTAGACGACAACTCACGATCGATAACCCCAGCCTTTCTCTTTGCGATAAAATTTTCGGCTCGCGCCCAGGTAATCGTTTCCGGTACGTGTGCCGATTTGCCAGTCGCTGTCCCTCCGAGTCGAGGTCCATCATCACAAATCGGGGGTCGTTCGGGAGTGTACCGAGGCCCGGGGGAGGACCCTCGTACATGGGCAGTCCTATCCCGACGAGAACACGAAGGGAGGGACATGTACGGAGCACGCGGGAAAAAGCGTCGAGCCAGGCTGAGTCCAGAGAGAAATGGGTGAGGTTTGGTATGAGGGGGAGCCCGGACCAGAACTCTGAATCGACTATCTCGCACGGATAGTCGCATAGCCCGAGGTGGGTTATCTGCGCGAAGAACTGGTGGGTGCGGTCGACTCGTGGCAGGGAGCCGAAGAGCGGGCCCAGAGCACCATAGAATCTTTTCAGCGGCAATGTTAACACCAACGAAAAGAGATGTGGATGCGCCTTGTAGGAAGTGCTTAGGCCCAAATTTTCAATACGCTGGCAGTGTGGAAGGATGAGGTGGCCGTCGTCGATGGAGGAGAAGGGGAGAAGTAAGTTGCGTGCGTGGTGCAAGAGCTGTGGTCTAGAGTGCAGGATTGGAAACATAATATCTTTGGAAAGAATAGGCCTCTCAAGACCCCCCAGCAAGCTGGATGCCTGATCGTCAAAAATGATAGTCTCGTATAGCAGTGGCTCGAGCCTACAAGTAGATATAACCTGAGTGAAAGCAGGGATGATTCATGTGCGACTTACCACGACTTAACATGCCGCGCAACCAAGAGGAATCGCGGTACAGATTGAGGACGAGAACGAGCGGCGATTTCGAAATCTCTCGCTCCAATTCACTGGGAAGGACCGGAGGTTGGGAGCCATCCATGAATGGAAGAATCGTCTGTGCCTAGAAGTACAGCTATTATCACCCTGAAGCCTGAATTGTTGGTTGGCGGTGGAGATACGTACGTGGGGTCAGCGTTTTGTCAGCGTTCGTGGCCATCACGTGGATGATTGTCCCTTTCCTGGCAGTTTCCGCATTTTTTCATATCTGGACTTCGCCACGCTGGCCGTCGCAAACCCGGTCTCAGCCAATCTACAAAATCCTGTATTCGTCGGCTTTTAGTTGGGAAACAGATGCTTCTTGCGATAACGTGCGAATCGTCCGACAAGGGTCGAGTCTCGAGTCTCGACGCGCCCATCCTTGAATGATCAGAGCTTCCGAACTACGACTTTACCTCGCTTCCTGGACTCCCTTGGCGAGCCTGGAAAATTTAGGTTGACGAGAATTGACGCTGTTCTGGTTCGACTTCTGCTATGCCCTCGCCATGGGCGTGACTGGCGCAAGCTCGACAGTGATGATACTGATACGAAGGGGATTCGTCCGCCGTGCCTTATCGTGCTTCCCTGAGCTAGATTTTCTAGCGCGAGAAAGCGTGAGAGGCCAAACGTGCTCGGCCCTGGTAAACATCTTTAATTTGGCATTTATCAGACTCTGAGATCTTTAAGCATAGCGTTGTCTTCACATAATTTACTACGTAGAACGCCCTCCGCCAATGACACTGGCTTCTCGTCCCTGGCCCTCTCTGCAAGCCCCCCACCGGCCGAGACTTGGCGATTCAATCGATGATTGCCTTCCAAACTTACCTTTCGCGGGTCCTAAAGCGGCTTCGAAGTATCCTAAGCTCAGTTACCTACTCGGGAGCACAACCAACTCATCTTCCTGTCACTGGGCATACTTTTTTTTCCATGGCATTCCCATTTAGACTCATGTCGTGGTTACAGTGCAAATATATCTGTTCACCGTGACACTGATAGATTAAGGAGTGCCGACATTTTCCTTAACTGAAGCCTTACAGGCGTCCTAGCGCGTAGGCTAACCTTATAGTATCGTACGAGCTCAGGGTGTGTCCCTAACGCCCCCTCACCTCCCTCATGTTTCACGCGGTCCCAGCTTAAATGCTGTTGTTCAGCCTGCGACAAGAGACGCCGAACAGTGTTACCGCACGACACCCAAACTTCTGGAGGGTGCCTTACCCGAGCAGGAAGCCGTACGTTCTCGTCCATAGCCATAAGATTCGCTGCCGCGAAGCTGACCTTCGTTTCCCTATCCCAGGTCTCGGACGGGCGCGCAGGACCCGTGAAAAATCTTACATAGATCTCACCACGATTCCTGGACCATATCGAGCGTCTCGCTTTCACCAATCTTCTCCAAAGGAAACCCTGCGCCAGCAATGCCCGTGAGTGAACACAGCGCTGAACAAGCCAGATGCTAATGGAGAGCGTAGATCCCCACGATGCCTGTCGAATGAATCGGCATCCTCGCCTGTACGCCAGACGCTTGTCGCCGCAACCACAGGCGGTGCCATTCTTCTGGTCTTCGTACTGTTCGCGGCAATATTCTTCCACATGCGGGGCAGGCAGAGAGAGCAGGAGCTGACAGACACGCTCGCTAGGGAGGGAGCGGAAGGGAAAAGGAGCGGGTGGTGTTGGGATGCTTGACGGTGAGGGTTTCTATTCCATGCGAGGAGGGTACCCCCCGCAAATCGAGTATCACGGCTCACAGATTGAGTTCCACCTGAATCTCTCACCCGACGTCGAGCGCACAGCGCAAGAATACACTGCCCGTCCGCCCATCTTGCGGCATAACACCCAACCACCCTTCCTCTTCCCGCCGCGCGCCTCGGACTCGGGATCCGCGTTCCGTGAGGAGGTGTGGCCTCCGCCGCGGCAGGAAAGCGTCTTTGTCGATCCTCTTTTGCGCGCTCCGGCCGACGACCTCACTCGCATCGTCACGGACATAATGGGCCAACCCGAAGCCCCGACGCATTCCCCACCCAGCTCAACGGTTTGCGTCAGGGGCCGCATCTGGTGGGGCTTCCTTCGTAGCTCCCGCTACGCGCTCGCGTCGCAACTCATGCTCGACGATCTACGCGCGAACGGCAGTCCACTCGTCCGCATCCACACCAACGCTCCCGCGTTCGTCTCTGTCCGCCGTCTCGCGCGGTACAGACTCGGACGACGACCCGCCATGGCCACCAACACCTGGCATTCCGAGTCGGGGCGACAGCACGCCGCCCGTGTCATACTGGCAACGACCCGGAGCAAACCAAGGCCCCGCGCCGCGACCCACCTCAGCTGCGTCCCTCGACAGGCGACGGATCACCACGCGTGAAGAACTGGCTCGAGCGCACCCCGCGACCGCTAGAGCGCTCTTCAGGCACAACGCGTCGCGCCGCATCGGCCGGACATTAGTTTCCTTTTCATCAGGGCTGCGAAAAACGAACCCAATTCGCGTATTTACTGTACAAACTAATTAGTATAAGCACATGTAACTGTAATGGCGCACACCGAGATCTGGGCATACTTACACTCGTTAGGAACCAGGACGATCGTTCAAGGCGGATCATGTATTATACTAAGTACCCTGATGTACGCTATGGGCAATCACTGCAGTGGAGAATCAGTGAGGGAGTCTAATCGCAGCAGTAGGACATAATCACCGTACCTTTTAATTAATTGAACCCCCTATTGTTGCCCCTATTGGTCACCTGAGGGTGGTTCAAAATTGCGACTCTTCGATGTTAAATGCGATGATAAATATGAGGGTATGTAGTACAGGGAGAAGTACGACAGGCCATGACACTTCGTTTATCTGGAGATTTCCATTTCAGTAGTTAAAGTTTGTGATCTACTAGGACCAGTGACTCATTTTGACACCGAGAGCGAAGCGGGAACCAATCGAACTACATGGCTCATAGTGGGTCCATTCTGCATTGTAAAATACTATAATAACAGGATGGTGCTGAGTGATCATGAGTCAATCCGACTCAATCATCTGTGCTGTACAACGAACCGGTCCTTAGCTATTACTTGTAACTACCGCCGACCACTTCGATGATGGCCCGAGTCAGAGAACATCCATGTAGTCCTGGCATCGTTGTCGAAGTCTCGCCCAGCGGCCCCCATTCCACTCTTTGATGCGCGCCCACCCATCTTGGGGTGCCATCTGCTCGATCCACAGCAGCATCGAACAGAGTGCAAAGTCTGCGTATGAGACGTGATGCCCTTGAGCCCCGACGCCATCGCCATCGTCGCCGTTCTTGTCAAGGACGAGCGCAAGGAAATCGAACTGCGTCTTTACCAGCTGCCACGCATGTTCGCGTTTGGGCCCTGGTGGAAGTGGATGGGATGGGGTCGACATTGCACCGTGGAAATGTGTTTGAGTACGCTCAGGTAATCGGTCATAGCTGACGGGGACCATGATGGGAAGCAACGGCTTCACGAAAATTTCTTGAAGATAATGTACGAAGAGTACCTGGAGCGCTCGAGAGCCCTCCGGGAAAACCGGACGCGCTGGGTAATTGGCCTCGAGATATTCGGCTATGACGTTCGTGTTGGAGAGGATTTGGGGAGCCTGAGGATTCCGTGTGGGGTCTACTATGGCGGGAAGGGTGTAGATTGGACGCCCGTCCGACCGCCATGAACTTGGAGGGGCGCCGATGGCGCGCAATGTCGTTTCGACATCGGGAAATTCAACCCAGACAGTGCGGTAAGGCAGGTGTTTGTAGTTGAGGATAAACCTGAAACTGTAGAACTGTAGGCAGAATAACGATGGCGAGGGTACACACCTAATGCGCCAAATAGCGGGTACCCAGGTCTGTGATCGCGTCCCTGGGGAATCGTAGAGTGTTATGACAGGCAACGTAGAGCGCGGAGAACTGTATCGTGCCATGGCGAAGAAGGAAGACAATGAAAGCGCTGGGATAAGGGCCATGTTTTACATACACTTCGAAAAATACTCCAGTCTGCTTCCAAACTCATTCTCACAAACGTGAATCCGGTCCCGCGGAGCGCTGTGCAGTTTGGTTCGAAAGTCTAGCACTGGGGTCGAGAATCCGCGTTCTCAGACTGAACATCCTGGTACATTGTGCCAGAGATTACAGCTTTTCCATAGCACCTGTGCCGGTGTCGAGTCAAAGACGCATCTAGAGTAAAATTACGAACAAAATGGAGGTGGGAACTCACTCCATGTTCCAGATTTCCCCCAGTATAATTAGCTGGGAAAAATGAACGAAAGGCAGCCAGAGGCGCTCTATTAGTAAAGTATACAGTTCCAAATACAGGATGTTGGTTACGCCGCTGATTCGCGAACTGACTCTTTTAATGCTTGGACTGCGATAGCGTCTTACAAGAGAATTTTGCATGAGTGACTGGTTGTGACCAGTTTTTATACATACCGAAGAATTGTGGAAGGCTATCCGGTGCACGCTCGCTGCGGACCTAGGGTCCCGGTACAATTCCGGGAAAGTTGAGAGAAAGAGCGGAAGAGTCTGAAAGAGCGGGATGTCGGACAACTCACCTACATCCAGACATCCGGTTTGCCCGTCGCAGCGCGCGTCTGTGTCCCATTTCTGTATCCTTGTCTCAGCTCGGAGCACCATCAATACGAAAATACACGCCTGTGGAGTTGAGCGACTCCGTACGAGTCATAAACTTAAGTTTATACATGACTCTGTGCACAATAGAACCTATGGGAAGCGCTGACAATGTATCGATGAAGGAAACATCTGACCGGTCCAATACGAAAGTTAAACTACTTCCAAGAGGACTTCAATTATTCGGACTGGAGGCCTGATCATGATTCATGATCAGGTGACTGGTGAATGCATATGGACGACTGGACAGTCGGAGTCGTCCATGAGTCAGTCAGAAAGATTAAAGGTCCACCAGTGGGCCGTTTCTTCAAATCGCACAGAAGCAGCTGCGTCGAAAGCGGAAACTGCCGAACGAACGAAGATGGTGGGACGAGGACAAAAACGATAATGATTGATGATCTCGGCATGCCGAGCGCGAATTGCCGAGATTCGCGCTCGGCATGTTGACTGCGAGTCATTTCGACCATCGGACAGAATATAGCTATTGCATGGCAGAGACAGCTGTATGGTAAAAATCTAAGAAAGGTCTCTTCTCGAAGGTTACCATTTCGAATCGGACAGAAATGTATAGTTATTGCATGGCAGAGACAGCTGTATGGTAAAAATCTAAGAAAGGTCTCTTCTCGAAGGTTGCCTTCAAACAATCGAGATACGAGATCAGTTGTGTTGAAGCGTCTGTCTCCGAGAGACTAAAGGCTACCACAGTATCCACCGTCAATAGCCTGCCTTACTGCTACTGACCCAAGGCGATTGTGCCTTCAGTGTTCATCTATAACTTATAAATAGTGCCAGCCCCGGGAGAACGCTAGCTTCGCTGTTGTATTCCAGCAAGTTTCCGCTTGCTAGCAGTGCTCTGCGTTTCCAAGCACTTCTTAATGCAACAGAACGTACTTGATCTCTGGAATATTCTCGTTCGGAACGAGCCGTTTTTATAACAAGTATCTAACGTGATCTGTAATGCACACATCTACTGATATCACTGTGTAATGATACAAGATGTTCATATTAATAGTATGATAATACAGGTTGATGATACAATGAAGCATGTACGGAGGAAACGAATGCCGAGACGCATGTTGTCGGAATTAGAATTGGCCGAAAAATATTAAAACTTGTTACCGCTGAAGCCAACCGGCATCGTAACGGCATTGGGCGAGGAGGATTCAATAGCACCGTGAAATAAAGGCCCCAGAGGTGGATGGCACTTCCGAAACTGAAGATGTGCATCACGCGCGTGGGGCCTCAAATGCGCGTAACGTAAAAATTCGCGCAGCTGTGGATGATATTCTTCCGACTGTGTTTTCGTATGGGTTCTTGAAGCGGAAAGAGATGTCGGAGAGTATGGTTCGTACCTAAGGCTCAGGCTTCGAAGCGTCAGAATGAATAGGACAACGAAAGTGGGTGGGACTTACATGGGGCGGTCACCGACCATGGCGAAGTGCGAAAGGAAGTCGAGGACGATGCTAAGAGGCTCCCAGGAATCGCGCGTTGCAGAAGTACACGCGATAAGGTGATCCGTAGCGCTCCTCGCGCAGCTCGGGGACTGACGAATAGCTGGAATGGATGAGACATAATTGGAAGATAAAGCCCTAACGACATACCGGAGGAAATCAAATAAATCGACCGCAGCATCGAAGAAATCTGGGGTCCAGTACCACTTTTCGACACTGCGCTTAGCAGCACCGTACTGATATGCAGGAGACGACTCTCGGACGAAAGCCCTGCGCTTTCCAGCAGCTTCCAATTTTTCCAGCGATACATGGGGTCTTGGGAGAATCTGAGCTGCAGCTCAGCGAGAGGTGTCCTGCAAATCAATGGGATGTTCAAGCTTTCCTCGGCGTGGATTCGCAGGATGGGGTGATCGCGAAATCGCACGCAAACGTGGGGATTTCGAACGAGCTCGTCGAGGACCTCGAAGCTGGCGGATTTCATTTCCGGCAGCACCTGAACGAGCGTCACAAGCAGGTCCAGTGCCGATTTTGGCGCCAAAGGGCCGTCGGAAGAAATGTCGTCGTAAATTTCAAGCTTCCTTGTAAGACCGTCAATCAGAGTCGATCAGCGATATATATGTTCACTGTACCTCGAAGTGAGCATCCGGAAGATTAACAGCCGAGCTTCCGACAGAGAGAGTCGAGCAACACTGAGTGCGATAGCCGCTCCGTATCCAAGCTGGAGCTGGTGAAATAAGATATCTGAGGCCAGTTCCAGGATATATTGGGGGTAAAGATCAGGGCTGTTGGGGCGTAAGTAATGTCCACCGGTCGTGCACATGTACAGTGCACATACCGAGAGAGCTCGACCAAGTCGCTGTACATCTCGGGCGTTAGGTGCGGTACTGATGCACGGATGACCGCAAATCGTTTTTGAATCGCGCGCGACTCGCGGTCGATGATACGGTCCAGACCCTTTAACGTTGCTTCCCCCAGAGCCAGGATCACCCTCCCAGCAAGAGTGCCGGGCCCCCAGACAGTGCTAGGAACCGTCGATTGAGTGTAGAAGCTGATCCGGTTCGACGAGGGAGACATCCTAGGTGTTAGATGTGGCAAGAAGAGAGATGCTGGATAACACCCAAAGAGCCGATTCACAGTGCACACGCCGCACTGCATTCAGAGTTCTGATGAACTGCCCGCGTGGCGGTACGACTTTGTTCCCGAAATGTACGTAACCGCAATGAATGTTGTTCGCTGGGGCCATGAAAACTGTTCGAGCTTTTCTTGATGAGCGTAAGCCATCTTTTCACAATATCGAGACTTGTGTGGTGCATTACATCAGTTTTCACTGGATTCCGTTAGTACTAGCTCTTTTCAAAATTTAAAAGTCCAAGCCGAAAGTCGTTGCCGGAACCGGTCGGCCGGCCACAATTGGGCTACGTACGAGGGAATTTTTGATCTTGTGGAAGCCACCGTAATTAACGAAAGTGGACGAGTCGCCGATACAAGGAGAGTGTTAAGGAGCAAAGTTGAGGGGAAAAGACCGATCAATCAGTGATGATGGTCTCGGCATCTTCCTCGGCATGTTCAATGATTTCCGACTCGGAAAACCAATCCGAAACAGTTAACAATTGGTCTTGCATTGGAGCACGCGCACAATTACTGAAATCCAGAATACATCCGAGTAAGCACTCCTCTGTTAAAAACATCGGCACCGCTCACGAAACCATATAGTTGCGAGTGTAAAATCGGAGTTCTGAAACATTTTCTACCAATCACAAAGGCATAAAATATTACTCTCACTTGGTGGACTATCTGATGCTACGACTCAACCCCGCCCGCTCGGTCTGCGACAATTCTACCTCGGCGCCTCTGCATCCACCTTTCCCGGCAAACGTAGACTCAGCATACACGCTATTGTAATTTCATTCCAATGTGGCGTGACAGTGCTAAAACTTCTCATAGAGACACATTTCTTAGACTTGCCATCCGAACTGCAAGAGCTCCCCAATCTTAAACGTTAGGCCCGGATCCCTGATTAAGTACGCATTTGTGATGATGAAGGCGCTATAGAACACAAAGAGACTACACTCAACCTTCTGGCTACCATGACTTTGCCCGTTTCCGTTCATGCCGACCATGTTCTGAAACCTCCGCAGAACCCAATTCCCCACTCCAATGAAGCAATCTTCAAGGACTGGTACACTTTCCCGGACCCGCCACCCTTATATTCGCGCGACTGGGCAAATTGGGACGGTACGGAACGGCTGCCGTGCTTGAATTCAACCCTTCGCGGCGTGGAGGCGAGTATTAATATCCCCTACCGGCTGCTCGTCCCGATCGAACCCCTCATATTCTACGATCCGGAAGAATGTGGGCTTTTCGACTCCTTTGCGTTCCGGTGCGACGGAGCGTACTATTTTTAAACGATTACGAACGACAGACGGTGCGGAGGTACCACGGCACATACGAGTCGCCTGCCGCATTTTTATGTACGGAGTTGGACTTGTTCAGTGTGCATGCGCCGTAGAAACCCGCGGATGGAGGAATTGGCGGCGCTGAGAATGAAGTTCGACGAGTGGACTGCCCTGCATGAAGAGAAAAGGGTGGTGTTCAGGAACCCACCTCCGAATGAGCTTTACACGGAAATATTTCCGTGGGAGGACTAATAACAACGGAAAGTGATGTTCGTCGATTCGTCGAAATCTCGCTCGCTCCAAGAAATATGCACCTGCCGGTTCGGTTCTAGAGTGTTTACTACTTCGTCGTATTTTGAGAACCCGCATCCTCCAACCTTATATATTTGAAATCTGCAAAGGCGGCAAGAATACCTGATTTGTGATGAGCGAGGAACGAGCTGGTATCATCACAGTACTGTCTAGAGAGACTACCCGATTTGCAGAACGAGGCAGCCGAAGCGATCCGATTACACGTAAATTCTCGTCTTTCTGGCCAGCCAGCCGTATCTTCTCTGCTTTGTACCACCATGGCTTGTCCTTGCCGTACTCTTTCTGTGGATCTTCGCCGTCCTTGGGACGAAACCAGCTATCTACACTGACCTGCCGTGTAAATTCAGCCTGGCTGCCTGGAACGTTAGCCGCCACACAACGATAACTCGACCGGGGTTCCTTTGGTTTTGGGGCAGACTGGTATGCACTCGTACTTGATCGCGGCTCATCCCACCTAATTTTTAGACGCAGGTGCCGTTGCGGACGGGGCGAGCTACGAGGTCACCTCGGTCTGTACCTTTCACCTTTTTATCTAAAAAGAATTTAAATCTCATCGACCGATCCTTGATTCCTTGCAGACGTACGCCTCGTACCCATACAACACCTACCCCACCCTCTCCCTCTCCAACGGCTCGATGCGCGCATACCGCGCCTCCGGCGCCTGGCTCACCAACGCCACCGCCGTCGCGAGCGGCGGCCCGCTCACCTGGTACACGAGCGCCCTCTTCGACCGCGACACCGCGCGCATTTACACTGCCCATGGCGACGATCTGCGGCTCGCGGCGTATGGGGTCGCCGACAGGTGGTACTTGTGCCCGTTTAGCGGCACCCTAGCGCAGACGAGCGTGGTGTTCAACGTTTCGCGTACGAGCAGCGCGAAGGAGGACTTCGACTCGCGGCGATGCTGGAAGGTGAGGCTCCACTTGGTGCCGGTGGGGAGCGGTGAGTCTTACTTCGAGTTCTGCGGAGAGGGCCGCCTATTAATGACTTCCAAAGATTGTCGAAGAGAAGAAGATCTTGACTGTGCGACGCTGGGCTTGGTGAATCAAGGCTGTCGGATTCATCAAAGCACGCTTTTCTCGAGCTCCTTGACCGAGCACATTTGAATGTTATCGAGTCTCGCAAACAAAAATATCTTGTATTCTTGCACAACAGATTATAGATTCAGTTAGACGCCGTCCGGCTCCTGGTCATAGTATCGAAGTGCTGGAACCAGGTACAGAGTCAGCGATAACGCGCTACGGAATGGAACTGGAACTATATCGCACCATTTATTTCCCCCGATCTGCGTTTGGCGATGAAATCTTCAGCCCGCGACCAAAAATCGATCCTCCTATGCGCCCCGTTTCTCCAGTCCAGCGAGCTGAGTTCGCCGGGATCGACCAATACAAGGCGAGGATCCTTGACCAGCTCCCCCCCGATCCCGGTGCTCGTCGATAACCGTGCGTAGCAGCGGCCGTCCGCCCGGATCGAGCACGACCAGGACGCGCAGCGATTTGCATGTCCTCAGCAGGGCGAGCCACGCGTCGATGAGCCCGGCGTTATTGAGGCCGAGGTGCGTGAGAGATGCGGAATGAGGCTCAGCTGCTTCCATCGTTCGGGGTCGGCCGACACGTCTTCGGAGGCGTCGTACACTTCGAGATGGGTGATCTTGGCGAAGAGCTGGTGGGTGAAGTCGATTTGGCGCTGCGGCCCAAAGAGGTGTCCGACGTGGCAGTACAGCTCTCTCAGCGGCAGATGCTCGACGAGGTGGAATAGCGCGCCCGGCCAACCGGCGCAAGGGAGAGATTTTGGACAGACGGACAGGCCGACAGGATGGCCAGAACTTCGTCCTTCTGCGGAGACCACCACGAGATAAAGAGGGTTGCGCACAGATTCTCCGGGGAAACGAAAGGACTCGGACTGTATGATGGGAAGGAGGGTCGAGCACTGAAAGGTAGGATGGTCTTTGATGTCTAATTCTTTTCGTATTCGTACCACGATGGTCTGGGATCCATCCTGAATAGGTCTCAGAGACCGGGAAATACATGTAAGGGTACCTCCGACGAACCATTTTTTAACGCGCCATGCAACGAGCATGAATGTTGGAATTTTCGGAATTAGACCTCATGTGTGCGGCTAGTTCGAATATCGCTCGCTATGGGAAGTGCTGGGCGAGATACTGGGCCAGGACGAGGGAGTGATTTTGGTTCATCCTCTGAGTCGGCCATTGAATATCTGGGAGGCGTTCGCAGGTGAGAAGAGAAAGGGAGTGGGCAATGATGCCATCAAAATTACTAGATTGCGCCTTGTTCTCGACACGCTACCAGTGGGAGTCTTTTGCTCGTCCCTTTTACCTTCAACTACGATGCAAGCCTACGGAAATCGTTCATTGGAAAGATTCGAGATGCGGTCCTGGATATCCGGTCGATCCCGGCGAAACAATTGCATAAAAACGGTGGCTACAGGACCAGAATCAAGGCTACAAGGTTCAAGACGGGTGGGGCGCTAGACCGTGCTGGAGGGACAACAATGTCGCGGAAGGATGTTTCTGGCTGTTTTGCAGCTTACCTGAAGTATTAGGTTGCCTGGCGAAGACAGCAGAAATTTGTGCAAATTTTCGACGGCGGCTCGGCGGTCTACATAGAACGACAATTGGAGTGCACGGGCAGTCGCTTTTCGTTTGGAACCTCTCTCTGGCTCTCCATATACCTATCTAAGGCTCTGTATGTTTCCAATTTTTTCAAGAAAACTGCTGCTGGCTGCTCAATTTTTTTCAGCCGATATCAATAAACTCGGTCAGCGCAGATCGCGTGCTACAGCCTACTTTCGGTGCTTGGGGCTGTCGATCTTTATCAGGCTTGGCCTGCGCTCTGAGCGTCTAGGGACCCATCGCCATTCAGATTATGTTACCGCGCCGAAATTCCCAAACTCGTCTCCTCCCCGCATCTCGCCTCCGGTTTCTCTGCGGCGCCAGCAATGACACCTTACACACCCCACGCTACTTCTCCAATTGCGACTTGCATCGTACTTCCGGCCGGATTCAACGCCGAATGTGTGTCTGGGTCGAGCGATCCAACGGATTTTCGTGGCGCTTTCTGTGCTGAAGCTTTTCCTGTGCCCGCGAGTTGTTTCGGATTGTTGTTTTACGCCGCTCCCATCATTCTGTAGCCCTGTCCGCCTGTCGCGGTAGGGCCGAAAATACCACATTCTCATCGATGAGCCACGTCCTGCGTGCTATACACGCCGCTCCGCACACGCCTTATTTCTTGCAATGTGGATCTATGATTCCCGCCATGGCTCCTCGTTCCACAACTACATTTTTCTGGTGAGCATCCCTCCTGCGTGTCCCTGACGAAGCTGACAACCTACGACCATAGAATACTGTGCATAGAGCACGGATCCTGTTCCTCCCCTCCGCTATACGACACCACTCGGATCCTCGCGCAAAGTTCTCAATTTTCAAAGCGCTCCCTGCCGCCGTTTTCTCCCTCCGACTGTGATCGGCACAGAAACCATTCACCGCTATCGGGCTCCAGGCATTGCTATGTATTCGACCGCGCGTCGCTTTCTCCAAGCAGCTTCCGTGACGCGGGGGTGTGTCGTGTCGATGGGCATACCACTCTTTGTCATCTGATGTTACGTCACCCTCCTAACCAAGTACACTTTCGTGCAGTCCTCCCCCCGCGCCGCACATGGTCTCTGCGGATTCCCCGGGATGGATTTCTGGACCCATCGCGCTGCTTCACCGCCGCCCGCGGCTTGGTCTGCGCCGTAGACTGGACTCTACACACGAGCCGGTGGCTTTCCATCTGGGTAGACAGCTTTGAGTGTTGCCCTCCTCCCGCGCCACTCATCCACCTTGGGGATGTCCCGGGATGGATTCCTGGGTGTGACCCGCTCATCTACCGTCAACCCTGTTCTTCCCCTCGCGATATCTTGTCTTTTATACGCTAGCCGGTCAGGTACCCCTCTTTGGAGCGAAACTCGATGGCCTCAGTCCTTCCCTGCCGTCGTACTTACAAGCGCGACCATACACTAAACGACCTCACAATCGCACCCCGGATGCCGCGATCTGCCAGCGGCTACCCCGTGCTGCACGAGGGCGGCCTCCGCGACGAGGTGGCGCCGGGGGACTGAGGAGCTACAGCGGATGCTAGAGCGGAGAGAAAATAATGTCCGACTTCCCCTTGACGTGGGGCATCCCGAGAATGGAGCTGAAGCACAGGATGGCAGAGGGAAGAGGTGGTGGGCTGACGGTACGACGGCGCGTACTATGCGCTACTTGGTTTGGGCTCGGCGCGGAGTGGGTGGATGTGGAGTTGCTAGCGCCGACAGCGCCGAAACGCGCGACGCGAAAGGGAGAAACGGCGGACGGGAGAGCTCATATACGACACGACGCCCACGTTGTCGCAGGGAGTTGCGCACCTTCGCCAGGGAGTTACCGCGTGCGAGAGCGGAGGATGCACGACTGCCACTGTGTCGGGTGATGCAGATGAGACGTGGACGGCAGTGCATGGAGACACGGGGCTCATGTCGAAGGACGGCTGGACGGGGATGGTGCCGCCTATGCCGCTTAATTCTGGGACGAAACGACGATACAGCAGATGAGGTGTGCCGAGGCCTCTGCGGGCCCAGTGTACCGTGCCGAGTGTATCGTGCCAGTGCATCGGCGGCGCGTCGTGTCAAGGAAGGACAGAGTTGCGCATCATCCTAGAGAACCGAACTTCAATCCTAAATGGCCACGCTCTCGGGCCTCGGGCCTCACCGCCTGCCGCCGTGCTCGTTCAATTCGGCTTCAAGCGCGCGTCTCTGCCCTCGCTCACCCATACCCACCACCCTCCGCAACGTCTACACCCCAAACACCCATCCTCGGCACATCTGAGCTACAAGTCTTATCAGGAGGAGAAGGACTGCAATGAGAAACATCCATGGGCGGCTTGTCGACCCCGACAAGCAGCTAATTGCGCGAAGTCGAGCACCGCGACCAGGTGGAGTCCGCAGCCCTCGGCGCAACGGGGACCGCTCTTCTACGACGCGGACCCCGACGATGCAAGGTGGACGTGGTCGAAGAAGGCGGCGACGTCGTAGGGCATGGAACGCCGCATACGTATCCGGTTAATGACTGTCTTCAATTCGGTCACCCGATGTCAAATAAATGTTATCCAGCTTCAAGGTTTGGCTGTGCAGCGATCTTAACAAATTCAGAGCTGTGGACCTCCTTCAGGTGACGAGTGTAGCCTCGGATGTAAGTTTGAGACCTTAGATGCTACGACACTGGCACTTGATTAATAATCAATTATGAATCACATCTGCCATGTCCAGACTGTCTGCTGTCTGCTTACTGTCCCCACGGGGCACCGTAACCAACTTCCCTTCCAAAACAACCACGAGGCGCTCAAGGACCTGGGCTGGTCTTTATCTTCTACCTCCACTTCCGGTCGCGCTAGGAACTATGCCCATCACCTTTCCCCGCGAACTCGCAGACGAGATCATCGACCTTCTAGCCGGAGATTCGAACTCTCTAAGGGCTTGTTCTATGATAGGCAGGGTATGGATCCCCCGCAGTAGGCTCTACCTCTTCGAGTCATGGAAATGTGTCCTCCTCCCCAAAAACATCCGCGGATTCCATGAAATTTTGCAGTCCCCCTACGGTTGTTCCTTCCTGCCCCTAATCCGCAGCGTAAAGGCCACCAGGTACTGCTGGCATCACAATGACCGCTACTTTCGATGACATAGCGGCGGATCTGCGCGTCGTACCAGTTCATACACTCGAGCTGAAGCTTAACGGCGTCGTCAATGCCGGAACGTGAACACATTCTTCTGCGAAGGGTTTGCCGCGGCCTTCCCTCATATTACACGCCTTGTCCTCACCTGCAGCTTTGATGGCCAGCCAGCACCGCTCATCGACATGATATGCCTCTCCCCCGCCCTTCAGGAACTACACATTTGTCTCGAAACTTCTGGCTTCAAGCCTCAGACGGCGAAACCGCTGGCGAGTGCGGTACCACCGCGGGGTCTGTGTATCCTGCGTCTCAGCGGCGTGTACACGGCCGAGCCAATTCTGGAGTGGTTGTACGAGTTTAACCATCTCCCCAACGTCAAATCGTTGACGTTGCCCTGGCGGATTCGGACCGAGCCGGTCGTAAATGCGGCATTCCAGCAACTCGGCGAGTCTCTCTATCACCTTAGCCTTCGTAAGTGCGACGTTCTCTATAATGTTGACTCATGATGATCCCGCCGAGCAGCTGACTGCGACTGGGATAACGTGGACCTTCCACCCCTCCGCAACATCAGAACGCTAATCATCCGAGGCGGGAGCGGAGAAAAACTGTTATCCAAGCTCACAGCGCCGGCGCTTGAGTACCTCTCGGTAGATGTGCGAAATGGGGAGCGAGCGGCCGTGCGCTCACATTTGACCCCAGCGCGATTTCCGAGCCTGCGGAAGGTCAACTTCTAGTACTTCTAGTATGCGTCGGAATATTGTACGCAAGCTCCTGCGTTATCCGGCGCACAGGCTGATCCCGCCCACGATTTTTACCGGAGTAAAGGTCCGCGAATGTATATCTTACTAATCGAATACGGAGATTTCTATGAATTCAAGTTACAGCACTGGATGGCAGTACCGCAAATCAGAATTACCGTTTTGGGCATTTTCTGATTCTCGCAAACCGATTTACCCATATCTCGACTGACTTTGCAGCGGTTCAGATGAAACATAGCTAGATAATTCAGGCTAATTTGTGTGCAATTAGTGATAGAAAAATAACTGCGAAAGATCATATTTTTGGGCCATCTGATGGCCGCCGAAGATATTCGCGAATGCCCCTACTGCCAGACGTTCCCATCCCGGCGCACCGCTGGTCGAGCCACAAACGTCCGTCGTCACCCGTTCGTCTATCCATTCTCGCCAATACTGAAATTCCTTTTTAGTGATCCAAAGAGCCGGGGAATATGGAGGAGCGCGGCACGTACACGACAAGGCAAGACTGAAGACATCTGCGCATCCTATCCACTCTTGCCGACATACTGAAATTTCCTTGTTAGTAATCCGAAGAGCATGGGGAATATGAGGAGTGCGGAACGTACACGAAGATATTCGCGGATACCACTAATGCGTCGGAGACGCCCCCATCCCGGTCGAAGCCAAAACGTCCGTCGCCCTTTCATTCGCTCATTTCGCCAATACTGAAATTTCCTTTTTAGTAATCCGAAAAGCATGGGAGCACGGCACGTACACGAAGATATTTACGGAGCTGAAGACGCCCCCGCCCGGCGCATCGCTGGCCGAGCCCCAAACGTCTGTCGTCGCCCGTTCATTCGCATTCTCGCCAATATACTGAAATTTCCTTTTTAGTACGAAGACCTCAGGAGGGAAGGGGCCAGCACGTACATGGCAAGCCAAGACTGAAGATATTTGGGGATGTCCCTCATACGCGGGAGACACCTCCACCCGGCACATCGCTGGTCGAGCCCCAAACGTCCGTCGCTGATATATCCATTCTCGCCAATATACTGAAATTTCCTTTTTAGTACGAAGATCTGGGGAGGGAAGAGCGCGGCACGTACGAAGATATTTGCGGATGGCCCTCATACACGGGAGACGCCCCCGCTCGGCGCACCGCTGATCGATCCCCAAACGTCCGTCGTCGCCCTTTCATTCGTCCATTCCCCCGAGTACTGAAATTTCCTTTTAGTAATCCGAAGAGCATGAGGAATATGGAGGAGCGCGGCACGTACGAGGGAAGACCAGACAGACCCAAGGATGTAGCCGCGAAGACGTGAGACGACAGGAGGAGAGACGGGATGGCAGGTGGGGAGCCAAGTGATATACGAGAGATCGCCAGCGCATTCGTTTGACAGTGGCATGATGACTCTGGAGCGCGCAGCGGGGGGCCAAAGCTCCCGCCTGCACCGACCGCTGAGGACCTGAGACCCGACTCCCGAGGCACGCAGTAGGTGGAATGTTAAAGCCCCGGCGATCGCACGCCCCGCGCGCGAGCGCCTCGCGCGCACCCTTGCCGTCTTCCGCCGGCGTGCCCCACCCATCGTAGGGGTGGATAATACACCGGCCCCTGCGAGGCACATCTCTGGCGGACCCGAGCAACGTCGGTCCACTGGTCAGAGCTATGAAGCAATAGCTACAAACGTCTGTCCCCGTTCTCGACTTCCGCTTGTCCCTTGTTGCTGAGATTTCCGTTTCAGTCATTCATTGATCCGCTTGGAACGAAGCGAAAGGCGCACGTACGAGACGAGGGGGAGCGAGGCGCAGAAGGGGAGTCGCAGAGAAAGGAAGATGAGCACCTCTTACACCGCAATCACGCGCGGGCGGAGTGGTAGACGGGTGGGCGGGCGGAGCGGTGGTGTCTCCCACACGCACCCAGTCCGACTCCGCGGAGAGCGGCAGTTGGCATGCTTCGGGGGTGTATGCACGGGGCCAAGTGCGAGCAGAAGCAGAGGTCGGTGCATCCGCTAGCCCGGCAGTCGGGAAGCAGCTCCTTGGGAGTAGGGATCGGCGCAAGTGTCCCGCCTGCGCTCGAGTCTGTGCCGCGCGACTGCGAATTAGAGCAAGGGAAGTCCCCGATCGTTATGCGGGAACTCTCAGCCCTTCCGCTTTGGCGAAACTTGTTCCACTCTGGAAAGTCAAACACTCGGCCTGTCTAGCCACCGATGCTGGTGGGCGATATCGACAGCGGTGGCACGACGAAGAAGAGCCAGCGGACGACATCCACTGCGGGATCTCTCGTGTAGTATCATACGTCCGGCGTCGGCGTCGTATACGAGAGAAGCTTTGTCGCAGTAGGTTTCTTGAAATGATTTATTCAGCTACCATGCACCGTCCGACTCTCTGACCCAATGAGGGTCTTGAGACTGGGTTGTGAAGACTCACAGCAACCTTGGGCATCCCCTCCCGTTCACCGTCCACCGTCCCAGTCCACGCAAAGATTTCGAAGGAAACCAAGGCGTCTCGGAGGCGGAAGAGGCCATAATTGTTACTTGACGCCGAATTCTTCTCTTGTGGCTCGCCTTCGGTTTCCCAACAATTCAAGAGCATCCCCAGGTTCAGAATGGTGAATTGTATGACCTGGCGAGTGGCAAGAGATAAGTTGACAACATTGGGCAATGAGAAGGATAATGCACGTGATGTCTATCCTTTGCTCTTTACCACACCCGCCGCACAATCGCGCTCAGATTCTGCGCAATTTGGGACATGGTTGGAGGGAGAAAACGAGAAAAAACTTGACGTTTCGCTCAAGGCCGCCCGTGCAAAATCGTCAGAGCCATAACTCAATACGAAGGACCAACACAAGGCGGCCGGCGTCGCGATCTTTATTGCCACCAACCATGGTCCAAATCTGCTCCTGCATCTTCATCGTGGAGCGAAACCCTAGACCCTATATACTGTTTGATTCGGCCAAATTTCATCTCAGATTATGAGTAAGAACCATTGCACATTCTATTCGCCCAAATGCCTTTTTGTCGATTCTCGGCGGAAACATTTGGTAAATTAACTCTTCTAAACCAGCCATAGCACGCGCGTTCTCCTGCTATTGCGTCGCTCGGGTGAAAACGAGGTGAGTTTCTATGCTTTTTTCTCTCGTTTTTCTCTCATGAGATCCTTCCCAGACGTTCGTGTCTTTCTGGACCACATCGTCGTATGGGTCGCCCTCTTGTCGAGATCCGTCGAGATCTCGCTCATCACTCATCCCCGCGCCATCGATACAGCAAAAACATGCTACATATCCAGGGCAGAATCACAAGCGTGCCGAATCCCTGGGTCCGCGTCTTCGGGCGCTTTCGCTGGCCTATCGCTTGCCCTGTGCCCATATCTACCCATCATTTGCAGCGAGTACCATCTTCACAAACCGGGAATTCTGCTAAAAGGGTGTTTGTAGTTCATAGCTCACCAGGAAATCGGTGTCGCTCGAAACCCCGGATATACTTACCGGACGGACGGCCAAAGTTCTTGCAAAGCCGGATAGTATGCTTAGACGGAAACCCAAAGACACCTGCAATCCTGATCCAACAATCAGCAATCAGAATGGGTGTTGCATCCTACAGCCCGACTGCCCTTGCCTTTTGTCTTGCAAACCGCTCGCGGAAGAAGTACTCGGTACCACCTTCCTGTTCTATTTTCTGTATTTCCAAGATCGACTCTGAGCCGCTTCGTAACTCGTCATTCAGGGCGGCCCAATCGAACGGCATACCTGATACGGTCCACTCAAACATGTCTAAGTACTTGTTGTGACAACACCTGCGTATTTAGCTGCGATCATTCTGCTGCAACTGAACATGGCGGTTGGTCCACTTGTTGAGTTTCTTATTGATTTTGAACCTAGATCTATAGATTCTTCACTCGGCAGAGCAGTTTGAGGACGTCGCGCTCCGTAAACGACCCGCTCAGCCAAATGAGGTAGAATGTCGCTACACTGGCCACATGTTGAATGCCGAAGTCATCCGAGCATGTACCAGTTTAAATTTAATCCTAATGTACTGATTTTGCGTAGAAACTATCCCTTTTCTCTGCTTCTGTGCTGCCCTCTCATATCCAGTTCTGTGAGACGTCTTGTTTGCGACTCGGATGTGGTATATTTTTCAACTTGTTGAACGGTAGTTATTTTTGCTCAGAACCGACTTGACGGTAAAATCAAGCGAGCTACGAGGGAACCAGTGGGAACCGAAAAGATTCTGACAGATTCAACGGACATATAGTGTATTCCAACCTGAGTCCACGGCGATGGCAGGGCAGCGCTGCAACAGGGGATGACCGCGAGCTGGCATGCTGCATGCGCAATATTTTAACCGAACAGAACGGAGCTCGGGTTGCGCGGATTACTGAAGCTTCTGGGAGGTACGAGCGTGAGCCCGGCTGAGCCCAACGTCGGTACTGATTCAAAAAATTGAGATTCACACTACCAACAGCAGCGGGGACTTGACTATTGCCAAAGTTCGACACTGTTCGACATGAATCATGTAGCTGTAATAAAGCCGGTAGGGCCGACAAGCGTCACAGGCTCACAGCTCACTACCCTGTTGCCGCATCTTCCGCAATGCCCATTGAATCCTCGTCAATTCTGTGGAAAAACATGGCGGCCCAAATTTACTGCATTTTGATTAAGTCGGAGTTTCCAACAGGAAGATCCAACCGGACTGAGAGAAAAATCTGCAACTCAATTCCTGAGAGGCCATCTGCGAGCAAACATGATGGACTAGAAACTTGAACTCGGTTGAAGTCCAGAAATTGCGGGTGGTTGACTGGTTGGGCATGATTATGCAGGCGAATACGGCAATCTTCGGCTTGAGGAATTTGGCGGGGAGAACCCATGCTGACGTGACAGCAAGTGCGTCTGATGGGCCGCTATATAAGAGCCCATACCTAAAGGTAGTGGGAATACGCCGTGATGGTTCCTAGCGGTCCCCCAATATATATGATCCTTGACGTTTTGTGGGTCCCGCCACCTCATTCCCATGTTTCCAGAGCGGTGCGTTGACGATGGTTCTGGCAACCTAGCAAATACTCACTGCGATTCTAGTACGCCTCCGAGTCTGCTTTATCGCACCATGGTCATCCAACCTCATGAACCAAGGGAAGGCTCTCCTCACTGCGCCGCCAATGATGTACTGGCGGCCATCCGCCTGAAGCCGCCGTTGTTCTTCCAACAAACACAACCACCTTATGCTTAATCATACCGGCGGCTACGACGTCAAGTCGATTCTGGAGGTCTGCACCGGCGTGGAGAAACCTCTGGCTCTGGAATGTGGAAGAGCCGTGGATCCCGCTGATCGAATCCTACCCTCTTGAGCACCTCTACACCTCGTACACATTGCTTCGGGCGCTTCCCCCAGCTCACGGCCTATTTTCGCGGCTGACGCATTTGGAGCTACTCGGTGCAGTAGACGACACGGACACGACGTGCGCCGCGGTTGTGGCTCTTCCGAAGCTCACGCATCTATCCTTCAGCGACTTGCGCTTCGTTCCTCTGTGTTTTCGGGTGTTGGAATCGTGTCCGGGCCTGCGTGTCCTCGTCTGCATCAACTCTCATGCGATGCGTGCGGAGGCCATAGGCAGCGCCGAGGGGCTAGCGCGCGACGTTCGCTTTGTGGGTCGCGGGCCGCCAGGATTTTGTTGATGACTGGGTCTCGGGGATCCAACGGGGCACAGACTACTGGCACCGAGCCGAAAGTTTCATTGCTGCGCGCCAGGCTCGCCAGATAGACCGTCAGTGCACCCATCTCAATTCGACTTTTTGCTAACGTGGATCGTTGCCAATGTCCTCAGCGCTCCGGTATTATGTGGGAGAGGAAATCATACATCGATCGCTCTTATGAAAGCATGGTGTATCTTGGACGTACATATAACTAAAGGTTGTCCAGAATAACTTGGCTTGAGCCATGAAATCCTCTTTGTTCAACATCAATCATTGTGCCGACGAGAATTAGCGCGGCACGAGGCGGATCTTCGCTCTGGCGGCTCGGCTAGGTTGAACCTGATGCGGGCCATGCGGCGGGGCCTTTGTCTGCCCTTTGTCTGCCTATGTCTGCTGCGGTCCTTGTTCCATTACAGGATACAAGGCGAAGGAGAATAAAGACAGTGACGGTATTTATGCCGACGCAGTACCTGGTGAATGTCAGTTTTTCCCGAATTTCACGCGCACCCACTTACTTTTTACGTGCCAGCCAACTATCTCCCTCGCGTCCACACGCTTTGCATCGATCAGCATCAACATTGTTTCTCACAATCTCTCGATGAATTCTGAACCTCACTGTACGCTCGCCTCGCCACCTAAATTCCCGCTGATGAGCTTCTTCAACAGTTTCTGAACCCCGTCTCGTGCAGGCTGCAGACGTCTACGAGCGCACAGAGTACCACAGTACCGCGATGCTTTGGGAGCACGAGGGCGCCTTCTATCACTATCGACACCGTGACGGGATGCTCGTGGGCTCTGATCCCGAGGTGGAGCGCGCGCTGTTCAAGAAGGCGGTGCTCGTCCCGCGCGAGTACTATCTTGCGAAAGCCCCTCTCCCAGAATCTTGCGCGCTCCGCGCACCGTCGACTGCCCTGTCCGATCCGAACGTCTACATCAAGCGCACCAAGCCATTCCACTATGATCCCGTGGAGCCCGCCCCGTTCAGCCCGGCGGACTTCCAGGCGAATGAGATGCGGGTGTGCGAGATGCTGCGGGAGCGGCCGCCGCACCCGAATATCTGCCGCTATCTGGGGTATGTGCCGACGCCGGACGGAGAGTACGTCGCGGGCCTCTGCTTTGAGCGCCTGCACATGAATCTGGTACGCGCAAGGGATGAAGGTTTCCCCTTCGACGCCCGCGGTGTCATTCATGCTGCGCATTTTGCTCTCTTCCATCTTCACTGCGTTGCACACTGCCATGTGAGTGTGGTCGTTCCGTTAACAACGTTCGACCTTTGTCTGTCTTGATCTGGATCTGATCTGATCTTATCTGTGTGTTCGGCAGAACTATTTGAGGCCATACAACGTTGTCCTTAACAAAGACGGAGTCCCGTTCCTTACCGACTTCGAGACGTGCTATAAGATCGGAGACTCACTAGAGGGGACAAGGGCTCAGGACAATTGGACCTCGGACGGTGGGAATGATTACCGCGACCTAAGAAAGCTTCAGAAGTGGTTTGACGAGGATGATAGCTCAACAACGGAGGAAGAGGAGGATGAGGAGGAAGAGGAGCTCGCATCAGGGTCCCAACCTCCCGAGGTTCCCACCAGCGTCATTTTAGAATTTCGTTCAATTAGAGAGGTGTGAGCCAAAGTAAAATTATTCCCGTCGCTCTGTGCGCTGGCCTTCGCTTTCTTCGCAAATCACAATGAAATATGTTCAACCGTTCAACTTGAACATCGGTGTTGTTCGGCCGTCACAAATCGGCGATCGCTGTATTGTCACCTGACCTGTCTCCCTTGAGTCCCACCGCTCACACACACTGTGACACAGGCTTAGAACTCGTTCTCGCGGGCTGGCTCTCTGGCTTATCCTACCTTGCATGGCCGCAAACCCATTGGAAGCCATGTCTCACTCAATTCTGCGGTTTATCTTCTGGAGCGCAGTCATCTCGCTGCCTTACGTCGCCGCGGGTGCTGCACACGACCAGCAAGTATTCCACACTCCCACACCCCAGGCGCACGGAATCCTACGACGATTTACCCCGAAGGACTCGAATCACCTAGCGGAGGTGCTCAGACTCGCTCAGGTCACCTTTCACCCGCGTTTCGTTGTCGAATTTTACTCACACGACCACCTATCTCCAGACGCACGACCTCGATATCTGGCAAATTGCGACGGAGGGAACTCCGCATGTCGATATATATTCGCCCCCGTCCGCGCTTAGCCTCCCGAGCGCCCTTCTATCGACCCCGCACTCTGCTAGCAATATCAGCGTCGCAATTCCACATCCAGGTCCGAGAGAGGTGAAGCCCGCAGACTGGAACCTCGGCTCGCTCGAGAATAGCACATTCCACTCTACCTTCCACCGACAGTCGGAGACCGACGAGTTCATACAAGAACTGGCGCGCCTGCACCCCGAGTCGGTGACGATCGAGCAGCTGGGGCATACCGCCGAGGGCCGCGAGATGTTGGGGATGAAGATCTCTAAATCCGCCTCGGCGTCAGGGATGACGAGTGCCGCTCCGAAACTGGGTTTCGTGGTTTTGGGGCCGCAACATGCGCGCGAGGTGCGCACTATCGTCGCTTGTTTCGATTTCATTGATTAAATGGGCATGCATGCAGTGGGTCGCGACCTCGACCGCGCTTTACCTCGCGCACGCCCTCCTCGCCAACGCCTCGGAGCCCAACTCTCTCGCGCCCCTCCTTGAGGTCTACGTAAGTACCTTTCCCAGTAACCGTCTCATCTAACGCACTTCATTTATTTCTTAATTTATGCATTTAGGACTTCCACATTATTCCCTCCCCGAACCCGGACGGCTACGAGTATAGCTGGGACATCGATCGGTTCTGGTGCGTCGGCCTCTCTTCCTATCATCATGGTTTATTCTCGATATCTATCTCGCTATCCATCTCGTTGTCTCGTCATCTACCGTTCTCTTCTTGCTATCTCGCTATCTCACCTCGCTATCTATCCACCTCTCGCCTTTTGGAGCTTATATTTATACTTATACTGATTCCTCGGATAGGTACAAAAACCGCCAAATCGTGGGGCCTGGCGCAAAGTGCGTCGGGATCGATATGAATCGGTGTGTGTCATTGTCTTTCTCCCTCCGCCTTTCTATTTTGTTTGAGTGTATTCTCACAAACGTCTCTGTTTTTAGCAACTGGGTGCGTCATCGTTCTACCTTTCTCCCATGCACTCACACCTGCACCACGCATAGGGCTTCCACTGGAAACCACACGCAAAGCACCCGTTGCTGTGGGATTCCCCCTCTGACCTCGACCTCGATGACCTCAACGAGGATGACGACGCGGATCTCAAGAAAAAGAAAAAGAAGAAGAAGAAACAAAAGGCCGAGCCGGCGGATCCGTGCTCGCACTGGTACCCGGGGCACCGTGCGTTCGAGGCGCACGAGGTGAATAATTTGGCGAATTACCTCACGAAGATACACGGCGTCGGGCGGGGCGCGAAGGGGGGCGTCGCGGCGTGGGTGGATTTGAGGAGCTATGGGCAGATGCGTGAGTGCCTCCGTCGTGTGCCATGAATCCGATGCGGCAGCTGAATTATTTGGGCGCACTGTAGTGGCGACGCCGTACTCGTACAAGTGCAACCGGCTGCCGAAGGACGCGGAGGACCAGATGGAGGCGCTGCTGGGCGCGGCGCAGGCGGGGCGGTCGGTGTATGGGACGCAGTTCAATGTGCGTGCGTTCAAGCATTCCTTTCTTCATATCTGGGCTTTCGAAAATTTCAACTAAAACTGAAACGACGACGACGCGCAGACTGGCAGTCTTTGCGAGCTGCTTTATCGGTGAGCTGCTGTCCCTTCTCTTGACATTCCCGACAGGAGGACGGCTAACGCTAATTTGCAGCGCGCCGGGAAATATTTTGGACTACGTGTACAGTACCGCGAGCATCAAGTATGCGTATGCAGCGTTCCTAAGGGGATACGGGCACTGTGCGTCTTTTCATCCCTTCCGACTCATACCTATCCCATTCTCTCATTCTCACTCCTCGCCCCGCCCCGCCTTCTTATCTCGCTCCACCTTCCTCCTCATTCCCCGTCCTTTCTTGTGGCTTGTTACTTTCGACTACTGACATACTGACTAATACTGGAAATAGTACGGCTTCGCTATCCCGCCCGAGTGGATCCGCCCCGTGGGCGAGGAGACGGGCGTCATAGTCGACTATTTGGCGCGCTTTATCGCGAGGCAGCGGGGCATTCCGGTGTGAGGTGGGGTTTAATTGGTTCGGCTACTCGTGATGGTGGGGGGAAGGTGTACGATAGGTGTTATGATATGGATTGCTTTTACTTCGCTTTCAAATTGTCTGAATCGGTGGCCAAGCTCTGTCGAGTCGAACTTGATGCCAAGCAACGCCGGCGCCAATGTTGAACTGGCGTTTTTGTTTTTTTGCGCAGAAATGGGAAATTCGCGTTGGCTAGGAAAACCCCTCTTACGTCGGTAAATTTTATCCTGGGTCTTATCCGCCAGGGCCATAGCTAGGAAAATCCTCATACTGCTCAAAAGGTTCTTGTTCAAGTTATCCTACAGTCCATACCGATTTTATCCGATGTCATGCTCAGTCAGGGGAAGCTTGATGCCACTGCGCAAATCATGACAAACATCCCTCGTCTTCTTCTGAACCTCCATGTTCCTGCGCCGCGTTACTTATCCCTGGCGACATATTATCCAAACTCGCAGTTTCTCCTTTACTCGCATCTGCAATGGATCAAAACCCACGGTACGTCGAGCTTCCGTCGGGCAACCGCTGTTTCCTGCGATCCCGATTTTCATCTCGCACCAAGGTTCCAGTTGACCCCACCTCATGCCAACAATGTGAATTGTTTTAGGAAGCTTGAGTTTTCGGTAGAAAAATCATTTTTCAGATACCCACCGCGTCCACACGACGACCGAGCCCTGGGACGCAGTTCTCAATCAAACAGACATCAGCGGCAACCAGAACAAGAACAAGTGGGCTGGTTCCCCGCGTACCGCAATGCCTCGACTTAAATAAACCTTCGCAGGTTCTATATCATGCAACTGCTGCGATCATTCGCCAATCCTGACTCGTACGCCCTTTACACGCGCTGGGGGCGCGTGGGTGAGCACGGGAGGAGCAGTCTCGACAACACCTCTGCAGCACAGGGAGAAAGAATGTTTAGCAAGAAATTCAAGTCCAAGACTGGGGTAGAGTGGGCCGAACGCGAGACCGCGACCCCTCAGCCTGGTTCGTGGACACTTGCTGTAATTCCTCCGATGTCGCGTTGAATCTATAGTTTGGCAGGAAAATACATTTGGCTAGGTAGACAAGTTTTCTTTGTCCTTATGGTTGCTGCTAAGATTCTCAGATCGACACTACGAGGACGACAAAGCAGGCTCGCAGGCCGCTGTGATTCCACAATCGACACTGGCACCTGAAGTTTTGGTACGATCATCACGGTTCTCATGTCGTGGCCAGAGAAACTGAAGCCCGATAAGACACTCTGCAACTTTATATTTTCCAAAGAGTGTGCCCGGCCGTTCCACTTTCTGCGAGTGACTCCTGATATTATTATTACCAGTCTTTTCGACGCCCACCTGGCGTCCATGAACTACAACGAAGCTAAGATCCCTCTCGGTCCGTCCAAGATTTATCCCTTCATTCTCATTTATCCCCTGACTCGGTCTGTGCGCAGGAAAACTCGGCCATTCCACGATCTCGAAAGGATTCTCCGCCCTCAAGGCTCGTTCTCTTTTGCAAATGCTGCATGTGGCTGATAGACCCACCTCAGAGCATCGCAGATGTTATCGACAATCCGAACGGCCTCACCGCGCAAGAGCATGGCGGAGCAGAAGAGGCATATGCGGCGCTTAGCAGCACATATTACTCGTACGCTCATCCGGGCGTGTTTCTTTACCGGAGTCGATTCTAATACATGCCGTCCAGTATTATTCCGCACGTCTCCGGGCGCTCTGCTCTACCCGTCATCGACGACGCGGTGAAACTGAAGCAGGAATTGGACCTGATGGATTCGCTTCTCGATATGGTGGGCCTCATCTTCCTTTCCTTCTCTGCCTCGCGGTATGAGTTGGCAGAAATAAATTAAATGATCGCTCCCCGCAGGAAGTCGCGTCGAAAATCATGAGCGGCGGTGGAAGTGGCACTGATACTAACAGCCGCCCCGTGCATCCCATGGACGCAAAGTTCGCATCGCTGATGCTCTCGCACATCGCGCCGGTGGACCCCACAGGCCAAGAGCATGCGGCAATTGCTGCTTACGCACGCGATACCGAGCTTCGGGCGAGCACTTTCGCGCTCGATGTCCAGACTGTATTCCGTGTGGAGCGGTGGGCGTCGTTTTCCTAGTAGTATGTAGACGCATCGAAACGAACTGACACAGAGAGGTTGAGACCCAAGCGTGGACGGCAGCAGGACACGACCAGCTGCACGACGACGAGCGGTTGTTGCTCTGGCATGGCTCGCGATCGACGAATTTTGCAGGTTGTATATTTCCTCTTGACTTCATCGTTGCTGATCACACCGCCTACAGGAATTCTGAAAAATGGACTGCGCATCGCGCCGCCTGAAGGTATACCACAGTGGAATGTAATTTCAGATAGCTGAGCCTTGAGCGCTGCAGCTCCGTCCAGCGGGTACATGTTTGGGCGCGGGGTGTATTTTGCGGACGTGAGCAGTTCTACCTCCTCTTATAACCCGGCGTTTATACACCTGTTGGTTGTTTTCAGATGGTTTCCAAGGTACATGGTCAAACCCATCCATATCTGACATCCAAACTGACCCAATCGCTCCGACCTGCGCCAGTCCTTCAATTACTGCCACTCCGCGTGCGTCATACACATTTCATTCAAAATTCATTGACACTGCATCTATGTAGCACGAGTAACGATACCGGCCTCCTGCTCCTGTGCGAGGTTGCTGCCCGGCCCTTCTTCGAGCAGGCATACGGCGTGCGTGCCGTTCCGTTCCTCTGATGCGTCATATATCATATAACGCACTTTCTCAATGGTCTACAGAACTATAACGCGGATGTCGAGAGCTTCAAAGCAGGAAAACGGTGAACCGTCCTGCCCTTACCCTTGCTCCGCCCTACTCCCTACTCAAGAGAGAGCTTTGCCGCTGATGAAAAGTTCTGATCTATTCTAGGTCAACGAAGGGCCTTGGTCGAAGCGCACCCGCACACTGGACAGACTCTGGCGTGGCACTGGGCAACGATGCGCTCCGCGGATGCATGATGCCAGCCGGACCACGCCGCCTCCGGACGAACCAGCCTGCGTTGCACCATAATGAGGTGCGTTTTGCACCCGATTGGGCCGTTAGTGTATACTGATGGCGCGGCGCAGTACATTGTGTACAATCTTAACCAGATTCGATTACGATATGTGGTGATGTTGAAGGCTATCCCAAAGGCATATGTTACGTAGGGTAGCGATGGAAAGTGTTGTCGTGTACCCCCCTCTCAAAAGATAATAATCATTGTTGGGTAGCGAGACCAACTTCAAACTCAAAGACATTTGAGAACAAATTTTTCCTTATGTTATCAAATGCAAAACCTGGAGTACCAATTGGACATCCTATGCACTACATTCAATGTGCAGAGTAATTTCTGACCTTCAACTTCCCGGTATTGTCAAGAGGTGAGCGATCTCTGGATCGTGGAAATCGTTCCCGCGACCACCCACCCCCCCAAAAAAGGAAAGTGTTTGGCTCAGGCAGATAGCGGCGATCAACGGCATCATATTCTTTGCTTCCACTACTACGTGCTACGCGTCGCGCACAAACTGCAAGCGGATACGTGCTACAACGTGTTTCACGCGATGTATCCGCTAATCCTACCTCTCGTCCAACCCTTCAACCCTGCAGTATGGAAGCTTGACTCTGTACATACCGTACATTCTCTGCCGGTAAATAATGCACGGGGTCCATCAGACACGTTGCGCAATGTGTTGGGATTCAGCCCGTCAAGGCCACGACGGTGGAACGTGGACGACACGCGGCGCCGACGAGTCAAGCACATAGCCATGGGGCTGTACTCTAGGCAACGCGTCCTACGCCACTATTGTCGAGTCGGTATTCGTTGTGACTCCGTATTGTTACTTGTTTTTCCCATTGTTCTCTGAGGAGTATAAATACGAGAATGTATTCGCAGTAGAAATACATCTTTCACCCCACCATTTTTTCTACAGGTTATGGGCCCCGCCCTTAACTGAATCTAAACCAATACACCACTTCACTCACCGCTATCTCACACAACCACCAACACCATGTTGACTACCACCAACGTCGCCGACCATACCCCGTCGTCGTTGTTCCGGATCGAGCAACTCACCGACACCAACTGGGTTCCGTGGAAGCGCCGCGTTACCGCTATACTTCGCGAGCGCGCACTCTTGAAGATTGTCGAGGGTATTACCACGAGACCCGTCGCCGCCGACCCGGAGAACCCAACGTCAGATGAGAGGAAGCAGATGGAGTGCTGGGAGGAGTTAGACGGGAAGGCACAAACCCAGATCGAGCTCACCTTGAGCGACTCACAGATGGTCCACATCGCGGGCGCCAAGACTGCTGCCGATATGTGGAAGCAGCTGAAGCAGGTGAAGGAGAAGGGCGGGAAGTTGGGTATTTTGTCACTTCGCCGCCGTCTGTACCGCACGATTGCCGATGACGCGACGGATATCGCGGTTCACGTTACGGAGTTACGTCGTATTCAGGAGGAGCTGGCGATTTTGGGGAGCTTGGTCTCGGATGAAGACTTCCTGCTGCTCATAATCAGCTCGCTTCCCGAGTCGTGGGATAACTTCACATCCGCGTACCTTGGCGCATCGAGCAACACCCCAACCATCACGTCGCACAAATTCATTTCGCTTGTTCTTGAAGAATATCGTCGCAGACTTGAGAAGAATGGAGACGGGAACTCTGCGATGTACGGACGAGATGAGAAAGGCGAAGGGAGAGGAGGAAAGAAGTTGGAGTGTTACAATTGCCACAAGATGGGGCACATCGCCGCCGATTGCTGGTCGAAAGGCGGAGGAAAGGCGGGCAAGGGTCCGGGACGACGTGGAAAGAAGGAGAAGGCTCACAAGGCGGACGACGCAGGCAGCGATTTTGTCGAGACCGCATACGCCGCCAAATCCAATGGTTCTTCCCTTTATTCCTGGTTAGCCGACTCCGGCACCACTTCCCACATCTGCAACGATCAGTCAGCATTCGCTGATATGCGAGCGATGAATGTACCCATCGAAGGCGTTAGCGAAACACCACTGCACGCTCTGGGACGCGGAACCGTCCTGTTAGACTGCGAAGTCGACGGGAAAACAATCACTCACCGATTATTGGACGTGCTCTTCGCACCAACCTGCGCGCACAACTTATTATCGATCAGCCGACTCGACGATGCTGGTTTGGAAGCCAAATTTAGTCGCGGCAAGGTCGAGTTCGTGCGACGTACTGATAGTCGGGTGATGGTGGTGGGAAACAAGACGGGACGTCTGTATCCCATGGCAGCGCGGGCCCGGAAGCCGGTGCAGCCCGAGGCGCGAGAGAACGCGCACGCCGCTGCGGAGGCGAGCGACCAGACGTGGGATGACTGGCACCGCCGGATGGGGCACTTGGCTAAGAGTGGGTTAGAGAGACTCGTGAAGGACAACCTTGTTGATGGACTCACCGTCGACGTCGACTCGCCGCCACTCAGCCAATGTGAAGCCTGCGTCAAAGCAAAGATGACGGCGAAGCCGTATCCGCAAGAGGCACAGAACCGGCGCGAGGACCCAGGGGAGCTGACACACAGCGACATCTGGGGGCCTGCGCGAGTCGAGTCCTTGCAGAAATCGAGATACGCCATCTTGTTTACCGACGACGCAACCCGACACTGTAAACCTGACTTCTTGAAGAGCCGAGACGAAGCATTCCAGAAGATCAAGGATTATGTGGCCTGGGTAGAGCGTCAGTACGGGTACACGCCAAAAGTCATCCGAGTGGACAACGCCAAGGAACTCACGAGCGGGGCAGTGAAGGCGTGGCTAAAGGCCCGTGGGATCACACTGCAAAATCCCGCACCATACGCGCACTCGTCGAACGGTGTCGCTGAGCGCTTCAACCGGACGATGATCGAGCTTGCGCGTGCGATGTTGATCGCGAAGAATGTACCGGCCTTCCTTTGGGAGTCAGCCGTCGAGTACGCGGCGTATATCCGAAACCGCGCGCCGACGCGCGCACTCCAGGGGAAGACACCAGGAGAGGCGTGGACGCGGAAGAAGCCCGATGTATCACACCTAAGGGAATTTGGATGTGAGCTTTGGGTTAAACGCGAGCCGGCGCAGAAGCTGTCGAAGTTAGGCGGAGATCACGAGAAGGCGGAGAAATTTATCTTTGTGGGTTTCGGAGAGCATACAGACATCGTAAAATATTACGATTCCAAGAACCGCACGATCCGCGAGTCACGGAACGTCGTATGGGCCACGCCGAGCGCCCAGCCCCCGGTCGATGTGCAGCTCGAGGGGGAGCTGGGGAAGCCGAGCAGGCAATCGCCTGCAGAAGACCCTGCACTACCCGCACTCGTTGAAAAACACCACCAACTGACGGCGCCGCAGGGAGAAATGCCGCCCGCGCCGATGGAGCCGCAGCGGATCGCGCAGACTACGTCGCAGCAGCCCGCACAGACACCATCGCAGCCATCGAGCACGACCCCAACGGCCCCTTCTACATTGCCCAACCGCCCAGCCGAAACGGGAAACGCACCTTCTATACCAATTCGCCGTTCATCCCGCGCAACCAGTAACGTCGACTACTGCAAGCTTAATAACCCAGCTGCGAGAGGTCCACGGCCCCCGATGCCTGCACAGGATGAGGGGGAGACGGAGAAGGCGGAGTACGCGTACCTGGCAGAGGGCATTCCCGCAGCCACCGGCGCACCGCGCTCGTATCACGAGGCACTTGCGTCGAATGAGCAGCTGGAGTGGAAGGAGGCAATGAGAGAAGAGCTAGAAATGTTGAAGGAGAAAGGGACGTACGAGCTTGTGGAGCTACCGGAGGACCGCCAAGCCATTGGAAGTAAATGGACGTTCGTCAAGAAGTTCGACGAACTAGGCCGAGTGTCGAGACACAAAGCCAGACTGGTCGCACTTGGATGTTCCCAAATCCCCGGAATCGACTTCACCGAGACGTTTGCTCCCGTGGTTCGTCTTGAATCGATGTGCGCCGCCTTCGCTATAGCCGCTGTGGAAGATCTCGAGATTATTCAAATGGATATCCGCGGTGCTTACCTCAATGGCGAGCTCAAGGAGGAGATATATATGCGGCAGCCACCGGGATTCGAAGACGGAACCGGACGAGTTTGGAAGCTTGTTAAGACAATCTATGGGTTGAAGCAGTCGGGACGCGAATGGAATCGCGAGTTCGACCGCAAACTCACCTCCATCCAACTAATCAAGACAGCTGTCGATCACTGCGTATATTTCCGCGAACGTGACGGCGAGCGTACTTGGGTAACTGTTTGGGTGGACGACTTGCTCATCCTGTCGACGTCGAGGACGGAGGCAGAGAGGACGAGGTCGGAGATTGAGGGATTGTTCGAGACGAAGGATCTCGGCGAGCCGCGTAAGATCATTGGCATCGAGATCGCGCGTGACCGTGATGCCGGAACGATCACATTGTCTCAGAACCACTACATCGAGACTCTGCTGGCGAAGTATGGGCTCACCGACGCCAAGCCGCTGGCAACTCCGATGGATCCCAATGTTACGCTACGCAAAGTTCCAGCAGATGCACCTCCGGCGCCAGCAGACCTGCGTGGACAGTACCAATCTATGATTGGCGGACTTATGTATGCCGCCATTTGCACGCGACCCGATATCGCGTACGCCGTGACTACTCTTAGCCAGTACTCATCGAACCCAGGACCGGAACATTGGAGCGCCTGTAAACGCGTATTGCGCTATCTATCCGGGACCCGGAACTACGGCATTGTCTACGGTGGCGACAGGGATGACCGAGTTGTATCTACGGGTTATAGCGATGCGGACTACGCCGCCAACCCAGATGACCGCAAGTCTATCTCAGGGTACGCGTTTATGCTCGGAGGAGCCACTTACGCATGGAGTTCGAAGAAGCAGACCACCGTCGCTACTTCGTCAACCGAGGCCGAATACACGGCACTCGCGCACGCAACACGGTTCGCCGTCTGGAGCCGTTACCTATTGGAGGAGATGGGTCACGCTCAGGAGAGTCCTACCGTGATATATGAGGACAATCAAGCAGCGCTGGCGCTCGCTCGAGACCCTCAATTTCACGCTCGATCTAAACACTTTGATGTTCAGAACCATTTCATCCGGGAGAAGATCGAGACCGGGACGGTCGAGCCTGTATACTGTGGAACGGAGGACCAGATTGCCGACATCCTCACCAAACCGCTTGCGAAACCGAAGCACGAGAAGTTCACGCGCGGACTTGGGCTCTTGCCGGTCTGAGGGGGAGTGTTGGGATTCAGCCCGTCAAGGCCACGACGGTGGAACGTGGACGACACGCGGCGCCGACGAGTCAAGCACATAGCCATGGGGCTGTACTCTAGGCAACGCGTCCTACGCCACTATTGTCGAGTCGGTATTCGTTGTGACTCCGTATTGTTACTTGTTTTTCCCATTGTTCTCTGAGGAGTATAAATACGAGAATGTATTCGCAGTAGAAATACATCTTTCACCCCACCATTTTTTCTACACAATGACCCAACAAATCTTGAGAGAGGACAGGCTAGTGAAGGAACCAGGGAGGTTCAATGTCCAAAGTGCTTGAACTACGTGCTGGGTGCTGCAGATGGGGACCAGCATGTGCGATCGGAAAATTGTGCTGCTTACAAAGGCTTGCTCTCGATGACCGAGCGGTTCCATTGACCTCCGATCTTCGAGAAATCCCCAACACCTCAACTTCCTAGAAATCTTCGAGGTAGCTTCATAGAATATTATTTTCGATCTCTTAGTTCATCACCTTGGGCCCGGATTTTTGAGAAATTTCATTCTTACAGCTAATGTCGGAACCTAAGGCGTGAACGAAAAATTTCCAATTTGGAAACTTTTTTGTTGTGCCGACTGATTCCCTCATATCTCTCTGAGTTTTGGTCAGATTACCTCGAAACCTATACCATTCTTTCAGAATGATTCATGCGCAATTAGTGATGTCGAGGAAATCGCGAAAATGTATTTTATTTTGCCATTTGGCACCTGAGGCATTGTTTCTGTTGAACACCACCTCGGAGGGTGGGCACTTGTTCAAACACGCTAAATTTTTGGGACGGAAGACTTACATGCATTATAAAGAGGGTGATGTCACCAGAATTATAATTTCTTTCTCCATTGAGGCACTATTGACTCGGAAGTAAGTGTTTGATCAAAATTGTTGAACTTCACATAACTTCCACCTCGGAGGGTGGGCACTTATTAAAACACACCAAATTTTTGGGATGGAAGACTTACATGCATTATAAAGAGGGTGATGTCGCCAGACTTATGATTTTTTTCTCCATTGAGGCACTATTGACTCGGAAGTAATCGCTTGATCAAAATTGTTCAACTTCACATAACTTCTTCAATCATCCACCAAATTGGGACTTGAAACAACAAAGGACATCGCGCTGCACGAAGGAACTACACGCAGCCAAGTGAGTGTCCGCTGGCAAATGATGTGACTGAAGTGACAACCAATGATGGGTGCGCAACGCGACGCGCTCTAATTGAAGTTTGACTATGCGTGCTTTTGGACATTTCGAGGATGTGGCTTCGAGGAGACGCTCAATGCCATGTCCTGTGTTGTTTCAAGTCCCAATTTGGTGGATGATTGAAGTTATGTGAAGTTGAACAATTTGATCGAACGATTACTTCCGAGTCAATAGTGCCTCAATGGAGAAAAAAATCATAAGTCTGGCGACATCACCCTCTTTATAATGCATGTAAGTCTTCCATCCCAAAAATTTGGTGTGTTTTAATAAGTGCCCACCCTCCGAGGTGGAAGTTATGTGAAGTTCAACAATTTTGATCAAACACTTACTTCCGAGTCAATAGTGCCTCAATGGAGAAAGAAATTATAATTCTGGTGACATCACCCTCTTTATAATGCATGTAAGTCTTCCGTCCCAAAAATTTAGCGTGTTTGAACAAGTGCCCACCCTCCGAGGTGGTGTTCAACAGAAACAATGCCTCAGGTGCCAAATGGCAAGATAAAATACATTTTCGCGATTTCCTCGACATCACTAATTGCGCATGAATTATTCTGAAAGAATGGTATAGGTTTCGAGGTAATTTGACCAAAACTCAGAGAGATATGAGGGAATCGGTCGGCACAATGAAAAAGTCCCAAAAATGGAAATTTTTCTTTCGCGCCTTAGGTTCCGACATTAGCTGTAAAGTTCGGACAGCAGATCTTTGAAGATCATGGAAAAAAATAATCAGAATGAGAGGAATAAAAAAATCGGGCTCCAAGGCTCGATGAGGCTTCATATAATCTACGACTTTTCCAGCGGAATCTAATCAGTAGGATCAGAGGGCCAAAAGATCTTACATCAAACCATTTCGGTGCCCATAGACTGAGGTTAGGTCTCAACAATTGTGGGAACTCCTGATTCCCTCTTTTCTTCGACGCGTAAAACTCCACAATGGGTCGCTCTAGGGCCCAAATGGAACACACTTGGCAACTGTTACTCTCCAAAGCTCAGCCAGACACCTCTCCCTCCCTTTCTGACGAGAATTTGGACACACTGACCCTGACGACACCTCGGGCACCGGAGCCGCGGAAGACGCGTAAAGTATCGGCAACTGCTAAACTCCAGGCACAAATTGACGCGCTTTTGACTTCTCTGGAGCTCTCCGAGGGCCAAAATTCGCGTCTGACTGCCGTGATTGCTGACCTGGAAGCCTCGAACCGGGCTCTTGCTTCTATCGCCGATGGTTTCTCACACGATGTCGACGGCCTCCGCTCCGCACTTGCGCTTGCCCAATCCCACCACATTGATACGTCCAACGAGCTCTCCTGTGCACTTTCAGCCCTCGCGAAATCTCAGACTGCGCTTCAGAAATCAACTAAACACGTCAAACAACTGGAGAATGATAAGAAGAAAGCATTGGCTACGAAAAGAACTGAATTGAAGGTACACGCACAGTCTCTTGCATCCTTGGAAGCTCGGCTCGAAAGTGAATGTCGACGTTCTACCTCTCTTGCCGTGGAAGGCAGTCGCCTGGAGGGCCGCTTGCTTGAGCAATCCACGAAATCGAAGGTGCTCGTGAAGTCTCTCCGAGCCGAGCGCAAGGCACTCCAAATGCGGGTACAACACGCGAAAGCCTCGCTTGCTGCTGTCTGCGGCCAGCTGAAATCTATGTCAACCTGGAGCGCGAAGACAGGACACATGTATTCGATGGAGTGTCGCAGACTGATCCTGCGACTGTGCGGGGCAGGATGCTCTGAGGATTTGGTGAATGATATTGTTTTGTGGTGCGCTGAAGTCTTTCACATACACATCACCCATTTCACCATTACACCACGTACCGTCGGCCGCATCAAGAAGGAAGGCGGGTATATGTCTTTGATACAGATTGGGCGCGAAATAACCATGAGCTACAGTATGCTTCTATTCTCATGCCTGTTTATATTTTCCCCAAACTTTCGTCTCATTTGCAGGGTTTACTGAATCTTCGGATGGCACTGGACATCAAAAAATCAACTATGAATCCCGCCACATCTCCGCCATTGTTCCCACCTATGCTCCCGGTGTGGACGACTCTGACTCTTCGACATGGAAGCCACACACCAGATTCCTCGAGGTAGCCCCATCGTTAAGTCGCACGGCTCATGTGCAGGTCAAGGGAGAGAAGCTACTTGCCACAAAGGTTGCTGCAGCATTCACTAACTGCCCATCATCGAAGGCCGCGGGTATTTCGATGGATTGGCAGGACTGGTTCCGCAAGGAATTAGTGCAAATGTCCGACCACGCGAACGACCAGAAGGCGAAGAAGGATGAGAAGGACGACCTGAAGCACCAGATCCTCATTGAGGACCTCGGATCGCAGGAGGCCGAGGCGCTGTCTGTCGAGGAGCTTCTCGATGCACTTCTAGCCATTTCTCAGGAGGAGATTGAAGAGAAAAGTGGCAAGTCCTTCGACGAACTGTATTATTTTCAAGTTCTTTTGTGCATCTGTCACTCTATTTACCGCCTTGCAGCACAGAACACAAACACACATCAATAACACGCAGCATAACGGATGCGCAACTCGGTGAAGACACATTCAACGCGCTCTCTGACGACCTCAAGCTGCTGGCCGACTTTTTCCTGTTCGGCGGTTGCTGCTCGCACAAAGACTCAAACGCGTTCGCCAGCGGTTGTCGCGCAATGGGAGAAGCATGGCCCGAGGGCAAAGAACCTGTCCTCCTTGCGAACAAGGCGAACAATTCAACCATCCGATTGGGCGAGAAGGGGAGCGCGGCAGTCAAGGCTGCCGAAGACGCGAGCGCTCGAGGGATCGTGAAGGCGACTGCACTGCTCGGTGTGTTACTCCGACACAAAGACAAGGATAAGGGCTACCAGGATAAATATCGGATGTTCATGGAGGAGAATCTTTTCGATCTCTGTGGTGAAACTGATGTCAAGCGCTTCCCTGCCACTTCCCAGACGCGTTACGGATCCCATGGTCGAGCGGCAGCCATCGTTATGAAGCACTACCCCCCTCCTCATTCAATTGGTGGAGAACATCTATGCTGGAAAGATGAAGGCAGGCGCGAACCATGTCGAGAGCAATGTCTTGAAGGCCCTCAACGACCCTCAAACAATGGCGGAAGTCATCTCGGCGTCGCTGTACAGTGCCTGCATCTCAGCACCTTACATGCAGACCGTCCGGAAGCGAGACGAGAATGGGATGTTGCCAAACCTTCTCGATTCCAGGATCGTCGACTTAAATCGCCACATATCTGACTTTTGCCGCTCCATTGCAGATGATCCTTCCCTCCTCCTCAACCCCGTAGCCGTCCATTCCTCCGCTCATCTCACCCTCGACAATGAGCCTCCTCATGATATCAACATCCTCCTCGCTGCGCAGACACTTGCCCCAGATCTCCCTGATCTGCCCAGGATGATAAGCGCAATGTTCTCCGGTGCGGCTGATACTTGGGTGCGCTTCACACCAGAGTTTGCCGAAGGTGGTCCCATCGATCTCATCCCCGCCGAAATTCGTTCGAAGCTCTACGTTCCATCCACAAACGACCATAACGAGGGTGGGCTCAGCAGCTGGCGCGTTCATATTCATTACCACCCGAATAGCACACCACAATCCTTTTCGGCCATGGAGCGATATCGGTGAAATGACACAGAGGCTTTTGCGGCAAAACACATCACAGTTGAGGATCTTCTCCACATCATGCGTCAGGTCCGGCTCGAGGAAGGGAATGGGGAGCGCGCGGCGTTTTGAAAAGCAGTCGTGGAGGAACTCGAGAAGAAAGCTCAGGTATATTGAGAGAAGTTGAAGGTTGCTGACAAGAAGAAGAAGGTGAGGGATGCCGCGCTGCATGATGTTGGCGTCGAACTCAGCCGCACGGTAATCAACACAATGACAGTTCGACAGCTGAAGGAGCAGTACGACGTGTACAAGTTCGTTGTCAAGGACGCCACAATCTTGAAGACCACGCTTGCCTCAATTCCAAGACGCACTGACAAGCTGGCCACGGTTCTTGCTGCGTTGGACCGTTATGAAGGGTGTGTGATGTTATTACCACTAGGAACTCTTGACCTTTATTTTGAGCAGACATTCAACTCCCGAACTTCAGCATGACGGTGAATCTAGCGATGATTCGGACACAGAGATGGATGATGTTCAGGAGGATGAGTGGGAGAAGGACGCTGAAGCAGAGGAGCTGTACCACTAAAATTGTGTTGTTTTCGAGTCTATGCTGTGAAACGAACTTGAATTTGCTGTCTTTACGAAGTTGGAAGTCCAGACAGAATTGTTTAGTTGACCGTAAGGGCACAATGTTCAAATTGAGTGTACCATTGTCATTATATAATATTTTCTTTTATTGCCTGGGGAGGAGCAGTGGATGCAAGTTATAAACAGGTGCCTCAGCCAAAGTTAGTCAATATAGGCCATTGTGGAAGCAGAACAAGGCAGAACCGGTCGTGTTTTGAGGTTGGCCAAGGACAAACACGTACAAATAGCACAGAGATCAAAAGGCGCGTGCCGGTCCCCACTGCAGATCAGCCGAGCGGTGCCACTGACAGTTTCGTAACATTGATGGCATCCCAAGATCCAGATCTTGCTCACCTCTTGGGTATTGTACTTATTACCGACTGGTGTACTTACACAATCTTATCAAATGCATCTTAGTGTTATCGCCATCATCCCTACTTGAATAGCTGATCCCAAGCCATCCCACGGTTGATGTCAAACCACCGCCACAATCCCACTCCCACTCCCAAGCTCAATCCCAATCCCACTCCCAAGCCTGTAGCCAATCGCTCTTTGAACTCATGTTTGAGCACAGTGCGTGATGCTGAAATCCCACTGCTGAACCCTTCTGTTTGCTCAAACCATTGATCTTTCGGAAGGCTGTCGTGTTTGACTTTCCCTGGTTCTCTCTCTTATCATATCTGGCCTCAACTCTCCGTCATAGCACTCTCTCTTTTCTGCAGTCATGTCTTCTTCAGGTACGAGATTTCCTCAGTTATCATGTGGACTCATCTGATTTCTGCATTGCCGAAGATAACAACCCATTCCTTGGCTTCTTTACGGGGATGATGAAGCAGTTTATGTGTGATTCAATGGCGAATGGGAGCTTTCCGGCTGCCTTGGCAGCAAATACTCGGCCTGCCGCTAGCTCTCCAGCTCCCCTTCCCACTCTTCCTGTTCCACCTGCCCTCCCGTATACCAGCGCTCGTTTACAGCCTATCTCCCTTCCGGCAGCACCTGCCAGACACCCTCTTCCTTCGAATAATCTATCAGGCTATAACACTACACAGCCAATGCTGGGCATGGCTGGTCTCGGTATTCCAGTTTCTGGCCACTCCAACAATCCCCGCCACCGCTGCCACTGTGTTGACGACCTCAGCTCAACACAGATCTCTGGGACAAACACTACCTGCCGTGCTGCAGCAAGGGAGCATCTAGGTCCCACTAGCGCTGCCCTTCAACTTTGTAGCCATCGTGTTCATGGTCCCGCTGTCCGCGGCACCATTCTCAACGAAACCCTGGGAACTACCTTGGAACAGGTGTCTTCAGTGGACATGGCCGGGGTGCGAGAGGTCAAGATAACCATTGTGGTGCAGGTGTTCCAGATGTGTCTGTTATTGCTACTGGTTGTACTCTTTCCGTTCACTCACCCATCATTAGCCGAGCCAGGAGGTCACCTATTACAAGAATTACGCATCTGTGTTTGGCCAATTTGCCAGGGACTCCCATCTCTTGTTAGAATACACTGTCGCAGAAACTACAAAGGTCACCACACTTCTTGAGATGTCTATAGCTTCAATGAGAACTGGTCCACGGTGTTATATGTTTGGCTCCCTTCCTGCTGGTCCCAGTACGTGTCTGCAGCATGAGCAGCTCCACCTTCAAGCCCTTGCCTTCATCAACTGTGGCAAGCTTCGCGGGGTTAGTTCTGCCAATCTGCGGCACGCTCCCGAGGTCAATGCCACAGTCACTGTGCAGGAACTGTTCTATCCACCCTGGAAAAACCTTTTTGCTGTTCCAACACTTTGCATCCAGAATGGCCGTTTCATTTTGAATTATAGTATGTGATTCATTCATTATATTTTCGACACACTCACAATCTGGATATCCAGTCATTCGCTATAATGGTGCCTCCTTCCTCAAGGAGTCACCCAACCGTTCTTTGCCATTGAGGCATCACTGTCTCACAGCCCGCCAGAACTGCCAGTTCACAGAGGCCATTGAAATGAATTTTCATGACAGCGACAGCGATGACAATGCATCTGATACTTCTGGTGGAGTTCCGACGGATCCCGAGGACGATGACATGCCAGTCGCTCCAACACTGGCTGCGGCAACTGTGCCTTCGGCCTCGCAGGCTGCTCATACTGTGCTTGCTTTTTTCATTCGGTCATTCACCTTTACTGACATTTTTCAAGTCTGACCTCCAGACATTATCGGTGTCTGAGTTCTACTTCCATCTTACATTAAATTAGAATGCTCACTTGGGTTCAGTCCACTGCAGCACTGATGGTGCCAAATCATTCCCAGCGGCCCAATAATTCGGTACGCCGCTTCACGATGTTTTATTCATGTGGCATAACCTTCCTTCAGCTTGCTAGCTCCTCGTCCATACTGCCCAGTCAGCCGGTAAACCCTGTCGGTGTGTTCCATACCATATCACTTCATACATTGACTTTTCACAGACCATGACAGGGCCAGGAACTCATACCCTTCCTACTCAACTGGTCAGCCTGCTTATTTCTAATTATTCCATGACGCTCATATATATGTCTTGAGGCCACTCTCGTTGCGCCGCCCTGGGGAACCTCCACGTTTACTCTGGCTCCATCAGGTCCATACAACGATTTATTCAACCGCCCCGATGTCACTGCTGCGGTCTACGAAACTGTCAGTGGGATGGCAAGCACTGGCTAAATTATACATTGAATGTATGTGCATTGCCTCTGAAAATGGGGACTTCACACCCTTGCTCTGCCCTCACCGCAAATTTAAAGTGTGAGAGAAATCTTTATCCTGCACATCGACACCCAAACTCACATTCACAGTCTTGACCCTCACAATCCCTCGATCAGCGCTGGACTGAAGCGGGAGACTATCCATACTGCATTGAATATTTTCCTCAGTAATACTGGGCAGTGGTGCATCCCAACAGATGGGGACCGCTTGTCGCTTGGAATCTCAATGCCTTAGCACCTCGCATCTGCCATTCCTCCCAGTCGACTAGCCAATCTCTGTGTTCTTGGGGCATTAGTTTTACTCTCGCTCATCAGCGGTAAGCCGCCTGGCACTCTTACCCCGGAACTCCTTCAGTATGCCCTCAACGATCGGGATCTGGGTTCCTTGACACCAGGCCTTGTCGATGTTTGGCACCCCAAGGTGGCTTGTGTGGCTCAGGCCATGCAAGCTACTGGGCCGCTTGGTAACCTTTTTGCCATTCCAGAGCGAGATCCTCAGTCATCTCAATGTTCAATTGCACATACAATTATCTTTGTTCCATTTATAATTCATCTAAAGCCTGTGGTGTCCCAGATCTCTCAGAGGAACGAGAACCAGTACAACACTCTTGTTACGGAGCTGGTACACAACTCCATTCTGGGACCAGAATTGCATGGCCAGCTCGAGACAGGGTTCTTCTGTAGCGGTGTTGAGCTTCAATGTGCTGGTGGCTTCTCCTTTGTAAAGGCATGTCTTCCTCCCTTTATTCCAATCTCTTCAGAACTGACATTTCTTTACTCACAGTTTGCGCGCTCTTATCCTGGGGGCACCAAATTCTACATTGCCAATTCATGGACATCTCATCTTTCGGATTATCGCTCTCTTGAACCCCTGCTCATTGTCAGTCAACCTGATCACCGCGAGCTCCTCTCCACCTTTGGTCCACTGGTCCCAATGGTGCTGGATGCCAAAGTGCTGTTCACCAACTTCCTTCAGCATGTCGGTACCCCATGCCCAGCTCTCCGTGAGGCTGCCAAGCCTCACTTCGACGCTGCCGTCTTCTATGAGCTGGCTAACATTAATCTACCCTCCTTCTGCCCTCGGATGTTTTGCTGGGCAACTACAGGAAGCCCATTCCTGGAGCCGGACCCTGATGCCAATGCACATGATCCCATCATCATGCATTTTGTTCTTCCTGACCATGCCTTCTACTCAGACAACTCCGCTTCATCTGCATCGAACATGAGGCAGGGGTTGGTCTCGTTCCGCACTTGTTCACAATGTGCCCAGATTCCCATGTCGACGCTGCTTGACCTATCCAACAGCTGATGCAGCCACCTTTGAGCAGGCGGTTGACAACCTCCTCTTACAAACCCTGAATGCGATCGGTAAAGTTTCAATGTTCTAGTCCAATGGTATGCTTGTTCCTCAACATTATTCTCTTGTCTTTCTCAAATTCTTTTAGAAATTAACCTTGCCACCTCACCACTCGCCACTATACTTGGACTCTGGACGCCATCTTACTACCATTTGCTATCCCATCTCATCTCTACTTTCTCATGCACACACTGCAATCACTTTCTTGCTCCAGTACTCTGAACTTACCTACCGATCATCACATTTCAATCCCAGTTCATTCTTCCATTGCTATTTTTCACACCCATATACAACTTGATTCTGTACCCTTGACAATGATATGATTGACTCCTCTCTCTTGGATGCGATCTCCTCAGCCTAAGCTCTCCTCAACTTTTTGGTAAAGTGAACGGCTGGAGTTGAACAGGAACTTTTGACGTTACAAGACATGCAAGTAATGAGTAAGTAAATTTACACTAAGATTTCAGTATATAGGAGGACAATCCCGCATGTTTTGCAGTTATGGATTCGGTCACCGTGCTTTTCACCCCAAGTCAGACAGAGATCCGAAATAGCCCCAATCTGCCATATGGAATGGGATGACATGGGCCAATAATTAGTGTGCATAAATATTTCACAGCTGCGAAGACATCCCTTATCTCTTACTTCTTGGATGGTGTTCAGAGCCAATGTGTTATGAACAGCAGAGTCGAGACTCAATAGTTTGGTAATTGATCAGGGCAGTGTAATACAGCCATATACTTGGAGTTCATTGGCTTCTGAAGCATGTCTCACTGTGGGACCTTAAGGCTCGTCACAAGGTGGGAATACCTGCGGGTTTGTTGAACCGTGGATCAGGTACCTATTTCCCACGGGGCTGTTAGTCATGCTTGTCCTAGGATGAGCATGATGTGACATCAATAGTTTGCTTAGTGGTTAAGAAGACTTGCCTTTGCTTCGCTCTGGTGTAGGCAAGCAGGGACAGGCTGTTTGGGAATGCATCTCATGCTTATATATTGAACTCAGAGAACCGAAAGGCACATATTTCGAGTAAGTACAAATTCATTGACTGCATCGGGGCATGCCATCAACATTGACCTGAATAACACCAGGTGTTGGGTGTTTGGGGTAATTCTGATTAGAGAGAATCAAGGATGGGATGTATTGGAAGCTCTGTATCTGAGAGCGTTTGAGGCATAGGAGGGTCAGGTCGGGTCCGACCTGACCCGACTCTTTGGGGGAGTGCTGGGTGGTGCAGATAAGATCAATCAGATAACAATGACAGTGCCCATCAGATGGCTGCCCTTTTCAAGTTGTCTGGCCGTAAGTCATTGCCGCGCCGCGCTGCCGTTGTCCTGCTGATTGTGATCACTAATATGCTAGCCTTTTGTCTCTTCAATGTCCCCAGATGCTCTCTAAGTTACTTATTATTCTCCCCTGTTTATAAGATTTTGTTATCCTGTGTCAGCACACAACCCGCACCATTGTACCAATGGACTTTCAGCATATCTGTGACACTCTGTGTCATGAATCATCCGGGTTCTACTTTTTCGTGTGACGCGTCCATATGGATACAGACGCGTCTTAGCGGCACGGGACTCATAACGCCACCACGTGACCTTCTCACGGTTGAAACCCAGTCACGGATTCTAAAAGCCGCAGACTCGGGGAGTCTGCGCCATGGAATACAGAAGATGTTAGGGACTAGGAACCCGCTGAAACACCGTAACAAGAGTGCGCGGCATCTAGTGCTATTTTGCGATTTCCTAGGACCAGTATTTATACAATGGGAAAGCGCTAGCACTTCTGAAGTGTTATTACTAGCACTCAGGACTCTGGCTAGGTGATATAAAGGAGAACTGGAGTGAGCCCAAGCTGCCGGTTGTAGCATCAGATACGACTAGGGTGATGCACTAGTATGGTCTGCAGGCACAAACCACGGGGAAATAACCATAAGCCTACACAGTCAAGGTGCTAGCACCTAGGAAGCGAGACACAGGAGAGTGGTATTGCGAGCACGCTAGCTGGAGGTGCGAGTGGTGAGTCTGGGATCTGAAGGGTAGTAAACTATACGCTAGCAGCCTTCTAGCAAGGGTGTTAGTATGAGGAACCCTACTAGTGATCGACCCGAGACCTGAAACACAGATGCGAGCATGTGATTGTCGCGAGTCACAAACAGAGACAAGTAGACAGTAGAAGAATAGCTAGCAGGCTATTGGTACGGATGCGCAGGTCACCACATATGCAGTAACGGATAAACAGACTGCTAGCCGGTGCTCTGACTCGTGCTAGATGACTCCAGGCAGCGGATTCAACTCCGCTTCGTCAGGATAGCGATTCCAGCAGCTGATGGCAAGCTGAGGGATCACTCACGATACCCATAAATGGACGCTAGCGGATCAGTGTGGCTGTTCTGCTTGGCATAGACCCATCATACAACCAAATGGCAGTCGTTTCATTGGCTGTTGTATCTATCACATCATTTTCACTCATTTATATTATTCATTCTGTTTATCACATGTACCATGGACCTCAGTAGTATAAAGGGAGCACAGAGCAGGCTAGAACCTCGGGTTGTTACACCCCGACTTTGTACAAAGTTGGCGCAGGTGGTCTCAGGTTGCTAGTGGAGATTGTACACACACTTCACAAGTAGTAGCTTTATTGGAATCAATACTGTTGACTCTGGACACATCGAGATCTTAAGTTGAGGTTCTAAGTTGTTGGCTCGCGGAGTCTCCACATATAAAACCAAGGGTGTTCTCTTCGAGAACCAGCTAGCAGTTGTGCTAGCAGCTTTGCCTTCACCCCAATATATTCGTAGTGTGTTGGATCGCCTGCTAGGTGATTGTGTGTTGACTCGAGCCCACTAAGAAGAAGACGGACTAGGTGCCCCCACCTCTAGACCGACTGTAACTTGTCAGTTACTTCGCCTTCACCCCGATATTGACGGAAGCGCTGTCGTAGTGTGTTGGGTCGCTAGCTGGACACTTATAGTGTCTATCGCCAATACAAAGTGGAAATGTTCCTGTTCTTGGTTAAGGAATAGGTCAGCGGCTTAAGGACTGCCTTGTCGCTTGAGGATTGAAGTCCCTTGTTGTTAGCCTCAATAGTCTTTGGGTACCCCATTGCGAGGATTTTCACAAACCTACATACTCTGCCCTGGTGCCCTCGATCTAGCGATCCAGCCACCTTGTATCCAACCCATAAAACCCTGCCCATCCCAGGTGCTAGCGGTATTGTTGTTGGTAGCTGCATAGTGCTAGCATGTTGTTGAATGGCTTTGTTGAAGTCTAGTAGTCGAATTGTGTTTGTTCCAAACCCGCTGGTCGCATACTACGGCCCGGACCCGAACTCACAAGGAGAAGTGGAGGAATAGATTGTTGTAGTGGTGGTTTTGTGGTTGTTTTGTGCAAACCCGAATCTAAGCTATTTCTAGTCGTATATCAAGTGCGCCGTTTCACCATACAGACAGATCCTAGTCCCCGGACGTACCAATGGCTGACACAGAAGCATACATGAAGTACACGACTGGTTGCAAACCGATTGGGGTTTGAACCACTGGATACAATGGCATTCAGGATTAGGAAACCTGAACATCGGGTCTCCTAAGCCCTCTGACACCGTGGAAACAGACACAGAGGAGTCTAGGAGTATCAGCATTAACACTCCTTAATGCTGCAGTACAGGAACTGATTGCAATCACTTTAATTTATTAAAAGCCTATATAAGCTCGGTAGAATCTCCATGTACAGTAGATTCTACCTCATATAATCTCAGGCTTCTACCTTGGCTTGACATAGGCATTGTCTCCACCCTGCCCGCTTCCTCCCCACCGTACTACGGGTTGTATCCATGCCCCGGGTTGTATACCTGAGTGGATACCACACCCTCTTCAACTTGTTCCAGGTTCCGCCTCACATCCCGACCTACCACATACGGCCTCCTAGAGAGGACACCGTACGGTTGGTCCTACTGCTCGGGGAACACATCAGCTACTAGTAGCCCTGTGCTAGAAAGTTTCTAGCAGTTATTCGCTTGAGCTAGAAATGTCCATGCTCCCAGTGAATAGCTAGCAGGAGTTAATAGCTGCTATATAGCATTTTGTTAGTAGCGGCTATTTGAAGCTAGAAACTAATAAATAGCATGCTATTTATGCTACTAATGCTATAAATCAGTCCTCGACATCCCAGTCCTCCGTTTCTGGCATCTCTGTAGCCTGTAGTGTCGCTTCAACCATCCCGGATGGAGCTGCCACATCCTCCTTGGGTGGTGAAAGGAGTTTTTCAAGAGCCGGACTATCCAATCTGACATACTCGGCCACCGCCCAGAGTGTCAAGGAGTGGTGGACCCCGGGTTCAGAGGTAGAGATGGTGGTGTCAACACAATCCGTCTGGGTGAGATTGTACGGGTTGGGCTGGTCGAATAAGGCTTTTTCGAGTGCATCCTGGTCAACAGTTTCCGGTCCAATATTGTTGTCGTTGGGGAGATCCAGGAGTGAGGGTGTTGATAAGACTGTCAATGAAGATCCGACATCCAAAACCCTCACATTACCCGTGGCTTTATGCTTGTAATTCCCCTCGGTCAACCCGAATTTGAACCACTGTGCAAGTTGGGTACACGCAATGAGGTGCTCCAGTGTCATTGAGCTCTGACGGGCTGCATTTATCCAGACCATCAATGACACTGTTCGCTCGTCGCAAAGCTCCGACGGCATTATGGAAAAAATGATGACAGCAATGCTCTAAATGGGACGTTATTGAATTGTTCAAACACAGTAACTATTACTCACCACCAAAACATCTGCATTCGAGTCGCGAAGCAGGCCTTTCCAGTAATCCAAAGGACTGTCTGCAGCCAAAGAATATGCACGTTGGTGGAAAGGTGGAAGCCTGACTGCCCATCGGACAAGCTGCTCTGTGAGTCTATCCACGTTGGCCTTTGAAACTTTTCCGGTCCGATGACAGACCTGGTATTGGGGCACCCGGGCATTTATTCAAATCTGCTCGAGTTGCAACATACTATAATGTACTTCATTACATTATGACATCATCTCACAAGGGCTAATGCTGGCCTGAGCAGTTAGCTAAAAGGGATATAATGTGTCTCGAACCATTAGAAAGGCACTGGACAACAATCCTGGTAAAGGGTTGACGTGGGAAGTTGCTAATGGAGTAATCACGGAAAGTGCCTTACCATCCTGGAAACGGATTGGGGCTACTGCACATCCCTGACCAAGGGCGTATTACGAGGGATTATCCTTCTGAACCGATCAGTGTTAGGCATCATCTGACGTCTTCAGAACTGCCAAGAGAAGGCTGGACTTGGTCAATCTACCAATTGACTAAGAAACCATACTTGGGTAGTGGGAAGCGACGGCTATTGCGGTTTTCAGACAAATCACTTGAGCGGTTCAAGGCGGAACCAGTTGGGCGGATGGTTACCAAGGAGGGTAACGAAGTGCTGACAAGGCAGTCGGCTAAAAGTTGACATATCAACAATATCCCATCATGATCGTGCTAAGCGATGCAGATCTTGACTCATTGTTGAGCTCGGCTCATTGATGTTCCTTATAAATCTCTCTCAATTTTACTAATCGCTTGATATCTGACAGGAGTTCATCAGCTAGCTGCCATACCACTAGTCATATACCCTGAACCCTACTGCATGTTGGTATCTGTCTCGTTTATATTTAGAATCCTGTAAAGTATTTAAGTGGATGGTTATGGAAGGAACACCAGTGAATCTCACCCCACCTGTTGGACGCAAAGTTACTAGACTTCACGCTTAACCGGTCGAGTAGTCATTCATTCGGAGACACCCAGAAGCTATACCAAGTTTCGTTTGTTTTCCCTGTTTGAATATTATCTGTGTTGGATTTGGATCTTTATAAACAGCGCGTGGACATATTGGATAAACGGAACGGACACGTGGAATATAAGGAAACGGATCGGACTTGACAATTGGTTGTAATCTCGCAAGGATTAGCAATCACAGATACTATTGGAATCGGGATTCATAAAGAATCACTTGTGTTACGCATCGGAGTACTATCTCCAAACCTAGACCCACATCATACAAAACCGTTGAACATAAAATCTCGTCTGACTATCCGTAATTGTGCCTAGAACGGTGAAATGCTGACTATGGGGCTGGCAGTGAAATACTCACAAAACAAACCTTGTAAATGAATACGTGGTTCGATAATGCAACTACAACAACTCAAACACTATAGTCCTCGTGCAAGTTCGGGGTTCCAATCCAGTATAGATTGTGGCAATTTGAACTTTAGTTCTCTTTGAGAAGCAAGACTTTACAGGTCTACAAGTTGTATGGATAAAACTTGCTCGAATCTGTTCTAGGCGCAATAGAGGCTTTGCGCAGAGCCACCCAGAGCCACCCGGTGGCTATTTCGGCATGCACTGTCCGGTGGCTATGCCAGCCACGACGTCATCCAGTGGCTTCACTGGTGGCTAAAAATCCGATTTTTGCATCATTTTAGCCACCATGAGTGCATGCCTGACGAGCCACCAGGTGGCTCCGGGTGGCTCAGCGCAAAGCCTCTAATCACAATAGACAGACAAGATTTTATGTTCAACGGTTTTGTATGATGTGGGTCTAGGTTTGGAGATAGTACTCCGATGCGTAACACAAGTGATTCTTTATGAATCCCGATTCCAATAGTATCTGTGATTGCTAATCCTTGCGAGATTACAACCAATTGTCAAGTCCGATCTGTTTCCTTATATTCCACGTGTCCGTTCTGTTTATCCAATATGTCCATGTGCCATTTATAAAGATCCAAATCCAACACAGATAATATTCAAACAGGGAAAACAAACGAAACTTGGTATAGCTTCTGGGTGTCTCCGAATGAATGCCTACTCGACCGGTTAAGCGTTGAACTGTCTGGAATTTGACTATACTTGAACATTGCTTATTTCGCGTGTTTCAAGTTAGTTACATACTATTTCCCAGTGTTCATAGAGTCAGTGCTGGGTTCCTGTGCAGCTGGCTAGGCTGTGATCACAGAGTAATGGGTGCAATGAGTGGGAAACCTCTCAAAGTCCTGGCTTATGCTCGCCCCAAAACATGTAGGGGTTTGTGTAGCCTTTAAACACCATAAAGGAACTATCGTAGTTTATTTCTGCTTTCGCATATTGGAAGCAGGGCTGGGATATTGGGAATAAGATGTGCAGAGTTGGTTGGGAATAAGCATTCCAGTCACATGCGGTGCTAGGATATCTCAGAGCCTTATTTCTGTTGCAAACTCGGTATAACCCGAACCTGGAAATAAGGATCAGATGGGTGTAGTCTTGACTGGAATGGTAAATCCTTCGAGACTCAAGAACCCATTCTGGGAAGGGCCATGATATGGGTATCATCCGAAAGCTATAGCTTGGGACTATCCATATCTGAAGGCTGAACTGAAGGGAAACTCAATTCCAAGGTGTTGGAATAGCATTGATCTCTGAACTGTTGGTTGGAAACTGGGCTACTGAGCTCAAGCTTGGCATAGGCCTTGGAGGCGATGCTAGGCTGCGCATTGTGGTGCCCTGCTGCGCATTCTATTCCTGGAACCAATGAGAGATGAGGCTGAGGTGGCCTGATTCAGCAGATCAAGGCTACATTGTTGTTCCGAGGTTTTGTGTCATGGGAATAAGGTCATAGAGGTTGGGAACCAATGGGAAACTAGCTTGGAAGGTTTTCCGACAGATAAACGGCTGGATAAACGGGTAAAAGGCCCTATTACTCATAGATATTTAGTGTCACAGTTTGTATAAGTAGTCAGGAGTGTTTTGAGTTGGAAGAGGTCCTACCCCCCAGTTATTGGGTGCATGCCTGCGATTAGGAGTAGGTCTCATCCCTCTTAAGCATTTCATGCGCAATTGGATTGTACATGGCATGTTGGGTCCTTATTTCTGTCGTATTCCGAGGATCGTTCCGGAATAGTGTGGGGTGTGTGGAAATAAGCTTTGCATTAAGGCAGAGATTGGGACCAGTGTTGGCGCTTGGAATAAGCTTGTTGGGATAGTCTGGGTCTTGGATATGGAATCGAATTGGGTATTGGAATCAGCTATGGAATCAGCTATGGAATCAGCTACGGAATCAGGTATGGAATCAGCTACGGAATCGGCACTTGGGAAATAAGCTATGGGATCTCTATCATTTGGAATCGTTTTATCGTCGACCTACCAGAGGTCTCCTGCACGTTGTTGGACGACACCACCACCACCACCACTCTCAATACTTGCTGTCTCATAAGCTGCGAAGCTTTAAACTATCTTATTTCCAATCACTCAATTATCACTCAGGCCAATTCCTGGTGATATCCTGTGTTCTACCATCTCAGTCTTATTTCTGGATGGTCGATAGAGCGGAATAGTGCGCTTGGAGCACACAATTTCTATAGCTGCGAAGCTTAGCATCCTAGCGGTGTTAGTATTGTTATTCCTCCAATGGAGTGACATACTGCACACCAAGATCGTTTCGGGCTTATTTCCGGAGTGATAAGTGGCACACCACCTGTTCCATTCTCCTCTCTGAAACGAACCTCTTCCTTCAACCTACTGTTAGGCCCTGTACAAGGGACTACCACTCGTCTGGATCTCTGCTCTTGCATCCTCTGATCATCCTATTTCTGATCCCTGTCTTATTTCCGTGGGCGTCACCGCTTATTTCGGAAGGACTTGGGTTATATTTGGGTGATAGTTGGGTTGTTTGAGTGTGGTTCAGAGCACATTGATCGGCGTGAAGTCTAGTAACTTTGCATCCAACAGGTGGGGTGAGATTCACTGGTGTTCCTCCCATAACCATCCACTTAAATATGTTACAGGATTCTAAATATAAACAAGACAGATACAAACGTGCAATAGGGTTCAGGGCATATGACTAGTGGTATGGCAGCTAGCCAATGAACTCCTGTCAGATATCAAGTGATTAGTAAAATTGAGAGAGATTTATAAGAAACATCAATGAACCGAGCTTAACAATGAGTCAAGATCTACATCGCTTAGAACGATCGTGATGGGATATTGCTGATATGTAAACTTTTAGCCGACCTCATCAGCACTCCATTACCCTCCTTGGTAACCCCGCCCAACTGGTTCCGCCTTGAACCGCTCAAGTGATTTGTCTGAAAACCGCGATAGCCGTCGCTTCCCAGTACCCAAGTATGGTTTCTTAGTCGACCAAGTCCAGCCTTCTCTTGGCAGTTCTGAAGATGTAAGATGATGCCCAACAATGATCCCTCTGGTTCAGAAGGATAATCCCTCGTAATACGCCCTTGGTCAGGGATGTGCAGTAGCCCAATCCATTTCCAGGATGGTAAGGCACTTTCCGTGATTGCTCCATTAGTGACTTCCCACATCAACCCTTTACCAGGATCGTTGTCCAGCGCCTTTCTAATGGTTTGAGACACATTATATCCCTTTTAGCTAGCTAACTGCCCAGGCCAGCAATAGCCCTTGTGAGATGACATTGTAATGTAATGAAGTACATTATAGTATGTTGCAACTCAAGCAGATTTGAATAAATGCCCGGTTGCCCCAATACCAGGTCTGTCGACGGATTTGAGCAGTTTTATCTATACAACTTGTAGACCTATAAAGTCTTGCTTCCCAAAGAGAACTAGAGTTCAAATTGCCACAATCTATACTGGATTGGAACCCTGAACTTGCACGAGGACTATAGTTTTTGAGTTGTTGTAGTCGCATTATCAAACCGCGTATTCATTTACAAGGTTTGGTTTGTGGTTATTTCACCGCCAACCCCATAGTCAGTGTTTCACCGAGTCTGCTTGCCCTTCAGGACTGCGCGAGCCATAGCTCGAAGAGTTTTGAAAAGGTCTGGATATTTTTTAGGGTCGAAGGTCTCTCCCTCCTTCAATTTAGGCATGGTGAGTTTCAACCCTCCATTCTGGAAGTAAACTGGATGGCAATTAGACTTTGGAAACAGCAAAGAGAGCGGGGCTCACATGGATGAATAAAATAAGCTAGAAGAAAGATCATGTGTGACAACTCTGTCATCATCTGTTTGAATCGAAAATTATATATGGTGATGAGCTTTGGTCGATAATCTGTCAAGCCCGAAGTCAAATCATCCAGCAACTTCTCGAGATCCCAGGCGATTGTCACCCAGACGTAGAACACGTCAGCACAGTTGGTATTTTGGCCTTCAAGTGTTGTAATACCATTTGCGCCAGCCTCGAGCAGTTTGACCATTGAATCCAACTTTGCAAGAAAGCTGTAATGCGCTGGGCCACTAACGAAAAGGGGTAAAAGTTGTTTCGTCTAATTAAAATGAGATGTGGGGAAGGAAACAAAATGTTAAGCACACACTGCTGCTGTCGCAAATGTAATTGTGCTATTTGCGACACAAGTCACAAACCGTGGGAACACATCGCTGGACAGCTTTCGCTTGAATGAAGGTGGTACCAAAACGAGTTTCCGAGGTGGATTTCATGCCTTTCCCAATGCTCTGCTGTTCTCGTTTGGCAGCCAGGTTTGCAGTACTCATGTTTGACTGTCCGAAGAAGTTGGATATAGCCGAGACGAAGCTGAGTTCCTGTGAAGAAGATGAGCAGGCGAAATGCTCGAATGAAATACCCCTACCGCTTTAAACAATTTCCCGATGTCCTTCAGAAATAGATTAAGGTTGTGGCATGGATCGTAGATGTTCAAAATCCAGATATACATCTCTGAAATTTGTTTCTTGATGGCCCAAACATTTGGACCACCATCACCGACAACGGCACTACGAGGTTGCTTTGAATGGAGCGACAATGTGAGTCTCGATCACAGAAACAAGATTTGCGGCTGTGACTGAGACACCTTTGAAAATGTATCCCGTGGTAAAAAAAGAGCGTCAGCTGGGAAGAGTTGTATGAAAGGTATAAATTTTGTCCTTTGCACGGCTGCTCCACCCATCAAACAAGAGTGTAAGATGAAAACGGCTTTGAAGGAAAATCTTCAAAGCTGCCAGAAATGCGGCGAGCTGTTCTGTGATGTGGTGAATGAAGAAAGCGGTGCGTTCCGGGGTGATGTAGTTGGGGACTGCAATGAGAAGGAAGTTGATAAGCCACGGATTTCCGACAAATGAGAAGGGGAGAGCTGCGCAAATGACGAGTTGGAACAAAGCAAGGTCAAGAGCTGCTTGGCGGGCGGGAGTCATTTTAACAGGGGTGTAGTACTCGGCAATTCCGGGCCCACTCGTGCTGGCTGACCCTGCTGTATTGACCTCAGGATGATCAACCTCTATGTGCAACCCAGCTTCGTTGCTTTCCCCGGCGATGGACAGAGCCGGGACGACACCCTGCTTGGCCTTTGTGCGGACTTGGGGAGAAGTTTCCCCGTGCCCTTCCCATGCTCTCCACACTCCTTGATAACTTTTGTGAGGAGGGAAGGGAATAATTCGGCAAGGTTCTTAAAAAAGAATGGTAATAAGCTTCTTGCGAATGACATATTGCAGGCAGCTCACCTTGCACGACAACACATGCTCTTTAATATGGTTCGGATTATGGAACTTGGTATCCTGGTTGCACGCAATGCAATAAACAATGATTGTGGTCTTCAATTTTGTGTTTGGGTCCTTGTTCAGAATTTCCTCTTCGATAATGAGATCATCGACAAGTTTGTTGTATTTCCGCCCGACCCTCTGAGGCTGGGTATGTGACGGGCCTGTATCTCCCATTGCAGCTGCACCTTCGAGGTCGAGTATATGCTGAGCACGAATTGCGGCATGGCGCTCGGCTTGTTCGGACGTGGGGAATGCCGTTGCTGTCCCCTTCTTTTTGAGCGGCTGCTCCACGGGATTGATACCGGGAGGCTGCCGGTGGATGCGGGTCAGGAGATATTTTGGGCATTTCACAATTACATACATCCGGCAAGGTGGTCTTTGCTGCCATAGCTGTGGTCAACAACTCGATATGAGCTATCCAGGTGGCACGCTCAGGGCTGCCATCCACGGCATGTAATACAATGACACTGTCCCAGTCCGGAACTTAGTAGTCGGGCAGATCAATATACATAGAGCGGGTGTTTAGCAGCGCCCCGAGGGCTTCTTGTGATAGGACCATTGGCTGGGAATTGAAGTTGACATTGTCCAATCGGTAGCGGCGGCAAGCGCCGATCCCCTACTCTGATCCCCTGAGAATGCCGAAATATGATTAATGTTTGTTCCTCTCGGCTCTTCAAATTTCTCATGGAATTTCATTGCGGCCGTTGGATGATATGTTCAATTTTGACTTGGCTGTGATTTCCTTTTACGGTCTGATCCTAAGACCTGCCCAGAAAGACAAGTTCTGGATCCCAACCGGTAGAGAACCACTAAATATCTTTCATGGAGGTTCCTTTCAAGTCTCCAAATTCCTCATGGAATTTCATCGCAGCCGTTGAATGATATGTTCGATTTTGACTTGGCTGTGATTTCCTTTTACAGTCTGATCCTAAGACCTGCCCAGAAAGACGAGTTCTGGATCCCAACTGGTAGAGAACCACTAAATATCTTTCATGAAGGTTCCTTTCAACTCTCCAAATTCCTCGTGAAATTTCATTGCGGCCGATGGATGATATTTTCGATTTTGACTTGGCTGGGATTTCCTTTTACGGTCTGATCCCAATGCCTTCCCAGAAAGACGAGTTCTGGATCCCAACTGGTAGAGAACCACTAAATATCTTTCATGGAGGTTCCTTTCAGCTCTCCAAATTCCTTGTGGAATTTCATTGTGGCCGTTGGATGATATATCAATTTTGACTTGGCTGTGATTGCCTTTTACGGTCTGATCCTAATGCCTGCCCAGAAACATGAGTTCTGGATCCCAACCGGTAGAGTATCATTCATGGATGATTCCAAGGGGCACCGAAGATAAGAAATTTCCTTATTTGGGGGGAGGGAGGGGTCCCCACCCAGGCTTGAAAAAAAAGTTGTAAGCCAAAATTTATATAGTGGTTTTAACACCTAAAACACTCTGAAAATAAGTGTGTTAGTGACTTATGAGACTACTTAGTCATATCTCACCAGCTACCTCAACTCCGGAGCTTTCAGCCCTGCGGCCCAGGACCAAGAGGAAAGCTGCCGAGGTCGAATGCATTTGCAGGAAAGAAGTTACAAATGACCAGCGCGAGTCGGATGCAGTCAAGTGCATTCGGGCCGGGGTGTGAGACAACTTGGATACATGGCTTGTTCTGATTTTGACCTTTACTGATAGTCCTCTAGTTCCATATAGACTGTGCAGCTGCAGAGGAGTGGCAGAGGAACGGGGTTTGCAACTCGTGTGAGAAGACCAAAAAGAGGTGTTAGACACAGGTATTTGAGTTATGTGTCTCATCTGAAAAGGGAAACCTACCTTGAGGAAAATGAGAGAGGTGTAGAATGATGTTAAGAACCCCGGGATATTTTTTGGAAGGAATCTGTCAAGTGGTGGGGCTTTCCAAGTCAGATCACTACTTGCCGGTTGTGTGGGAAAGCTCGGATCACGTCCTAAAATGGGAATCCCCTTTGGGGGGGGGGGGGGGGGGGGAGGGGTCCCAGATTTCGCTAAAAAAAAAACTTCGAGGCGTAGTGTGAATCTCGCAGATTTGTTCCCCCTTGGATGATCCTTTTGACTCTTGAATTTCCTCATAGAATTTTATCGCAGCCATTGGATGATATGCTTATTTATGTGAAGCAGGTTGTGGAGCAGAGATGGAGCAGAGTGGAGTAGAAATCACGACACATAATGTAGCCGGCCCGAGAAGTGGAGGACAACAAATCAGATGATCTACACATGTGACTGATGTCGGCGAAACCTCGCGTATATGGGTTGGCACAAGGAATCAGGTTTCGTGCAGACAGAACCCTTCTCTGTAAACAGAGTAGGGGATGGAAGGCAGATGGCAGAAATTTGATTTCCCATGATTTCACTCGGTACATTGATCCGAGCGAATTTGGATGCTTTTAAGCAACTTTTAAGGCTGTTTCGGTCCTGTGCAAGTTTTTCACAGCCTCTTTGGTGGACATCGGTGGATTTCGGAATATATAGCAATAAATAGCAGGTCTTCCTGAAGGGTCCCTGGCTAGAAATGCTATTAACATGTTATTAGCGTGCTATTTATTACTATGCTACAAGACGCGCCGCCGCTTCGCTCTGGCAACTTGCACAATCAAAGGAGATTGAAATGAATTGAATTGCACACTACGTTAATAACAAAGGATATGGTTTACCGCTACAGAGGATGATGCAGACAACAATAATGTTTTTGAACAGTTGATTGAGGAAGAGATTGAGAGAGTTAACTTGGAAGCCGAGTGCAAAGAAGCAGCCATTGCGAGTATAAGTGCCGGGCAAGGAAATGGTGACTGTGCATGGTTGGACAAAGAAGGGGTGGAATCCGAGCTGTAAAACGGAAATCGCACCCAATCAAGGGGATTCTGAAATGAAAAAAAAAATACCTAGGGCCGTTTTTATTTATTAGCTAACCCTTGCTCTGAACCACCCTACCACGTGACGTCCAAATAAGGTAATTTTTGATCCACTTCTTGGTTCGGCACGAACGGGACTCTTCAACACTCATTTTCAGCCATAACACTATTCCGGCAACTCGAAATCACTAGTACCAAGTCGACTTCAAGGGTTCTCTTGTGCTCTGGACGACTTGAATGTCCGGAAATGGTTCGATAATATCGGCACAACATTTCCAATAGCAATGTACGCGATACCGTCTCCTCACCCTCTGCGACGCCTCTTGCCCGGCTGACCCTCCGCAGCTCGATTAGTGTCACCTCGGAATGAGCCATGTCTTTGGTCAAAAATAGCGATGATTTGCTAGTTGCCACTGCCAAGCAGTGCCAACTCGATGACGGAACACTTCCTAAAGGGTCGGATCTGGGTGATGCAGCTTCGTTTAGACTTGATTCGGGCTTTGTACAAGCTCGAGGGAGCACAGAGGTGTTTTATAGCTTAATTGGATGTCCTCTAGATGAGTTTTGGGCAAAATTATAAGAGGTCATTTTTTTTTTTTATATCGGCCATCTGGTCGACCCACCCTCCCTGCCCTAGGTCTCGGCTTCTCGGCCCGGCACACCCTTGCACCCAATGCACGTGCACGTCGATAGCCGAGAAGTGGACATTTGATTAAGCAGAAACATTTCAAGAATCCAGAGGAAATGTGGTGATGAAGAAAAACCAGAGTAGACTAGAGTGTTCGGGGCTGGATTTGAGCAATCCCGAGTAAAGCTGTCCAGTGGCGATGGAAATTGCTGTGGAAACAAATCTTGTAGAATTTTGACAGTACTTGAGGTGTTGAGGAAGTTGAAGCAGCTTTTGGTGGTGAACAAAGTACAGTGTACGAAGCCAATGCAGGAACGGTTGAAGCCAGGTAAGAAGGGGCAAGATGATTAACACCAGTCAAGAAGGCTAGAATCGGGCGAGTGAGGTGAAAGTAAAATCAAAGCGAGAGCAGATGAATACGGTAACGTGGAATGGGCGAGGAGGCTTGTCTTTTATCCAGGCCATGGTGATACGGCCGGAGTGAGAAAAATTGCAGGATACGTGGACTCTCGGCCGTATGATTATGATCATGCTGCGCCGTGGGCAGCAGCGACTGCGATTCGCTGCGTCCTGTCAAGAAAAAGCTGTGTGCAGGTCAGCTGTTTAGCTGCAAATGAAAAGGCTGTGTTGAATAGCACAGAAAGGTGAGGACAAATGGGGTTAAGGCAAGAGAAAGAGCAGAGAGGACGCAAAAAGAGGGCGAACATAAGGAGAAATAGCACAGCCGAGGAGCCATTTCGTTAAAGAACGGTTAATTAGCATGTGACTTTCTAGCACAGGGCTACAAAATCCGTAAACGGCAACTGCCCGTTCACGGGACGGACGGCAAAAGGTCGACAGCCCTATAATTAGGAAACTGATGCACGAGGCCGGCATGTGTCTTGCTAGGCTGTGTCTGTCAGGGCGTCCTTGTTCTTCTACCTCCAGGTCCACTGTACTGTAGACGCAAAATCCTCGCCAGACTCTGTACCTCCAGCGATCGCCATAATGGCTTCCCCAGCTAGCGAATCCCGCACAGTTAATCAACACATCTATGGTGCGTACCAAATTTGGTAAGAATATCAACCTGATTATTTACGTTGCCCAGGCGGCAGGGGAGGCAATGGTGGAGCGGTCGGGAGGCGTGGGGGTCATGGGGAAGGTCCCAAGGTGACTTATGGTGATATCCATACTAATCAATTCGTGAATCATTAGTAAGTCGGTTCGCCCCCTCCTATCCCAAATGCAGTTTCTCAACAACAGTAGTCACGGCTCTGGGCTGGAGCAACAGCAACGAATGGACGGTGTGTGTTGACCTCATAATTGACCCGGTCGACCATTCAACCTCATCCAGCTGAGGAACGCGCAAGGATCATCGATTGGCTCTCACCGATCAATTTCTTTCTTCGGCACGCGGATATTTCTCGTGTGCGCCAGAAAGATACCGGTGGGTGGCTGCTCGCAGATCCGCGATTCAAACGATGGGAGTCTGATTCTGGAAGAACGCTTTGGTGTAGAGGAATTCGTGCGTGGTTTAGCCTCCGCGTCCGTGGTGACTACTGATAAAAAATAAAGCGGGAGCAGGGAAAACCGTGCTTGCGTTCGTTTGTCCTTGCGCTGATTGCAATTGCACGTTGATTATTCTGGATTTAGATCAAAGGTTGTGGATCATCTCGCAGCCGGATCAGAAAGCAAGAACGCTGGGGTAGCTTGCCTTTATCTAAATCACAAGGAGGCCGACACCCAGACCCCAGCGAGGCTTCTTTCAGGTCTATGGAGACAATTAGTCCTTGGCCGAGATGTTGGTCCTCTGGCAACGCAACTGTATCAACAGCACCACGAGAAGGGTACCATGCCGTCTCTGGATGATATTTACAACGTCTTCAATTCTTCCTTGATCTATTATATCAAGGTCTACATCGTCGTCGATGCCATAGACGAATATCCTGAGGTGCAACGCCTGACCCTACTCCGGTGTCTCGCAGCCATGGGTCCTGGTACCAATCTCATGATAATGTCCCGGCCCAATATTCCTCCCAAAGCTTCCCTTCCCAACCTCGAAACTCTACATATTCGCGCGAGGGACGAGGATCTTCGAAAATATGTTGATGCCCAAATCGACTCCTCGCCGCGTCTTTGGAGACATGTTCAAAGCCAACCCGAATTACGAGAAGATATTCATGCAAACATCAGTGGTAGCACTGTGGATGGAATGTGAGGTGTGATGGGTCGCTGTCGGAAAGCCACTGAAGTAGATCCTGACAGGTTTCTTTTGGCCAGGCTTCATATCGAGTCTCTCGCCACAAAGAACACCATCAAGGCCGTTCGAGAGGCTCTGAAAGGCCTACCAAACACCCTCCGGAACAGCTACGACATCGCGATTCAGCGAATTGAAGCCCAGAACGAGGAAGACCGAAATACGGCTCGCTCAGCAATAATCTGGGTGGCAATGCGAAGCGGCCACTAACTGTCTCAGAATTACAAACGGTATTGGCGATTGAGCCGTACACACGGCGGCTTGACGAAGAAAATGTTCTGGACATCGAGATCATTCTGGCTGTCTGTGCTGGTCTAGTAATTCTAGACGAGCGGCGTTTTGTCGTGCGACTCGTCCATTACACGACACAGGAATACTTGGACAAAATTCAGGCTGAGCGGTTCCCGGACACGCAAACAGAGATAACGCGCACTCTTCTCACATTACTCGCCTTCGACGGATTCCCTCATCCATCCTGGATGCCCTGGAGCTTGCCCCCACTCATTGAGTATTCTCAATACTGTCTGGTGCATGCTGCCGGAAAGCCTGAAGGTGCGCTAAGAAACATGATTGTGAAGTTCCTTGGTTGCGCCAAGCGATGGAACCAAACAACACGGTGGGGATGGAACACACTTCCGTGGAATTTCTCTGATTGGCCGTTTGCAACCCTCCGTGTTATGGGTTGCTGCAGCAGGAAACCTTCTGGAAACTGCAAAGTTCCTGCTGGAAGAAACACCCATAGAAAAGCATCCAGGGGACTCAGGCATCGGCGTAGCATCATCCTATGGGCACCTCCAGATGGTTCAGTTGCTAGTTGAAAATGGTGCCAATGTAAAACACACCCACCGGACAGCATGGGCCACCGTTGGCTGCAGCATCCGAAGCTGGTCATGAGACCATTGTTCAGTTCCTACTCAAGAATGGGGCAGACGCGAATGCCCAGGACCGGAAATCCAAGTTCGTGCTGCACATGGCATTGGCCCGGAGACAGGATAAAATCGCCCGGCTTCTCATTGAAAATGGCGCAGATGTGAATGTCCAGGTAAGTCATTTGTAAAGAATGAACATTGAGTAACTTGGCGCACAGGGCGAGCACGGCGGAGCATTGACGACGGCCGTATGGCATGGCATGGAGAGCATTATTCCAATGCTGCTCGACAGAGGGGCAGACGTGAATGCGCGCGGTGGGAAAATCCCAGTTCGCATTACACATGGCATTGGCCCAGAGACATGAGAAAAATCACCCGACTGCTCATCGAAAATGGAGCGGATGTGAATGTCCAGGTAAGTCATTTGTAAAGAATGAACATTGAGTAACTTGGCGCACAGGGCGAGCACGGCGGAGCATTGACGACGGCCTTATGGCATGGCATGGAGAGCATTATTCCAATGCTGCTCGACCGAGGGGCAGACGTGAATGCGCGCGGTGGACAATCCCAGTTTGCATTACACATGGCATTGGCCCAGAGACATGAGAAAATCGCTCGGTTTCTTATTGAAAATGGTGCAGATGTGAATGTTCAGGTCAGTCATTTTGTGAAGGATGAACATTGATTAACCTGGCGCACAGGGTGAGCACGGCCCAGCATTGACGACGGCCTTGTGTCATGGCATGGAGAGCATTGTTCCAATGCTGCTCAACCGAGGGGCAGACGTGAATGCGCGCGGTGGACGATACCAGTTTACACTACACATGGCATTGGCCCATGGAAATGAGAAAATCACCCGACTGCTCATCGAAAATGGAGCGGATGTGGATCTACAGGTCAGTCATTTTGTCACAAATCACATTTACCAACTTGGTGCACAGGGTGAGCACGGCCCAGCATTGACAACAGCGGCGTGGTATGGCTTGGAGAGTATTGTTGTCTTACTGCTCGAGCGAGGAGCAGCGGTGAACGTGAATGCGCACGGTGGACGATGCGACTTCGCGCTACATGCGGCACTAGCCAACGGACACGGAAAGATTGCCCAACTACTCATCGAACATGGGGCCGATGTGAATCTCCAGGTAAGCCATACTGAACATTCGCTAAATGGTGTTGACTATGGGACAGGGCTGGAAGTACGGCACAGCATTGACGACAGCACTATGGATGCGGATGGAGGACATCATTCCCGCGTTGCTCACGCGAGGAGCAGATGTCAACGCGTGCGGACTATATGGTGGCCCATTGCAAGTGGCATTTGACACTCAAAACGTTAATATCGCTCGACTGCTCATCGAAAATGGCGCAGATGTGGATTTACAGGTCAGTCATCTTCTCACGAATCACATTTATTAACTTGGCGCACAGGGTGAGCACGGCCCAGCATTGACGATAGCGGCGTGGTATGGCTTTGAGAGCATAGTCATCTTGCTGCTCAAACGAGGTGTGGCGGTGAATGCAAGCGGTGGAAGATGCAAGTTCGCGCTACACGCGGCATTAACCAACAGACGCGGGGAGATCGCTCGACTACTCATCGAAAAACGGCGCCGATGTCAATGCCCTTGGTAAAAATCTTTGCTCTCCATTGGAGTTGGCAGCACGTCGGGGACATGAGGACCTGGTTCAGCTGCTAATCAACAGCGGCGCAGACCCCAACGCGCATGGTGGAATGGCATTGTTGCAGGCTTCGCGGGATGGCCACGAAAATGCTGTCCGACTACTGCTCAAACACGGGGCCGATGTGAACACACGGGACATCAATTATTGGAGTGCAATCGCGGCAGCGGCGTCGGGCGGGCACGAACAGATCGTCCGGTTGCTAATCGAAAACGGTGCCAACGTGAATGCACCCGGTGGACAATACGGAACGGCACTGGCAGAGGCGGCAGACGCTGGGCATGAGAACATTGTTGAAGTGCTCATCCACAACGGTGCCGACATCAACACAAACGATGGGGAACATTGGACCGCATTGGTGGCAGCATCGCAGGCGGGCCACGAGAATATTGTTCGGTTCCTGCTCGAGAATGCGGCCGATGTCAACCTACAGGACAGAAAATACGGGTGCGCTCTGCTGGCAGCATTTGCCAGGGGGCACAGAGCTATCGTCCAATTGCTCGTCAAGCATGGGGCCAAGGTTGTTTGGCCCGAGATGACAGGAGACAGCTCAGAGTCTGAACAGAGCGAACGAGAGTCAGACGAAGAGGAATCCACGGGTGCTGGGTATTTCACAGACTAAGGAGAAATCACAGAGGGCGTCATGTAGAATTCGTCCATGTTGCCTTTTACGAGTACTTTACGTAGTAAAGTGATTGTTCTTTTCATCGATCGGATCCAGGTTTCGAGTTGGCAAAACTTTATCAGTGCGTTTTGACGATGCTAATAAAAATAGTGGCGGTGTCCATTAGATTTTTGAAGTCTTTTTAACAGCCCAATCTAATGAATTTAGTGATTATGTAATCCATAGAGATGGGGCCGGTTTGAATCCGCCGTGTCAATTCTCTTTCTTTTTTCTTCTTCTTTTCAAATAAAGGGTTGGGCAATATAACCGTACTACCTAAAATATAGCTATATATAAGCAAGTCACCGGTCTCACTCAAACTACTCTTCTGGCTGTGAGATATCATGCTCACCGATGGTTACACCACCTTTTCGGGACACTTCGTGACCTGTTTACCGATCACAACCACTCCTCAATGTACATTTCTGGGATCAAGTCCTCCCAACAGTTCAGTGGATTATACAACTGATTCTTCAACATGAGGATCTCATCATCTCACCCTTCGCTCGGTTCCTCCGAGTCCCCGCCTAATCCAAAGCTGAAAGAGCTGAAGGTAAAAACTGCAGACTCAATGTCAACAGCCTCGGAGCTTGAGGAGACTCGATGTGCGGTTGTCTCCCTGCACAAGTCATATGACTGTGCGTATAACAGTGTTATTTTTGTGGCCGAATTTGTCAGGGATGGACTGGATGACTTTCCGCACCCCGATATTCCTTCTCTGTTCGAACCAATGCGGACGTGTGATTCAATTCTTGCCGAAATTGAATCTCACCCCCCGACAAGAGCAGTCTCCGATGCACCATTCATCAACTTTCCGCTGAATGCTCGAATTTATTTGGGCTAGCCCTGGACGTTTTAGCGTGGATCGCCTTCCGGTTATTTCTCTTCCTTTCCCTCACACCTTTCTCGCCACCTTCCTCAGAATATATCTCCAGCAAAGAGTAAATGAAGCCGCAATTACAAACACACTCATCGAGTGCGACCTGGTCGGATTGGCGCGAATACTGGGTGACTCTCTGCCGTACCCAATTTGAAAGACAACTTTGAGGCGAACAGTGTTATTTGTTACCCTGGCCAGTCGTGTTCGCCATTGTTCCCTCGCCATCCAGTTCATAGACGATGTCCTGGCAGGCAAACCACCGGATCTCCTTCCCCATAATTCTGCAATCTGGGCAATCCGATATCTCCGACATTATAATTCGGATGGGTCCCCAATGAACTCTTGAATATGCTTGGAGCCGAGACCCTTCTCCCCTCTTTCCCCGCCTACAAGAAATTTGTTGAGAGGAACTTCTCCGTCCACTTTCTCCGCTCTTCTTGCCAACAGACGTCGATATCCCGACCGTGATCGAATCATTGCAGGTTATCTCCTCAACGAGTATATTCTGTTCTTATCCAATTTTCTTCGGCACCTCATTCCGGCTTCGGCCAAAACAACAATCCCCGCATTCAATGGCTACAGCATCAGTCATGCACGCCTATGGTCGATGGTGAACCGGGAAGTTCAAAAAATTACCGCAATCCTGGCCTATACACAATCCTTCGAGCCTCGTTATGCTTCGGGTTGGAGCACCGTACAAAAAAAGTTGTGGTCTTGCAACCTCCTCTGGATCTGGTTTTATAACCTCTATTGGGAGGGCCAGTCACCCAGCCTCGATGGGATAGGGCCGTCGTGTCTCCAACTCCTCCGAGAGGCTCTCAAACTCTACCACACAGCGGCGGTGGAGGCAAGGTTGAACGATAAAATCCAGATGGAAACCACATCTTCGACGAAGTTGCTGAAAATTTCCCCGTCGGGGATAGTGTTGGATGCGAAGAGTATTAACATGGGGGATATGGACTGCGTTGAACTGAGGAAGAGGTAACGTAGAGTGCGAGAGAGAGCTCGACCTCAGTCACAAACAATCCGGCGAGGTAATTAAGGAGGAACACGATGAAATTCCTGTGGAGCATCCTACTTCCTCTCTGGTGGGTAAATAAATGCCCCTAGGGCAATTCCAAACGATAGCATCGCAATATAAAGAATGTAACTGCGTATCTGAGATGTGTTGGCAAGCTTGCACCGGGGCATGCATTAAAAGCTGTTTCACCGGCACAAGAACATTAGACTGGTCGAAAATGCCGATCCCTAAAAGGAGTCGTCTTTCAATAAAAGTCAAAAGGGAAAAGAGCACACTCAGCACACCACACCTCATTTCCCCTTCACCTCCGCAAAATACCCATCAAAACGCACCTCGACATCCCGCACACAATTGTGCCCATATATACAAAATCTTGCACCTCCCGGTCGACCACACGGTCCAGGCTGCTGTACTTGACCTGGCGGAACGCCTCGCCCCGTGCTGCCTGCACCTCTAGGTCCATGAGGTGCAGCGCGCACTCCGAGGCGGCCACTTCTTCCACGAGGTGTTCCGTGCGGGCCTTGCGCAGGCGCTAATCATTTGACACAGGTGAGATAAGTACATAGGAAAGGTAGGACGGTTAGTAGACAAGGAGAGCAGCGTGAATGTCGTTCAGGTCGGTGAGCTTGTTTAGGACGACTCCGAGGACCGCGCCGTCTTCAATGGCTTGTGCGGCGTCATATGATGGGACGACAAGTGGTCAGAATATTTGTGGGAGAGGGAAGAACGGAGATAGAAATTATATACCTGATCTAAATGCTACATTGCAGAATAATGTCAATTGGACTGCATTTCATACTAAAGCACAATGAGGGGACAAAAATCGGAATACACTTTGAGCATTGCACTCTTGTCGGCCCGGGTCGTCCACGTCGCAGTTGGCTCTGCTGCGAAATTGACGTCTGATTGGGCGGTGGAGATGTTGAAGATTGTGTTTCGCAAGATCGGATACGTCTAGGGATTCAATTCAGCGACTCGCCTACTTCCTTTGCAAAAAGGAAACATGTGAAGATAAAGACGAAGAATGACATGTCGTTTGGCCCCGATCCAGCGGAATGTGTGTTCGATTCTACGAATGCCAGTAGCTCAGGATCATGTGCGAGCTGATCACGATGAATCATGAAGCACGATGCGGTAGGTCGTTTAGACCTGTATCTTTCAAGCCCTGGCCACCGAGGACCCTTGGCCATAAAGCACTCAGTGAAGATCTCCGCCCAAAAAAGAGAATAGATAATTACTTCGCTGTGATCATACCTTTGAGCCCAGAGGTTGCAAGAATGGTCTGGAGGAGAGGCCACAGGTGCTTTCGCCACTTTCCACTATCGTCAGCGGGCAGAGTATCATATGAGATCGCATCATATGGATCTGAACCGAACAGCGATCAGAAGGCATTCTAGAGGGCTATTCAGCTTCTTGTATAATCTAAATTTAAATATTGCGTCTACGTTACCTCAGGGAGTGAAGTCCGTGTCCCTGCAGTAAATTTTCCGCATCACCCTTGAAGCGCTCCCGTTTAGCTTTCTCGTAGACAGCTTTCATAGTTGTTTTCGTTAGGCGAGCCGGAATAGACTTGGAGGTGTCGTCTGGGTATACCCGGTCATCAGCACACTTCTGCTGCGCCCCCTTCAAAATATTTGTCTTTGCGATGTTATACACGAATTTACGTTGAGCGAGACCACTCTTGTGCTCTCAGTTGACATCCTTGACACTCGAATTTGCGAAGTCGATGACAATCGAAAGTTTTTTGAAGGCAGGGCGGGCCGCGGTTGGAGAAGGCTGTAGAGAGAGTTGAAGGGGCATGGGGCAGAAATGGCTGAAAGGATTGGGAAATGAGCGCGCGGGTAAGGCTAGAGGGAGAAGATGTGCAAAGGGAGTGGACCGGGGACAGTGTAAAGGAGGGGGCGGAATGATCCGACAGGGATATGCGGGAATGCATGTGGGGTGCGGAGGGGCACGGACAGTGCAAAGGAGGGGGCGGAATGATCCGACAGGGATCTGTGGGGATGTCCAGGGAGGCATGTGAATGCGCTGGGGCAGCATTTACATGAAGGTGCGGCGGCATGGGGATGTTCACGGGGCAGCATTGTCTGGAAGCGAGTAGTATTGGAGAGCATGCAATAAGTGGCTCAAGCTGAGAACAAATTCGTTGGTTCGGCAGCACGCAAGTGTCTCGTCATTCCTGGGTGACCGTCCTCGTTCCATCTAACGTAATACCAGCCCGCCAAGACTTGAGAAAATGAAATGATGGGAGGACTCGGTCACTGAGCCATTGGTACGGGCCGGGGAGGTGGAAAGTCTTTGACTGATCTGGGCGACATTGGAAATTCCTCGTCAACCGTGGACTGCCACATCATCGATGATTCAGTGACAAAGGGATTCGGGAGCGGAAAACTCACCGTGATGACGCGCGTGGTCATGATCGTGAAAGACGGTGGTGAGCGCTGGACCTGTGTTGCCTGGCGCAAGTTACGGCGCGAATTCAAACTACCCAAGGCCCGGTGAGATGAGTGATGAATGGATCGGTATCATGTATATTTAAAGTACACTCACGTCGCGAGCAGGGCATTCGTATACAGCCGTCCTAAAGAAAAGTGCATTGCCTGGCATTCAAATTAGCTTTGTGGCAGAAAAATAGATCACCCGAAATTCACGATAAATATAAAAGTATGTGGAGCGGCGAGATACTGTGGATGTCAGTGTGAGAGCAGTCACAACTATCAAGGAGAACACGCACGGCAGCCAGACAAGCAACCGCTAGTACGCTGTTTGCTGGTTGAGGCAGATGTGGACTATATTCAAATATCACACATACCTGGTAGCCAGACCGGTAGCAACCGTATAATGAACGACTTGGGCAACAACAAAGTTGGTCCTGTAAAATCCTCCGGTCAGACGACTCGAACAGAAAAGAAAACAGAAAGGTATTCAACACACCGGTCGAAATGTGTTCTTCCCTGCTGCAGGTAAAATACCAATACAAGCGCGATAGCTACATCCACTGTGGGACCATTCCATTAATTACAAACCGAGGAAATACGGATGGAAGTCGTTGATTACGAACCGGCGCCGCCCAGAGAGAACAGCGCTATCACTTCGCCAGTGTGAGCGCTGAAATATGCGACGCTGGGCACCTGGAGGATCTGCGCGGACAGGAGGACCTCCACGGCAAATGCGGCGACACACGCAGCTGTGAGCACCCCAGTCAAGATCCAGTTGCGTTTGCTGAATACCCATATTCTGCAGAATTCAATACTTCAGGAGAGCCGCGGTGAAAATGGATTCAAAATTAATGCCCCACCGGTGGAGGAAAAACCCTTGACACACAAGCGTTGCGATTCCGACAAAAATCAAGTGTAGGTCCAGCTCGTGTGTGGATATGAGCAACGCTGGCCCGTTTCCCCAGTTGGTGACGAGATAATGATAGCAGGATTGGCAGATGAGGATCAGGTGTGTGACGTCGAGCAGCCTGCGCAGCAGGTAGTCAGATTTTTCCTTAAGAAAGGAAGGAATTGTTGCGCCGCACCATACGATAGCAACCTGCAAATGAATAACTTCAGGGAACATCCAGAAAACAACATGGTACATGAGCTCACGAGGATTTTAGTTCGACATAGGTCGTCGGGGAAACTCTCGTAGTATATATATGCTTGCACGGTAAGAACACCTTGAAAGCTGTAGAGGGCTCTCTCATTAGCGACCGTACTCCGAAGAATTCGATAAACATACAAGGTGGCAAATAACACTGCGTATATACTTCGCTCAGAATGCATTTTGCGGAATGAGTTCATTGAAGCGGCGTACCTCCGATGAACATGGCTCCATAGGTCTCATCCATTGTGCTCCCCATCTTCGAGAGAAAGGGTCCCCTGGTGAGCCCTCGGGGGCTATATAGTGTATCCTGTGGAAGTTTAAAGGCGGCCGTGTACGTTCTAGGGGGTGGGAACAATAAGCTGGAAATTCAACCTGTGGACATTCAATAATTTTGTTCTGCGGCACGGAAGATGGGAGACGGAGGCTAGAATTATGGTAACTCTTCCCTTTCTTTGGCTATTATATATAAAGTCGAACAGGGTAAAGCAGAGCTCAAATGCCCACTCTTTACTTCTACCATTCCCCCCAATGGCTGATTCCAAACTGGGTCATCGTGAGAACGGAGCCAATTCGGCTGCGGTCAAAAATCTAATTGTGTGGGATTCCCCTTCGAAATGGATTTAAGAAGTATCCCTATGTCAACGGCGTGGAATTTCGTTCTCGGGCCGGATGTAAAAACAAGCGGTACATAGCGTTTCTTGATTCAGCGCACCAGAGTAAGTAGCCCACCTGAGCTGGTAGCTTCGGCTATCTACTGTCCAGATAGATGGTAAACTGTGGGTGAAGTCCTTTGTCTACCAACGCGAAATCTCAATTTCTGCCCATCGGCCCCTTTGCAGCCTTCATAATGAAAACACCCGAGGGACGTTCGGAAGCAGCCGAGAAGTTGCGGCTCTGAGAATTTGGTCGTAATATTTGAACAGAGACATCACCCAATGGAAAGACCCGAATTGGTCCTGAGAAACGCCAAAAAAAAAATAGAAAAAGTTGGGAGCACCGGATATTTGCGCACAACGAGGGACTCTAGAAGGAACCTAAATTTCTTTCCCTTCATTTTGACTTAGTGTAAGTATTCCTTCCACACTTTTCCCGTACAGGTTAACCTCGTTCCGGAGACAACAGGCAAGTGTTCATCCTCCATACTCTCATTTTGGGCCGCTCCCTTGTACGCATGATCCGGCCCCACGTTATTGTACTTCCCCGGTTCTCTTCATCCGACATCCCACGGTAGAGCCGGGCGCTCACAGGCCAGAATTCCCAGGGCAGGGCGATCGGTGGCCTTTACTTGGCTCTATAATCCAATCACGCTAACAGAGCCCCACTTTAATATTATTTTTGTGACTGTCAAGTGTGGGACCGCTGAGTGCTGAGCAGGGAGTTGATTTGTGGGAGCATTTCAAAATAATATAATATTGAGCAAGGCGCTCTATCACAAATTGCAGAACTATTCCGGAAGATCTAGCTAAGACTCATATTAAACCATGCAGAATTGACTGAGATACAGACAATTCTTCGGAGAGGATCAAAAATCACCCAAAACGGAAATTTTGATTCAGCTGTAATGCCAACCAAAATCCGCAAAACATAAATGGTAAAGCTGGCGGTCAGACATTGGGATGAGTCATGTTCAAAGCTCGGTTGCGCATGACTCTGAGGCTGATTGTTATCAAGCGACGTCATCCATCGCTTCTTGGCCACGACCACCATGTCCGAGACGCCCAAGCCCATCGAATATCGAGGCAATTGCCACTGCGGCGCCTTCAAATTCACATTCAAGACGCCGCCCCTTGAGCAAGGGCTCACGTGTAACTGCAGCATTTGTTCTAAGGTGCGTCCCTGTGAATATTCAAGAGCGTTTGATGCAAATGGAAACAATGCTGGGCAGAATGGCTACATGTGGGCTATTCCTGCGAGCAACGAGGACTTGACCGTTGTGAAAGGAGATGAAAATACACTCAAGAGCTATCACTTCAATGAGGGCACACTGGCCCACAAGGTAGGCCCTTTGGCATACCCACTCGGATCGGGATGAAGTAAAGACAATCACAGTTCTGCCCTACATGCGGAACCTCAGTCATGGCCCGTAATTCTGACGGAAAATGTCTCATCAATGTTCGTGGGCCAAGGGTCAAATGTGGCGCAGTGAACTGATTTTTTCAACGCAGATTCGCGCCCTGGCAGATGTGGATCTTTGGTCTTTACCGGTGCGCCTGAGCGATGGCGCCGCAACCGGCCCGCCGTACAACGTCCCGGCGCCGGTCGAAGTAAGGGACATCCCTGAAGGATCGACCGTATATAGTGGAAGCTGCCATTGCGGCGCGGTAGGCTATACCCTGGTCAGCCCCGAGAAGATCACCTCCGCGACGGACTGCGACTGCAGCATTTGCTCCCGTGTTTGTTCCGTTTGTGCAATTTATTTTCAGACGGCCGTTGACGAAACGAATAGGACGGGGCGCTTTGGATCTATCCGCAAACCTCAGAGGTGACTTTCAAAGGGCTCGACTCCTTGGTCGAGTATACCTTCGGGACAAAGACGACGTTCCACGGATTCTGCAAGAATTGCGGTGTCGCTATCCGTGAGCGCTTTGACCCGGCGCAGAGATCTGACACGGCATTGAATGTCCGCACGATCAACGGGTTGGATCTGTCTACCTTGCAGCTCGAGAAAGAGGATGGGAAGTCGATGCTGCCTCCGTATGAGGTGTAGGAGGAAGTGGTTTCCGATATGAACTCAATGTTGAAGGTGATGCAGAACTCAACCTAGTGCTAAGCTTTGAAGTCAAGAGACAGAGTCTTGTGGTAATGTTCAGAATGTGCTCCGAGTTGTCTGTCGATGTGCATCAGATGGCTTGCGTTGAAAGAAAGAACCGGGACGGATCAATGAGCCGATTGTTCGGTGATGCGGCGGCTGTTTGCTCTCGCCCATGGCCAGCTGGGTTCCCGATACACCTAACTCTGCCTCCTCTGTCCCTCTGTTCAACGTTGCCGTGTTACAGCCGCGCTCTGCTCGAATTACTAGCCTCTAAAATCTAGCTATCAACCATCTTTATCACGCGCAACTGCGAGGACATCGAGTCGCGGCTCCTATGCTTGCACCTTTACTTTCTCTGTGTCTTGTGGCCGGAGACACTGGGAGTACGCCGATACCGCCAACTCCTTCCGCCCCTTCTCGTCTCGTCCCCTTGCTTCATCTCTCTCTTCCACTTTTTAACTCTCCGTCGGTGTCCTCGTCGCTTGTGGCTGTGCAACGCGTCGCCATATTTCAACTTTGTCTTCGAAGTTGGATGGGACGTGGGCTTAGCGGCTCCGGCAGGTGGATACTGGGTGCCATGCACGCCTGTCACCGCGGTGGTTAGGTGTTTGGAGGGGTTTCGGGGGTGTGCGAGAGAGGGTGAGACAACAGCTTACCGCGTTCCGGAAGAGTGTTTGGCGTGTGTGCCTCCGCACCCGCGGGCGTTGAGCGATTCTGGGGGTTTAAGTTTCTGGTCTTGAGAAGGAGCGGGCTCCCTGACTCCCGGTATTGCGCGCACCGATTATTCGGGAATACGAGCCTTTCGTATTCTCGACACTGGGCAGGCGCCTCGTCCGCTCATCCACCGTCTCCGTCTTGCAGCGCACGATCTCCACCCTTCGGTGGCCCTGAAGCTGGACTTCGCCGGTTGCTGCTGGGATCTCAAGGGACCAGGGGGACAATGGACGACATGCTCGCGGGTGTATCTCCGCGCGTGGAGTGTACAGTGGCGCCTACTGATCCAGGTTGGGCTGCGGGTGGACGTCGACGAGAGCGACTCCACCTCCCCCGTGCTTACGACAAGTACTACGGTACGTCCCTTCTCCACCCCTCCCCACGCTGGTTCCTCAATCCCATCCCAGACGGCGATCTTGGTGCCTCGACACGCCATTCCTGCACGCCGTCCGCGCACACTGGGCCCCCGTCCAAGCTACTTTGGGGCCGTGCCGCGCTCGTCGTCACACCCCATCCACGCGCGCGTCTCCTGAGTCCAGACGTTCCTCCACGCACTCAAGTCAAGGCGGGATCCGTCACGCCCACCTTCACCTTTTTTCCCCCCGCCCGCCGCGTGTCCCTGGTAGTCTGCGGTGCGAGGCGGATGTACCGGGAGGTTGGCCATCGGCGCGCGGAGCGGAAGGTGTGCTCATGCGTCGCTGCTGACGCGGCGCCAGGGTGTCGACGTGTGGGACGTGCCAGCGCTGCTGCTTCGCGCGCGCGTTGGCATCGATGTGCGGAGCCAGCCGCGATTCGTCGCACGTCGCATGCGACGCTCCAAGTGCTGCAAGTCCCGGTGGTATGCGAGCGGGAATAAGAGGGCCGCGCGGGTGATGTGACGGTAGAGAGAGGATTGAAAGACGCTGCAGGGGGCCTTGTGCACGCGCGCTGCGACTGATGCGTCGCGGGCGGGCCGGGGGAGAGAAGGAACAGACCCCACAGGCGACGAGGGGGGTGCGGCTGCGGGTGCAAATGCAGGCGCAGCACGGCTGCTACGCCCCGGGCGCGATTGTACACCTCTCAAGCGACGTCGTTGACGGTTGGGTGGGTTCCGCGTCCCAGCACATCGCCACGCGTCCCGCACCGCAGGCGACTGCTCCATTACTTTTCCCCCCGGCATGTGCATGGTCTGCTTTGGGTTTTCCTAGCTGACGTGTCGTGTTTGCGCTCTCCTTTTTCCGCCGTATCATCCACCGGCCTTCGTTTTCTGACCGACTTTTCCTCCACCTAGCCGCTGTTTCGCGTCGTTTTTTATCTCCCCTCCGTCCTCCCCTCCTCGCTGCCCCTCCTCAACGGCGTTGTTGAGGTACCTGCGCTCGGGGGGAATTGGTGGCAGTGCTTCTCGGATTTCCTTTTTCGGCCAAATGATTTTTTGCACGCAGTTTCTGATATCGTGGACTTGTTTACTGCACTGGGATGCACGTTCTTATCGCTCTCTTGGTACATTCATACTCCTCATTTCTCTTACTTCGTCTGGAAGGACTACATTTGATCTGATTCTTTCAATGAATGTGTTTTGCGGATGGCCGCCAACGCGAACAGCAACCTTGGTTGTATTTCGTTCGCATTCCGTGAATTCGCGTGCGGACTTGGAATTTGGATATGCATATATATGATTCACCTATCAAATGCCCCTTCGGCCGTGAATGCAGAGCAACCTACCCGACCCAGATCTCTCGGACGCGTCCGCAACGCAATAGGCGGACTAGGTCTCACAGGCAGCACGCAGCGCGCAGCGGCGGACGCATGGTGCTGGTCGTAGTACTCGTAATTCGCAGCCGGAGATTGTTGCGCCATGACGGGCCGCAGCAGCAGGTAGTTGCCCAGATACCTTTCGATGCGGATCTTTTCGTTTTGGATTTCTGGATTCGGCGACAAGTCCACGCCGTCCAGGTGAGCGTGATTCAGCCTGCGTTCCCGTGTTGACTTTTCTTTCGCTTCTTTTCCCCATCCTTGAAAGCAATAGGTAGTTGCATTCAACATCGGCCGTCTTGCATTTTTTTTCTAATCTCTCTCTCCATAGTTTTTTAGATTCCAGAAACCAGCTGTAGAGGTGTGTTCGCATCTTGTTTAATTTTCGTTTCGTTTGCTAGAGAATCAGACCACCTTGAGTGTGATCCATCGAGGTGTGTTTGCGTCTTTGCCTGGTTTTCTAGAATTTTCTACGTCTCAGTTCCCTCTAGGCACCCCTCCTTCAAAACTCAATCACGAGGATTTTAAGGGTAATCGCATCCACTTTCCTTTCAACTAATGAATCTCTGTATATTTTCTACTATCGCGTCTCGGGTGCGTTCGCCTACTCGGTTTTTTTCTTTCAGTCCAGATCAGACCTTCAATTCCTACTATCAAATCCCTCAAGTTGCCGTTCAAATCAATGCTTATCAGGTCCGTTCGCACCACTCTGTATCTGTTCACACCAATCCATCAGTGTCCTCGGGCGCTTCGGTTTTGTTGCTCCACTTCACCCGTCCCCCCAAATTCAACACTTGGATTCAAACCATGCGTCATCGCGTCAATTTCGCGTCCAACTCCGCACTCCTGTATTATTTTCCGATCTACATATCCATATTTTTTGGATCAAGCTGTGGATCCTCCCTGCGGTGGGTTCGTGCTCACATTTTTCATTTTCGTTGGCCTCCAGGTATGGATCTGCTTACTTCAACGCGGAATGTCCAATCAAGGTGCGTTCGCCTCTTCATATTTCCACTCACGTATCTCTCTATATTTATCCAGAACGGATATCGTGCCCGTTCCAACCTTTTGTTTGTTGCTATAACAGAGTTCCTATTCTTTTTCAAGTCCCAATGTGTATTTCATCTACGTAAGAGCCTTCAATCTATTCAAACCAAACCAGTGCACGCTTATAATTTTGTGTCGTTGCTGCACTTCCGTTCCACCTCTATTCAGGTACCCACCCCTCCGAACTCAACGACTCATTCAAACCATGGGTAAGTTCGCGTTCAAATCAGGACTGCTGTATCATTTTCTGATCCATATGTGTAGACATCAGCTCGGTGCCTTTACGTCCTCATTTTTGTCTTCATTAAGCTCCATCTCATGCAGGTTGAGCGCGATTGAAGGGATCTGCTTCAGTTCAACGCTGGTGTGATCCATCTGTTGAAGGAGACCCGCCGGATCCTCGTTCCACATGTTCCCGGTGGTCGTACCGCTTCACTTCCACATGGACCTGATAGTAACATTTCACCTCCACATGATTCCATTTCATATTCCTTTATTATTTCCAATCCTTATTTTGCTTATATACTGCCCTGCGCATTCGCTCAATACAGTCGTTTCCACCTTTGTGTGCCCCAACTGAGCTCTCACCTCGTTATCCTTACTTTACAATCAAGGTGTGTTCGCCTCTTCATTTCGTTGCTCTGCCTCAGTTCCCCTTGTTGTTTGATTGTTTTCCGAGCCCGAGCCAGTGCTGTGCTGAGATTTGAACTTCTCCGCTCCAAAGCTTGATGAACTCGTTACTTCCCTGGCAGTGATATTGTGTAGACTCGGACTCTGGATGTGTTCCGGAACCACACTCAATCTCGGTCTCTCTCTGTTTGCAACCGTACACTAAGAGGCCCGGGGGTAAGACCATTTACAGAGTTAACTGCCGGTGGTATCATCTACTGCACCATCGAGGATTACTGTAACCTTTCAGTGGGATGAAATGAACCAAAGTTGAATCTTCTCAGCGCCGATACCGGTAACTTGTGCCCCAACCGTCGCAAGAATCGACAATTACCGGTGCGGAACGCCCCGCGGCGGGTCCTCGCAACAACGATGGTGAGGTACACGGGCACATTCAACGGGACGCGCATCGAAAGGTAGGCTTTGTGAGCGATGCATTTGATGGTGTTCCCGAGATGTGTCGTGGATACATCACCATCGTCGTGGATAATATGCGCCGCGGCGCGGCAGGAGATCCGTGACAGGATTTTATTTCCGTGTTGATTGGGAGAGATTCCAGGGGTTGAAGGTCCTAATTCACAATGTGGCGCCACATTCCGGGATTAGATAGGGAAAGGTATCTGCATATTCTCTCCATTCGCTGTCTACCATTCGACTTTTCTGTAGAATGGCCCACGGCTCACATCGATTTCCAGATACATTCACGGTCCTTACAGACTCTTTGCCAACGGTGCGAACCCAACCTCTTGCCCAAGAACGGGCTCAGAAAGCATGGTGTGAAACCGCGGAACACGCCGCCCCCTCACCGCCCCCCCCAATCATACCTCGTTCCCCCTATGTTGCACACCCCCCACTTTCCGCTATCATTGCTACTCCCCCTTCCACCGATATGTCATGTATTTGCGGTTTCCATTGAAAAGATGGCCGTAGACCACATGCCTCGGCTGTGGGGGATTTTCGACGCGCCACGGGGCAGCTGTGGCGTTGCGCGCATTTTGACGCCGCGCGATAGTCCCTACGGGTTTTTCCCCCTGCGACCCCCCTTAAATAGGTGGGGGCATGCTGGATCGAAAGCTCAACCCACCGCGTAGAATAAAGTAGCTAACTAGTCACATAGGCCATAAATAAATGGCCTGAGAACTAGTATATTATCTGAGACTGGGTACTGGGCCACCTTAGCATTCTTTACCTCAATCCCATGCATGAGGTGAGGTGGATACCGGAATATGGGCTTTGGAACCAAGGTATGCATCCTGTAAGTGAGCCGAGATATTTTTCGCGAATTTACACGATGGTTTCATGGCCTACCAGATTTTCCTTTCGGCAGCATCCCAAAATGGCAAAAACGGCCTAGTGGGCCACCCGGCCCAATCGTTTGTTTGCAACCGTACTATTGACCCCAATGCACCTCAAACTGTTCAATGGATCAAACTACATTATTGTGTACACTCAAACTGCAAATCTAAGGTGTATGGGGACCATAACGTTTTGCCTTTTTCGGCATGTAGGATGCGTGAGATTGTAGTCTGGACTAAATGGCTGGGACTATAAAGCACAGAGCGCAACGATGCCCCAAATTCAGGCCCAAATGACTCAATAGGAAGTATTAAAACACACCTAATCCCAAAAGATGTCCTCAGCATATCTATAACCCCTCGAAAAAAATCCATCTATATCTGCCAATGAAATTGGGTGGTTTGGGGTAGTGGCCCACCATAAATGTGAAGTCGCATGATTAAATGCCAAACCAATGCAGGAGGATTTCAAATAATCTGTCTCGAATACAACTACCGAGTTCCAGGTCTAGAGCAAAGGCCAGTGGATTGCTATGAAGGTGACCCGATTGTGCCGCTCGGGATGAGGTCAAGATGTTCTTGATGGGTCCAGGATAGGAAGAATGGCACTGTGGCATGCTACATAAGCCCAAGTCATTTTCCCGAACCAGGGGATAAAAACAAGCCCTCAATCTTGGGAATCGGTAAAGAATTGGCGGAGAAATAAGCAAAAGGCCAGCCAGATGGCCGTTTGGAGATAAGAAATAGTGTTCACACACCGTCATCTTGATGAAAAACCTCCCACAGCTTTTGATCACCACGTCACTCTGCCTCCAAATTTGACATACGGGGTCCTTATAGGTCGCATTCCATCCCATAGTCACCATATCTCAGGATTCTACATCCAATACCCTGTATTCTGCAAGTGGCCCACTACCTAGTTCGGCCCGGTGAAAGGCTTTGCCTCGGTCCGTCTAAAGCTGGAGTACTACTGATAACATGGACCGACGAGTGGAATGCAGCAGCACAAGCCACAACCACTAACCGAAATCCACATCCTTGTTCCCCCTGGTTGCACAAGCTTAGACGTGCCGACGAGTATTCATGCATTTTAGACTTCTTCACAAAACTGTGAAGGAGTAGAAAAGGGACACAGATACATCAGTTCGACTGGTTGAAGCCCTTAATCAAGCACTCAGAAAGAGAGCACTTGACTAATGGCGTGCAAGACTGTTGCGGTGGGATTAAGACCCTCTCTTGGCATAGCCAACCGAGTGCATCAATCCAACACCAATCCAAAACCAATCCCAAATATAAGCCTTCCAAGGCTGCTGATTGTTTAAGGTCCCTTTCGACCATATCCCATAATCCCAAATAATAAGCCTTCCAAGGCTGCTGTAGTGGTGCCGTGTTCTCAATCCAAATCCCAAATCCCTTTACACATCTTAATCACGATCCCAAATTATGTGTTTTACTTCCACCGAAGGCAAGACATATTAATCACATTGTGCAAACGAAGCAAAGCTCTTAATAGAACCAGTCCAGGATCACAAGCACAGACTACCTGTTGTAACACAAGCCCTAGATCCAAGTCTCTTAATTGAGACCAGGACCTAGCTCTTGTGCCACCCCGATGTTAGTGCCACAAGCACTAGATCCAAGTCTCTTTATGAGACTAGGATCTAGCACCTGTGCCACCACCACTGCAGTAGTGTGTTCATGCTAGGACTGCCCTCCTTATATACTGTACATTTACACTTACACTACTCTAATTACACTACCTGAGTAACACCCGGGGCAAAAGCCGATGCACCTGGAAAACAGGTGCCTCTGAGGCATGTGCCCCGCAGGTGGGGAGGCAGGTAACAGAAAACCTACAATAGTTGTTTGTCAGACGAAGAATTGACAAAGGAGGGACAAAGGACAGGCAGAATTTGCCTGGGCAGTGAAATTCTGCCTGTCCTATGTGGCACCTTTATCTCATCTTTGTCTGTTCAATGGCCTTTGTGGGTTGTTTGTCTGCTGTATCACAGCCTGCGGGGCACATGCCTCAGAGGCACCTGGTTTCCAGGTGCGTTGGCTTTTGCCCCTGGTGTAAGCTAAAGATCTGCCATTTAACTCCTTGTTTCCGATCGGTTGTCTGACTCGACTGAACTTCCAAGCCAAATAGTGTTGTCCTGCCCTTCGGACCATTGGATTCAGAAAGCACTGAGTCTCCCATTTCTGTAGACACCCTGAACTCCCTAATCCGCCAAGTGGTTCCCAAGATATAACCTCGTCAATTCCTGATCAAGCCAAGAACCCAATTTGGGACGGTAATGGAGCTGAACCAGTTTAATGGTTAAAGTCCCTTGATTAACACCTTCAGATTCAAGGAGCGTTGGGTATCAGCTTTCTGTAGATACCCTAATCTCCCCGAACCGCCCAGTAGTTGTTGAGATATACACTGATGAAGCCTTGCCCAGGTCAAGAACCCATATTGGGATAGCAACATTGATCGGTGATTATCATGTGTCCAGACACGTCCCCAGAATAGTCCAAATCAACCACAACAAGGTGATTAAATCCCACAGATCTATCTCTGCTGATAGACACTTGTTCTTCAGAGTGGATGTTTAAGTTCCCTGATATTTGTTGGCCCCACAGAGCCTTAATCAAGTGATTATAAGGACTCTATTATTAAACCCATTGAATTGAGCCTTAATCAGTATGGGAGGTTCTGATTAATGTTCTCTTGGGCAGGCTGATTAAGCCCTCATGCAGGATGTGCCTGATTAACCATTCAGGACTCATGTTAATCCTGGAGATGTACATCTAACTTGGTAATGCACAGGAATCCCAACATTAGCGAGATTCCAGGCAAGGCCAGATAGCCTGCTTATCACCGGTAGGCAGTTGTTGATAATAAATATATTGATTTCATCATCTGCGCTTTGGGGCGCCAGTAACATGGACAACCTATACGAGCAGGTGCAGTGAGTACCCGTTAAGCAGATACAGTACAGACATAGAGAAGTTCCCACCAATAGAATCCTGAACGCGGGTTCCGAAAGCCACGTCCAGAGGATGAATGTAGTAGGGAGACCCAGAGGAGGGAGGCAAAGGTGCTGAAAATGTGGTGCTGAGGCCATCGGGCATACTGGACGAGGTGAAATGGCTGAAAAGAGACGGGAGCAGGAACCAGAGGTCTGGCTTGGGTCTGGCATGCCGAATGATTGATCGGACTTGATCGGAGTTACAAGCAGAGTTCCTGTCACCTCATCAATATCGCTCTCTGCCTCAGCGCTCCAATTGGAACCAGGGAACATATTAATCCAAACAACCCCCTTTCTTTGCAATCTCTCTGTCCTTCAAATTCGGCTACTCCCTCGCCCTTTATTGAAAGTGTTAATGTCACTTAATCAATTGTTCTGGAGCGCTGCTTCTCGGCCTCTCGTCTACGGTGGCACTATCCCTTGCAGCCATTTGACACACGGCGTTCAAAACGGTGTTCTGTGAACACCCCTGACCAGGTTTTTCAATTGTTCGTTCGACCAAATCTCTTCGGTGGGTCCAGCAATTGAGTAACCTGGAGCGCTGTCCTTCCGGCTTCTATCTCGATATAAAATAGGTGGCGACTTTCTTTTGAATGCCCAAGCTCTTCTTTATCGCCCAGCAAGGTGTGGTTTCAACCACCAAACCGAGCAAAGCGAATCATGTTGATGACTTTGGTGAGGATTACTATCATTGCGACATGGATTCGATTGACAACGTGTATCCCCACCCGCAGATTCTGGTTAGACGAAATTTGTGGATTGCAACTTGGCATTTCTGTCTAATAATCATTGCGATATCTGAAAATTTCGTTTCCAGGAGTTACTAGTGCTCCAAGCTGCTCCATCACATTGGATATTGCAACATAGCTGAGGACCGGCCCTTCTCAGAGCAGGGCATCAATCACTATGCTGCACAGCGGACGATGCAAAGGCAAACTTGACCCTTCATGTGAGTATTGTTGCCCTGATTGTTTTCCCGTTTTCACTCCTCTGTAGGATGCTCTCTGTCATCTTCACTGTCAGTATGTTTATCATCCTTGTTTTCAAAAACATCCGACATCAGGAATTGCATTCTGACGGTCACAGACACAGCTGTCTGTGTCAGACCTTTGATGTCTGTCACAGACCAATACAGGCGTGCAGGCCAGTACAGACACGGTCACGTTCCTACAGACCATTTATCTACAGGCAACTCACCCACATGAATCAAAAATAGACCCGGATCTATCACGTCGCGTTGCCTGTGAATGCTGATATGTTCTTATGTGCTGTCCGCTCATTGTAGACTTGTCCTATTGTGGTTGACCTCTTAAGCAGATCCCCATCACTCCCCCGTCCTAGGTTTTGATTCCAGTAAGTCGGAACGGCAAACGGCCCCTCATAAGGATCTCATTGGCGGCAATGGACTTGGCAATTTTTTGTTCTTCACCCACCAAGTTCCTCTTCGTAGCCCCTGCCTACAAGTTGATTCAGTCCAGTGCTGTAAGTTCCTGCTTGACTCTCCTCACTATCTATCACTCTGACTTGAATGCCAGATAGCCAGTGTGCGACCAATTCTCTGAAGGCATTGGTGTAGAACAGAAGTAATCTCAGCCGGGCACTTCAAGGTGAACAACTCCATTAGTATCTACCTGTAGAACAGAAGTAATCTAATAGAGTTGTAAGTATAGATAGAGGATGAAAGGAGCTGCCCCTGTAGTACCATTATAATGTGCCCTGGATTTTCCAGCAGTGCACATTAATATGTGCACTTTGCATCTCCTGGCCTGGTGCACATTGTAATGTGCACCCTTCCCCTGCCATTCCCGGCATGCTACTGCCAGTTCCGGCATCAATGGCATGTGGTTTCCTTATTTGTACCTGTTTATACACCTTCTGTATTGGGCTACAGATTGATTGACAGCACCTGCCTGTCAATCAACACTATAACAACAATTGATGGAAAGTTCCCAGGCATGTACATCAACTTTGCCATCATTTATCGCCGGCTCTGGGAATTTATTTTGTGTTTTGCGCAATAACCAAGGGGTCTCTTGCAAAACTGTAAATACAGCCAAATAGCCCTCGGCCAGCTCTACAACTTTGGTTTTGAGACTATTTTTAGTCAACTGCCTTTTTTGGTCACTACGCTTTCGGCCCAAAAAGGAAATTCCAGTGTTTTCTGTCTCCCTATGGTGCGAATCAGCTAAACACCACCAAACTCAGACAAAATTTATTGCACCTCGATGAAACCTCCCTACCTCTGATCCTCTAGCCAAAACACTCTGATTAGGTAGTAGACCAATTGCCCAAGAGGGATTTTTCATTGAATCAAAATTGACAATTTTTTTTTTCTTTCTTCAGGCGATTTGGGACATCAGTGATCCCATCAATTAATCAATCACGTGTATATGACACAAGCCCCTATCCCGCACCCTACTTATCCATAGCATCTCCCATGCGATCTCCAACCCTTCTGTGTGACTTGTACTGACGAGAACTGAACTTTTTCACCTGAAGCTGGGCATCTTTGCAGTCCAAGCCCTGCCGGTAAGCATCCAGCCACCTGTAAGTCCGCCATTCCCACTTTCGGATGGTCATCAAGTCGACAGACCGGAGTGCGTCGCCTATCCGAGCGCGGAGGCCTTCGAAAGTGTAATCACAGTGTTTCCCGAAGATACCGTTTGACTGCACCTCAAAAGAATTCGATGAAGTTAAGCTCACAGTGATATTTGGGAAGGAAGATGCACCGGTGACCAAGCCGCTCGATTGTCTCTTGAACGAGGGATTTTGCTTGAGGAAATCAGGCTGATTGGAAAGGATTGCACGGCCGCAACAAAGATGGGAGCCATTGCATGTGCCAGTGTCACATTTCATCCTGAGCGATGGCCGGAGGAGACTGCGTTCTTGAAGGACAATCTGCATCCCCTTTGGCTGTCCATCAGGCAATACCATTCTCTGCAGAACCTTTTGCCCATTGTGCCAGAACCAGCCATCCCACATGATGGCCTGTTTTCCGGCCCGAACACCAATTCATCCGAGTGACGACAAGGGCATCGATGGCATAAGCGCAATGGCCTTGGGAATTATCGATGAGAAAACAGGCTCGGTATATGTTGCGATCATGGCGGCGTTCAAAGGCGGGGATGGTTTTCTCCTCCAGCTGAGCAGGTATGAGACTTGGAGAGGTGACGGTGGAGGTGCGTACCTGTTTAATGAACTTCTCGCCATCCCAGTAACCATCATGATTCTTCCCGTACTCCAGACCTTCGCCCGCCTCCATAATGTGGCCGATGGTGGAGCAAATAATATCGCTGCAATGAATTCCCCTCCCCACACCTTTTTTGCGAATGGGCATCTCCCCTTTGAGGCACCACACCCATTTATCTGCATCATTTGCTTGCGCCGTCATCTCATCATGAGCTGTCAGGACAAGCCAAAATTCTCCTGGGGGGAGTGGCGGTTTCGGGACCATGAGCTCCAGATTGTCTGCTCGATATTCCACGAAGTACGGCCGTAACGCGTCAAAGGCAGGAATAAAGACATTTTGGCGATAGTCGACATTGTCCGGGCGCTCATGTCCATCGTAAAAAAGCCCCTTCTTGACTTCGGTATACTCAAAGCCTTGCTCATGAAGCCATTGACGCGCTGTGGACAAAGAAATTCCGTGGACCACCTTGTAACTGATACGAGGGAAGAGCTCCTGTTCAAGGTATTTCTTCAGTCCCCGTGGCATTTCTTTGTTAACCGCATTCTGAACAAACTTCTTCATCTCGTCCGTCACCAGCTTCGATTTCGAATATTCCACGAGTTTTTCTGGGTTATCGACCATTTATTGGTGCGCAGGTACGCTGATAACTCCTCCTTTATCTCGGGGTCATTCAACAGCGACCAAGTTTTGGCGTGGCGCCCACGATCGGACTCTGGAAGCACCCGCCATTTCACCTATCCTGCAGTCCATTGTCGAGCGAGTCGCGACCCCCAGCTTGCAGCAAAGCCGTGGGTCTCAGCGGCCATCGCTGAAGCCTCCATCAGCTTGCGTGAGTTTCGGACAACGAGATGGAGGGTGCTCTGAATGACCCGCACGCATTTGGCCTGCAAGGGACTCTGGTATTGCGTACGCTTGAGGCTGGTCATCTTCTTGATTGCAGTGAGAGCATCGCGAAGATCTGTCTGCCGCTTCTCCTTCTTTAAATGGACTTGTTCTCGTGCAGGCACATCCAGCTTGCGTCGTTTTTTTCGACCCCTCCCTGTGGCTCTCATCTTCGTCATCACTGAGGTCAGGCTCAGAGGGTTCATCGGAAAGATACCCATATACAGGTGCATGCAATGGGATATTATTAACAGCCTGTAACGAACAGCTGGGGTATGGAGGTATAGATAGGGGAACAGGTGCATGGGTCGGTTCGGGTGCGGGTGCGGGTGCAGGTGGGGGCACGAGTGCGGGTGTGGGTGTGGGTGCGAGTGCGGGTGGGGGCGCGGACACAGGTGGGGGTGCAGACACAGGTGGGGGCGCAGACGCAGGTGGGGGCACGGACACAGGTGGGGGCGCAGATGCAGGCACAGGTGCGGATGCGAGCACGGGCGCGGGTGCAGGAGCAGGTGCAGGTGCCGGCACCGGTGCCGGTGACGAAGACGGGAGGGGCCGTATGGAACGCTGGAAGTAACGAGCGAAGGCCATGGCTTGGGGACTGCAACAGTTAGTGGAAGTGTTGAAAGAGAGACGGTGGCACACACACCTCTGTTTCGATTGCGACGACTCGACCTCCCTATCACATTCCTTCTGTCCATTGCGGTACTGCGTCGATCTCCCACACCCGTTGTATCCAAGACTACGGTTCGCCTCGGCCTTCCTCCATGCTTTCGCACTCAAATCCATCTTCAGGCCTGAGAGGCGCCAGAGCTCAGCTTGCCGGTTTTCTTCCTGCGCGATATGATCCACAACCGCAGCGTCATCCAAATCCAGCGGCTCCAGCTCCAGCTCTGGATCTGAGTCCAAGTCCGAGGCTCCATCGTTGCTGGAAGAGTGGTCGAGAGGCGGCTGCAGCTCAGTGTCCGAAGATTCTGTTTCCCAGCGACTTTCAGCATCTGACACATAGTGATTCACACCACCTGTCCAGTGTCTCTTCTTCGTATCGTGGATCCTCGGGATCATATTCAATGGCGACCGTAGCGATATGTCTTCCGTGGCGAACTCTGGCAGCTGCTTCGTAGCGGTAGCACTTCTTGCGGCCCATGAGCGCAGGAGGGACAATGAAAAAAAAAAAAACCTCCCATCAATTTGGGACATCAATGATGGCATCACTGATTGTTTTATTTTGGTGGTGTTTAGCCGATTCGCACCATAGCTCAATTCTTAACCATTTTGGATGATCTAACCACATAGACCTATAGATCTGAGGTCATTCAAGCCACCTGGGACACAGTAGAGCCTATTAGAGAGCAATAATAGGGTGAAAATAGCGAAAATCCTCAAATTACATTCTGATCATGATATCCTGGGTATATACCCTTGTAAATGACTCATGGATACACACCATTGTTTCTTTGGGCTGCAAAGACATTCCTCAGATAGGTGATTCAGATGCTAATAATTAAAGACATTGCATTTTGGCTATACAAAGAAAATCTATTTTGGCCTGATTATGCACTCCTCCATCATGTGAGGCCGTCCCAAACACATCATTTGGATGTTTCTCATGTATATGGAATAGAAAAGTAAGTAATGCACACCTGGAACAGGGAACACTCTATGGTACAGGGTGATCTTCTTGTGGGTGTTTGTTCACCATGTTCTGTGGTGTCTAGGCTGCCTCGTGACAAAAATGCGGCAGCCACTGCAACAGCCACCCTAATGATGTAGCCACCCAGCACCGCATGCCGGAAAAGCCACCCAGTGGCTGCCAGTGGCTACTGCAAACTCTCTATTTGCGACAAGTGGGTGGAAACATTTCAAAACTGTGGATGAGATTATACCTTCGCATGCGCAGGGGCGTTTCGTCTTCAGCGCTGGGTCCACCCAGCTTGTCAACGATGTCCTCGGGTCACAGATTCAGTCCCTGGACAGCGATGATGAGCCGCTTCAGTTGTCTCAGTCGCTGTCATCCCAGCCACTCACAGACTGGTCTCAATCGAACTTTGGCGAGTCCCAGCCCCTTGTACCCGCTAACACCAATGTGTCGTCCTCCCAGACCACTCCTGCTCTGGCTCCCTGCACTCCCACTCTGGCTCTCCACACTGCGACTGGGATAAAGCAATCTGTTTCTGATGACATTGACTCGCCTTGGAGCAGTAAGTGCACCAGGACAACTGGTCCTGAATCGATCATGGCCCTCAGCCAGTCTGTTGCTGGTGTTGGGAAGGTGATTGAGACAGTTTTTGCCCCGCCAAAATCGTCTGCAATGTCTCTGACAAAGAAGGTTGTGGAAGCTCGGAAAATGGCTTTGGAGGACCACAGAGATGGGTATCTGACTGCGAGCAAACATGCCGCCTTTCAATTTTGTTTGGACAGGATGTTTCGGCAGCGGATGTGTACATTTCGGACGAAGATGCTCATCTGCACGGGGAGATTGGACGAGAGCTCCTGACCCCGGCTCAAAATTATAACTACAATTAGTCTAGTGGTACTGGTTGAATATCATTGTTTCATCATAGGGGATCTTGCCTATACAACTTTCCTGGGAGTCTCCCGAGGGTCCAGGTTGAGTAGAGGCATCATAGATGAGTGGAGAAGACAAGATTATCGTAGATAGGGGCTGTGGGAACACATTTACATAAGGCTACATAACATATCAATTCTATCGCCGAGCACCAACTCCAACTCCAACTCCGCTCCTGGAGTAACTCTAAAGCAATTGCAGTCAATTGTGATCAGTTCCTGTACCGCAGCATTAAGGAGTGTTAATGCTGATACTCCTGGACTCCTCTGTGTCTGTTTCCGTGGTGTCGGAGGACTTAGGAGACCCGATGTTTGGGTTTCCTAATCCTGAATGTCATTGTATCCAGTAGTTCAAACCCCGATCGGTTTACTAGCCATGTACTTCATGTATGCTTCTGTGTCAGCCATGGTGTGTCCGGGGACTAGGATCCATCTGTACGGGTTCCTAGTCCCTAACGTCTTCTGTATCCTGTGGCGCAGACTCCCCAAGTCTGTGGCTTTAGAATCCGTGGCAGGGTTTCAACCGTGAGAAGGTCATGTGGTGGCATCATGAGAGTCCTGTGCTGCTAAGACGTGTCTGTATCCATACAGACGCATCATGCAAAAAAAGTAGAACCTGGGTGATTCATGACACAAGGTTGGGACACGTGGTGTTGGTGGCATGCTGTAGCAACCCTAGGGCCTCGCAATACGGTTTGTCGTCTATAAAAGCTCGGTTGGTATCACTGAGGGGGTCTTTTGAGGGGGTAACGGGCACTCCAGTTGGCAGTGGGGTGGACTTCAGATTGCAGTTGGACATCCCATAGCACTCGAGTACGCGCTCCAGATAGGGCTTCAATGAGATCGTTAGGACGCCGGCAGCCTGGTCATATTCAATAATCATTCCCAGGACTGCATCAATGTTTTCAAGAAATTCCAGCATACAGAATGTTTTATTCACCATTGCAAAGCCCCTCCAATTTATATGGACTTTTAGAGTGCTGTTTGAGGCTCAAAGTGCAACACAAGTGATAGTCACATGTCATGCTCCGGCACTTCATCCACCTGGATTCTGAGCTCTAGCTAAAAAATCTGAGCAGGCTGGAACGTTCAGTGTACTAGTATAGATACATCTGCAACAAAAACTAGTTTAAGTATCTATCCTGTAGGCACAAAACATCGAAATCCGGCGGTGTGGCTGTGCAGATTATGTAACAAGCTTTTACCCTGATCGGACCCCCGCGGTTAATAACAGACTTCAATATAACAAGGTATGAGTTCAGTATTATTGAAGTGTCTGGCTGCAAGTGACTAATCTAGTGTGCAGGCCAGAAGGAGATGCTCCTGGCCAAGACTCGTTGGTTATTTCCATTGTATGGAGACAACACCCCGCACTGGGTTCTAGGATGGATCGGCCAGGCTGCAAGCCTGCTGCACATTTTTTGACAGTTGTCCCGAGCCTGAATCGCACATGTGGGCGGAACCTGCCCGTCATTTCTTTTCGTTTATACCATCATGCACACTGTAATTTTCTAGGCGCTCGTCGAAGTTGCGGAAGCCGTTTTCACGACTCTAGGGAAACTCAAGATCAATTTGGAACCTTGGGACGTCATAAAGCATTCACCCCCCCCCCCCCTGCTACAGCACCAAATGCATTGAATCTGATAAAAGACAATCTTCCGTATGCTTACTTTTCTCTCAAAAGTCAACTCCTCATAATTGTCCGCTTCCTATATTACTACGTATCCAATCAGAAATCTGCAGTACAGTCGAACAATGTCGTGATGACAAATCCGGAGGAGGACAGATCAAATGGCGCAGACATCGAGGTCTCTTTAGCACCAATAGTCTCACCAACGCCAATGCCATCCGAGCTCGATATGGACATGAACACTCGGTATGTTTTCTTGTTGCCGTCAGAATTAATTTCAACAATATATTTCAAGAACGCAGCCCACCGTCACGGTTGCGTCCAGGTATGTAGCATAGAGAGGGTCGCGTCTTAACGATTGTCGAACTGTAACTAGCTCAAAACGCAAGCTCAACGACGAGGGGCCTCTTCCTTCCAAGAAACGAGCTAAAAGAGAGGGGCCACTTCCTTCAAAGCCGTCAAAAAGAAAGCCCAGCCGGAACGCAAGTTGATGTCAAAAGAAGAGCGCGAGGAAATACTCAAGGCCAGTGAATATGCTGCCAGGGTGGAGCCCCAGCAGGTTCTTTGTGTCAAGTGCCATTCCTGGATTACACTTGATCCGACGCGCGAATTTAAAATCGAGAATTGGACTCAGCACGTCCGCAAATGTCCAACATCCGTGCTAAGTGATCGTAATTATGTACTTACATATTTTCGCACCTACAGGAATTCCAGCGCTGCAAATGCATATCTGTCGGTTCCCCTTGAAAAATGAATTTTTATTCAATTCCCCCACTGGTAGTTCGCGGTACAATGGTACGAGGTTCAGCACACATAAAGTGACGAAATTTCAATGGGCTAGCGAGAAGTAACAAGCTTTACCTGAAATTTCGTCAAACTCACGAAATGCCATCAAACTGACGAACTTACATGAATTGAACCGAAGTAATGAAGTGACGAATTTGGCGTGAACTTCGGTCGTGTCGACATGGGGGTTGCATTCGGCATGAGCACGTGGAAAATCATTCCGATAGCCGGCCATTAATGTTTCCACCCGTATCCAGAGTAAAGATTTTGAATACCCTACATAATTTTTGTTTTGGCATCCAACCTCTACCTATATATTCTTCGCCAATTATCGGGATTAAATATTCTCTCTTTGCCTTGGAAATGCCCCGGAATTGAGTCTACAAGGTATTTTCCGGTGGTCCGCATTATGGTGCTCGGGTACCAAAATCATTGACGACAACCGGGAATTAGCCCTGTTATTTATTAGACATTACTTGACAAAACATCTGCAGTAGCTCCGATATTTCTAATTGAAGTTTCTCTGCAATTATCCATTCCCTTTGAGCATGGAAACATTCTTTCCCTGTGATACCAAGAACAAAATCTATTCGAGCCGCAAGCGTCCGATTTCAGTCCCCACTCCTTGCATCAACACCGGCCGCATTCGGTGAGACATCGCTGAGCCCCGGCTCGGACACAGGCGCAGGCGCACGATCAGCAAGTAGCGGCGTGAGCTCATACCTCTCCTCCGCACCCTCACGGTTCAGCGTCTTCGAAATCGGGTGTAGGGTCCGGAGTGCAGCGATGACAAGAACACCCAAGAAAGCCGAAACCTGGTCCATCTCGAGCAACGATATACCAGTGATCGGGAAGTATCCGAGCCACGGGAGGAACGCCTCGATGTAAACGAGCCAGAAGAGGCATACCCACAGCATCACCCATATGAATGTAGCAATGCCGAGCATCAGTACCCCAACCATTATGGGAAAGCCCACAAACGGCACGACGGATATGACTGCGCCCCCCATGGCAACGACCAATGCGGTGCTCAACTCGTGGCAGTTCACGAGGGTTGCCACGAACGAGAAGAGTGAGCTTGAGGCGGAAATAATTGCCGTGATAATCCACCAGTCCTGACCGCCGTAAAGTGTGAGAAAGGTAATGATCCATTCTCCTACGCGCCTAGGGGCTTCGACCGCCGTGAAGGGATCGATGCCCACCCAGAACACGTTTTCGCCACTGGAGTACCCGCTTCTGTCATAGTGCCCGCTTCCGTCATGATAGTGGCACCAGATTACGGGCGTCGTTTGGAAAATCGCCTCGTGCGCGTTGAACGCATAAAAGGAGGCGATGACTGCAAAGAACAAGGCTAAGGCAGCGATGCCGCATGAGCGGAAGCCGCCGGAGTTTGGGGAGGTGAGGGCGATGGCGAGACTGAAAAGCGAAGAACCAATGCCGACCGATACAACTCGTTCCGCGCAAAGCAATGCGGGGAGAAGTGAGGACGTGTTCGCAGCGTCCCCGAGTTGTGATACCGCCTTCGCCTTGGACATAAGATCCACCGCAGCTGCAATCGTATACCCCGAAGCGCTAATGAGGTCGTAATCCCACTCGTGCTTGAGCTTCCCGTACGTCATCACCGCCTGCAACGCATGTACGTGGGTCATCCCAAGCGTGACAAGCCATGCCAGCCAGACGCCAGGCCCGTAAAACCCAGAAATCGGGGTGTCGCTGGTGATCTTAGAAAGCAGCTCCTTCTGCGGCGTGATACCGTGCAGGACGTACTCCCCGGACAGCAATTACGATGAGGATGACAAGTATAAGGACAATGCATGCACCGGAGCCCAGCGAACGTGCCATAGGGTGAGTGGCGAGGGGAAGATAGGAAATTCTATGGAGCGAGAGCGACAAGGTAAATGCTTATGACTGTTCAGTGGAGCGTTGTCCAGTGTAGACTTAGTAGTTAAGCGACGTCGTCCATTACAGCGTGAATTCATGCCTCTAGCCAAATCGAGGTCGAGCGCTGTGCCGGGCAGTGCTTCACAGCTTCCTAATCCTATCCATCTGGGTCTAGAACCGTTGTTCTTGGCCACCTAGTGCATGTAGATCTTGATTATTCTTGCCCGATTAAGTAGACAGGGGGCAGTCTATCGGTCTGAATGTGTGGTGTCTGATACAGACAGCTACAGACGTCGAGTGTTTCCCTGATGGACATGTTCTAACCTCTTGGCAGGTTGTCACCAACCTCCTCGTCAATGCCGGGGTGCTAATTACAGCGGTCTATCGATTTTTTCGTGAGTCTGATGACTAGAAAGCGCCGCCCGCGGCGGCACAGCCCTTGCCCTGACGGATGTACAGATGTTCACAAATCATTCGTATTCTCTCCGTATGCTCAGTATCATCATTTCCACATATTCATCGAGTAGCTTCGCAATATTTTCGTGTATGCATTGCGGTGATTCAGCAACATTTCCTAGGATGTGACCGGTGGGTTTGATGAAATCAGATCTCGAAAACGCTGACATCAAGCTAGGTGCATACACATTCACAGATTATAGATCACAGGGCCAAACGATACCATATGTCCTGGTCGACATTGCGTCCCCTCCAAGCGGAACATTAAGTCTTTTCAATTTATATGTTGCTCTTTCACGGAGCTCTGGTCGTGAAAGCATTCGTTTGTTGAGAGATTTCAATGACGAACTGTTCATGCAAGCCCATGATCCGAGGTTGTTGGAAGAGGATGATAGATTGGAAAGTTTGAACAGTCGGACGCAACAATGGTGGAAAGAAATGCAGTAAATTTGAGCACAAGGATACATTTGTAACGATGTAGAGAGCAGATTTGTATCTATTAGTCGGTCAGCTGTGGTACACTGCTTGGATAAGTATACCATCTACACGCATAAATTGTCGGGACTCGGGGAGCTTTGTGCTGTCGTATATTTTGCGCAGTATGGTACAAGGTTTCTAGGTTTTGCAGTATTTCGAGGAGGAAAAAGAGCAAGAACATCGGTCTGCGAGAGAGTCCAGAGACTTCAGAAGACATTGCGGATGAAGCGGAAGACTCAGAACAGGTGTTGTGGCTCGCACGTGCACGCTCAGTGTCGTGTCAATTGCGAATCATTATGACGCGGGACGACATGCGGCAAAAATGCTCTGTAGCTTTGCGTTAGTAATGACGGGGCAAAATATTATGGGGTTAGATAACGGAAGAGATAACGTAGATCGGAAGAAAACGGGTTGGCGATTAGTGGGACCAATTTTGAGGGTGGAGAGCCCTTGACAGGCAGGGAATATTGATTCTAAATTCTACACGTACAAGTTGCAACTATACCCTCCGCACCAATGGCCTCGTCCAGAACAGAGTGGAGCGCACTTGCCCGCGTGGACAATACAGTACTATCTGATATTCCGGGACTCATCTGCTGGCTCGGAAACCCCCCCATGGACTGAAGTGTACATGTTGGACCAAGGGAACTCCAGTAGCAAGATTAGTGGGGATGAACAGACTGTGAGGCACGTCACTGTGTTATTAAACTCAATGGTGTGCTCAGCATCTGTCCTTCCGGTCATCTTACTGCTCGATTGCCCTTGGTTCATCATGTACATGCCAGTGCCATTCGGGTTTCTACTGGTTTACCCACGCAGCCCATTGCGTGCCGGTCTTTGTTGAATTTTACCATTGGTGTGAAGGGATTGGTTGTACGTTTACGGTTCGGAACCTAGCCGATAAGTAGACGGCTGTGATCAGCCCGCCTACATTGGCAACACTTGAACCCGACAATGTCGTCTATAATGCTTCGCATAGAGTTATAACGCTTCTTTTTGATTATCCATCCTTTTGCACATCAATAGTCCTGTTGTTCCCGGTCCGCGTGCCTTGCAATCGACTATGCCTTGGGTCATCTTCACATGTGTGAACTTTTTCCTCAACATCGAGATTGTTGAATACGATTTGATGAACTCACTCGACATTTGGGGACATCTATAGACACGAAGCAGATTATTCGGTACGTCAAGCATGCGTTTCACCCATACTCTTCTTCTCTCCAGCCAACCACTTCTCTACCTCGCTCAGAAGGATAATAATTATTCTCCGGTAGTGACACCTCACTCCCGTGCTCCCAGTCTACCGTGCCCACTTTTTTCCCCTTGAGTGACTCTCCGATTTTATGGCACAAGTCGAAGTTGGTGATAACCGGGAGCGCATTTTTGTCGAGAACGATGTTTCTCGGGTTTATATCGTTCTTCATAAACACGTTCAAGAGAAATGAAGGTTAAAAGGAGAGGCATGACCGACATGAGCATATTCAAGTGAATGAAGGTGCTCGAGACCGCGGCGAACGCCTTTTATCACCGCAGGAGCGTCGAAGTTGAAAATTTCCCAGACAGCGCGAGACAGATCCATTGGATGGCGTTCAAAACAGAGGCCTGCGACATGGTTCCGGTCAAGAGTAGGCATATATCCCAGATACCGGCAGATATTCGGATGTGATTTTGCCCTGAGCTCTTCGCACATCCGCATTTCGTCCCCTTGATCGTCCGCGATACTGAATTTGTCGGCCTGTGCGGGGTCATACATGAGCGGCTCGGGCCGTTTGAGGTATACGCTGAGGTCTGCGAGAGATGTGGACGCCGCACGCGTCGCCGGTGCTCCAGCCGGAGGAGCTTTCGTCAGATAATAGTCGGGGGGAACGAGAACCGCCTTGTTGAAGAGCTCGCGAGCAACCTCGGGGGAAGAATGTCTTCCCGCTCTTCGGTATTAGTGATAAAAGTCACCTTCCTTGTCCCAGAGCATCGCGGTATGGACGTATGTGGGCTCCTCTTCGTCAGGGAAATCCCAAATATCGGATGCTAGCACGAGACGGGGTTCAGACACTAGTAATAAAAGTGTTATCAGCGTGAATGTAGAATGGCGGGAAATTAGCTTGACACTGCAGCTCACAGGCCATCGAGAGTGGAGGTCAAGTAAGAGTGTCGAAATGGTGCACACATCAAATCTTTCTAGAATTCCGAGTGGGCAATCTCCGCTCCACCGGTAATTCTCTTGCGGTGACGAGTTGAACGATAATGATTAATTGCTCGGGACCCAGAATATCAGTATTCTAGGCTGGAATCCCTGTTTTCCAGAATCACACGGGATGATATGATCCAACGGTCTGTAAATCATTCACGCCCAGTGAAAACGCGGTATCGGGTGGGATCGCCGGGTATCGGCTAGGCATCGCCTAGTATCGTGGAACATTGGAATAGCAAAAATCCACTCTTCCGATACTGGACGATACTACGCGATGCCAGACAGTGCCAGACGGTGCAAAAATGGGACTCCATAGATAATTTTTATCGTCAAATATTGTCTGGTATTGCAGTGTACAAAATACACGATACTGCGTGATACTTGCTGCCCTGCAGCGCTCCTGCTCCCCCCGCACACCCGCCTGCCGCCGCACACCTGCCTGCCGCCGCGCTCCTGCTCGTCCGCCATCACTGCGCCCACACCGGCACCCGCCGCCTACACCCACACCCGCTCCCTCGCTTCTCCGGGCTCTGCCTACCTCCCCGCTCCTGCTCACCCCGCTGCTCTCGGTTGCCCACGCCTCCACGCCCTGCACCTTCACCCGTGCCCATACCGGCACCGGCACCCCTGCAGGGCTCGGCCGCTCTCATCGATCGATTTCGCCTTTTTCTGTCTCCTGCCGCCCGTTCCACGGACATCGCGCACGCAAAACTGTCTGATGTGATACGAACGTCGACCAAGGCAAGCAACACACCTTCCGCCTTGAAGCTGATACGATGGCATGCACAGGCGTGGGTTTGGGCCACGGGCCTTTCGATGTACGAAGGGTGGAGACCGCTAAAATCGACAAAATCTGGGGTGGACAAGCCAAAGGCAAAATACAATTGTAGCACAAGCATTAATACAGCATGGTGCATCACTGAAGGCAGAACACGTACCTGAAAGCAACCTGATACAGCTCAGCGCGCGCTGCGCGAATCATCAGCAAGATAGCAGAGTACTGATGGAAGCCTGTGCATAGCACCGTATGTTAAACTCCTCCTCGTCCCACGGTGTCATGCGCTAAACTCGCCAAGCTACCTCCACGCGAGAAGAAAGGTTAGACATGGAGCGACGCCACGAGACGCATTTACGCACTTGGCCAAGGCCACTGATGTGAACCCATGCTTCTCCCCAAACACCCCTACCAGCACCTGCGTGAGTTCTGCGAGGTTGTCAACTCCATTTCCGGGGTCCTCCATCCAGCGAACATGGGCATAGAGCAAGACACTCAGACAGATCAGCCAGACCAGAAGCATAGAGGCCAAGAGAACACCCAGAGACCAAGACAGACAGACCAGAGAGCAGAGATATTGGGGCGTGCAGAGGAGACCAAGAGGAAAGTGGGCGGTGGTAGGTCGAGAGAAGCAAGTTGGCGAGTAGACACGTCATTTGATGTCATGGGGTGCACGGACCAGTTCCGCCCAACTTGATTCGACTGACTTGAAGAAAGTAATAACAAGTCAAGTTATGTAGTAACGAGTCCGGCGCCCTCGAGACTCAGAAATAGTGTGAAAAATTGGGCTAAAATCTATGACATCATATATAACTTGGACATGTCCTAGCTCCACTTTCGAGCCCTGACGATACCTGACGAGCCCACAAGAGCCAGCCGATACCCGGCGATCCCACCCGATACCGCGTTTTCACTGGGATTCACGATGGATGGAAATGTGAATGCTCCGAGAATCAGATTGAACTAGAATGAAATAAGATTATACAAATGAAAAAAGGCCACGAATCTAGACGATCTTCATCTATTCTATCTCGAGTCCTCGTTTTCGAGCCCATGTGTTTCGCGCACATTCTCAGCTAACCACTTCTCCACCTCTCTGAGAAGATGATAATCATTCTCAGGTAGCGAGATCTTACTCTGGTGGTCCCAGTTAACCGTCCCCGCCTTCTTCCCCCGGAGCGACTCCCCAATTTTATGGCAGGAGTCAAAGTCAATGATAACGGCGAGCCCGGTTTTGGTTAGGACGATGTTGCCCGGATTTATATCGTTCTACGTAACCCACAGGTAAGTTTAAGATAGATGAAGTATTTCGAAACTCGACGTCCGACTCACATGAGCATATCCGAGCGAATGAAGATGATCTAGACCTGAGCGAACATCTTCAATGACGGCAGCGGCGTTGAAACTGAAGTTGTCCTCGATAGCGGAGTCCAAGTTCATTTCGTGACGCTCGAAACAAAGGCCGGCGATGGAGTTTCCATCGAGAGTCGTCACATACCCCAGATACCGACAGATATTCGGGTGTGGATTCTGCCTCAGCTCTTCGCAAATCCGCATTTCGTCCGCCTGGTCGTCGGCGGGCCTACATTTTTCGGTATGTGTGGGATCATACATGATCGGCTCTGTTCTCTTGAAGAACACATTCGGGTCTGCGAAGGATGTCGATGGCGCGCGCGTCGCCGGCGCTCCGGGCGGAGGGAGCCTCGCGAGATAATAGTCGCGGGGGACGAGGATCGCCTTTTGGAAAAGCTCAAGATCCGCATCGGCGTCAGAGTGCCGTTCTTCTCGTCGGTAGTGGTAAAAGTCGCCATTCTGCTCCCAAAGCATCGCGGTAAACGCAAACTCTTCGGGATCTTTATCGAATCTCCAGACGTCTGAGGTTAGCACGAGACGAGGTTCTGACGGTTCTGACACTGTTGGAAAGCCTGAGAAACGGGGAGCTCGCATAGTAGAGGGGGTACCTTGACATTGGGATTGGCCCATTGGAGCTCGACGGGAGAGACAGCAGAGGGGTGGTTAAGGGGTGCGTGCACACTGCACGTCAGTGCACGCCCTCATCAAAACCGCCTAAATGTCTCGGCGGCCATCCCCGTGCCGAGTGTTTCTCTTCGGCACGGTGACACTTGTGACAACTCTTGTCCCGAACCACCATCATGACATGTCCTCGGGCTTGTCGTCCCCGATTCTTCCTCCGGAGTTGGAGAGACAAATTTTCGAGCTCTGCGCGCTTTCCCGCCCTGTATTTATCCTAACGCTCATGCTGGTTACAAAGCGCGTTAACGAATGGTATGCTTTATCACTACCGAAAATTGAAGATCGTCTGCCAATTATTGTGATTCAGGGCTGAGCCTCTGCTTTATCGGATCCTTATCCTGTGATGTAAACCCTTTGGATACGATCCCCCAGCCCCAGGCCTTCGAGTCCCTTATCTCACTGGACATGACATGTCCGCTGTCGTCCGGCGGAAGCTCCCGACGTTCTTCCACAACTCTGCGCGCAATCTAATGCTGTACGCACTGGGCGCGGAAGTTGAGACATTCTTGACCTGAGTACTACTGTCGCTAATAACCATGGAGTATTCTATGAAGAATGCCCACCAGCGAAGCGCCGCCAACTCGTCATCAGGGTCGCGCTACCATTGAATGGTGCGGACGACAGTTTTGGCTTGTACCTGTGTCGGCGATAGCCCTGCCATCAACAATTTGAACTTTAACGCAGACGGATACCTTAAATGCCGGTGGTCATTTGTAGCCCTTTCCCTGGTGGTGTCCCTGGTGGCCAAGTCTCGTATCCCCCCACAACACGGGGTCGAGGTCCATATTTTGGTGAACCACCAATCACCTCACTTCCGGTGGAAGCTAAAAACAACAATCGTTTCATCTATCTGTTCTTAGCGTCTAACGTGATTACGTGATGCCATACGGGATTGTTCCCGGGGCGGTGTGCGACTGTCTTGGCTCCTCACATATATGCTTGCAGCGCGTATGATGATCTGTCTCTCCTCCATCCGACCCGCGCGCACGCTAGTATGGATTATGTTGTCGACTCCGCAAAATTCGAGGACCACTGGACGACGATGTCGTTCACCGTCTCTGTAAATTCCGTACGTCGGCCCCCATTCATTCTCAAAAAAATTGTCCCTGACACGATCTCAGACTGTGTTATTACTCTACGGTACGAGATTCCCCTCCTCCATGTCGTTGTGATGTTGGGAAGCTGAGACGTTGGCAGTCCTCTATGTGGTTCTCTTCCTCTTCTCCATACACACCCTCCAGCGGCGCGTCCCCGGCCGTAAATTCCTCCTGGGCAGCGCGTGGATCATGTTCCTTCTCGCGACAGCTGGCACAATTATTGTCGTTTCGACGACGGCTATATCGATGCGGATGGTGTATCTTCTGGTGCAGGGTTACACTGACAGCCCTGCGCACCTTCTCCCCCTGTATCAATTCCTGGCTCTATATCATTCTTGCTATCAACAAGTGCGTTCCTCCAATCTGGGCGCTGTATTTGGGCCTGACGGAAGTTGAACGATTCAGTTTGGTGACCGACCTTCTCTTCGTGCGCCTCGCCTCCTGTTCAAGTCGTAGTTCGGTTTCACTCACGTGGGAATAGCTATATCGATGCTATGACATCTGGGGCGCCCGAAAGAGCGTCTTGGTGTTACCAGGCATTATGATTCTAACGACTGTGGGTGAGTCTTGTTATTCCTTACACTGGAGGCTTGGAATAATAATCCTGGCTTGGCTACACCAGCTGTGGGATGCATCAGTGGCCTCGGGTATTAGCTGGTCAAACTGAAGATCATCATTGATACGAGAGTGCCCTTCATCTTGGGAGCCAGCACGAATATTGTATTGATGTGCCTGACAGGTATGCACGAATTTGTATCCACTGAATTCCGTTTCCTCGGGGCTAAAGTAATACTCCCCAGCTGGCCGAATATGGTATATTCGGCGGGAGGTGCAAAAGTTGACTGGCCAGCGGCCACTACGCCATAGGTATGGTACGGCGGTCGCGATAATGTGAGTATTTGGAAACTCCTCCGAAGCAGTGTATTTGACCCAAGACACAATCTCACAGACTAGAGTCCGAGATTCTCTACTGCCTCTGTGTGATAATCTACGTCATCTCCATCTCTACAAAGCAGTCTTCCGTATTTGTGAGTAGACTGATTTCTGCGCCTTTTAACTGCTAAAATAAATACTAGGGCACGATCTTCAACGGCGTAGCGTGGGGCCTGGTGCAAGTAGGCGTTGTTAGTAGCCGCGTTTTCAACCTTCTCCCGATGACATCTGACTCATTACACCATAGAATATCGTGCCGACCCTCATCCTCGTGCGTGTTGGACTGGGACGCAGCACGAAGAATAGTCCCCCGGAGCTCAGCTTCCGGAGCAATACCACTGCGGATCTGAGTCGGCCGATTTTGTTTGCGCCGAAAGAGGGGGAAACACTTTCAGGACCGCTTCAGATAGAACTTGGGGATGCTCGTGGGTGGTGACTCTGGAGTCTGGACATATTGAGATTTCGGAAGGGTTGGGAAAATTGGACGCTATGCGCAATAATAATGTAACGTATTCCACCCTGTATGAAAGAATAGATACCATATCCACTTTTCATATGGGTCCCTTCTGTGTGGGTCTACTGTGCTTGGTGGAAGTCCGAATTGATAATCAACCAGTATTGTTATGCCAATCGGTCTATCCGTAAATGAGAATTAACTCAACAACTCCGACCGCACAATATAGGCCACTCTCCACTGCCAACAGAGAAATCTCGCGCAGTCGTCAAGCAAAATTTATGAAAACAGATAGTCGAAGTTTATGAAGAATCTCAGAGGTCTCCCTCACCCTCCAAGTGGCTTGACAAATTGCGCGGAGGAGGGGGAGTTAGTAGCCTGGCACTGCGAGGTTCCAAGTGACTCAAGCTTGAGACAGCGGGGCTGTAGTTCATGGCATCATCAAGTTCGCCCGCTGCACGTAAACGGTAAGGTAGTAAGTTCCTATTTTGGGAAATTCGGCTTACCTGCTGACTGACCGTCCGTCCACCGTCCCAGATATCGTATGGGAAGCAGCTCATCGCCATCGCAGTTGTTACGCCATACGAAGCAAAGTTCTCCAAGTGCTCAACAGATAGAGGGTGACTGTGAGCGTCAATGAGACCGCTGAGCAGAACACCGCCGTTTCCATCAACTACGATGGCTTCCGAGGGATAGGGAACGATGACTCCTCCTTCAATGAAGACGGTACTGAGTGGCAGGAGTTTCTCCCCATCGAAGACGCGAACATTGGTAATCGCGGTTTTCGCGGGAGCGGAAATCTGGCGGGTGACTGTGATTGCCTAAATAATCAGGAGCTATAGAGTGACAGAGAGCGCACCTCGTCTATCGTTATTTGAACGGGCGATTTCCAATACGTCGCTGTAGCTTATGGAATGTTCCGCATGAGGACAAGAGTGTCCTGGAAGTGCGAGGAGAAGAAATACAATGAAAGTGAGAGTGTTGAGCATTGTGAGTGTGCAGTTGGGATTTGCTACTTGACTATAAGTTATATATAATATATAACCTCGTCCTATTGATGTGCTCATCGTTCGCCGTTCTGCCGATGAAAATTTGACAAATTTGGATGACAGTTCGTTGAATCGTTTCTTGATCGTTTCGTTCAAAGCAAGTATTCGCAATGCTGACTGTCTTAGTTTAAGTGTATTTTTCTGCTCGCACCTTCTGGAAAAGCGGGTCTCCATGTCCAGAAGTTTGAACGATCATTGAGGTTTGAACTTGGACTTTCCGCCGCCGTCCGACCGTCAGCTGTCGTCGGAAGTATCCCGAGATTCTCCCACCCAAAGTTTCGTTGCCTCCAACAAACTGTCATTCAAATTTGTCAAATTCCTGGTACCGTGTTAGGTTCCAGGTCTCCCTCTGTAACAGGAGTTGTACCACGATCCACGCCCGCTTCATATATATGTACTTATATGTACTCAAGCAGTTTATTGACCCACGGCTATGCAGGCGATCTAAGGCTTGCCTGTGAGCTGAGACGCTTGGCGGGACCAAAACGAATTCTCAGAGATCATTACCCCAGGCGGGCGGGGGAGTCGAACCCGCTTGACAGTTCAGAGCCGTGAAATGTATGCACACCACGGTCTACGCCCGGTTGCAGGTTTATCTCAATTGCGAATATATATTTCCTCGTGCTTGACATGTATTAGGTCGCTCTCTTCCTTCGCGACACTGCCTCACTGCTCGCGCGCAGAATTCGGATGAACAGCCCAACTCGCCCAAAAAATCCCATCGTAAACCAGCTATGCACAGGTGCCGGGAATCGAACCCGGTATTTGGACTCGTTACAGGAGTTGTACCACGATCCACGCCCGCTTCATATCTGTGAATATGTACTCAAGCAGGATAGGATTGAACTACAATTCCACCATGGTTCAACTTGAACTTTATTGGCTCACGGCTATGCAGGCGATCTAAAACTTGCCTGTGAGCTAAGACGATTGGCGGGACCAAAACGAATTCTCAGAGATCATTACTCCCCAGGCGGGCGGGGGAGTCGAACCCGCTTGACAGCTCAGAGCCGAGAGGTGTATGCACACCACGGTCTACACCCGCTTGCAGATTTATCTGGGGACTGGGATGTGTCACTGAGCTCTGGAAGTGATTCTTCAGGCAAAGTTGAAGTTGAACCACAGTCCAATTTCCGACTTCGGAAGCGGAAAATGGGATAAGTAAATCACTGGAAAAATCCACGGCCTCCCAAATATCCTCTCGGTGCTCAAATAATTCTACACATTTATGTTGCAACCCTGCGTCACCTTCCGCAACCCTGCAGCCTCAGGCCCAGACCCACACAGCCACACCACGTGCCTCGTTTACGGGCCCGATCTCCTTGAGGACTGCGCGCATACAATGCACAAGCTGGTGACTGGCAAGTGGCAGGGATCAAATGTCTGTTTGTTCATGTTGATGCCACCACCAAAAGCTGTCAAACCACTGGCAAATCACCCATTTCGCCCAGCAAGTTCACCAGAAGCATATATCTCCAATTCAAGTCAGCCAAATCATCCAGTATATGAATAGAGAAGCATTTGGGGTAACTGTAATTTTTTAAACTATCAAACAGCACTGGAAACCGTCGATTGCCGTGTTTGATGGGGTCATTTGGCGTGATTCCTTTGGTCCATCATTGCACCCTCAATATTGGGTCATTTACTCTGAAATAAAATGCAGCAGACTTGCAAGATCAATCTACAGGGAATGTCCCGAACAGATTTTTCGATTTCTCTCCTGAACTTGTGTTATAAATGTGTGAAAACAGATAAAAATGTCAAGGCCCAAATTCAAAATTCTGGCCGGGACATTCCCTGCAAAAGATGAAACTAAGATGACCCCCAACTCAAAGTTTAGCCAAAATGTGGCTTGTTCATGCAGCACGATGGACCGACTGATTTTGCCAGAATTTCGGTGATGGGAGCCATTATATAAGCGCCATCACTTCCCTTTCACTTGCCTGTCACCACACAAGCGCTGAACGGGCTGAACGGGCTGCGCGCACACGTTGATTGTCGACTGCTACTTGCCTCTACTGGTTCTACTGGGAACTAGACTTGATTCAAGCAAACTAGAGGCTTTCAAGGGCTCTGAGAGCTTGGATAACTTTTGCTTTCTCGGATCTTTCTCGCCTAGACACAAAACACCCCCCAAAATTTATTTTCCTCTGGTAAATAAATTACGAGTTCCTGAGGAATACGAACTATTAACCATTGGTTGCCCAACCAAATAGGACATGAAATCAAGTATTCTATCTACTAGTATCGACTGCAACTATTTGCCCCGCACCCGTCTCACGTACAACGTCTTTTCCTGGAATTCATTCCCGCGCCCAAACGCCGCCGATGTAGGCTGTATGAGCCCAGCATCAGTACCGTCATCATTACCCGCCGCCGTAACCTGCGTCCAGTTGCCCCGTCTGCTCGCTGGCGGAGAAAGCGCTAGGATGCACAGTGACCCGCGCGTGGCCCTCACAATCCAGCGCAAAATCGTCCGGACCGCGATCTTCCCCCACCGGCTCGACGGCCGCGAGCGTTTCCATGAAGCCGACGCCACTGACGTTCCCGCCCCTCACCGCGAGCGGCACCGCGAATATCTGCTGCTGCAAGCTGGCGAACTAAAGGTGTGCATCTCGGACGTGGAGGCCGTTGATCCCGAGCGCGGGTGCAGGTGCGCCGGGGAGCATAGACGCGTCTTGGATGGCCACGCGCGATTTTCCTGTGCGCGTGTCGACCTGCTAAACAGCGCCAGCGACGGAGTACGCGACGATGAGGGTGTTCGGAAGACCAGGTACAGTGGTGATGCCGTTGCCGCCTTCAGCGCTCTCGAGCGCAGCTAGCGCGCGCACCGCGGGAGTCGGCGCGTTGAAGTCAACGCTCCAGATGACGATGGAACCTGGGGCCCATCGGCGTGTCGTAAGGTCCAGGATGGATGTGACGACCGCAAAAACGCCAGGGCAGTACTCAGGTATGCCGGTTAATCCTGTTGCGTTCGGGAATGTGTAGATGGGGTCGAAGGTGCCGTTAATGACGGTGGGATTGAAGGTATTCGGCGGAGTTACGGACGGCGATGTTCTCGCGGAAGAGGGAATTGGGTGCTTGCCCGATAACCTGGATTGGGAAGACTGGTCACTGCATATGAGGCTGGTAAAGATGATTCGGAGGTGGTTTTTCCGGGTGTGAACGACTGTCTTCACAAAAAGCCGTGAAAAGTCGGTTTACAAGACTAGCACAAGCGCTGAACGGGCTGAACGGGCTGCGCGCACAAGTTGACTGTCGACTGCTACTTGCCTCTACTGGTTCTACTGGGAACTAGATTTGATTCAAGCAAACTGGAGGCTTTCAAGAGCTCTGAGAGCTTGGGTCCTTGCATCGTCGGGGTCCCCGGGTTCGGTTCGGGGTTCAGCAAATTCTGGATTTTGCCGGACCTGTGCGAACATGTCACATGTGTGAACCGACTGCCAAAATGGGGCTTTTTGACTGCACTAAACACATGAAAACAGCGGTCATTTCACTTGAAATGTAGCCTACCAAGAGTATGCATTCAGGATGCACTGCAACACATTTCTCCAGTCAAATGTACTTGTGATGATTGAACTGATGGGTGATCAAACTAGGAAGAAATTCTCGGATTTGATATTTCGGGGCCTGTCCCTGCCCAATAGTTCAAATAGCTTGTCCTGCTGGAATAAAACTTACATTGTGGAGTATCCAAAGGCTTCATGGGCCACAGAATTGGCTCCTGGTGTGTGGTAATTATTTTAGGTTCAAAAAGGTTCGAACCTGTCCTGAACCCCAGACCGAACCGGACCTGGGGTCAGGTTCGGGGTTCGGATTTTTTCACAAAGAACCAGACCGAACCGGACATCGGCAACACTACATACGAGGCTGGTAAAGATGATTTGGAGGTGGGTGATACCGCCACTCGCGCCTGTACCGCGACTAAAATGCTGAATACTAGAAAACCAAGTCGGAGGGCGGGCATCGTCATGAACATCTTGTCAACGCAACGCATGTTGGAACGTTCGCGTCCTTGCTTGGTCTTGTCCGGTGTTGCCCTCGAACAACACCGGCCGGCTCTCAACCTCACCTTTCTGGCGCTACAGTTTCCCTACGGCGCTGGATCCGGGAGGTGCGTATCATCTACAATGCATTCGAAACGATCAAACTGACGCCAACACGCAATCTTTGTCCGCATATATATTCTCTCATTGCACAAATGCAGAGATAACCGCGGTAACTTGAGTTGTGGGGGTGTGGACTGCATCAATTGAGAAGTGTTCCCTGCCATCCCTATCGCCAACTACGCATAAGTACTTCCGGGTCGACAGGACATCACCAACCCCTCCCTTCGCTCACGATCTCGGATCTCGCGGTACGCCGCGCACAGAATTATGCTTCTGCTCACACGAAGTCTCAAACGTCTGTATCTCGAGAGGCTGAGCATAAAAAAAAGTATTCTCTACTTTGGCAGACTTGGATGACGAAAATGCTCTGCCGGCTTCAGTCCCAGTGACGTCTGGATTAGATTCTACTCGTATTCTCTGGAGATATTCGCCTCCTTCCTCGCTTTCGCCAGTCGCCAACCGACGTGTGCCTGCATCCCAGCGCAATATTCTCTAGCCTACTCCTATCCTGCATCTCTATGCCTGTATGAACCACCCGACTATGGCGGGTCGGAGACTATGCCTTGTCCGGTTTATTCTGCGGTGATTCTCTACTGGGCTGGATATCGGAATTAGGTACTCATTTTAATTCAGGTCTTGCACTCATGTGTCGACGGTTTGAAAACGATTTCGAACCGATTCCGAACTTCATCTGTTTTGCGTAGACTATATAAAGTTCTGAGTTGAGTCATCAGATGCTAAGTAATCCAGGATGACGCAACACCCGGAAGACCACCCGAAACCGCGTAGTGAGACGGCCAAAGGCATTCATAAAATTGGATGAGTGGTTGTGAAACGCCGAAGTGGATTTCTCACCCCAATGAGGAGCGCACAATTGCGATCGACAAGGAGTCGCAAGTAATCAATCAATCGACAACGAACTCGGGAAGACGGTTATTGTGACGGCCTGGCGACGCGTGTGCAACGGCAGGTAGAATAGGTTTTGATATATAAGGGTGCAGGGGGATTTCAAATCTCACAGCAAAGTAGAGTCTTTCACAACTTACAAACATGGTTCGCACAATTTTCGTTACTGGGGCCAACCAAGGTACCTCGCTCAAAATCTTCTCTGCTCGACGCGCTAAGCACTGATTACCATACTCAGGTCTGGGTATGCACACTGTTAATCAGCTCGGGGCGACGTCCGACGTTATTGTTTTCATGGGTGAGCGCAATGCCCAACACCACGCTCTCAATGTGGATGATTCTGATCGAAATTTTAACTCAGGATCCCGCAAAATCGCGTCGGCAGAGGAGGCACTGGCGAAATTCGCAGCAGAAATCCACTCCTCGTCGGCAGTCGTTGCCGGTGCAGTTGGACCTTACTGATGCGGCTTCCATAAAGGCCGCACATGCGTTTGTGGCCGATTTCCTGCAAAAGAAGGGGATTTCGAGTCTTGATGTCCTCGTCAATAAGTGAGTTCACGTATCTAAACTCCCGCGCCGTCCTCCAGGTGAACCGCCAATGAAAACTCACGGGGAACCACAGCGCTGCCATCGTCGGGAAAGGATTTGAGGACACATTCGCGACGAACGTCTTCGGCACCGTCGCGGTTACGGAGGCCTTCCGTCCCCTCATCAGCAAGGGCGGTTCGATCCTGAACATCTCCAGTGGCCTCGGCTCGCTGGGTCTCACGAAACAAAGACACCCCCCCTCTTTCCCGCCTATGCGTCGTCCAAGTCTGCATTGAATATGCTGACGGTGCAGTGGTCCCTGGAGGAGGAGAAGAAGGGGTCTGGGATACGTGTGGTTTCGATATGCCCTGGTATGTGTTATTAAATCGGTGTTTGTGAGTCGGTTTTGTTGATCGCGTGCGCTAGGATACAACGCGACGAATTTGAATAACTATGCTGGGACGATGGCGCCTTCCGAGGGATGCAAGGTTATAGTTAAGACGGCGTTGGAGCAGAACGGGAAGACTCGTGTGTTCATACACAAGGATGGGGAGTACCCGTGGTAAAGACTTCTGTCTGGTCACAACAAATGAGACGTGTATCTTTTAGAGGAGCTGATTTCAAGCGGCCCGGTTGGTCTTCACCACCTGCCAATGCTGTTCTGAATCTTGGCACATACACATCTATTTAGCAAATTCAAGACCGTAATATCTGGGATCATCGAAATTCATTCTCGCGTAGATGTTATGAGTCCATCAGAAAGTTTGGGCGTTGAAAAGACTGGCATCAAAAGGTGGCCATCAAGACCGGCCGCTTCGGCCACTCTCAGTCGGACTTTCAAGTCCATCTTCTGTTGTTACCAAGTATTCTCACTCTTTCAGTTAATAGAGCCTGTATTCCTTCGCCTAGCATAATCAGCAGTATCAAAACGAATACAACATTGCTCCTAGGCGGGTGGGGGGAGTCGAACCCAGTTCAGCCTTTATAGGTCAGAAGCGAGAAGTATATGTACAGCACGGTCTACGCCCGCTTGCAGGTTTATCGGGGGTCTGGGATGTGTCTATTCAAGTTCCTCGAACACCTTGGCGTTGATCGAAAGTTTGAAAAGTTGAACCACAGTTCAATTTCCGACGCGGAGTTGAATGGGATACTTGAATAAATCACTGGAAAAATCCATGGCCTCCCAAATACCCCCTCGGTACTCAAATAATTCGGTCCCTTCCTTACACATTTATGTCGCAACCTTGCGTCACCTTCCGCAACCCTGCAGCACCCACACAGCCACACCACGTGCCTCGTTTCCTTTTACGGACCCAATCTCCTTGAAGACTGCCGCGCGCATACAATGCACAGGCGCTGAACGGGCTGCGCGCACACGTTGACTGTCGACTGCTACTTGCCTCTACTGGTGCTATTGAGAACTAGACTTGATTCGGCTTTCAAGGGCTTGGAGAGCTTGGATAACTTGACTGAACAGTGAATTGACTTGGGGACATCGACACGCTCGGGATGGCGCCGGGCGACCGCGCGAAGGCGGACCAGATTGCGTTCCACATCTACACCAAGTTGTTCCATGTCCTCTATGCAGCCCGCGCGTCCGACCAGGGACAAGGGACGGGGAAGACGGATAAGTGGGTTAGTGCTCCGTTATTCGTTATGTTTTGGGGAATGAAATAAGATTATACAAATGAAAAAAAAGGCCACGAATCTAGACGATCCTCATCTATTCTATCTCGAGTCCTCGTTTTCGAGCTCATGTGTTTCGCGCACGTTCTCAGCTAACCACTTCCTCCACCTCTCTGAGAAGATGATAATCGTTCTCAGGTAGCGAGATCTCACTCTGGTGGTCCCAGTTAACCGTCCCCGCCTTCTTCCCCCGGAGAGACTCCCCAATTTGATGGCAGGAGTCGAAGTCGATGATAACGGCGAGTCCGGTTTTGGTTAGGACGATGTTGCCCGGATTTATATCGTTCTACGTAACCCACAGGTAAGTTTAAGATAGATGAAGGATTTCGAAACTCGACGTCCGACTCACATGAGCATATCCGAGCGAATGAAGGTGGTCCAGACCTGAGCGAACATCCTTAATGACGGCAGCGGCGTTGAAAACTGAAGTTATCCTCGACAGCGGAGTCCAAGTTCATTTCGTGACGCTCGAAACAAAGGCCGGCAATAGAGTTTCCATCGAGAGTCGGCACATACCCCAGATACCGACAGATATTCGGGTGTGGATTCTGCCTCAGCTCTTCGCAAATCCGCATTTCGTCCGCCTGGTCGTCGGCGGGCCTACATTTTTCGGTATGTGTGGGATCATACATGATCGGCTCTGTTCTCTTGAAGAACACATTCGGGTCTGCGAGGGCTGTCGATGGCGCACGCGTCGCCGGCGCTCCAGGCGGAGGGAGCCTCGCGAGATAGTAGTCGCGGGGGACGAGGATCGCCTTTTGGAAAAGCTCAATATCCGCATTGGCGTCAGAGTTCCGTTCTTCTCGTCGGTAGTGGTAAAAGTCGCCATTCTGCTCCCAAAGCATCGCGGTAAACGCGAACTCTTCGGGATCTTTATCGAATCTCCAGACGTCTGAGGTTAGCGCGAGACGAGGTTCTGACACTGTCGAAAGCCTGAGAAACGGGGAGCTCGCATAGTGGAGGGGGTACCTTGACATTGGGATTGGCCCATTGGAGCTCGACGGGAGAGACAGCAGAGGGGTGGTTAAGGGGTGCGTGCACACTGCACGTTCAGTGCACGCCCTCATCAAACCGCCTAAATGTCTCGGCGGCCATCCCCGTGCCGAGTGATTCTCTTCGGCACGGTGACACTTGTGACAACTCTTGTCCTGAACCACCATGTCCTCAGGCCTTTCGTCCCCGATTCTTCCTCTGGAGTTGGAGAGACAAATTTTCGAGTTCTGCGCGCTTTCCCGGCCTGTATTTATCCCATCGCTCATGCTGGTTGCAAAGCGCGTTAACGAATGGTATGCTTTATCACTACCGAAAATTGAAGATCGTCTGCCAATTATTGTGATTCAGGGTTGAGCCTCTGCTTTGTCGGATCCTTATCCTGTGATGTAAACCCTTTGGATACGATCCCCCAGCCTCAGGCTTTTGAGTCCCTTATCTCACCGGCGTCGAGGATCTGTGCACCTTCATTCATGGTAGCCTCGGCACTATCCTCCCGCTTCTCGAATCCCTTCCCCTCAGCCGCTTCTATACCCCATGCAATTCGATGTCGCTCTCTCCTCTCCTCTTATTTATACGGTTGACGCACTTGAACCTAGGCACTGAATTCGGGGACGAAGAAGCCACCAGCGCCGCTCTCGCAGCGTTGCCGAAACTTACGCATCTGACGTTCGACAGCGAAGGTCTCCTCCTGGCCCATAAAATATTATCGCTGTCTCGGTCCCTAGCTGTACTTATTTACTTCGCATGACTGACGTCACCATGGAGGAACAAAGTCGGCCCGCAGCTCACCACAGACATACGGTTTGTGGTCATGGTCTCCGACATCTAGTGGGTCAACGAAGACTGGTTGGTGGGGGTTCAGGGAGACATGGATAACTGGAGTCGTGCCGACATTTTCGTGGCGAAGCGCCGAACTGGAGAGTTGAATCGTGAGTTTATGATCTGACTTGAAAGGAAAGGTATATCGCTGACCAGAATTCGTTGGCAGCACTAAATTATGTATTGAAAAATGCACAGTCTCACTGAATAAAACTGTCGCCTCGCGATTGTGGACATCCCCTGGATTCTTTGCTGTTCGCCCCACACAAAGCCGATTTAGCACGATCCCGTCTCACTACATTTCCGCCGCGCTCAAAATCCTCGTCTCGTTTAACCATGTGTGTACGTACGTTTTGAGGATTTGCCGCAACTCGTGAGTTCTTCCGCTTCCCAAAATATACACTGCATCGCCTTGCTGATGGATGGTTTGTGTCGCGCAGACAGACTGGCAGGTTCTATTGACCGACGGCCTGAGTACTACTGTCGCTAATAACCATGGAGTATTCCATGAAAAATGCCCACCAGCGAAGCGCCGCCAACTCTTCATCAGGGTCGCGCTACCATTGAATGGTGCGGACGACAGTTTTGGCTTGTACCTGTGTCAGCGATAGCCCTCCCATCAACAATTTGAACTTTAACGCAGACGGATACCTTGAATGCCGGTGGTCATTTGTAGCCCTTTCTTTCCAAATGGTTGTTTCTGGAATCTTATGTCCCGCCGACATCACTTTGACTGATGTTCCACTGAGAGACAAGCAGTTCTATCCGGCAGGTGCACTGAGCTAGTGAGTCCTTGGTGCTTGGCCATCGTTTCGTAGTACGAACTGATAAATGACCCGGGCTGTGCTCAGTTTGAACCGGATCTTCGCCTCATCAATAGAACCCATATACACACTGCGGTGGGTGTGGCGGATATCAGCGCATTCCCAGCATCGCAGCATCATCAAGGTCTTTAATTATGTCGGTGGGGCCGGTTTTCTCGGCAACATGAGTGGTGTCATGCGGAGTCATGCGTTAAACTTGGTGCATCCAACCCAGGTTTCCCTGGTGGTGTCCCTGGTGGCCAAGTCTCGTATCTCCCACAACACGGGGTCGAGGTCCATATTTTGGTAAACCACCAATCACCTCACTTCCGATGGAAGCTAAAACAACAGTCGTTTCATCTATCTGTTCTTAGCGTCTAACGTGGTTACGTGATGCCATACGGGATTATTCCCCGGGCGGTGTGCGACTATCTTGGCTCCTCACATATATGCTTGCAGCGCGTATGATGATCTGTCTCTCCTCCATCCGACCCGCGCGCACGCTAGTATGGATTATGTTGTCGACTCCGCAAAATTCGAGGACCACTGGACGACGATGTCGTTCACCGTCTCTGTAAACTCTGTAAGTCGGCCCCCATTCATTCTCAAAAAAATTGTCCCTGACACGATCTCAGACTGTGTTATTACTCTACGGTACGAGATTCCCCTCCTCCATGTCGTTGTGATATTGAGAAATTGAGACGTTGACAGCCCTCTATGTGGTTCTCTTCCTTTTCTCCATACACACCCTCCAGCGGCGCGTCCCCGGCCGTAAATTCCTCCTGAGCAGCGCGTGGATCATGTTCCTTCTCGCGACAGCTGGCACAATTATTGTCGTTTCGACGACGGCTATATCGATGCGGATGGTGTATCTTCTGGTGCAGGGTTACACTGACAGCCCTGCGCACCTTCTCCGCCTGTATCAATTCCTGGCTCTGGGGCAGGATATCATTCTTGCTATCAACAAGTGCGTTCCTCCAGTCTGGGAGCTGTATTTGGGCCTGACGGAAGTTGAACGATTCAGTTTGGTGACCGACCTTCTCTTCGTGCGCCTCGCCTCCTGTTCAAGTCGTAGTTCGGTTTCACTCACGTGGGAATAGCTATATCGATGCTATGTCATCTGGGGCGCCCGAAAGAGCGTCTTGGTGTTACCAGCCATTATGATTCTAACGACTGTGGGTGAGTCTTGTTATTCCTTACACTGGAGGCTTGGAATAATAATCCTGGCTTGGCTACACCAGCTGTGGGATGCATCAGTGGCCTCGGGTATTACGGGCTGGTCAAACTGAAGATCATCATTGATACGAGAGTGCCCTTCATCTTGGGAGCCAGCACGAATATCGTATTGATGTGCCTGACAGGTATGCACGAATTTGTATCCACTGAATTCCGTTTCCTCGGGGCTAAAGTAATACTCCCCAGCTGGCCGAATATGGTATATTCGGCGGGAGGTGCAAAATTTGACTGGCCAGCGGCCGCTACGCCAGAGGTATGGTATGGCGGTCGCGATAATGTGAGTATTTGGAGACTCCTCCGAAGCAGTGTATTTGACCCAAGACACAATCTTACAGACTAGAGTCCGGGATTCTCTACTGCCTCTGTGTGGTAATCTACGTCATCTCCATCTCTACAAAGCAGTCTTCCGTATTTGTGAGTAGACTGATTTCTGCGCCTTTTAACTGCTAAAATAAATACTAGGGCACGATCTTCAACGGCGTAGCGTGGGGCCTGGTGCAAGTAGGCGTTGTTAGTAGCCGCGTTTTCAACCTTCTCCCGATGACGTCTGACTCATTACCCCACAGAACATCGTGCCGACCCTCATCCTCGTGCGTGTTGGACTGGGACGCAGCACGGAGAATAGTCCCCCGGAGCTCAGCTTCCGGAGCAATACCACTGCGGATCTGAGTCGGCCGATTTTGTTTGCGCCGAAAGAGGGGGAAACACTTTCAGGACCGCTGCAGATAGAACTTGGGGATGCCCGTGGGTGGTGACTCTGGACATATTGAGATTTCGGAAGGGTTGGGAAAATTGGACGCTATGCGCAATAATAATGTAACGTATTCCACCCTGTATGAAAGCATAGATACCATATCCGCTTTTTCATATGAGTCCCTTCTGTGTGGGACTACTGTGCTTGGCGGAAATCCGAATTGATAATCAACCAGTATTGTCATGCTAATCGGTCTATCCGTAAATGAGAATTAACTCAACAACTCGCCCCAAGCCTATTATTGAAGTACAACGACGAAACAGTCGGTTCCACACCGTACTGGTAAAGTAAAGTAAACAGAGGCGGGTTCTTCATCATACATGGCTAAGGTTGGTCGAACGCAAGTCTGAGAAAATTTTCGATCATACCGATGATTCAAATCAAAAAAAACGCGATCACGTGGATGCCCTGACTCGCATGCCGCAGATGAATTGAACTGGATAAAGAATTAGAGCGCGGGAAAATATTTTGGACCTATTTCCCCGCAACGGCCGTGTATTCCACGCCACCAATCCATACCCTCTGTATATCCCGCGTCGCCGATATATTCGCGATTGGATCCCCCGAAATGAGGAGGAGGTCCGCGCGCATGCCGGGGGCGACCACGCCACGATCAAAAAGCAAATTGTGACGAGCTGCGAGCACAGTGGCCGAGCGCAAGGCTTCCACTGTAGAAAGCCCTGCCTGGACGAGAAGCTCGAGCTCTGTGTGGAGACTGCTTCCGAACGCGAGGGCGAATGGACTGGGGATGGCGTTGGCGTCTGTTCCAGCGAGAATTGGTACCTTTGCAGCGTTAAGGGCCCTGGCGCTGGCAGTGGCGACCGCGAATCCGTGCGCGCCATCTGGCCTTCCGCCAATATCGAATTGCAGAAATATGGAGAGAGTGGGCACTGAGACGGTGTTCTGCGCAAGGAAGCGGGAAATCAAGGACGAGTTGAGAGGGAAGTCGTTTGGTACGTGGTGTGACTGGTCCACCTGTGCCATCAAGGCGCTGTCTACGGCGGAGTAGTCGGCCGCATGGCATGCGACACGCACGTCCTTGGCATGCGCGGCGACGACGATGGCGTTCATTGTCTCCTGGCTCAGGGTGGGTGAGCCTACATCTTCGGCAGTCATTTTGATGATGGTCGCGCCAGCCTCCAGCTGTCTGGCGACGAAATCGGCTGCCTGAGAAGGGGAAGTTATGGTTTCGTTTAGGGGGACGCCAGTGCCCAGCAACGCATGTGTGCTGTTGGGTGCCACTGCACCCAGGGCCGCGAAGCGGATGTCGGTGAGGCCCGGGTGGTTCTGCAGCGAGTCACAGATATCGTATGGGAAGCAGCTCATCGCCATCGCAGTTGTTACGCCATACGAAGAAAAGTTCTCCAAGTGCTCAACAGATAGAGGGTGACTGTGAGCGTCAATGAGACCGCTAAGCAGAACACCGCCGTTTCCATCAACTACGATGGCTTCCGAGGCATAGGGAACGATGATTCCTCCTTCAATGAAGACGGTACTGAGTGGCAGGAGTTTCTCCCCATCGAAGACGCGAACATTGGTAATCGCGGTTTTCGCGGGAGCAGAAATCTGGCGGGTGACTGTGATTGCCTAAATAACCAGGAGCTATAGAGTGACAGAGAGCGCACCTCGTCTATCGTTATTTGAACGGGCGATTTCCAATACGTCGCTGTAGCTTATAGAATGTTCCGCATGAGGACAAGAGTGTCCTGGAAGTGCGAGGAGAAGAAATACGATGAAAGTGAGAGTGTTAAGCATTCTGAGTGTGCAGTTGGGATTTGCTGCTTGACTATAAGCTATATAATATATAACCTCGTCCTATCGATGTGCTCATCGTTCGCCGTTCTGCCGATGAAAATTTGACAAATTTGGATGACAGTTCGTTGAATCGTTTCTTGACCGTTTCGCTCAAAGTATTCGCAATGCTGACTGTCTTAGTTTAATTGTATTTTTCTGCTCGCACCTTCTGGAAAAGCGGGTCTCCATGCCCAGAAGTTTGAACGATCATTAGAGCTTATTAGCAGCTTTTAACCGAGACTTTGAACTTGGACTTTCTGCCGCCGTCGGCTGTCGTCGAAAGTATCCCGAGATTCTCCCACCCAAAGCTTCGTTGCCTCCAACAAACTGTCATTCAAATTTGTCAAATTCCTGGTACCGTGTTAGGTTCCAGGTCTCCCTCCGTAACAGGAGTTACCACGATCCACGCCCGCTTCACATCCTCAAGTACGAGTTGAGTACGAGTATTTCAGTGCTGCGGCTCAAACGCCGTAAGCTTTAACTTTGAGTACAGTACGGCTCAATTTTTGTTTTCACGGCTACCCACGGATGACCCGCCTCGCCTTCTCAGCTAACAATGATTTAATAGCGGCACCAAGGTCCAAAACGAATGGAATAAAAAAGTCCGAGTCATGTACGACAGGCGGGCGGGGGAGTCGAACCCGCTTGACAGCTCAGAGGCGAGAAGTGTATGCACACCACGGTCTACGCCCGCTTGCAGGTTTATCTGGGGACTGGGATGTGTCACTGCGCACTGGAAGTGGTTCTTCAGGCAAAGTTGAAGTTGAACCACAGTCCAATTTCCGACTTCGGAAGCGGAACATGGGATAAATAATTCACTGGAAAAATCCACGGCCTCCCAAATATCCCCTCGGTACTCAAATAGTTCGGTCCCTTCCTTACACATTTATGTCGCAACCCTGCGTCACTGCTCCTCACTTTCCGCAACCCTGCACAGACCCACACAGCCACACCACGTGCCTCGTTTCCATTTACGGGCCCGATCTCCTTGAGGACTGCGCGCATACAATGCACAGGCGCTGAACGGGCTGGGCTGCGCGCACACGTTGACTGTCGACTGCTACTTGCCTCTACTGGTGCTACTGGGAACTAGACTTGATTCGAGCGAACTAGAGGCTTTCTAGGGCTTGGAGAGCTTGGATAACTCGACTGAATTGACTTGGGGACATCAACACGCTCGGGATGGCGCCGGGCGACCGCGCAAAGGCGGACCAGATTGCATTCCACATCTACACCAAGTTGTTCCATGTCCTCTATGCGGCCCGCGCGTCCGACCAGGGACAAGGGACGGGGAAGACAGATAAGTGGGTTAGTGCTCCGTTACTTTACTTTCGTTATGTTTTGGGGAATGCTAACTGAACGCTGGACACCCAGTTCAACCTCGAGACGCCGCTCGCCCCACCCGCCGCGACGCCCACCCTCGAGCTCGACGCCTTCCGCGCACTGTGCACCGCTCCTCCGTCCTCACCACATTCGGCGCAGCTGGCCGTGCAGGTCCTCCTCGCCGTCCCGCCCCCGGCGGCGGCACCGCGCTCGTGCACACGCCGAGCGGGACGCGCATCGAGCCCGAGCCGCGATACGTGCTGCTGGAGGAGTGGATGCTTGCCCTTATCCCCTCCACTTCCACCTCTGCTTCTACTTCAGCGTCTACATCATCCGCGGCTTCGACCTCTACCGCATCGTCTACTGCGGGGTCGGGATCGACATCGAGTTCCGACACAAGTGTGGATGAAGACACCGCCGTCCTCCCGCCCACGATCTACAAGAACGCCATCCCGCTCTTCCGCGCGCTCTATGCGCTCCTGCGCAATCCTCCCCGCGTGGCGCGTCGTGCGCAAGCTTGCGGGGCGGCGGCCTGCTCATCCCGGTGTCCAAGAAGGGTTTGGCCAGGGAGGAGGACAGGGAGGCGGGGGAGGAGGGAGGCGAGGCTTGAAGGTCGTCGTGCGACTGCGGCCACCCGATTCGACTCGGCGACCACAAGGAGGCGGAAATGGCGATGAGACGACCCTCGCGTTCGGGGACTCGCCTGCGTTTGAGGCGGGCGTGGAGCCGTTGGCGACGAGCGGGCATACATTTCCGGGGGTGGGGGTTCCGGGGGGTGAGTGGTTTTCTTGGTTTCTTGCTTGCTTTCTTTGCCCTTCTCTATCGATTCCCCACTTTTGGACGGGGCGTATTCGTTTTTTGGGGGCGGATGTCGACCTCGTGCCCGTGCCCCAGTTCTCGGCTCTTCTATTTCGCCCCGGTTTCATGGGCGTCCTCTTGCTTTTCCTTGCTTTTAATTCCTTCCCGTCCCGCCCCTCCTTCCTGTCCCCACCCCCGCCTCGTCTTCCGTCCCTCCCATTCCATTCCTTCCCTCGCTCCTCTTCCCTTCTCACATCCCTGCGATTGCGATTACAATTACAACTGCGACTGCGATATCTGTCCATCTCTTCTTTTGGCGCTCATCTTTGGCGCTCATCGCATCGCATTCCTTGCCTCACCTTCTCTCGGTCGGCGCCTCTTCTCCCTCCTTTTCATTTCTTTCCTATCTCCGCCCTCCTTCCTTTCCTTTCCTCCCTTTCCCTCTCCTCCCATCTTATCCCCACCCCAACCGATCCCCGCACCCACTGCCGACCGATCGTGTTTCACCGCACAAAGCCTCGTGTCGTCGTTGCGTCATCGCAAGTCTCCGACAGGGGACGGGGACGGACGATCACCTGCCCTGCACTCGTACTCGCTTCCATTTCGCCTTCTTGCTTCTGCTGCTTCGCGGGGATCTTTGCCATCTTTGTCGTACTATTGCCGGGACGTGCGAGTCCACTGGTGCGGTGCCTTCCGCTGCTGGTGCGGTCCCACTGCAGGCCTGACTCACTCGTGCTTTCGCTATATTTGTTTCCTTTCCGACATACCTACCTTCTTGCCTCTTTCCTCTGCTTGCTTCATTCATTCCGATCCTCAACGACGAGAAACGATAACTAAACAAACTGTTCGTTGCATCACAGGCACGCTGGCGCTCTCCGCGACGTACCTCACCGCGCCTGCCTTCTCGCTCGAGTCGCTCGAAGCGCTGCTCTCGTCGCGCTTTGCGGTGCTCGATGCGCGGGGGCCGGCGCCGGCGCTAGCGCGGTTTTCGGACGGGGCTGGGCGGGGTGGGGAGTACGCGCCGCCGCGGTTTGGTGCGGGTGGAAGCGGGAGTAGCAGGCGGGAGTTTAGTGAGGGGGGGGAGCAGAAGGGAAAGGGAGGGGAGCAGCAGAGACGATGATGGAGACGCGTACACCCCCGGCCTTGTGTCGACGCGCGAATACACCCCCAGCCCGCGGAGCGGGAGCCGCCGCGAGCCGCTGGGGGAGTACGGCAGCTTCGGGCGGCGCACCTCCACCTCCTCTGGCTACCCGCTGCAGCAACAGGACGAAGACGAAGGGGAGGACGAGGAGTTCGTGCCGACGCTCGCGCGGAGGTCCATTACCACCTCGACTACGTCGTCTGCGGGGGGCATGGCGATGGGGTCGCCGGGCCGGTATAGCAGCCCGCTGCCGCCTGTCGGAGGGTCGGGAATGTCGGCGTCGCCGGGGCGGTATAACAGTCCGCTCCCGAACGTGTCGAGCTCGCCGGGGCGGTATAACAGTTCGCTCCCGCCTGTCTCGGGCTCGCCGGGGCGGTACACGAGCGCGCTTCGCCCGCGCGTCGACTCGCTGCGCAGCGTCAGTGCGAGCGGCGAGGCGGGCGGCGCGTATCCGGCGTCGCCGATCTACGGACAGCACCCGCATCGGACGATCAGCGAGTCGCGCGCGTCCTCGTCCTCCTCGTATCGCGACGTGCCCAGCCCCGGCCCCGGCTCGCGAAACGCGCCGTACCGCGACGCCCCCTCCGCGTCGCCCTCCTCGGCCTCGTCCGCGTCGTACAGGATGGGCGTGCACGTCGCCGCGGGGCCGGGGCAGCGGCGGGAATTCGCGCGGGGGCGAGGACGTGGTGGACCGCTTCGTGCTGCCGCGGAGCGGGGCGTCGTCGCTGTCGAGCACCATCACCACTGGCGCGGGGCCGGGGGTGCGGGGCAGCCCCGCGGGTGGGGGCGGGCCGTCCCCGCTTGCGCTTGCGATGGCGAGCGAGGCGCGAGAGGGACCGCGAGCGGGAGCGGGGGGTGCCTATCGGCGGCGGCGGCGGTACGCCCTCGAGCCTGGGCGGCGCGGCGGGGGGGTATGGTCCTGGTCCAGGGCCGGGCGCGGGCTCGAGTCTGCCGGGTGGGAGCGGGAGCAGCAGCAGCGCAGGGGCAGGCATCAGCGGCAGCCGCCCCATTGCGATCAACCCGTTCAAGAGCAACACGCTCAGCCGGAGCTCGCTTAGCGGGTCGCTGCTGCGCGGCGTCGGGGGTGGGGGTGTCGCGGGTAGCCCGGGGCGGGGGAGCGGGAGCGGGGCGACGAGCCCGATGGGGGTGGCGTTCCCTGCGTATGCGTCGCCGAGCCCCGCGCCGCCGCCGTCTGGAGAGAGCGGGAGCTTGAGTGGTGCGAATGCCGGTTCGGGTGCGAGCGGGAGTGGAGCGGGCGCAGGGGTGGGCATCCCTGTGACGCGCAAGCGCTACTCGAGCAGCTTCCCGCACCGGTACGCGGGCAGCGTCGGCAGCGGGGGGAGCGGCGAGAGCGGGAGCGTGGGCGTTGCGGGGAGCGGGCCCCCGCCGGGGTCTGTGCCGCGTGAAAGGACGGCGAGCATGCAGAGCCGCGGCGGAAGCCATAGTCGCGGCGGAAGTCGGAGTGGGAGCTTCGTGAGTGTTTCTTCCTCCCATCCTTCCACCCTCGTACTCTATTATAGTCTATTCCATTCTATCCCCCGTCCCGTCCTGCCATGAATCCCGATCTGATTGCTGTGTGCACCTCCAGCTCAAGTCGCCGGTGGACGCTGACACAGACGCGCAGCACGACGACATCTCGACGTTCGTCAAGGACATCGACGCCGCGCGACCGTTGCTCGGACGGTATCGCCAGCAGCAGGATGAGCCGCCCGGCCCCAGCCCCGACCCCGAGCTTGATGCGGACGACAGCACCGGCTCGAGCTCCCCCGGGACGAGTCGCGGCGGGACGGTGCGCGGGGCGGGGAGCACCGTCGCTACGCTGCGCACTGGAGGCACACTTGGCCCGAGCACACTTGGCCCGGGGGCGAGCGCCAGCACGGGTGCGCCGCCCGCGCAAGCGATGCTGACGAGCGTGGACGAGGTGGACGCGCGGCTGCGGAGCATGAACGAGGAGTTTATGCGGAGTCTTGTGGGGCTGGGCGGCGCAGGGCGGGGGCGTGGGTCGCCTGTGAGCCTGGGGAGTGGGAGTGGCCTCGCGGGTAGTGGGGCCGGGAGTGGCAGTGGCAGCGGGAGTGGGGGACAGGGCTCGGAGGAGGTGCTTGGGAGGCTGGAGTTTGGGTAGGCCGCGCTACCTGCCCATCCTTTGACCTTCGACCCTCTATTCCGAGCCGCCGTTTGTTTTTTGTTTCGTATCATCCATCTCGCGTTCTGTATATACCAACCACCACAACCACTACTCAACTGGCTCACCTATCTATCATCATCATGTGTATTTCTATGCTTGGCTCTCTTCACGCACTTTTTACGTTTCTGTTCATGCATTCACACTTTACATATCGTATTTGACATCTACTTATACCGTCCCGTAGCCCATTTAACGATCTAGAAACGCATTCTGTCTGTATGTATGCAATCAACTACTTTCGACGCGATGGGAAGCAGGAGCAGGTAGTATACAAGGGTGCGGCGAGACGCTTTGAAGGGACCAGATATATTCAGCGCTGCCAACAATTTTGGGTCAGCTACAAGTCGGCTACGCCCAGGTGCAAGTTATGCACGTACGATCTATCTCCCCAGTTCGCCGCTTTGCAACAAAAGCTTCAGCATCACCCCAGTAGTCTCTGCCGGTTTGTATTCGCGCATACCAATGATCCACGGTATTCCGGCGGGGCATCACCACGAATCGGACGTCGCGCGTAACCTGCGCGATGTCTGCGTGGGTCCAATGACACACCTTTGAATGCTCGAAGAATACTGGCACGCATAGTGACGGCGACAGCTCCAGTATCTTGTGGGACGCGCGGACGAACTCGAAGCCTTCGCCGCCAAACGACAGGTGCGTCAGCTTCGGGAGGGCTGCGAGGGCATCGCAGGTCGAGGCGACGTCGTCTTCATCGCCGCCCAGGTGCAAGTGCGTCAGGTTTGAGAAGAGGGGGTGCGTCGGTGGGAGCAGCGACTCGCAGGTGGCACACAGGCGTGTGAGAACGAGGGACACGATGGACGGGAGCCACTTGTCGTACGCGTCGAAGACGCAGAAGTCCTCCAGGTGGGTGCACATGGACAGGATCGCCAGCGTCTCCGGTTCGCAGCCGATGGTGGGCGACAACATCAAATGACGCACGGCGCTGAAGAACTCCGGCAGCTTGTCGCGGACGAGGGAGCACACCAGGTCGGGTTGAACCAGGGGAAGGGATCGTATCCGTCGTGATACCCCAGAACGAGGACGCAGTAAAGAAGAGGCTCAACCCTGCAAGAAGTTTAACAGACGCTAAGTCCCTAGGCCAAAATGGATCTTACCAGTCTTTGACGCGATGTGCAACCAGCATAAGTTTTGGAATACATACAGGCCGAGAGAGAGCGCTGAATTCGAAAATTTCTCTTTCGAGCTCGGGGGGAAGAACTGGCGAAGAAGAGGTCGAAGACATGAGCGGAAATGTAGAAATGCCTGGGAGCACGGCAAAACTTTACCAGAATGCTGGAAGAGAGGCATGGCGACCCGACGGTCCAGCGATGGGAAAATAAAATTTGCTGCGTGTCGGAGTGGCAGACGCGCCGCGCGCGATGATCAGTATCAGCCTTATAAGGCCCTTGTAAAGCCCAGCAATCTCTAGTTCCCTTGAATTCTAGTTCCCAGCAGTAGCAGTATATTGCGAAGGACGAAGGAAGCACAACATCGTGGTTCAGGACAAGCCGCGCCTATGACAACTTATGTTACATTTGGCCGGGTGTTACGTCACTTATGTATGTCGTGTGGTCTCTTCTCTCCAGCTTTCACTCGACATCGCTCGAGCTTTGGGCCTCGGAAAACTGCAGATCTGTTGCAGAGACAATCAATCCCTTGTCGCTCAACCTTTGTCGTTGCCTACTTAGCTGGCTCGTCGCTGCTCGCTACTTTTTGTTACTCGTTTTCGTCTAGTAAAGCGCTGCATCTACTGGGATTTCATCTGCTTGCAGTAATATCGCAAGAATTGGCAACATAGGCATCACAAATTTCCATTGTGAAGGAACACCGGGAAAGTCTCGGCTTCGTACTTCACTCAGCACTATCGGACCCTCACGCAAAATTCCAAGAAAGCCTCGTCTCCGAACTGTGCCGGCCTGCGGTCTCTATCAATGCCGCTCTCAAATAATCTACCACTGCACAGATATAACTCAAGGCTCTGCAAGTCAGTCTTCACATCTGGCCGACGCGACGCCCAAGATTTAGATCTCCAATTTCTCTACCCTGTCGGCTGTTTCCCTGCCACTCCTTGGATCGTGGCGAACATACTCCTTCTACGGTAAGGGTTTTCATCTCATTCAGCTGGATCTACTGCACCGCGTCGTTATCACAATGTAATACAACGCTCTCTGCTTTCTCTGCTCTCACGTGACTGCACCACCGCACCCTCTTTCCCTTCAAGCTCCACTGGCACCCGCGATGCTCCCTGCGGATGCCCCGGACTTCATTTCAGACCATGTACCGCTGCTCTTCCCGGTATCTCTGTCCGTCTTCCACCACGTCTCGCCCTTTACGTTGTAGCCGGCAGGGGCTCCCTCAGACTATCGCCATTGCATAAGGTGCCGTTCATCGACTCGTGAAAGCAAGCCTCACTCGGAATACAACACCACTGGCTGAATCCTCCTGCGTCTGCGGCATGTCCTCGTCACCGTCCTCTTGTCACCCCCATCCGCCATCGCACCCTCTTTCTTGTCAAGCTCGACCGACACCAGCACTGCTCCTTGCGGACACCCCGGGATCTTTTCTAGAACGTATCCCACTGCTCCTCCACCCGTCACCGTCAGTCCTTTCTCACGACAGCCGCCTTCTCCTCAAGCTCCACTGGCACTGCCGATGCTCCCTGCGGATGCCCCGGACTTTGTTCTCGAACATTTACCGCTGCTCCTCCCGGGATTTTTGTCCGTTTCCTCGCCATATCTCGCTCTTTACACGATGGCCGGCGGGCGCCTAGTCTCGGTCAGCAGCTTATCCCTGATTTCTTCCTGCGTTAATCTGCGGCGGATCCTGCTCGCGTTTGTACTCTCAGTCCCTGCCTACCCGACCTCGAGATGTCCTGTTTCGAGATTCGAGATCAAGGACACTGCTCTTGATCTGCTGGATTCCTGGTATGGCAGAAAACGCGGAGCCGCTCCTCAAATAATGGGCGCGGGGAGAGTGGGTGCTTGCACAGCAAGATTGGTGGCTGGGAATAGCGAGCTTGCAGTCAGCGAGTCATTCAGCGAGCGCTTCGGGGCGACGCGGTGATTGTCAGCGGCGGGCTCCACGCCACAGAGACTGGTTTAATATTATGACTTCTACTTACATGTGCTGAACTACAGAAATCAGAGCACCTTGAATCTCATTCCAGATCTGTTGCGAGATGGACCGCACGAAGTCCTTCCAATCAAGACTCTTGAGCCAGTGCACGGACTCGTAGTCCTTGGACAGCGCTCTGTACTTGATGCGCACCTCGAGGCCACGCGGATTGGGACCGACGAGGTCGCTCGCCTTTCCCTTCACGCTCACGCTGAGGATCTGGAAGCTGAGCGTCCGGAAGTCGTTAATCGCGTTCGCCAGCGCCTTTCCCGCTCTCTTGACACCCTCGTCCACCCATCCCAATGCCTCCTCAGCCACTTCAAGCGTCTGAACTAGTGCCTCCGCCTTCTTGACGAGCATCAACCCAATCTGGTAATCAAGTTCGCCGCCGAGGTTCCTGAGTTCTAGGTGCATCCGCTCGCGCAAATAGGGAACCGGAAGATCGTCTGGGTACAAGTTCGACGCGAGCTCTACTGCGACGTGCCCGACCGTCTCGAGCGCCCGGATAGGCGAGTCGAAAGCGTCCTCGATTAGGTTGAGGTCGTCCAGGTTCACGACCACGCGCTGGGGGATGGTCGCTAGTCGAAGATTCCCTTCATCCAGCCGGCCCAGCGGGGAAGATGCTTCAGGGCCTCTTCGCCCCCTTGCAGCTGTTGCGCCACTCTTTGTACCACCGGGTTCCTCCCCTTGTCCTCGCGTATCTGCGCCAGCTTCTTCTGCACCTCCTCACTGCGGAGCGTCAGAGGATCTCTCATCTGGCTCACCCGGCCGGCTTCGAGGTCGTTCCTCGTCCTCTGAAGCACCTCGTTGGCTGAGTTCCGGAGTTCTTGCACTGAATTTTTCGCTGCGTTGAGACCATTTGAGATTTCGGTCGTGATCGCCAGGATAATCTGCTCGAGCTCGGCGGCCAAGGCGTCGATAACCTTCTGTTCGAAGTAACCCTCGATCTCGAAGTCGAGTTGACCCAAGTCGTCCCAGCCATGCACGCTGCCAATCATCACGAACTTGACCTTGACGACGAGGAGGGTCGCCACCGAGGCGGAGAGTCAGGTCCAGTGAGAATATTGGGTTGGGGAAGCCCTGGAGCAGCAAGAAGACGGAAAACTCGCAGTTGAAGAACTCCACGGCTGCATCCACGAGGATCTTTTGCTCGCTTGCCATCATTGTTACCTCGAATTTGGCCTGTTCAGCGCCGGAGCTGCTCTTGACCTGGAGAGGTCCGACTCGGAAGGCATCCACCGCGCCTTTGAACTGAAATCCGTGCACGTAGACGGAACCCTCGAGGTGGACATGCTTTCCGAATAATACTCCATCGAATCCTCCCGCCAGTCCCGTGGGATAGAGCTTGCCATTGATCACTGCGTGCTTCTCAGCAAGAATGGAGGCGAGATGGAGCATAAACACGTACTGGTGGCGGTCGGACATAGGTAAAGCTCCATTGATTAATATGGAGCAAGTCCGGTTCAGGTAACGGGTACGGCGCTCCCTCCTCCTTGATCTCATTCGCAAAGAAGGTTGAGGTCTTGAACCGATCCATGGATTGAACCGATACATGGAAGAAACAACCTATGGTGATCACGGTCAGTTCTATTCAGCGCTGAACTATACTGTCGCCTACGCATGGGATCCGGGCTGACAATCATCAACATAGCCATTTTTGCCTTTCCAATCCAGAGCGCGCCACCAATCGTAACAAGAGGTTGTCCAGACGGAAGAGTGATTCCGATTTCGAGAAGAACGTCCAGCACTCGGACCTTGCGCCCCATTCCCAGTGGATTCTCCCAGTGGCCGAGCATCTTCCCCTTTCCGTTGACCTTAGTCCGGCTGACGTCTAGTCCGAGCTGGAAAATAAGCCCTTCGGGATGCTGTTGGAATGGTTTGATGACGGGGCTTGTGTTCACACTCAGTACACTCTGGTCGCCCGCAACTTTGATTGCCAACGAGAATCCTTCGGTGTACAGGTCATCCCGAATCTTGATTCCTGACATCGAGGCAACTCTAAGGCCCAAATCGAAGCTGTTCGGTGGCTGGTAGCCCGCCGAAAGAGTCAGCGCTGCGTCCTGAGAAGGTAGCAGGCCGTGAACGGCGTCGATTTGCACGGCTGCATAGATAGATACTCCTAGGGATGATAGGTCAGCTTTGGCTTGTGCGAGGTGTGTATAACTATACCTTTAGTGATTGAATCACCATTTCGCAGCCCCATGGACTGGACGATGTTCGGCGAAGGTTCTTTCGTCGCAGCGACAATTCTGCACTCCTGAAGAACAACATCGAAGAGTCGCCGGGAAGGTCGAATGCCCGAGCTAAGGACAGCGATCCGCGCAGGTTGCCCGCTGTGACGGAGAGCAGCCGGCAAGCAAGTCGGCGGCTAGTTCCGGCACACAAATCGGATAGAGAGAGATAGTTCAGAGAGTAAGCGGCGTAAGAGTATCGGATTCACTGGGGAATTAACTACAGACAACCGGGTATTTATAGTAAAACGGAACATAATATGAAATAAAAGGTAGAAACGGGAGTCAAGGAGTGGTGTGTGAATGTCAAGCAACAGTGTCGATGAAATAATTAAATGGGGTGATGGTGGTAAGGAAATAATGGAAATGCGCGCAGCGCACCGTTACAACCCGCGACGGCGAATCCCCATTCTCTTTGTTCACCGGCTCCGTCGCGGAACAAGTAAGCAGCAGCCGAGAACACCATCGTGCCGTGGCTAATCTCGCCCGTCACTGCAAGCAACGCCTGTCGGCCCTTGGGACCAAGCGAGACAGCAATGCCGCAGTTGTCGTCGCAGATCTCGAGTTTGTCGTTTGTAGCGCCCCAGGACCGCAAAATGGTCTTTCTGGATGACGATACTGGCGCTGTCGAGTTCGAAATCGTGGACGAGAAGTCCCGAAACTTCAAGACGGAAGCCCTGCTGGGATGAGACCGAAATCTCGAAGCTGCCGAGATAGAATTCAAATGGAGGAAGATTAAGGTCCTCTCCACGCAAGGCTTTGTAGTTGGAGTTGAGCGTCGTCCAGTCTGCGCGCTCGATCCGAGCAGAAACAGCAAACTTGTCCGCTGAGATATAACCGGTGAGGATAATTGCTATTTCTTCTGCTTGGAAAAGAGCGGAGACATCGAAGGCTGGCCGGAAAGGTCCCCCCAGGCTGACGCTACTGGTGAGTGTGACTTATGTCAGGTTAAACCCTTCGACCCCAAATGCGTCCATCCAAATGTCGCCCCTCAGAGTGGCGTATAACGAGGGGGCATCACCGAACTTGGTAATCTCGCAGTTGAGCTTCAGAGGCAAGGACTGCTTGGGAATGGTTATGTCGAGTGTTCCAAAGACGGTAAACCCAAAACCGACAGAGGACTTCTTCCAGTCACGACGCTCATAAGTGATCAGTCGCATGCCCACCTCCGTGAGCGCGACATGCTCGAAGAGCTCGAGGGCGCTGTCTTTCAATCGCCCAACCTGATGTGTGTCAATGAGTACGGTTCAGCTCGTCGGGCGACTTGACTTACAAGGATAAGAGAATTGATCTTAGGCCGAGTTGTCCACGATATGTCCCCATTTCCGAGGGAAAGCTGTGCCTCAAGTGTAACTGTAGGTGGGTGTTTCAACCCCAGAACGTTGGGCATGAACTGAAAAATGGCACCGGTCCCGTCCAAACGCCACTCCGCTGCCAGGCTCCATCTTACCGGACGGTCAGGGTCTACCAGGGCTGCCTGATGGTAGATTCGTAGAGACTGGAGATCAATGCCGTCCCAGTCGAGACGCCCGGCAATGGTTGACCTATCGCATCGAGAAAGCGCAGGGGATTGAGTTTGCCGTCGAGAGCAGCAATCTCGTAGACAGCTTGGACACCTGTGGAAGGGTCGATGTTGTTGGGGGAAACTCCTTTGAAGGAATAAACAGTGGCACGCATGCCGTCAAATTTAAAGCCGAGCGGTTGATTATAAGCTCGCGCCACGTAACCAGGAGGAGCAGGGCCATCGAGCGAAAGTGCTATTGGAACGGAGAACTGAACATTGGGGGACTCGAGTTTTGACTCCTCCTCGGAATTTGGTTCAACTCGGAGGATGGTCTGCTCTTCAATGATTGTCGTCGTATCTGCGGACCACGTCAACGGGGTTCCTCAGATACATTGACTGTGTTCGCACCTCGTTCATCAGTCATATGGAATGACTCTATGGCGGTAACCTGCTCGTCCCGCACTACGACAGGAACGAGGCTGCGGGGCCCGGACGTCTGCCAGATGACGTTGGTCGAGTCTTTGTCAAAGTGCAGCGTCGACAGCTGTAACGGACACGATCCTCTTGTTCAACCCCCTATCCCGTTTTAGTCACAATTACTTATCCAATCCTCAGTATATTTACACCGCGTTGCAAACGCCCCCACACTCCTTAATATACCCCCAGTCCACTTCGTTTATAGCGAACGCCCCCACTCATTCATCTCTGTTTCATTCGAACATCTCCTCAATCTATACAATCAGTATAACATACGTAAACACATGATTTGTATATAAGCCGTAGCGTAGATCGACAGACGTCGGTTAATCGATAACTTACGCCAGTTACCCCTCGTTCAACCACCTCAGTAACCGTGTGCCGGACCAGCCTCCAGCTCTCCGTCACATATTTTTAACTGCTCGCTTCGCGTCCCAGCTTAGTTGGACTCCCTCGGTCTGATCAACCGCCACCGCCACTTTGCTTCGATGCCACCTAAACCGACAACACTCTACGCTATGGATACCGGACGCCCAGCTACCCGTCAAGCGGTGCGCGCAGGGATAGCCCCCGCGCCACCACCCATTCGAGGTACGCCGAGCCGCTCTGTATCTCAAACCCACTCCCTGGATGGAGCACCCTCTACTAATGTACCCACCAAAACATCTCGCCCGGTCACCCCCGAGCTGAGCTTCAGCTCGGCGGTGTCGGGGAGACCTCCCTCTACGCCTGGCGGATCGGGAGACGGGTCTGGTAACACCAGCCCGGGGCTCGCTCACAGCGAGCCCGACATTATGTCCAATGTCCCGCCCCTCTCAAAGGACGTGGATTTCGGCCTCATCGCTCCTGACGAGGAGATCGATGAGGGTTGGACCCCCGTTACTCGTAGGACGGCGCGTACTCATAGTCCGCGACTGGTATCACCTGTAGAAAATAGTATTCTGCACTGGGTACTATTCGCGACACTCCCACCTCTGAGTCGACCCTTAACCAGGCCGAGGCCAATATGAGCAGTGAGGAGCTCATGAGGATGGCTGAGTGCCACCGTTTCTACGCTGATAGAGCCATTGCGGCAGCGAGACGTAAGGCTAGCAGTGGTCCGCCTGAGAAGGTGAAACCTACCTTCATAGGTTCCCCTGTGAGCCCTGCCGTCCCAAGCGGCAAAGGTTCTTCAAAAAACAAGGGTAAGGGACTCGACCCGCGCGATTTCGGCGCGGTCCCTTCCCTCATTGACTTCACGGAAGACAATTTGGCAGCCCAGCGAGAAGCGCTGGCAAACTTCAAAGAGATCAACTGTGTGATCAAGCAAGAGAGTGTGACGCCCAAGCGTGGGCTGTTCGACAATGCACCTCTCTTGGACTTGAGTGAATCCATATCTCTGTATGAGGAGATTCAGCACCCCTTTACCCACGAGGAAGGGGTTAGTGTTCCGTTCGATGATGTCTCAGCGCGCCCACCTAAAACCAAAGGTGTAATGAAGTCTGGCCAGACGACCGAGCAAGAGATTGCTGAGCTTGAAAGAAGGCTCAGTGAATTGAGACACCCGGAACCACAGAGACGTACCGAACATCTGCTTCCCAGCCAAGCGAAGCGTATAGTGCAGCAAAATATTCTCGATGCGACTTCACGTCGTTTCACTTCTTCAGCGAACACCGGAGAACCTGCGAAATCAATGACCCCTGGCCGAACTAGGCCTGGGGAATTTCTGGAGCAGGCGATCCGCGATACAGCCCGGGGTGGTGATACTCCCCCTTCGGATTCATCCAGCAGCTCGTCGAGTTCAGACCACGATTCTGAACTGGACAGCGGCGGTGATGCTGTCAGACGCCGCAAGAAGTCTACAAAGAATAAGAGGAGAATGCCTCACAGAATGTTACTGAAACCCATCCCACCCACCAAGTACGACGGGTCCGCAGACACCACTCTATTTTATCGCTGGTGTCGCGAATCTACTTCGTTTGTGCGGGTTGGCCGAGTTCCAGCTTCTGACCAACTATTCTTCTTGTCGTACTATTTGACTGGGAAGGCATTGGATTTCTACGAGCAAGTAGTTATCCGGAAACCAGCAACTTACACGCTCGAGAACTTCTTCCTTGACCTGTTTGACTTCTGCTTTCCCGCCGACTTCTGGAATAAGATGCGGGATCAATTGAACCGCTGCTACCAGAATGCGAAGCCCATTCTGGAGCATATCACCGCGTTTGAACAACTGTGGCATGTCGTTGGATTGCCTAATGACCAGGAAAAGGTGGTCAGATTCTGGCGCAGCTTGATGTAGACATCCAGCAGGAACTTTACTGGAAGGACCTTGATGCGGAGGTATCTCAGTGGGATGAGGTCATTCTCGCTGCTGAGTGCGCCGAAATCTGGTTGAAGCTGGACATTAAATCCAGGAACACTACTGCCAACACAGGCACATCCAACAATGCCTCTGGAAATAATAATTCTGGTGGTCGGAAAGACCGCTCAGGCTTCATTCCACGAGGAAGCGGAGGGCGTGGCCGAGGCACCGCTAGAGGAGGGTCGTTTATACGCACCTCTTCAGTGGGTTTCCAGGCAGGGTCTTCTCACCCCCCGCAACAAGGGAGCAGCCGGCCCTTCTAAACATAAACAAGGGAAAACTCCAGAGGAGAAACCCATGTCAGCCCAGAAACGCAACGAAATGCTGGCCGAGGGTCGCTGCTTTACCTGCAACGATGTAGGACACGGGTGTGTCCCTTACACAAAACTGACAACATGGGAGATGCCTTCCAGCGCCTGGAAATTCCCCCAGTCTCCAGCAATGCTGTGAGCAAGGGGAAATGGACAGTCTTCGCTCAAGTCGAACCAGAGGAGGACAAACCGGATGTCAGCCCGCTTATGAGCTCGCGAGGTTTGAATTCCCAAGGCAAAGGGGACATGGAAGGGGACGAGGAAATCTGGTATAACCAAAAGTCGAAGCGCAAACTTATCTTCTCGGATCTACCTGCTATGCCCTGAGCCCTGGAGCATGCTGACAAAGAATTTGGTCGACCCGTGCCTGGTTGGGCCTTTGGGGGACAACGGCACAGAGACTGGGTCGGCACCGCCTCCTCGGTGTGGATGTACCAAAGAGAGAAGGCCTGGCAACATTGTGTCGGTGAGAGATACTCTCCTCCCACCCCCCAGATGCAGAGCCCTGAACCTGAAGTCGCCATGATCCAATCAGCTCCCCTGTCAATGTCTGTGCACCAGGCTTCACTGAGCAAGGAATCTATTGTTTCCCTCAGCCCCGAAGAGGACAGCAAGATGGAGGACATTGAACCATACGAGACTGTGGGAAGGGTACAAACACCTGAGCCTGAAGCTGACTCTGGCTTGACCTATGTCCTCATCCCCAGCCACAGTTTCTCTTTTGCCACAGGAGATCTCAGATTGTGGCTCCAGCACCTCGGAATCGAGGCCCTCCTGACCAACATTGCGGGTATATATCAGCTTCTGCAGTCCAACTACCGAGTCAACTACCTCTTTGAAGTCCACAACATGAGGGACATCGAGATACTACGGTGAGCTGGAGAACAAAACACTTGAGTATCAGGGGCCTGATTCCTAAGCCACGATAGGTTCAAATGCGCTGTCATGGGCTAGCATTAATTTGGATTGGCTGCCATGCCGCCCCCAGAGAATTCTGAGCCCAGGAAGCCCAAACTACTGTCCTTCAAAAGGAACACGATACCTAGAGCTCTGCTTGAAGAGTGTCGAGCTCTCGCACCACTCGAGCCCTATCCGCCGACGCAAGGAACATCTAGATCTCCTACCCAACTCCACCAGTCCCAGCAACAATACTCACACTCCCCATCTCCTCATCCTAGGCAATGTGTGCGAAGACGAAGCCCTTCTCCTTGACTCTGGGAGCGATGCTTACCCCAGGGTGGAAGATTTGGACTGACTACCGGGAGACAAACTCCTTCCCTGCATTACCAGTGAGGATCTCCTCCTCCGTTCAGGAGAAGGACTCCTTCCCCTCCTTACTGGTGATCCCCGATGCGAGAGTCCTGACAGGATGATCAACCGCGCTTCGAACCCCTTCCCACTAGACAGAGCCCACTGATTCGGTCCCGCTATGGACCCCAAATTGAGGAAGGAGAACAGTCTTTAGTGAAACACTTAACAGACCCTGATGCGGCTACCAAAATCGAAAGAACGGCCACATGGACAGTTTGGGACTCAGAGCGATGTTCCCTACCCACAGCGCCCCGCATGGATCATATCTTGATGGACCAAGCGGGAGGTGTGCCTATAACGACCTCGACGATGCCGTTACTCCAACAGTTGACAGATCCCAAGAAGCCCTTGCTGGAACATCTACAACCAACCCAAGAAGTGGGAAAGCAGGTGTTAATGGAACAGATGGAGGTTGGACTACGAGAACAAGTTTCAGTGCAGAAAACCGCCACAGGCCACAGGTGCATGCATAATTGACTGAAGAAACATTTGGAGAGATTGATTCAATGGGAGGAAGAAATACAGTGTGAGAGGGATGAAGTCTGATGGACCGACACAGAAATCAACTGGTTCATTGATCAAGAGGAATTGCTGCCAATATGCGACAATGACGAAGACAAGGATCATATGGATGTGGACTAACGCCTCCACGCTAGGGGGTTCTGTGATACTGTGATATTATTCCTATGTACATAATTATGTGTAGTTGCTTACTAGTAGCGTGATCAGCAATAGTTTACCATTGTGTATGGGATTAGTAATACAATTACAACTTTACCCATGATCACCACGTTCCTCTGAAGAGAACACGGGTGAGCCGGTCCCTGTACACTCACTCTGGCTGGGCATCCAATGTCTGCCCATCTCTCCAGGTTACAGGAGCCCTACTGAGGGTAACACAGTTCCTACCCAGGGAACAGGCTAGAGTCCCACTTGCATGTGGACTCACCTTACTATCCAGCGAGAAGATCACAATAAGGATCATGATCGTGGTGAGGCTCCTATGGAGCCCCCAATCTTATTCCGTCTTGCGATGAGCTCAGCGCTGAAGCACAGAGGCTTCATATGTATTCTAGTGCTTATATTTATGCTTCAGATTCCCCTGCTAGTTTCTGTGCCCCATGCCGAGCTTAAGGTTGCCCTTACAGGGTCCACCGGACTACGAGATGGACTCAAGAGGATCCACATCCGACTGGGTGTGGAGGATTTGGGTTGTGGTGGACATGACACCTGCAATGTGTGCTCCTTGGTGAGTGCAGAATGCCAATTGGATGTCGTTACTTGTGGAGTTCCGAAGAGCTGCACTGTATTTTTGGCGGTTGAGGAGCTGAGAACAAACTTGTTGATCTCAAAGTCGGTTCTGCTCGGCAATTTTGGAAGAGATAATGGAAGTGTTGAAAGGTGCAAGACACTTAAAAGCTTGTTTGTTTTGCAGGCCCTGATGGCAAGTCCACGTCCAATGACTCTTCTACAGTGCAAGCCGGTGATTCCAAGAAGAAGAAGAAAAGGGCGGCGGGGGGAACAGAGGGAATTTCAGTGGATCCCCTGCTTAAACTTTGTCTTCTTCAACTTCGGAAAAAACCGTACGCCAAAGTCCTTGGTGCGGATGGCGAATTGCTCCCTGCTGAAAAAGCCTGTCGGACTGCCAAAAACCTCTGTGTGCATTGCAGAGGTAAAGACATCACAGCAACAAATGTCCTAAGAAGAAACCAGCTGCTGGACACACCACCACTACCAATTCGGTGTCCACGTCGGCTCCAGCTCCCACTACACAGTCGGGAAACTGAGTAGTGACTCTTGGAACTTTGTGTGACCCGAGGGTCGTGAAAATAGCCTCAATCGCACGGAATCCCTCTCACGACCCAATGCCTCTGCCCTTTCCGATCCGAAATCTTTATGCCCAATCTTATGATCTCCGCAGATCCAGTCAGACTTCCAAGCACTTGTTGACTCCGGTTCACCCAATTATTTCATAGACCCTGTCCTCTGTACCACCAATAATCTCACTCGTATTCTGATCCCTCCGCTCAGTCTCCGTCTCTTCGACAGATCTCCGGGAACTATGATTCCAAGAAAGTCCTCATGGACATTTCTTTCCCATCTGGGGACTCGACTCTGGTTGAATTATATGTCACACCTCTGGATTCTGCTTGCTCTGTTGTGCTTGGATACAATTGGCTGACCCGACACAATTCGTTGATTGACTGGGCATCTGGCCAAATCTTTTTCTGCTCACCTGGCTCTGCTATCCCTCCTTTGGCCTCAGCCGAAGTCCATCTGTCGGATTCCACCAACAACATTCCTCCCCCTGTGGAGCTATCTGTTGCTCCTCCAGTTGACACTAAACCCCCGTCAATCTCCTTCATAGGAGCAGCTGCCTTTTCTAGTGCACTCCATACTAGAGGCAGTCAACTTTATCGCCTAGGCCTCTCAGAGGTGTTAGGAAGGTCCTCCGACATTACACCTGCTCCAGACTTATCTGGGATTCTGTTGGAGTACCATGATTTTGCCTGATGTCTTCTCGGCCTCTGAGTCAGAAAAGTTAGCCCCTATCGGCCATATGATCTAAAGATCAACCTTGAGGACAGGCAGTCTCCACTGCCTGGCCCCATATATTCCCTCTCCCAGCTTGAGCTGTTGGCTCTCCGAGATTTCCTTGATAAGAACCTCAACAACAGGTTCACTTGACAGTCCTCGTCTCCCCACGGGGCTCCAATTCTTTTTGTCGAGAAGAAATCAGGCAAACTTTGGCTTTGCATGGACTTCTGGGCGTTAAATTGCATCAGCGGGAAGGACCAATATCCACTCCCCCTCATTTCCGACCTGCTGGACACCAGTTGGAGTGCGAAGGTCTTCACTAAAATTGACCTCAGCATGTCTATCACCTTGTTCAGATTGCCAATGGTGATGAGTGGAAAACCATGGGGCTCCAATTCTCTTTGTCAAGAAGAAATCAGGTGAACTTCGGCTTTGCATGGACTTCCGGGTGTTAATCACATCAGCCAGAAGGACCAATATCCAACCCCCCTCATTTCTGACCCACTGGACACCAGCTGGAGTGCGAAGGTTTTCACTAAAATTGACCTCAAGCATACCTATCACCTTGTTCAGATTGCCAACGGTGATGAGTGGAAAACCACCTTCCGAACTTGCTACAGCTCTTTTGAGTGGCTTGTCATGCCTGAGGGCCTGACCAACGCTCCTGCTGCTTTCCAGTGATTCATGAATGACCTCTTTTCAGACCTCCTCAATGTGAATGTTGTTGTATATCTGGACGACATCCTTATTTACTCCGAAAATCCGGCAGACCACTGACAACATGTATGTGAAGTGCTTCAGCGCCTTCAGAGTGCCGGGCTTTTCGCCTCACTCAACAAATGTGCATTCAGCGTCGAAACGGTGGAATTCCTGGGCTACATTCTTTCGCCCAACAGACTTTTGATGGATGAGTCCAAGGTCAAGGTTATTCAGGATTGGCTGGAACCCCAAAAAGTCAAGGATGTCCAGTCATTCCTTGGCTTTGCCAATTTCTATCAGCGCTTCATCACCAATTACTCAGACTGTGCTGCTAACTCGGCTTACCCAGAACTCCGAACATTGGGTGTGGTCTCCCGAGTGCCAAAAAGTGTTTGATATGCTTAAACTTGCTTTTACTTCGGCCCCGATTCTGACCCATTGGATCCCAGGTGCCTAGTTAAGTATTAATCTCGCTCTGAGCCATACACAACTGCTCTTCTACCCTTGGTTGCTCGACTTGCTTGCCTCCCAGCACAAAAAAACATGAAAGATGGATCCACTGGTTATCAAAGATCATCAAAATGGTATTTTGGTATTTGCTCTCCCAGACATCACTATCAAGCCTGCTGTTTGTTCTCCTATCATCAGCAGGAGCTTGTGCTCTGCTGCAGACCACCTGCAAATTATGTTTTTTTTATTTTGGTTTTCCCATGCAGCTTTACATGTTGAGATGAAGAAAATTAAGAAATGTCCAGAAAGCCAATAAGGGGCTCCTCTTTTGTGTAGTAACAGATAGGCCTCTTTGCTCTTGAAAGAGCCTGGTCAATGGTTGCCTTAAGTGATATATGGTGAAAATAAATAAATAAATAAAACTGAAACATATACAAGAGACTAGACTCAGAAATACATAAATATACGACAAAGATAGGTAAACGAGCAGGGCAGAAATGAAAAGAATGCAATCACATTGTAGCTGAAGGTAGATTGTCATGAATTATTTTTTTCACTTTTTCATCTTCCTGTGTTTCTTCCACTACTGAATGAACAGGTGCATGTGAAGTCACAAGCTCCAGCAGAGCTTTCTGATGAGCTTTCTCCACTGTTGAGAGCCTAGCATCAATTTGGGCTACATCCTTGGCCTGCAATGACCTGCTCAAACAATGGCCGAGCTTCCTCCCAAAATGCAATTGCTTCCGATGTACTACCTTGTCCCTCTGCAAGATCTCCTAGACGTATCATGCATTGTGCTCGGCTCTGGTGTATATCCATGTAGGTGAATCCTTCCAGAGCAACAATATAAGCATTGGTTGCAGTTTCTTCATCCTTGTTGGCAATGAACACATCCCCTAGAAATAGAAGTGCCTTGTGAAGTGCCAGCTTCTCTTTGGATTTGTAGGCATATGCACAGTATATTACTGGCCATCTGGATTGCCATGTTGAAGCTGGCCAAGCCCTGACATCAGCCAGCCTTTCCAAACGGAATGATTCAATCTCACTGGCTCTTCCCCCACTTTCCAGGAATTTGCTCTTTGCTGTATCAAACTTCTTCTCTCTAAGTTCTAGATCAGCCTGAGTTATGTTACAGTACACAATGTCCACTGAAAACCCAGTATGAGCGCTGAAAATCTTCCTGGCTTTATTCAGCTTATGATATACATCTTCTGCATCCCCACCAATCTTTGTGTCAATCTGTGCAATGTTGAGAAGTGCCATTGCATAAGAGACAGCATTTTGGTCAGGAGAGCTGGTTTCAACTATTTTGATGTAAATGTTTCTGGCTTGAGCATATTCTGATTTAAGGAGATAGTTCTCTGCTTGGCTCACAGTACTTGAATAATCAAGTGTCCCTCCTGACAAGCCACAAATACTAAGGATCTCTCTACATTTTTCAATTTGAGCCATGCTCTGCTTTAAGTCCCCAAGACGTGTGGAACATCTAGCTCCAGCCCAAAGGCCACATGCTTCCTGCCACAAATTTGCCGAGAGTTGAGATAATCTTTGCGCTTCAGAAGCATGCATTTGGGCAGTATTGTACTCTCCAATTCTATATTTGAGCTGAGCAATACTGAGCAAGACACTGCATTGCTCATTGGGGTCTTCACACAATTTTGACAAGTCTAATGCCTTGTGAAAAATAACATGGTTTGAGATGAATTGGATCTGTAGCGGAGGAAATAGAATCCTGCCATGTGATAGAATTGTGCTGGCATCAGGAGAGATGTATGAGACAACAGACTTGAAGAAAGAAGTGGACTTACATTCTAAATGAGGGTTCTTAACATGTTTGAAAAGAACTATTGCTTTAGATATTAATTGTTGGAGATCAAGACCAGGGGGGTGGGTGTATGACTTCAAAATCTCAATAGTAAATTGTATGTTGAGCTGGTCATCAAGCTCAGGCAACATAGGATGAATATAATTCATCAAAATTGTGAGATCACGCCCGGTGATTCGGTGGAAGGAGTTCAGGGATAGTATGCAGGAGATTGTATCTGTATGATCTGAGAGACTATCATCTAACCCTCGTTGCAGGACCTCTTGCAAATTCCTGAGATTTAGAGTGATTTGATTAATTACAGGCCGTAGCTGCTCTCCCTTATATGTCTGGTATAGCTCCAGAAGTGCATAGAAATGTCTGAGTACAGATTGTATAAGGGCCTTGGATGGTGGCAAGAACTGCTGTATATGTTCTCTTATAGGTACCAAGGAGCGAAGTTGTTTATTGCTGTCCTGATATGCAAGTGAGGTAGCTAGTAATGCAGCTTTGCAACTAAGAATGTTGGAGATTGGAAGATTGCCATGGGCCAGTTGTGCAGCAGATGAGTCCGTCAGGGAGGATTGAGAGGAGACTCAATAATTCCTTGCTGTTATGTGTGATTCGGGGACTTGAAAGAGAGAGTGTGATAGATGAATCCAAATTTGACTTTCGGTCATAGCCTACAGAAAGCAGTGCTGTTTTCTCTGTTTTCCACCGTGTCAAGACATTTGACAAGCCCTCATAGTCAGACAAATGGGCAATGAGATCCACTGCAAGAGGCATGTTATCTGTGAATCCGAGGATTTGATTTACATCCTCAGCTGCATAGACATTATCTGTAATATCCATGAAGGTTTGTTGTGCAGCTTCATCTGACAAAGGTTCCAAGGGTAATAAAAATGGGTGGGTCCAATGAACTTTGGCAGGCCTCTCAGCCCCTCGCATTGTGATCTGTTTGATATTAGCACACAAAATTGAATTCACTAAAGGACATACTATCAGTGTGAGATGTTCCACATCTGTAAGCAGAGAAAGAAATTCTTCAATTCCACCTCGAGATTGTATTGGATCCCACACAGTTTCCTAGGTTGTCCAGAATTAGAAGCAAGGATGGTGCCCTGGAAAAATACTGGACAACAGCTTTGGTAAGATCTTTGCCAGGATCCAGTCCAATATGTAATCCAATAAGTGCAGCAAGTTCAATGCTGGTAGGTTGCAGATTCTGCACTGACAAAGAATCTGCTATTCAAATTTTGCGAAGTCTCTGGATGGTGGAGGACTGCTCTGGCAAGGCTTGTCTTCCCCATTCCACCACCTCCAAGAATGGCTATTCTGGCTGGCTGCTGAGCAATCATTTTCATGATATGGTCCAGCTCTGATTCCCGACCATAGAAAGATCTTGGGCTTGGAAGGCAACATTGAGAATGAGTTGGAACTTGGAGGAAAGTGTAAGTGTACATTCTTCAGTAAACCTTCTTTATGTATACCTATTTTTCAAGTCATTGGTGCCCAGATAAACCTGGTTCCAATTTATTTGGTGTGGAAGTGGTTGACTATGCACATACTGATGACCCATCTGAGCTTGTGCTGGTATCAGACAGTGTTTGAATCAATTCAAGCAACTCTTCATGCATGGTCTTGGCTGTCTTCTTCATTTCACCAATGTCATATGCCATTGCAAGCCTGGTATTAATCTGAGAGCAGTGAATCAATCTCCTGCAAGAGAATTTAAATAGTGCATACTGCAAAGACTTCAACAGCTTGGTCCAACCCCACATGACAATCTTTGAGTAGGTTCTGCATCTCATTATTACGAAACAGGTATTTGATCTTGCTCCTATCTTGCTGTGCTTCAACAAATGTATATATCTTGCGAAGAGTCCTACAGAGGAATTATGATCACAGGCTTTTTTGTGAATACATACAACTTGCCCCATGAACTTCCCAATGTGATCCAGCATTGCAGGATCTAGGGAGCCAGCTGTTTCAGACTTGAGATAAAGATTGATGATTGCATATAGGACTTGGTGAATGTTCTCCATCAGCTGAGCACACTGATTTTTATTGTGTTTCACATTCTATAGCATTGTATTAGTTACTTGAATATGTGCATATCTTGAAAACTTCCTACCTGAACTATACTAATCAAGGTTTCAACAGTGTTGGAGATGGCTGGATGAATGGAGGGCCAAATGCATCATTGAGCTCCTTGAGAAGTGTTATGGTAGGTGTCAGATAAGCTACAATATTGTTGAGGTGAATTTCTGTCGCAGTGGGCTGGTGGGGCATTTTGAGATGGGGGATCAAACAACCCAAAGTCTGCATGCTTATATGTAGCTGCTCAGGCTGTGCTCTTCCATTCATGGGAAACACAACAGTCAAAATACCCTATTACGCATCTTGTTCATCTTGTTGATCAGCCCACTCATCTCCATCACATCTACTTCTGCTTCTTCATACTAGTAGTACCTGTATCTGTATCTCCTTCTACTCCATATGATTCGCAGTATGGGTGGGCAAAAAAAATGTATTCAATCAATTTGCGATGTACGCACAGGAGCTGTACAGAATCAGTGCATGTGTACCATCACACACGGTTCCGATCCCAAGATCTCACCAATTCTGTGTGTCCGCTGGATGATGTAAGGTGCGCGTCACAACATGGACCGCGCTCATAAGGCCGTGAGTTGGCGTGGGCAGCGTGCAGCAAGTTGGGAAAGACCCATGCACCCGTGCCCAGACACAGCAGGCGTATGAAACCGACACTCATGTCCATGCCTGTACATACAACCACCAATACAGCGCGCAGGGCATCGGAGTCGAGGGCGTGCAAAGCGACTTGGGCAGCATTTTAGTTAGTTGGTAGTTGCAACTTGTAGAGCTGAAGCAGGGTGCTGGCCGGGAAGGCGAGAGCGCGGCCGTGCACTTGCGTGCGAGATCTGACTAGTATTAGGAGGGAATAGGCATGTCGGGCCGAATTTGTAGCTGTGGCAGCTGGCTTGAGTTTGAAGGACCCGACATGCATGTCGGCGAATTGAGTCGGGACAGCACTGTGCTGCGTGTGCTGTCAGAGAAGTCGTAAGCCGGGAGGAGAGGTGTGTGTCTGCGCACTGTATTGCTGCGTGCAGTCGTGAGTGAGAAAATCATAAACAGGTGAGAAACGGCATACCTGTCTTGCTGTAGAGCTGATGTCCCGATGCAGCACATAGCGGTGCGCAGCATGTCTACGCCCGTCTTCTCAAGACCTCCAGGGACCTAGGCGGGATGCAGCGCTCAGGCTTGAGGTATGCTGATTTTTGCAGTGGCAAAGGACTGTTGATGAGGAGCTAGTCATTGGCCCAATCCAAGAGGGGCGCCCATCTTTTGCCGGGACTGGGGACGCACGGGTCGGTGATTTCTAGTTGTCTGGGGTAGTTGTACTTGAGGTGGGTGCGAAGAGGGAGACATGTCGGGAGACTTGGTGGATACAGAGCGTGAGCAATGGAACACGCTGCCGTCCGCTGCGTCGGAGTTAGTCGGCGGGTGCGTGCTGGGCGCGATGCGGCATTTGCGCTCGCTGGCAGGATACGTGTTGGACAGGTACCGGGTGAGCGAAAGCAGGTCAGTACGAGCTAGCGGTGACACGGGAGGATGCAAGAGCAGAGCAGGCAGGAGGACCATGGGAACACGGAGCAGATGCGGAATGCGGAGACGGGTGCGCCGCATACGGTGTATATGTGCAATTTGGTGCTGTTTATGCTTACGGGCGACAAAGGCGAGGGCCAGGCAAAGTACACACTGAAGGCAGATGCAGAGGGCGGGACATGCATGGATGGATAAATAGATAGACATACATGTACAAGAAAAGACGAGTCAGTTTTTATTTCGAAAGATTTTGGGAGTGTAGGTGCGCAAAGGCTGTGTTGGGTCATTGGCTTTATAAGCTCAGAATCTGGCCGTCTTCATGCTTGCAAGTTAAAATCGGCATAGGATAGATTGTGGGCAAGAGATACAAGTAAATCGGCACATGCAACTCAGAGGTCCTTAGACACTGTTGACTCGCTCAATAAACGAAGAATGCAGCAGAGGCGGCAGAAAACATACATAGAGATGGGAGGGGTGGTACCTGTGTTGGGAGCATAGGTGTCTGTCGCTGGTGGGAACCAGAGAAAGTGTCCCAAATCAACCGTGAATAATCGAAATAAAAAAAGACGGAAGGCAAAAGAAATAGAGAACGAACCTTTATGAGGGACACAAAGTACGCTATCTTTATGGAGAGGAGACGTCGTCCGTCCATTTCCTCAGCGCTTAACACGTACTCGACCTCCACCTCGAAGGCCAAAACCGTGAGGAGCAGCGAGGCTGCGATATAATAAGGTCCCCCAAGTTCGCCCGTGTTTCCGGCGGGTATGTGGCTATGGGGAGGGCCGGGATCAAGATATGGAGGGGTCGCACGATTGGCTTAATAACGCCAGCCGCGGCTATGCCCGTCACGAATTCTGGCCATGATGGATTCAGCTTGCTTGCCTCTCCGGCGATGACAAGCAACACATACCGAGCTCCAGCTGGACGACAAAACAGTGGCATGTCGTGGAATCATTTCCATCCCGCAAAGATAGCTGCATGCAACAAGAGCCTAAGAATGGCCATCGTGAGCCCTACGCCGTCCACGGAGAAGAGTGGGGGAAAGAGAAGCGAGCCCGCAATGGAAAGAATGCAATTGAGGCGATTCTGCGCCAAGGTGGCGGCAAGAAGAATTTACTGCAGGCAGTGCGGTAATATCAAATGTCTGGCTTGCTGCATTTGCAGAATTCAGTAGCAAATTCAATCCCCATCTTCATGGTAGGTATATTGTCCCGTTAAGAAACAACCCCACGAGCGACCCAGCCATTGCTACTAGCTAGTTGTCCGCGTGGTGTAGGCGTAGACTTGAGGGGACCGAGAGTCGGCACCGGGGCTGCGAGGTGGGGTGTCGTGCGAGGAGACGCATCGGCAGGCATCGTGTGTGCAGGGGCGTGAGCAATGAGGACGGTCGATTCCGCCGCGGGTACGCGTACGCGCGACACGCGCCGATGCGCGGCATTTGCGCTCGCTGACGAAATACGCGTGTCTGGTAGGAGTTGGGCGAGCGGAAACGGGCAAGCAGCGACGCAGGAGCCGTAGGGACTTAAGGAGGATGCAGGAGCAGAGCAAGCGTCAAGAGTATAGGTACGTAACTTGGATTGCTCCTTTCGTCTTACCACCACCTTGACCTCATTTCGCGTTATCATGCCCACCGAACGTGGGTCTAGCGAATACAAGGTCTACAATGACCAGGAACCTGAGCGCGAATCTCTGTTGCCTTCTAGCAGCGGTCCACAGCAAGAACGCTATGCCTCGCACTCATGCTACTCTAAACCGCGATTCGGCGTCAACCACCTCCTTACTGCTTTTGTCGCTGGAACCCTTGCCTGTTTCCTAGCTCAATACGCTATCTGCGGCTCAAGCTGCTTCTCGTATCGTGAGGCTACTCCCGAGACAGCACCGACAGACGTCCAAGCTCTGGCGTCCCCCTGGGCCGGGTCAACCGAGCGACACAACTTCCCCCCCGCAAATCCCCACGAATGCGTTCCCATCTTTGTTCCCGACCAGCGTCGGCTACGCGGGGAAGACCCCCACTGGCGCCGAGGCCGCTATTGTCGCCACCGCACCTTCGTACCCGCTACACACTGCTTCCCCGCAGCTCGTCGCGCCCGCCGCCCGGTGCCCCGAAGGGCAAGCTTCCCAAGGAGCCCTTCGACCTCTTCAAGAAGTGGGGCAACTTGTCTCCCTGGTACAGCGTCCCGCGCACCGCGTTTGGGGTCGACTCGGGCCCTGAGACGCCGCCGACGTGCCGCGTGACTGGGCTGCACTTATTGCATCGTCATGGGGCGCGGTACCCGACTGCGTATGGTGGGTGGTGTTGGTACAGGTATTTAAATCTCTAACGACACGCAGCCTCGTATGGTGGCCCTGCCAATTTTTCCAGCCGGCTGCACGCCGTGGCGGACAAGTGGAATGCCAGCGGGGAGCTGGAGTTTATGAACGAGTGGTACGATTTTCCTATCTTGACACGATGCACGTTAGCTAAGGGGTTGCAGGACGTACAAGCTCGGCGAAGAAAGTACGTGCACTCTGTCCACAGTTCTTACTTCTGCTGACGAGTCGGTAGTTCCTAACGCCGTTCGGACGGCAGCAGCTCTGTAGGTGTTTATCTGCTCTATAATATTGTGTGTTGACCGCGATACAGTCGACTTGGGAATCTCGACACGGCTTAAATATGGGTTTTTGCTCAAGGTACGTATTCCAGTTCTCCATTAGATCGGACATGGACGAGGCTGTATGCTCGTCGCACCCCTCGTCGTTTTTTCTTTGCTCGCCCCTGCTTGATTTATTTGTCAATGCTCACCTCACTCGCAGAACTTCACCGAGTCCAACACGATTCCCGTGTTCCGCACCGAGTCGCAGTACGCCGGCTCTCCTTCTTTCAATCGAACTTATGTATACTCACCACCGTTGCGCGCAGAGACCGCATGCTCGCGTCCGCGATGAACTTTGCGATCGGGTTCTTCGGGTACCCGTTCGAGGGGCAGTACCAGCAGAGTATCACGATTGAAGGCTGGCGGGGTGCGTCGTGTCCCTTTCCTCTATCTTGCCTCTCATCTCTTATCGAATTTCATCTACCCTCACCAACTCATCTCACAGTTCAACAACACCCTCGCGCCGTACAAGACCTGCCCGAACGCCAACGACCCCCTTAAGGCCGACCGCGGGCGTGCCAAGGTCGCGCAGTGGGCGGCCGTGTACCTCGCGGGCGCGGTGGGGCGGCTGCGGCCGCTGATTAAGGGATACGAGCTGCAGGTGGAGGACGTGTATGTGCTGCAGCAGTTGTGTGCAGTATGAGGTGCGTTGTGTCTCTGCTTCACTTGCACTGTGACCGCAACCTGCGCGCTAACGCACCGCACCCAGACCGTCGCGCTGGGGTACTCCAAGTTCTGCGAGCTGTTCACGGAGGAGGAGTGGGATGGGTTCGACTATTCGCTTGATTTGTTTTTCTGGTGTGTAACGTTTTTCCCCGTCCTTCGATTCCTGCTATCGTGTTCAGCCCTGACGAATTCACCCCCGCACACAGGTACAACTCCGCCTTCGGCTTCGCCCTCGGGCGGCCGCTCGGGATTGGGTACGTGCAGGAGCTCGTCGCGCGGCTCACGCACACGCCGATCGCGACGCATAACTCGAGCACGAACGGGACGCTAAACGACGATCCGACGACGTTCCCGCTGGGGCAGAGTCTGTATGTGGATGCGACACATGAGGTGGTGGTATTGCAGGGTGCGTGTTCCATCTTTGTGATTGAGTGAGGTGACTGACTGACGGATGCAGTCCTCACCGCGCTCGGCCTGTCGACGCTCGCGGCGGAGGGCACCCTTCCAGCGGACCATATCCCGCAGAATCGCACGTTCAGATCTCGTGAGCTCGCGCCGTTTGCGACGAATGTGCACTTTCAGCGTGCGTCCCCTTCCCTTCTCCTTCCTCGCCTCACAAACTAACACACCGTTAACTTAACTTCAGTCCTCTCGTGCACCTCCCTCCCCGGCCCGCAGATCCGCGTGATCGTCAACGACGGCGTCGTCCCGCTCACGGGCCTCGCCGGGTGCGGTGCGCAGAAGGACGGAATGTGCAGTGTGGAGGCGTTTGTGGAGGCGCAGCGGGAGAATATTGGGAAGACGGACTGGGAGTGGGCGTGTCATGGGGACTGGGACGTTCCGGAGGAGTGGGAGACGACGACGGGGGAGCCGCCGGCGCGGGGGGCGTAGAGGAAACGGCATTTCTCGGTATTCATACTACGCATTCAAGAATTCGATCACGTAGACTATCTGCAATAATGTGTTCTGTCCTCCCTCACCGCCTCCGAGCCAGGCGAGCCGGGTCGTTTCGACTGATTCTGAAACGGTCATTCGTGTCTCGTGCTCTCAGCGTCAGCACCATACATTAAATTCGGTCTTAGTCCTCGAGTCTCTTAGCGTACAGGCAATATACTAGTCTTGAAATTTTTGGACCATTTCCGTCACGTAACCTTTGTGTATCGATCACGTCAAGTCCACACACTTTTCGGAACGCTCAGGATGAGCACCACCACGGAGCAGCAGGCCGCCGCCGCGCCACCACAGGAAATCCCCAAAGTCGCGGAGCTCGGGACGACCAGCGGACCCCTCAAGAGCGCGGCGTTCTTCATCGGCGCGTATTGCAAGGAATACAATGGTACTTGACGCTGTCCGTGTCAGAGGAACGCACGCTGACCTGACGCCCGCGGCGCACAGAGGACTTCATGCTCTGCAAGGCGGAGAGCCGCGATCCGGGCCACTGTCTGAAGGAGGGCCGCCGCGTGACGCGGTGTGCGACTGATTTGTGCGTTGTCGTGTCGTTGCGTCGTTCGATATAGACGGTGAATGTTGGACAGGATCACGAAAATGCGAGAGAACTGCCTGGCACAGTTCGAGGCGCATTGGGGCTGTCTCGAGCAGAATAACCAGGTGGGTGTGGTAACGCGTGCAGCTGCGCGCATGAATCAATTCACTCCCGTCGTGCTGATGATGATTACTGGAATTTAGCAATACTACCGCTGCCGCACGCAGGAGCGCCCGCTCAACACATGCATGTTTGAGAAACTCGTACGTCCGCGACCCGCCCCTTCCTTCCGTTTCTTACTGCTGTCTGTGTCTTGTCTGGCATAGGGCCTGGTGAAGGTGATTCCTGGGACGCCAGAGGGCCAGAAACAAATACACGAGATCGAGAACACGACGCTTAAGCGACAGCAAAAGTGATTAATCCTCGTTCGACGCGTTAGATGTGGCTTTGTATACAAAATAAATTGAATAATCGTGAATCTTCGCGACGTTCAACGTTCTTTTCCATCCCGTTCCGCAAGCTCTAGCCTGGTGACCGACGACCCAATTTCTCTCGTGGATATCCGTCACTACATGAAACTCGGTCGGCCATTGACTCGTCTGGTGCGGATCCGAACTTTTGAAATCGTCGACTCTTTCTCCATCGGTCATCTCTTCTGTATGCGCGTTCGCATCGAGTCGCTCATCGAGCATGGCGGATTCGGTTTGTTTCCGAACATCTATTGTTTATTTTTTCTCGAGATAATACTTACATTTTAGGTCGGGTGTATGTGGCTGAAGCAACGGACTCAGAGGTTCTTCCAGCCGGATACAAGCTCGCTGCCAAAAAAGTGCACATCACGAAGCACGTCAAGACTCCGATGCTGCAGCACGAAGCTGCTGCCTTATTGATGCTCCGTGATATGCACATCCAGTATTTTATCGCTCCTGGTCAGTCATTCATTTCGTTGTATAGTAATGTGCACTCACAATACACCATACACATCAGGTCACGAAAGCGTTCCCGACGTTCATTGCTGGGACCGCAGTCAATATTACGAGTACATGCTACTCGGCTCGTCGGTCAAAATATTCTCCAAATCTGAATCGGCACCAACACTGCGTAACCTCGTCGCGATAGCATGCCAAATGGTGCCCTGCTTCCCGTTCACTTGACTTACTTGATTAATAATATTCACATTCCTTAGCTCGATGCGGTAGCCCACGTCCACCGACACCAACTCATCCACGGTGACATCAAACCCAGCAATATCCTCTTCGGCCCTGGTGGACCCGACTCCCCCGTGGGACGCGTCTATCTCATCGACTATCGACTATGGCCTCGCGAAGTGGTACGTCGGCCCCACGACGTCGAAACACATCCCAGAGGGCCCGATCCCCGCTCTGCGCGGCACAGCGACGTACGCAAGCTTGCACGTCCATTATCATCGCAGTGAGTCCCGTTCTCCTCCGCTCCAGCTTCAATTGATGATGGATGCCTCGCGCAGAGACGACCTCGAGTCCCTCGCGTATTCTGTCCCGCAGCTGCTCGCGGGTCTCTGCCGTGGCAAGACGCCAAAAGCGCAGATCTGGCGCTAGGAAAGGGCTCATGGACTAGCTCGGCGCTCTGCGGGGCTTATCTCCCAGTCTTCGGCGCGTTTCTGGAATACGTGCGCGGGATGCAGTTCGATGAAGAGCCGGACTACGAGCGTTGGAGAGATCGGTTTCGTTCTTTGGTGTCCGACAGGAAGGAGCCACTGTTGTACGACCCTTCCGGCACAACTGCCTCTGGTCGGATCGATTATGGGCTGTGACGGTCCTTTCAATACGTCTCGCTCCCCCCCTCCTCCATCTCAAGCGGGCGACGACTCGTTACCGGACAGCGACGACTGGTGGTGTCCCACCTCATCTTGGCCAGCGCCCGAGAGAGTCGAAGTCGAGGATCTGTTAGGTGATGAGCAGGGGATAGTGGCGGGTGCTTTGGAGAAGTTTGACGAGCCTCCGAGCCATATTTGCATCGTTGTGGGGACCATGTTGAAGCTTGTGCGAACACATAGATCGTTTACATATACATTATCGATCTACTGCTACGTAGTTCTTGTCCTTGGTTCCAACGTGAATTTTCATGCCTGCATGCGCGATCCTGGAGAGGTGCCCGCCGATCGTATTCAATTGGGGAATGGCTTCAGGAAGCCCGCTGTCGTATGTGCTGTCCAGGAAGGGATTCGTGGCCCAGACAAGGCTGAACGACCGCAGGTGGGATTCTGCGTATAAGAATCGGACGAGCGCGTAGTAGTGTGATTCGAAGTCGCACGACACGGCTTGCAACTGGAGGGAGCGGAGGTTCGGGAACACCGAACGAGTGAGAATGCTGTCGCCCTGGCCCTCGGAGGGGAAGAGGGACGACATAGCGCGTGTCGACGGGCCATGGAACTGGATAGTCTCGAGTGTGCGGTTCATGTGGCCTACACATTGGCCCAGACCTTCGAAATGGCGATCGTCTGCAGGAATGCGGAGGGAGACCAAGGGCGGCGAGGACCGCATTAGAAATGGCTCAAATGTGCGTTCCTAAATCATATTCTGAGCCGTCTTCAGTCGAATCTGAAGCGTCCGCGAGATCCAGATATTGTAAAGCAGGGAGAGTGAGGTATGGAAGAAGCCCCACAGATTTCAGAGTGAGGGATCTCAAGCCGGGAATGAGTTACTGGTGCCAAATCCTCCTCGAGATAGTCGAGATAGCATGATAATTCGGCTGAGGTTCAAGGCAGTGCTGAACAGAGCCAGACCGAAGATCGGGCCATCGTATTTTGTCAGCTGCCCCCACGGAAGGGCGACTCGAAGGTTGAGTCTGGACATAGGGTTTTCCCATATCTCTGGGTCTGAGATGGCGGACCAATTCGCGAAGACGGGGGGCGTTACTGAATGCATTGACTGGGAGAGGCTGGGGATTCCAAGAGAAGCCTGGAACGTCGCAATTAAGAGACGCGCTCTCGAGGAGAGGGAACTGGACAGTGTCAAGTCCCAGGATGCGGATTCGGGGCTCTGTGGTGTAGAGCTCAAGAGATTGGAGCCTACGAGAGTAAGTTGTGAATGAGGTCACGTAGACGTGTCGGAAGTGGTCCCGCCATGGCTCGAAATATGAAGGACAAAGGATGATTTCCGGCGCGTGCGAGCCACCTGTCGATGAAATCTCCTCCAGAAGCGGGTTTGGAACATGAAAGTGAGGGAAAGACGTCGAATGAAACATCGAGTGTTGTCCAGAGCGCCGGAGTTGTGAGGGTAATGGCCCGCCAAGTACGGCAAACACTCGTCAGGACAAGAGGTGCCGTGTATTCATATTCACGCATGAAGCGGTACCAGCCGAGTTTCGCGGAAGGTGGAAGGCAATGTACAAAGATTTTCGCAGCTATCTCGACGGGGAGATCCAACACCGGGAACGTAGCGGCGGCGTGGAGTTCGCGTTCTAGAGCAGTCCGAGCTTGCTCGAGGGCGTGAAGGGTGCGTCTGTGCTCCTTGATTTGCGTGTCGATCTCTGCAAGACGTTTGCGGAGATCGATTAGCGGGCATCCTTGGAGCAGACCAAAAGTGGCTGGGATCAAACCTGCATTGCAACAAACTACTAGCCGCCGGGAGCTCGATTAGGAAGATCATAATTACAAACCTCGTAAATGCATTGAATATAAGTACTTTGATTCTACTACTTTCTGAGTAGAGGAATCGGCAAACAACTCGAATATCTTTGACTTCCACATTGACAGCTAAGGCTAAGGGTGTGCGTTTGAACGCAACAGAGGATCAAGGAGTCCCATTCTATTTGTTCGCTCGCGGGCGTTATATATTATGACGATACAATCATGCCAATCTTTCGCGGCGGGGATGTCCTCCACATGCTCCAAGGACAGTCACGCGCCAAGGAGGACCTAAAGAACACGAACGGTCGACGGATTCCATTACAATCGTGGGCGCTTTTGGGGACGAGAAATTCCAAAAACAATGGGAGATTGCGATTGATTCCCTGGCATGCGTGTTCTACGTTATTCACCTGGTCTAAGTGAGCGAAGGATTCGAGAAAGGCCGGTGATGAGACACGCACGTAACCAGCGAGATACACCCGGTCCGAAGGGCGTAGCACAGACAGTTGCCGAAACAATGCAATGAGGAAGATAATGTGATGAGAATCCGGTTTGGCGAAGGTAGATTGGCGTGAGGTCGGCCAATGCATGGTCAGTGGACAGATTGCACGAGTAGGGAGCAAGTTGTCCAACTAGATATACGTATTGGGAGTGGACGCCCATCTCCTTCTGAGCACTAGACGTCCGTCATTTCAAACTGCCGGCGCCACCACTTACTCCCGAGTATTGGCCAGTGGAAGGGAGGGGAGCGTGTGGCATCCTTTCACGGATTCCAAAACATATCGAGCGCCTCGAAATCGAGGGTCGTCCCCGCCTTTGCGTGAATCGCGCCGCCGCCGCTCGATCTTGTGAGCACACAGCTCAGCTCTCGTCCCGGTATCACCTCTGCGCCGATGGCCGCTCGCAGGAGAGTTGGACAGGCGTCAAGCATGTCTGCCCCCAGCCTCTCCAGGTCCGGTGCAAAGGCCATGTTGTGGGTACTGCCATCGGGGTTAAGAAACGCTGTACATTACGCACTTGGAGGACGAATGTTTCGAGCTTGCGGAACTTCTCCCGAAGGATTGGCGTTAAAGCCGTCGGGTTGTAATTATAGAGCATGTGCTGTGATAAGAAGAAAACGAGTGAGCTTGGAGAGTCAGCCCACAGACCAGAAAGACATAGTGTACTACACCTTTTTCTTTAGCTCCACAATACCTAGATTTCGTAAAGCGGGTAGAGAGCCCGCGATAGCTGCGAGGGTTTGCGGGATGGAAGGGATATGGTGTGGCCAGTGCCCCCTGACATTCAAGGTCGTGAGGGTCTGGGAATATTGCCCCAGTGCAGAAAAATCCCTGTGAGGCGCAGTCTCGAATCGTTGTAGGGGTCTCGCCGGCAAATCGCGCAAAGTGTTGGTTCCCAGAGCAATAAGCTCGGGCAGTTGATTGTCGAAGGAAGGTAAAGCAGAGGAGAGTGAAAGCACCCGAATCTGCGTTTGTTCCTTCCAAAAATCGTCATCCCATCGGTCTTTGCAATACAGCAGATTCTCGAACTTCTGAAGGCGAAATCGACAGCCACTAGTCATCCACCCGTGGACACCCCGAAGTTCCTTCAGATTGACACATTTGCGGAGCGCTTTTACGATCTTTGTGGTATCTGATGCGTCCAGAGAGTCGATATTTGGTGGAAGCTGCAGCGCAAGCGCATGCACGCGCTCCGCGAGATGTGTGTGCTGGGTGACGGCGTGGGCCCACGACTTTACAGCGCGCAGCTTGCGTCCCCGCAAATCTACCGAGTGATAGAGAATGCGCTGTGCCTCGCGAGAGAAATTGCGAGAGGTTCTGCACAGAAGTGCGAGGTTGCCGCCCAACTCTCTGAGCTCGGTGCATATAACGCCACAGATTTCTGGAGGGAGAGTGGAGAAGGTCATAGGCTATTACGGGCTGTCGCGGCGGTGGGCGTGGTCGTCGTTACGTTGTCGAACAGGGGGTGAAAACCATATATCGGCTAGTAACAAACGGCGTCGCTGCTGCCGTTCGTCTTGCTCGCAGGAGTATTCCGTTCGCAGGTCGTCTAGGGATTCAAGGTACGGTGGTTGTGGTTCAGCAAAAGGATTTTGTATGCACCTGCCTGATTTGGCTAGGGTTTCGCCTTCCGAACCACCACCTCAACCCGGCTTCGGCGCGTTCTTTAGCCTGTCCACAAGATCTGGGTGTTGGGATTGCCACGGATTTTGCCACGATCAATGCCACGATCAATGTCACCGGCAGACGGCATATTTCCCGCTGCCATCATTCCATCAAACCATCAATTTCTCTGCCGTCTCTTCTCTTCCGCCTCCTTTGCTGCCTCCGCGTTTTTTTTGCGTGCTCCGTGCTGCCTGAATCAATGCAGGACCTGCAATAATATCACCTGATGACTTCCACCGAGGCTTTGGGCGCCGCTCCGCACCCGCGACCTCAAGACCGTCCTCGGGCTTCAACCTCGTAAATGCATTGAATATACTTTGATTCTACTACTTTTGAGTAGAGTGGTTGACTTTCCTAAGGCATTTTCTGTGTTTTCGAATACTTTGAGGTCTAAAACCGCAGGATCACCGCAATGACATGACACCTGTCAGGACCCCATCGGGCCCAGATCTCTGTTAGAATATTTTCGACCCTCTTCCAGACTTGAATTCAAGTTTAATCTGGAGGGGGGGTCGCTACCCCTCTTCAGACTTTTCTTTCGCTGAATAACGCGTCTTGAACGTTTTCGACGCCGTCACCTGTCAGCGGCACTCCGGGCCGTGAATCTGCAACTGCATGCTTAGTCAAACGCGCTCTAACACGTGACCGCGACTACAGCGTCTCAAGAGCCGCCAGCGTCTACATCCCGGCAGAGGTACAGCCGCTTGGTTTACGTCGCTCTGCACGTAAGTAGTCGTCGAGCCTCGATGGCTCTGAGCACTATGATGGCTGTTGCAATGCCGGCAAGCCTCTGTTGACCATCCATCGCGTTGTCCTCCCCTTCGAGTTGTTGATGAAGAAGGAACGCGTCGTTATCCATGTGAGTGTGTGGTGGGAAAAGACAACTATACAAGACGCGTTGTTTATGTTGCACGTGCTATCAATTCAAGCGCAATACTTTATTCGTCTAGGCCTTATGGGAACCGGTGAGCAATAAAGTATTCAGATTAACCCGTATGCCGCACACTTGGGACCCTCCGTTAAGCTCGAGAATAAAAAATGCCTTATGGAAAGTCAACCAGTAATCGGCAAACACTCAAATATCTTTGACTTCCACATTGAGCTAAGCTAAGGGTGTGCGTTTGAACGCAACAGAGGACTCAGGAGTCCTATTCTATTTGTTCGCTCGCGGGTGTTATAGTTATGACGATGCAATCATGCCAGTCTTTCGCGGCGGGGATGTCCTCCACATGCTCCAAGGACAGTCACGCGCCAAGGAGGACCTAAAGAACACGAACGGTCGACGGATTCCATTACAATTGCGGGCGCTTTTGGGGACGAGAAATTCCAAAAACAATGGGAGATTGCGATTGATTCCCTGGCATGCGTGTTCTACGTTATTCACCTGGTCTAAGTGAGCGAAGGATTCGAGAAAGGCCGGTGATGAGACACGCACGTAACCAGCGAGATACACCCGGTCCGAAGGGCGTAAGCACAGACAGTTGCCGAAACAATGCAATGAGGAAGATAATGTGATGAGAATCGGTTTGGCGAAGGTAGATTGGCGTGAGGTCGGCCAATGCATGGTCAGTGGCAGATTGCACGAGTAGATATATGTATTGGGAGTGGACGCCCATCTCTTTCTGAGCACTAGACGTCCGTCATTTCAAACTGCCGGCGCCACCACTTACTCCCGAGCATCGGCCAGTGGAAGGGAGGGGAGCGTGTGGCATCCTTTCACGGATTCCAAAACATATCGAGCGCCTCGAAATCGAGGGTCGTCCCCGCCTTTGCGTGAATCGCGCCGCCGCCGCTCGATCTTGTGAGCACACAGCTCAGCTCTCGTCCCGGTTTCACCTCTGCGCCGATGGCCGCTCGCAGGAGGGTTGGACAGGCGTCAAGCATGTCTGCCCCCAGCCTCTCCAGGTCCGGTGCAAAGGCCATGTTGTGGCTACCGCCATCGGGGTTCAAGAAACGATGTACATTACGTACTTGGAGGACGAATGTTTCGAGCTTGTGGAACTTCTCACGGAGAATCGGCGTTGGAGCCGTCGGGTTGTAATTACGGAGTATGTTCTGTGATAAGAAGAGAACGAGTGAGCTTCAGCCCAGAGACCAGAAAGACATAGTGTACTACACCTTTTTCTTTAGCTCTACAATACTTAGATTTCGTAAAGCGGGTAGGGAGCCCGCGATAGCTGCGAGGGTTTCCGGGATGGAAAAGATATGGTGTGACCAGTGCCCCCTGACATTCAAGGTCGTGAGGGTCTGGGAATATTGCCCCAGTGCAGAAAAATTCCCGTGGGGCGCAGTCTCGACTCGTTGCAGGGGTCTCGCCGGCAAATCGCGCAAAGTGTCGGTTCCCAGAGCAATAAGCTCGGGCAGTTGATTATCGAAGGAAGGCAAAGCAGAGGGGAGTGAAAGGACCCGAATCTGCGTTTGTTCCTTCCAAAAATCGTCATCCCATCGGTCTTGGCAATACAGCAGATTCTCGAACTTCTGAAGGCGAAATCGACAGCCAATAGTCATCCACCCGTGGACACCCTGAAGTTCCTTCAGATTGACACATCTGCGGAGCGCTACTACGATCTTTGTGGCTGATGCGTCCAGAGAGTCGATGTTTGGTGGAAGCTGCAGCGCAAGCGCATGCACACGCTCCGCGAGATGTGTGTGCTGGGTGACGGCACGGGCCCACGACTTTACAGCGCGCATCTTGCGTTCCCGCAAATCTACTGAGTGGTAGAGAATGCGCTGTGCCTCGCGAGAGAAATTGCGAGAGGTTCTGCACAGAAGTGCGAGGTTGCCGCCCAACTCTTTGAGCTCGGTGCATATAACGCCACAGATTTCTGGAGGGAGAGTGGAGAAGGTCATAGGCTATTACGGGCTGTCGCGGCGGTGGGCGTGGGCCTCTTTATGAGTGTCGTTATGTTTGTCGAACAGGGGATGAAAACCAGATATCGGCTAGTAACAAACGGTAGTCTCTGCTGACTCTCTGCTGCTGTTCGTCTTGCTCGCAGGAGTCTTCCGTTCGCAGGTCGTCTAGGGATTCAAGGTACGGTGGTCGTGGTCCAGCTCAAAAAGGATTTTGTATGCACCTGCCTGATTTGGTAGGATTTCGCCTTCGACCCGAACCACCACCAACCCGGTTTCGACGCGTTCTTTAGCCTGTCCTGGGTCCACACAATTCTGGGCTTTTCCTAGACAATTCGAAACCTCCACACGGCTCAGGATAGATACTCGACGCGACTCTGAATCCTACTTGAAAATATCTGGAGTGTCCTCAGGCTTTAGCGGCTCTGGATGTATTCCTCCATTCTCTCTGGGTGTCGAATCAGGACACTCCGCAAAACATGCTTCTATAGAGGCCTGGCTTCTGTCAATAGTGGTCCTCGACCCGGCGCAGACATCCAAAACTCGGTTTTCATCTCTCAGTCGACCGATCCTCTGTTTAACCTCACCTTCGAGGACTGGTCTGTGACTCTACTCCGGCTCGTTTCCCTGCCTCATCGGGCCACAAAGGCTCTTTAGACACAGTCCGCCGGAAAAGCCATTGCTTTTCTTGTACCGCAACACCCCGTGCGTCGTAATAGGGCGGAACCAGAATCCATGGAAGGAGGCCAACATGCAAGCCCTGCGCACTCGCGACGTGCCGCTCGTGCGCCGCCGCAGCGGGGGCGGGACAGTTTACCACGTATGTCAACTCCGCTGCATGTGTGTTTCGCTAAATTTCCTCTGTTCAGGACCTAGGAAATACCAATTTCTCGATCCATCTCGCGCGACGCGCTTTCGACCGCCGCGTCACCTCACAGCTCGCCCTGCGCGCCGTCCTGGCCCTCGGTGTACCGCGCGCACGCTTAAACGACCGCAACGACATCTGTGTGGGCGACGACAAGATGAGTTCGTACGGTCCCGCGCGCGGATGACGAAACGCTGACGAAGATCCGGGAAGTACGTCTCCGGGATCCGCGTACAAGATCGTTAGCGCGCGCGCGTACCACCATGGCACAATGCTCATCTCGACGCGCCTCGACGCGCTCGGAGACTTGCTTCGCGTGGACAAGGTATCCCTGCTCCCCCAGACCACTGCTGCGCGTATTGATGCTGTTACAGCCCACGATGGTGACGGCAGGCGTTGCATCTGTCCGCTCGCCAGTGTGCAACCTGCAGCAGACCTAGCCCGCATGTCGAACACGACGTGTTCGTGAACGCCGTGGTCGACGAGTTCCGGCGCGAATATGCTGCTCGATGAGGACGGATGACCCGGTATGCACCTTACTTCATGCACCGGCCACGGCTCTCATTCCCCCCCAGACTCAATACGTCGACGAATCCGCGCGCGCGCTCCCGTACATTCAGAAACGGTATAACCGAACTCACCGTCCGTCGTGTCCATTTTCCTTCTGTATATGCTAACGGCACGCAGCAGAGCTGGGATTGGTTATATGGACAAACCCCCGAGTTCACATACACCATCGAGCAAGAATTCGCTTGGGGCTCCGTCGTGCGTACCCATCGTATCACATGAGATTTCCGGGTGCTTACTATGTGCTGCAGACCGCTCAGTTGCGCGCGAAGCACGGGCTCATTTTGTCTTGCGCGCTGCACGCACCCACTGCGCCGCCGAGCGTTGCGCACGCGCTGGAGCGGCTCGGGGCGTCTGCTGAAGGGGAGCGGTATGGGAGCTGGCCACCGCTGAGTAACGGGGCTGAGATTGGCAAGGTGACGCGCTGGCTGGCGGGGATGCTGAACTGAGGGGATTCGTGGCATTCGAGACCGTATATGTAGTCTCGAGTGGCTTGAAAATGAGGGCAGCATGAATTCAGTTAGACCTGTCCTTCCAAACCTTTTTACGCTGCTTGTGAACTATTGCATCGCCATAATATTGTAGAACGCGTGCGGGCGACTTATACCTCGTTGCGTCCAAACGTCCAAACGCACATCCTCGTTAGCCTCAGCCGACACGCCCCTCAATATGGATGTTCTCGACAAGTCGAAGATATTTAGGTTATTTTCAGGTTATCCTGCCTATCCCAGAGTTTCATATAGAACGAGAAAGAAGCAAACGAAAGTATATTCAAATCTAGATGGATAATTATTACTCGGAGCAACAAATTCGAAATCTCCTTTTTCGGCTGATGGCGTTGAAAAAGAGCTCGTGACGAGTCGTGACCTGTCACCAGCTTGCACTCTGCTCGTACGTTCGACGTGGAACATGGCTCCTTCAACCAATGGGACTTTGAAACCGGACTTCTAGGATCTCGCTGAAAATGTTCTGATCGTCATCCTTGTAGAATGCGATGTTCTGGGCGTCCTCGCTGTCAGTAGGGTTAGTGGACTTTGAGTTGAGTCCTCCTTCAATTCGACCAACTCAATCCTCATTCACATTTCCAGACCAGTAGGTTCCTCCGTCGCGTCGCGTTAAAAACTGCTGTCTGGTATCCCCTGGTTGCGAAACTGGCTCAACGCGGTCTCATTGACAGCCGACCGGATGATGGATATTTCAAGACTCTCTCTACGGAACAGCTCATCGGCCTAGTCAAACGAATGCTACACGGACCCGAAACGTGGACAGACACGCCGTCTCAATCACAGTCCTTTTCTGCCCCACGTTCGCAGACGGCTGCTCGTCGCGCAGTGAGCCTGTTCAGGAAATTGCTACGCAGGCCCCCTCTGGATAGTCTGGCCTCTGGGCCGCTCGTTGAGGCCCAGCGGATTGTATTGCACCATCCCCGGCCTGATGCACATGTCCCCTCCAATAGGACGACTGGTTCCTTGAAGCTACTCCCCGGTGGGAAATACTTGTTGTTCCAGAACTACTTGGGACGCGTCGAATGTCGGAGTGTTTTTGAGGACAGACGAGTCTGGACCCATACACTCAGTATGGACCATACATTGGTTCATGATTTCGAGGTGGACATGATACAAAACGACATAGCTATCATTTTGACGTGCCAACGTACTGAGCCGCAGCCGAAACGGTATGTATGCTACGAACTTGCTCTGGTGCATACACTGATTCGCTCCTAGTTTCGTTGAAATAACCAGCCTCGACCTCAAAACCGGGGTTCTGATCTGGAGCTCGTTAGCCGTCTCCCCGGCTATCCTATCCATTGGATTTTGAATACGTCGATTGCGCTGTGTGCGGCGACGTTGCCACGGTGTATCTCCGTATAGAGCGCCTAGTCCTCCTCCTCAACTGGCGGACAAGCTCTCGCGTTGTGGTCTCAGCGCACAAGTCTGAGATGGCACTTATCCGGGGCTACCTCGTCGTTTCACACCCAGTAAACGTCGACTGGCTCTCAGCCCCCTTGCTTTGTTGCTCTGGGAGTTGAATGACAGTGTAGGGGAGCCGTCGAGTCACATTCCAGTCGCAGATCTTCCTCTTCTACCCGACACCATTTCACTGGCGGCCAAGCCATATCACGCATGGCAAAGGTCGACCATTTCAACAAGAACACTTTACGGTCTGGTTGCACGGATTGGTTAACGGCGCTCCAGCTGTATGGAACTACGAATTTGCGAAACGCGATGTTGGGGTGTCCTGGCGTTTTCTCTCGTCCACTCGCATGCCCACTGTGATCTATCCCCAGGCAATCTCATTTTCCGGGCATACCCTTGGTTACTGCAACGGTTATCGTGGACAAGCAATCCTTCCTCTGGTCCCTGCGGGCAAGGATGCTGCGCGCCGCAAGGTTATAGACTTGCCTTGGACAGGCTCCATTCATCTGTCGTCTTTTAGCGGAGCATTGACTTGTTTACACGGCGAACAGATTGTGATTGTGTATTATGAGTAGACCCTGTACGCTGTATGCCACCATTTTTTAAATTTGTGTTCCTGGGAAACAAATTCAAAGTACTCTCGCCGCGAATGCGCTGTGCAGTTCAAAGTAAAGTTAACAAACCCATTACACGAGCATCCGTAGCATACAGAGTGACGCATGTATGTAGTACGGGCCGCGGTTGTTCCTTAATGGGACCGCTCCGGAATTTACCTTACCTATGTCTCCTAAGTGATGTCCCAAAATGCGAAGTAGAGATAATCTGAAGCTATGGGTATGAGCCAAAGCTCAGCTCTTAATGCACTATCAGCACGACCACCGCTGCTTCAGCAAATCTGCACCCCGCTCCGCAAATGCGTACGTGACTGCAGCGGTATGGGCCGCCGGCACAATCGGCTGCCAACCGTCAGCTAAGATACCACAACAACAAATGCTATCCACTCACCACCACCGACGCGTCGATCACACTCAGTCCCGACATGCCTTTCACCTGCAGGTCAGGGTCGACGACCCCATAGCGCGCACCACGCGCTGACATCCCTGCCGTGCCAACCAAATGGAAACTCGCTCCGGTGCTGGAGCGGATAAGGGTCTCGAGCTCCAGGTCACTCAACCCTGCGATGTCCGTTGTCATTGCGCCGAGATACCCGCTCCACACCGGCGCGCTGACGAACCGCTTCGCCTGCGCAACGCCCTCGCGCAGAGCGATGACGTCAAACTCGCTGCTCAGATATCCAGGGTCAATGAGCGGCGGCGCGAAAGGGTCGTTGCTGTTAATTGTTACCGAGCCGCCTGTGCAGTATTAACACACTGAAGTTCTATGCAAACGGGCAGACTCACGGCTGACCGGGCTGACAACCAGAATATCGATGGTCATCAGGTTCGCGCCAACCGCTCCCTGCGGAGTGATAAGCGAAAGGAAATAAGGTGGGCTAGCGAGGAGATACACACAGATCCGCCAGGAGTGAACACCATCTCGAGGTGCGGCGCCCCGGGTCCTGGAGACGGATCCGCATGCACTGCAAAGGCAGGCGAATGCTTTGGGAGCCGGGAAAACCCGATATGAGTGCCGACCCCAGAGTCAACGAAGGGACCAGTGCGCGACGTGTTCCACTGCGCCAATCCCTCCGCAAAGCGCGTCGCATTCCCGGTGACCGACGCAAAGGTCTCGTTGGAGTTCACTTCCCACTGCGTGATGAGGAGCGATGGGTGGTCCGAGGCATTCTTCCCCACGCTGGGGAGATCGAGTACAGGAGGGATGCCGAGGGCACTGAGAGTGGAGTGGGCACCGATCCCTGAGTTGAGTAGAATTTGGGGGCTGCCGACGGGACCAGCAGATAGAATGATTTCCTTCGATGCGTGAGCTACAAAAAGCGAGTTTCCTAAGGAAAGAGGGATTGAGTATACATACAGCGGTTAACGGTTAACACGGCACACACCGTATCGAAACTGCACCCCGCCGAAACCTGGTTTCCCTGCTTTATGTGTCGCATTCACAAGCTTGGATACTTGTGCATGCAGCAGGACATGGAGATTAGGCCGCCGAATGAACGTCGGCGCCAGATACCCGGTAGCGGACGTGCTGCGCTCTCCACCTCCGATAGTCGATTGCAGCCACGCTATTTCTTGTGTTGGCTACAATTTTGGATATATGGAACACAAGCAACGTACAGACACCTAGCGGCTGCCCTGAATTCATGTCAACGTTGAACGGGAATTCATGCGGCAACTCCTTTGTCGTCTGAATAACCTTCTGCTCAAAGGTCGACCAAGGGAAGCCATTGAGGCTGACGGAGATGGGGCCCTTCGTTCCGTGGACCTTGGGGTTGAATTGGCCCCGCGTGTCATGGTGATCCGCTGGCGGGGTCCATTTTTCACTCTGAGCCGCAAGTCAGCTCGAGAACATTGATGCATATACGAGGGGCGTACTTTCAGGAAGTACGGCAGTATCCGGTCCCACGACCAGCCCTTGTCGCCTGTCAGGGTTGCGTATCTGTTGAAGTCGTCCGCGGCGCCACGCGCATAGATCATCCCGTCTATTCAAGTTAGCATGGCAGTCAGATCGGAACGGAAAATCTTACTATGCGCGCTACATCCTCCCAGAAAGAATGCTGTAGAGCCTTAGTAGCCTACCGGTCTTATCCGTCTTTTTGCCCTTACCTCGGAGATATGGCATTGATCGACCATTCAGTCCCGGCATTGGAACTGTGGTGTAGTCTACGCTGGGACATGAGCTTCATTCGACTACACCGAACTGGCCACGCACTCCAACTGTAGGTGCTGTCCGGTATGAGTTGGCTCAATAGAAATGGGACCTGCGACGAAGTGACGCCTTCATTTCTGTGCAATAGGTGATCAGGTATAGTTCTACGCAGGGTCGAAATATGCTCACGAAAGGCCAGCCTCGAGCACCAACACGGATATTTTCGGGTTTTCCGTCAGGCGATTCGCAACAACATTACCCGCTGTTCCGCCTAATAAAACAGAGATCAAGTATCAAGAAGAATACGAGCGGGACAGACATACCTCCAACAACCACAAAATCATACTTCAGCCCAGGCAGGTCGGCGACATTGTCGTACAATTTGCACAAGCCCACTCCGCTGAAGAGCGACAGCAGGAGGAGTGCCGGGGAAAGCATGATGCGTACGTCGTAATGTTTCGCATGGCTTCATGAACAAAAATTTAGTATCCCCCTGTAGATGGCATGTGTGAGATTCGCGTTACACACCTGTACTATATTGGTGGGCTGCTTCTTGGTTCGTTCGAATGCACGTCTGCTTAACTCGGTGTTGGCTGATACGATGTGTTTGAATTCCAGAGTGGCCAAGGACCAAGACAAGAGTTCAACGAGGTGGCAACTAATCGCCGCGGACTGAGCGAGGATGACTTTTCCCTCCTTTGTGGTCACTCAGCTGTCGATTGCTGTAACCACAGATTGCCGACGACGAAGGGAACCAGCGATGGTAGGTGAGGGTGTGCTATGCTACATCCAGCTCAAAGAGTCTGAGCCTGCGTCACTTCTAGCTTACGGGAGCTAGAGGGCAAAATGGTTTGGCTCAAGCTCGAGTTTCCTTTTCGGGAATAGGTTTGCTGCGGCCTGTCATCGATAATTTGATCCTGAGCCCTAAGGCCTGCGGTCTGAACACCGAGCCCTGCGGGGATCGACGCAGCGCCAAATCAAGAGGATAGTAAAAGCCACGTCTTCAAATTATTCAAGCGTACACATCGAGTCTCATAAAAAGTAAAATAGATCATATCTGATATCATGAAGTCGAAACTGCAGCCTGCAGCACCAACAAACTCGCACTCGAGCCCGACGCAACCAGCGCAGCGCCTACATCACCAACAGTCTTGGACACCGCCGATCCGATCGACGCGCCCTTGCTGGCAATGAGCCTCTGCAGCTCCGCCGCGTGCGACTCGACGGCCATGCGGCGAGAGCGGCCGAGCAGCACCACAAGATTCTTGCCTGGAGACAACTTCGCGGACTCGCCCTCGACGAGCGCGACGATCGTGTGCAGCGGCTCGGTGGACTCGTGTGTCTTGAAGCTGATGCGGGAGAGCGCGGAGGCGACAGCGTCATCCCGCGGCGTCATCGAGGGAACGGTGAACCGGTCCCACAGCAGGTTGTCCGCAGTGTCGGATACAAGCCGCGTCTGGGTGTTGTGCTGGCCGTACACGGTGTCGGCGGCGGCCATGGTCTGCAATCAGAGTGAGAATCTGAATGAAAAACGGGAAGAAACACCAAACGCACCAGATGTGTGTTCCCCACAGCCTTCGCGCCCTCCAGTTCTTCCACCTCCCCATCCGTCTTGCGAATCCGTACAACAGTAGCACGGACTCCCGGATTCGCAGCAAGTTGCACGAGGAACGCCAGCGCCAGGCGGTCGTCTGGCCCCCCAACAAACGGCAAGAACAGTTGCTGGTCCGTCGACCCAGCGTACTGCAAGTTCAGCCCGCGGTCGACAAACAGCGCAACGTCCGTCGGCGCGCGCAAGAACACTCTGCGGATGAACTCGGAGTACACGACGGAGCTGGTCTGGTCTTGCGTGGCGGTCTTGTGGAAGATCCCGTCGAAGGGGTTCCGCACGCCGGATGAGGCGTGCCCTGGCTCCTCCTGCTCCTCCAGCACCGAGGTCGCGCCACGCGACCACGGGATGATGACCATCTGCGACCCGAATTCGGTCGCGCGCTGCGCGACGGCGTCGGGGAAGTCGTCGTAATTGACTACGGAGAGGGCCGCCGAGACGGTGATGCGGTTGAGGTAGCCGAAGGTGCGGAAGACGGAGACGATGGGGTCGTTATGGAGCAACAAGTCGGCCGCCTGGCCCTTGAGCACGGCGGACGTCCGATTTGTGAACTCGACCAAGCGGAGGGCATCGATTTGAGTGCGAGAGCGCCATTGAGTGGGAGGGCTGGCGGCCTCGAGGGCCTTGTCATCCTTGTCATCCCCGACGCTCGAGGCGTACGATGGCGGTCGGGAGGTCTGGGGTTGGAGGAGCTGAGCGAGGGTCATAGCTGCCGGGATCTGCTCAATCCTGTCGAGGACGATCGAAAACTTGGTCTTGACTTCATCCTCCGATGCGGACCGACGAGGCACCCCCTCGACGTCGATCTTGGCAGTGTGGGTCCCCTCGTGCACACGGTGTTTCTCAGGATAGAAGAGGAGCGTGAGGGGCGTCGTCATGAACGTCAGGACAAGCGCATGTACGACGAACATCGAAAAGGTGCGCGGGTCCAATATCTTGGCCTGCAGACCGATATTGAGCACAATCAGTTCCACCAAGCTGAAAAAATGGTTCAGGAGAACGCTCATGAGACAAGGCAAAAAACGCACCCTTTGCAACTCATCAGGGAACCGATAGCTCCAGACTCGCGCCAGTTGAAACCTGTGGTATAAGCCATCAGGCCGCAGGAAACGAACTTGGAGGTGAAGGCGACGAGGCAGATTAGGATGATGTATGCCCATGAAAGGCCAGTGTTGAGCAGGCCGAGGTTGGTCTTCAGCCCAGAGAGGGTGAAATACTGTTAACCCATATTTAACTCAGAATGGATTAGACCTTGACAAGAACGTACGATGGGCAGGAGCAGGATCGAAACGACATCCTCGAGCTTCTCAACCAACGAAATAGCATAACCATTTTCGTGCGGAACGACGAGACCGGCCAGGAAGCCACCGAAAATGGCATGCACGCCAATGATATCAGTGAAGAAAGCCGAGGCTAAAATCATTATCACTGTACGTAGTCAGGTCAGCTTTATCAAGGGTCCTAGTTTAAACCACCGACATGTGACGGTCATCATCGACGTGGTCGGTGTGCCCTGTTCCAGACTTCCTGTGCGCCGTGCGAGCCACACATAGCCCCAGCGGATGGGATAGAGCAGGAAAATCACGAAGCCCACGCTGGCAAGAAGGACATAGAGCGCTGTGAGCCCTGTGGAGGCGTTCACGAGTGCCACAGTCAGAGCCAGCAAAATCCATCCCACAACGTCGTTCCCGACTCCAGCAGCGAGTGTCACAACCCCGACAGTGGTATCGAGGAGTTTGAGCTCGGTGAGGATACGGCAGAGAACCGGGAACGCCGTGATGCCAACAGCGACTGCGGTGAACAAGAGGAAATATCTATGAGGGACATATTAGACCGGGTACGCGTTCGGTGAGCGAGACCTACCCGAAGTTCACGCTTTTGTCAATGAACTCCCTGTATACACCGACACCGAGCGCCGCTCCCATTCCCAAAGGAACGATGAGCCCCACCGCAGAAATGGCCGCAGACGCCCGCATGTTGCGTTTTATGATGCGGACATCAATCTCAAGGCCAACGAGGAAGAGGAATAGCACGAGACCGATGGTGCTGGTTAGATTCAGGAATGCGATCGGGCCGTTGGTGGCAATTGGGAAGATCGTATTTGTGAAACCGGGAATGTGGCCCATGACTGAGGGCCCCAGCAGAACGCCGGCAATAACCTCTGCAATGACACGCGGTTGGCGAATACGGGAGAGACCGAGCGAGAGGAGCTGGGTCATCGCAATGATAATTACTGTTCAGTTTCGTCAATAACCACTGTGCAATTTGTGCAGCAGCAATACGCACCGACTTGAATGACCCATAGTTTGAAGGGGTCGTTGTAATCCAAAGCCGTTGGATTAGCACCAGAGATTACGCCACCCTAAACGAACGTTGCATGAGCACCGGAGACCAAATGAGACGGGAAGCATACCTGCTCTGCGGCGGCTCTCGTCGACAAGACTGTTGCGACGTCTACAAGCTGGTCTGCGAACACTCCCATTCTTGAGGTATGTGTCAGAAAGAGACCGTCTGTGCCGCATCATATGTTTTCTGCTTTTATCGAAGTATCCGATCATTAAGGGGCTGTCACAGACGAAAGGGGTTACCCCAGTTTCAATTCGTTCCTAGCGTGAAAAAAGGAGTACATACTTGCTGCGTAAATTGTACAAATCTCGTGAAAACCCTATTTTGACCTCGAAATCCTGTCCAACTTCGCGAAGGCAGCGAAGGCCGCGAAGGCCGTGATGGCGTGTCGGAATCTTGAGAACATCAACGGAGGAAACTTGTCTTTCTAAAAACAGTCCGGCTGCATTTCCCGCCAAATTTAGACTGAAATCTTGGTAACCCAGATGGCTGTGCAATCGCCTCTGAAGTTTGCCATAATACCAGGCACGCACCTAGGTCGTGCTCCCCTAGTTCATTAATTGACCATTACCGAATCTCGGTTTCTCGTCCATCCCATATCAAATCCACCGTTGCAGATGCTCCTCACGCGTGCACTGGCCAAGCTTGACCAAGCAGGGCGGGATGCCGTGTCTAGAATGTCACCGCTTGGCGAGGCCGTAATCGGATAGACTCTCATTGGTGTGATGGTCACTAGTACCAAACAAGACTGAGTCCTTGGATAGCACATCGAGGTTGAGGAGTATTGAGATTCCATCTCAAAGGGAGAATGCCAAGTGTATCCAAGCTGTTGGTAGGTAATTATTTGGGAAACACGCGTAGCGGCTGCGAGCCTGGCTGCACTCCACCCCAGAGTAAGCGTTGCACGCGTATGTTGTGAGAGTGAGACGTCAAGGAGGCAGCAGGGAGTAGCAGCCTCGTAGCATGAAGTTGCGATTCAGACATGCCTTATGCGAAAGACCGCTGAATCCGTTTACTTGCCAAGCCACATCCACGGCTCCGAAACACCAATGATATGCAGGCTTGAGCGTTCTTCATTTAACCTCAATTGCCCCAAAAAATGAAGGCGCATGCATGTAGCCTATTCCATCCCCGTGCCTTGGAATCCACCTAGCCCGCGGGTATAACGGCACTGGTCCTCGGCACTGGTCCTCCTTTGCAGCCTGTATCCGTTAGTTTTTGGAGTCCTTGAAGCGAATCGGAAGAGCCAGACGACAAGCTTCGGAGAGATCGGTAAGTTCGTTTGCGAGCACGGCATTGACAACTGGATAATCTTTTCGACACAAACGCCCCGCGTTTGGTGCGATCAACCCTGGGTTGCGGTCCTTCGGATCTCCCGTCCTCTATTTTCCTACTCGGAGGCCGGAAATAGCTGAAGGGGGATGGGTGTGTAAGCCATCGGAGACAACGGGCAACAACGGGAAGTTTGTTGGACAGCGGACGAGTATTTTGGCCAAGTTTCTTGGAGCTATTTGCCGCAGTTCGTGCCAACGGTTCGTCAGATCAGAATATGCTACATAGCGGTTGCATTGAGGCCTTGATGAAGGCTAGCCGCGCAATATTGCATCAAGTCCGGGCCAGAACCAACTTCGACACGCGATCCTTCAAGCCTCGGTGGTGTTTGGGATCCCTACGCGTATGATATACGAAATTGAACGCGATATGATATAGTACTTACTCGATTTTCTTGCAGAAAACCTCAGTTGCATTAACTGTCCCGACGAGTCCGACTGCGAGAAAAACGCGTCAGACACAGTGTCGTCAAAATTCCTGAGCTTTGCGAGAAGGGCTGGGGAAGACGTGGGCCGCGATAGCTCTAGAGGCCACGCAAATCTTGGAAGACAAGCAGGAAGACCCGATTAGGCAACTTGCTTACAAATCTTGGCGGTGTCGTTTGCGCACCCGCATCGTGCAAGTCAACCACGATGCCGAAGATCAAGACGACGAGGACCAAGAAGCCGCCGGAGGGCTTCGAGGAGATAGAATCTGTGCGTCGCTCACTGCGCCTTGCTTCCACCCGTTTATTGCGCTATCCGCACAGATCCTCGATGACTACGCCAAGAAAATGCGCGATGCGGAAAACGAGTCGCACGAGGGAAAGCGCAAGGCGGAGTCGCTGTGGCCGATTATGCGCATCTCGCACACGCGGTCGCGGTACATCTACGAGCTGTACTACAAGCGGGAGGCGATCTCGAAAGAGCTGTACGACTGGCTGCTAAAGGAGGGGTATGCGGATGCCAAGTGCGTTGTTTTTATTCTGTCGACTTATGTAGCTCACCGTGATGCTGCCGACAGCATGATTGCGAAATGGAAAAAGTCGGGGTACGAGAAGTTGTGCTGTTTACGATGTATTCAGACGAAAGTAAGTTTGTTGGTCCAAGTGAATTTGGCGCCGTTGGATGCTGACTCTTTTTGTTTGCAAGGACATGAACTACCAGGGGTCGACGTGCGTGTGTCGAGTGCCGAAAGCGCAACTGCGTCCCGGCACCATCGTGGAATGCGTGCATTGCGGTCAGTCCCTCCCAATTTGACGCGTCATTCACTAAATTTTGTATCATCTAGGGTGCCGCGGGTGTAGCTCTGATTCATGAGCACCGCAACGCGGTCCTCGTTCACCTCGTTTTCGGCCCTCCGTGGAGAACGTCGCGAGCATTGTGCTATGGCGGCTCTACTGTGGTAGCTTGTGATTTTAGCCTACGTTTTTTTTGTATTTGACGTGCGTTAACCCAATTTAATTGGCCTTGTACATTCCAGTGCACTCGTCTTGCGGGCTGGCCAGAAAACTCGTTCCTTTCTCCTCATATGCATATCTCCTTTGGATCTTGCCATCCCCTGTTATTCTGATCACCCCCGGCGTCTTTTCCGGAGCGACCCGCCTTCTAGAACAATTCTCATTCATGAGTCACTCATGTTTTAGGACTCGCATTTGAAATCTCTGCTCTTCCTCAGCCTCCCTCTCACCAATCGATATGTTCCTCGATGTCGCGTTACCCTCCAAGTTTGGCCGATTAGCTCTCGTTCCCCGTCGGAAACCGACGACGCCGCAGTCTCTGCCATCCGCAGCCACCCCGAAACACGTCGTTACCTTCGTTTCTTCCCCGAGGTCTTCTCCGTCGCCGACGCCCACGCCCGGCGAACTTCGCGCTCGACCGACTCAACCATCGTCGACTTCCACATCCACCTGCTGAACACCCCCACCGCGGGGAGCTCCACGTTCATCGGCACGTCCGGGATATTCAACATCGACGACACCGACTTCGGCCGCGCATGCGAGGTCGGGATCCTTATCAGCCCGGACTATTTCCGCGGCGGACTTGCGACGGAGACGCTGCACACGGTCCTGGTGTATGCTTTCGAGACGCGGAACCTGCATCGCGCGGAATTCAATACTGGGAGCGATAATTTGGCGATGCGGGGGTGGTTGGAGAAGGCGGGGGCGACGCTGGAGGGGAGGAAGAGGGATGCGTGGGCGGATCCGACCACTGGGGGGTACACCGATGTGTGCATGTATAGCATTCTTCAGGACGAATGGAGGACAACTGTTAAAGGGAGACTGGAGGCACGGATGAATCGCGCCGCATAAAGGCGCTGTAATAGACTCTTTTTCTGAGCGCGCTGGAACGCTGAGTTTGGGAGCATTTTGAAAATTTTCTGGGATGAATGTGAGCGACGTACATCTATCAGATGCAGTAGAAAATGGTGACGCTGGCGTGACTCGTCACTCCTCCTCCTTCGACGCAACCTCGACGCGCCGAATTTGAATTCAAACGGCCACAAGCCTATGGTCTTCCTATCCTCTTGACAGTGGCTCACAGTTGCCTAATTTCCATTTAAAGCATCTCGGGGTGCAATCTTCACCTCAATCCTCAGTGTCTCGACAAATACCGGACCGTAGTTCATCATGGCGCTCATAGTTCCTATTCTGCGGCTTATTATGCTTCTCCTAAACATGTACGATACCTTCAAGGTACTCAAAATTCCCCGTCCTTCTGCTCGGAACTCTGGTCAACCCACGGTCCGAGCCCTATCGCAACGGAAGCGGAATATGAAAGGTTGTCTTGCGGTGTGGATTGTCTGGGTATGTCACTGTATACACCCCGCAATGCACGTTCACTGACCCAAAAATAGTGTTGTTTCATGATATACGAACGTCTGGTCGAAGGCATCGTGTCTTTATTCGTTCCATTTTACGATGAAGTCAAGTCGCTGGCCCTGTTGTTCCTCATTTTCACGCGTGCGAGGGTGCGTGGTTTCCATTCTCTCCGAATCTACGTCTCAACTGTTCTGTAGGGTGCCGAGCCCATATTCCTCCACATAATCCGTCCGTTACTGAAGCCTTACACCTCAACCCTGGACGCCCTGTCCGACGTCGCCCGGATGTTCGGCGACATCATCTTTTTGATTTGACCTATCCCTTTCAGGCGGGGTTGTCGTGGTGGCACAGTCTATTCGCTCGTCGCGAGTCAGCTGCGGAAGACGAGACAAACGGGAGTCTATACACCGACGTCCAGCAGGCGTTGCACTCGGTATCCTATCAAATGCCGGTCCAGACTGCTCGAAGACGATCCGCTGGGCCGGTCTACGCTGCCGTTCCGGAGAACAATGCAGCTCCCCCTCCGCCCTACGTTGCAACGGAGAGCCCCCTGAGGCGGGTATCTGCGCACGAAATCTGGCACCCTCCACGCTCGGCATATCACGACGAAGAGGATGACCCTCCCTCAGAGTCCCTGGAAGCCCAGCGTGCGCGCGAGGACACGGAAGAATGGCGCCAATATCCGCCATTTCCGTCTGCGTATCCTCCGACCCCGCTCCCCGCTTCCTCGGTCCCACTTCCTGTCACCCCTCGGCAATTCTCCCCGATCCCTGAAGACCCCGTGCAGGGTTTTGGGCAGTCGCTCCCGTCCCCGCATGAGCTTCCGAATTCCGGTTCTGCGCGAGACTCGAGCGACGACGACAATGTCACAGGGATTCAAAATACTTCTTCTCATGCGGCCACCACCGCACTTCCGGATGACGCCACTATGGACGAGGACGAAGAGGAGGAAGACGATTTTAACGTCACACTGCGGACGCCCAGTCTACCTAGACCAGAGGTGCTTCTAGAGCCGGATACGGTGATGGCGCCGGCCACACGGTCGAGAACGAAGTCGTCGAAGGGGCCGATTCCACCACCCGGCCTCGGGACACTCGTGCCGCTGCCCTCGCTTCTCTCGCGGATGTCTTCGGAAACACCCTCGCTTCTCTCGCGGATATCTTCGGAAACACCTTCGTCTGTCTCGAGCGATGACTCTGGTGCGAGCTCGTTGGTGAGCCGGAAACGGTCGAGGGAGGTCGTCCCGGCACAGGCCGCGAACGCCACGCCCGCTGTCCGTCGCGGGCGGCGCGTCGTTGGCCAGCCCATTGGCATTGGCATATCCACGTTGGAACGGATGGAGGACGAGGATGACAGCTCCGCGGCCGGTTCCTCTGTTTCCAGTGCTACTTCGGACGTGGACGACGACGAAGATGGGGATGCCGACGGTGGGAGCGAACCCCACTCGCCGTTCATGAAGAAGCGGAGGGTCAATGCGGCTTCCGCTGCGCCGGCCCCGAGCAGGGTGCAGCCACGAAGGACGACGCGCAGCGCGTCGAAGGAGCCGGCGAGCGTTGTTCCCCCGACTACGACTTCGAGACGGCAGCGGCAAGCCAAAATACAGGTACCTGACGCTGCCGCTGTCGCCGGCGAGAGGGCGCCGTCCCGTCGGGGTAACGGAGCCACCGGTGCTGGCGCATCACGTAGAGCGGGCGGCGCGGGCACCGTGACCGGTAAACGAAAGTGAAGTGACTGAAGAACCGACCAACACGTTTATCTTTTTGATTCAATGTAAATTAATTACCCTCATCTGTATCCCCTCTGCATCTCTCGTCTCGTCTCGCCCATACTTGTACACACGAACCTCTCATACATCATCGTCATCGACCTATATACATTATACTTTCGGACCTAGGCCCTGTCGCGGATTCTTGAGACGAGTATCAAGGTTTTAGAGGTGCGTTCTTTGTTTGATTGTTCGCTCTGACTCGACTCGGGGGCGGTACTTACTTCCGTGACTTTGTATGATTTGGTAGGTCCTTCCAAGTACTGTCTCGCTTCTCATCATTGATGAATTACCTTGTTTGGCCAGCGCTCACCCCCTTTGCACGCCTACTTCGCTCTGACTCGACTCGGCGAGTCGGGGGCGGAACTTCCGTGACTTGGTAGGTCCTTCCAACCACTATCATTCGCTTCGCATCATTGATGAATCGCCTTATTTGGTCAGTGCCGCCACACTCTTTGCACTCTACTTTGTCGGCCACAATGCTCAGACTGTCACATACACACACTGGAGCTCCTCGAATGGATATAGCCGGTAGTTCTACAGCTCTTTGTCGGTTCCGCATCCTTCAAGCTGATCTGCACTCAGACTCAGGCTGGAAGCGGTGCAATCCCATTGCAGCTTTACAGATGCTGTTCACCCCTTCGAAACCCAGCGTCCGCCGCCGGCCTTGTCTTGGCGATACTTGTGACCAGATACACTTACACTTACGACAGTTCCATCCCATCTCAAACCCTGTCGGTCCGCTCGACGGAATGCAAAGTCGGGGCGCTAATTATTCCGCGTTCGACCAGGTTCGGGATCCGCGCTTGATTCGAGATACTTGGTACGGGTTCCTCCGACAAACGGTCGGATCAGCACATCGGCAGCTGTCGAACGTCGAATCCTAGTCTCTCTGCGAACTCGCACCGAAAATCAATGCGCGGCCGCCGCCGACTCTAATCTTCTGGGGAACTCGCACCGAAAATAATGCGCTGCGGACCTGCCCCGCCTAACATTCCGCATTGGCGAACGACGAGGGCACGCACGCCCTTGCAACGTGTTGCGTTCAGCCCACTGCCTCACCCTGTCTGGCTGTCGCCTATTTGTGGGTCCCTCATCAAACTTTCGTTCTTTGCTGGAATTCCGTTTCTCACAGCACTGTCAGCAACCGCGGGCGAAATCCCATATCCGGGTGTTTGCGACTCCTTTTGGCGCAAATAAACGAAAGATTAGATAAGATAAACCGTTTTCTCATGCGCCACAGTATGCGCTGCGACTGGTTTTTTTTCTTCTGCCATGGAGGCCCCGCATATCAGCTATTCGGGGGCTATCTCGTACCGAGATCGGGTTATTCTGGAGAACGCATTAAGGCTGGCGGGGCTATACGGCGCACACAACGCAATGTGTTCTTATAGACCCGCTGGCGGCAGATCCTCTGGCATTCTTACGCCTTCGTCATTCGGCGCTTAGCCCCCTACCTCTACTCGTTCGATTAATTCTTGTCATGAAGAGGAGGAGGTCTTCCACGCCTACCGATCCTGAGGAGCAGAGATGCGAGGAGAAGAAAGGGTCCCGCTCGAGTGCAGCCTCCACCGAGGAGGGATTACCGGGGACTGAGAAGGAAGAGCCCTCTGCGACTGAGACATCCGGCGCGAATGCTCCTCACCAGTCCCCACCCCGCAAGAAGCGGCGGAAGGCGATTCCAAAACGCATGCAGCACATGACGGGCAACGTGAGCTGTTTTGTTTTAGCGGCACCTCGATGCCAATGTACGATTTTCATTGTTTTTTTACGTTAGATGTCGGTATGGGGTGACCGCTGGATGGCCGCCGTCCAACCGTCGACCGCTGGCTCGCAGCAGGGGGAGATCCAGCCGAATGGAACGTACACTGCGTCGCGATCCCCACCGCCTGCCTACAAGAAGACGACGCCTTTACAACTTTCGCCCGTCGTGATGGAGTCGAGCTCTTCACATCACCTTTCTTCCGATTTCGCTTCCGATTTCAGCCTTTTCGATGATGATTCCACACTTTTGCCCCCGGCGCAGGGCTCGCACTCACAGTCCTTTGACGACATGTTCTTTTTCGAAAGTCCTTTCTGCTTAGACGGAGGAGAATCGTTCCCGGACTTGTCGAATGCAGTTGCAGGCCCGTCCTCGCAGGCTTACACCGCACTCGACTTTAATGCCGAAACGCGCTCTTATCTTTCAGACGCCCCTCATCCTCCGGCCTTTTCATCAGTCCATCTTCCATCGTTCACGCCATCACCCTTTTCCAGCGCTATGCTGGACTTGTTTCCAGAGAGCGATCTCGTTTCCAATCCCCATCCTGCTCCTGCGCCTGGAACATACCCGAATCATGGCACATTCTCCGACTTGATGCCGCCACCTGCCATACCACCGGTCGACGATGTCCCCCAGTTTTTGGATGAGCTTCCGACATATAATCCACCCCTTTCATATTCTGCCCCATCCCAAAATGCACCAGAAATTGCGACAGCCGCGTGGTCTAGTAACATCCACCACCAAACGATGCCTTTAGTCGGAGGGGGCTATTCCACGACGCCGATGTCCACCCTACCGACGTACAGCGGATATCACTCCCCTCATAGTGTGCCGGGAAACCCTCCTCCCTTCTATCACCGATCGGGTTCTGGCTCGCCTCTGGCGGTATACTCTGGGCAGTCTCCACAATACTACCCTCCGAGTGCCCCCTCGCTGTCGCCCTTGGTAACTCGCACTGCGTCATCAAGATCTGTTGCATCGCTGTTCCCGATGGACAACTATTCCCCGCACTCCACGTCTTCCGAGATGTTTTCACGTACGATGCCGGGATTAGAATACGACTATGGGGATTTCGAGTACAGCAACCACTCTTCTTCTCCGCATTCGGGTGCCTTCACGGGCTCTCCCAACTGTGCGTTTGGAGGACTCGAAATGTGCTACGTGGGCAACGGCTCTCGGACTAGTACCATTCCCGTACCGTTTCGTAGTAATCTGCCTCTCGCGCGCGCAAATCACCCTTCTCCGCACATGGGTGCTTTCACGAGCTCTCCCAACTCCGGAGGACTGGAATCGTACTTGAGCAGCGTGTCTCGGACTGGTATTCTCGTTCCATTTCATACCCCGCCATTCCACATTGGCAATCACATCTGGTAACACGAATTTCACAATGTTCGCCGTACTTTGTTGTCTACTACATTGTTGTCCACTACATTGTTTTTTGTCCATGTAATTCTAATTTATCAACTTTATGATCATTACGTTCTGATGTCGATGACTAATCCGACCAAACCCACCTTGAAGACGACCAGCACGTCGCACTCACTATGCCTGTTCCTTGGGAGGCCCTGATACCCTTCGGTCTCGCTTTCACGCCTTAATTCCAACACCTGAATCTGACAGTCTTTCGCGTCGTCCCAGGTCTTATGGTCACTATGTTCGGTGTGACAGGCACCCTCTCCAATCTCACATTCCGCGCTCAAAACCAGGGGAAAGTACGCTTGGCTTCATTCATAACCTTTCTTTTGAGCTAACTGTGCGAAGCCCCCGCGCTACGGCCTTGAAAGATGGGACGAAATGATGATTGCGCGGGACTACCGCCTGACCGGGCATAATAGAGGCCAGACGGTGCGTTAGAGGCGTTATTTCGTTCCGTCAAAATTCCAATGCCCATACGACCTCCAGTCTGATCCCGTAATTCGGCCTACACCTGAATCGAAATGAATTCAATTTGTTGTGCTAAACTTGTCCGATGCTCTCCGCTTGGAGTAGCAGTACTGCATGCCCACGACACACGCCACGGCATGGTTCACCCCTTGATTGTGTATTTCAGGAAGCATTCTCCGACTCTCCCATCACAGCGCTTTCTGAAATGCCTCCGCAAATGATTGAATGGTTCTGCCAAGCTGCACCGCTGTTCGTTATACAGCTGCCATGTCCGTTCTATCGGCCGTCCAAGCTATGTGCCTATCGGCACTGCATTCCTCCGTCCTCCAGCTTTCTTTGGAAACGCCTTGCCCACTGAAAGTCATGGTCACGTGATAGCACGCTCTTCTGTGTGGCGCACCACTTTTTGTTTTTATTTTCTGTCGTAAGGGACTTGTGCAGCGACCGATCTTAAACATGCGCTGCATGCCCATCTACTATTCTCTTCGTCGTGCTCGTCCGATTCCCACTTCTGCATCTTCTATATCCAGTAACAAACGGGGAGAGCCAAACTACGTGCGCCCACGTCGAATGGCGGGCACCGTTCGCGCCTACGGATAGAGAACGTTCGGATACATCGGCCGGTGGTACATAAGCCATTTGTGCTGCAGAGCGGCAGCGACGCTGTAGCGGAGAGCGGGATCCGGAGCGAGCAACATCTCTAGAAGCTCGATGCCTAGATACGATTGAAGAAAACGCTTGTCAAACAGAGGAAACCGATACGGTGATGAAGGAACATACCTTCCGCAGAGATCCGGCCATCGCGAAGTTCTGCCCAACGAAACGGAGGCAGTGTGAACTCGGGCAAGGTGCGTCTGGTGGTGTAGGCGTTATCGAGCAACAGCCTGTGATGAGGGAGAGAAATTAGGACAGCGTACGCAGGGAGCTTTGGCCACGTACAGCTCGGCGAGGAGGACCCCGGCACTCCAGCTGTCCGCAAGAAAATCGTATCCGTACGAGGATTCCCGCACCATCTCGGGTGACATGTAGTCGATCGAGCCCCGGGGTTCCTACAGGCATTGCGCGATGTTAGTTGTGAGGGAGAGAAACGGCCAAGGAACACCCCACCGTCAAGAAGCCCCCATCCGGGACACGCGCTGCTAAGCCAAAGCCCGCGACCTTGATGAAGGGAATGGTGTCGCCCGTCAAGAAGATGTTCTAAAGAAAAGGTCAGTTGAGTCCTCCACAGAGAAAGAAGTGGGCGAGCACTTCTAATTTGAGGTTACGGTGCACGATCCCGAGCCGATGAACGTAGGCCATGGCTTGGCAGAGCTGATACATGATGTCGCGGCACACGATTTCCGCTGCAGTAGGCCGTTAATCTGTTGTACGGAGGGCGGAACTAGTGTCTTACCGAGACCTAGACGACATCCTTCGGCGCGCTGTTTCCGGAATACGACCTGCGAATACTCGAGCAGTGTGTCACCGGTCATGAATTCGGAGATGATGTCTTGGGTTGACTCAGAATTCTTCCCGCGGAATGTATGACAAGACTCACTGGTTGTTTCGCCAGTGCCGCCCCGGTAGACGGACAGAATCTCAAGGACATGGGGATGACTGATAGACTGCAGGATTGTGAACTGTGAATGGTTTGCACTCAGCGCTGTACCCTTCGCAGAGCGAAAAAAAAAAGAGCTTACATCTTTCGGTGGACCCCGTCCATCACAGGTGTAGGTGTTGGTGGTGGTGGCAGTCTCGTCCGTATTCTATTCGACGGCAATTTAAATCAGTGGAAGCCGTGATTCTATCGGTCTGGGACGTACAATGCATCTGACCAGTTTGACCGCCACAATCCGGTTGAGAGATCGGTGGTGGGCCTTGTAAACTTTGCCGTAGGGATTTACGTCGAGTAGGTGGAATTTATGGCAGTCTGGGATGATTTCCAGCAAAGCTCGACGCAGTTCTTTCGCATCAACTTCGACGTGCGGTGTATTGACTTCGACGTCCGATCGTGGCTTGAGGAGCTTGAGTAGATTTTGAGTCACGGTCATGACCGGTAAGAACTAGGGAGGAAATAGACTGAGAGAAAGGCCGAGGTGGCATCGTGTTTTATGCGAAACTGAAGTCAAAGCGGCGAAAGAACAATGGACCTTCTACGCTTTGACAAGGTTTCGTTTTTGTACTTTGCTTGGGTGAGTTCTTTCTTTCTATGTAATGATTTCATCCATTTTGTTCCGTTTGCTAGTCCATCACAAGGCCAGAAACCATCAGAATCTCAGAAAGAGCAAAACCAAGACAACTGCGGGATCGGTTGAGGTCCGAAAAAGTACCACCGGGGCCAGTGTCGATGAACGATAGGTTGACGAAGAGAGCAAGAGGCGATAGTGGCACTAGCGTCGACGAGTCTAGCGAGGACCAAGCGAGCGACAGGTCACGAGCTCTTCAACGCCACGATCCAAAAAAGGAAGTTCTTCTTGTCTTCATCCTTGTTTCTTCCAACCCAGCTTGACTACATCAACACAAAGCCAGAACAATAGGACATGCGGTATAAAAGCGTGCAAATGGACCCACACTCTTGCGGCGCACTTTATTTTCCCTCAGCTTCAGGTGTAAGTCATATCCTAATTTCTTCGCAAAGCTCACTGTTCTCATATAAACGCACTCATGTCTAGGATGTACGCCACCAGAAGCAACCAGTCGTCTCCGGAGTCGTCTCGTTCGCGCAAGAAACACGTCCATGCGGAATGTGGCGAGCCTATCAAAGGGCATCGTCGTGTCAATGGCGTGCTCGTTTGCCGAGGCACAGACACTGAAGCGTCGGCGATGGCATCAAAGCTGGCGATGCTAATGTCTCCGGAGACTAGCGGTTTTTCTGAAGTGCTGTACCCATCTCAGCCTCGTGAACTCAAAACTCTCGAAGACCTCGAGTTCGTGTTGAAGATGAAGGAACGGGGGACTCTCCAACTTCTTCGAGAGGGCAATACGCGCGGATTCTCCGGAGAAATACCCGGAACGCTCCGTGGGCTTGAGCTCCAACGCCGCCACGCCAACGCGAACGCGAGCTGGGCGGACGTAGCGATCACTGTAGTCGAAGCGTTCCGTGACTTGTGCAAGTTCGTGCTGCTTGTCGTCGTGCTTTTGCTGTGTATTTTTGCCTACACCACGCGAAACGACGCGGCGCCCACCCCAGCGTCTGCGTGTTTTCATTCTTGAATTTCCCCCAAGCGTTTGCGGACAATGGTGGGAGAGTATTTACTTGGGGTCAGTATCATGCAGTCAGACTTCTTTACTCCGTATCATGTACATTATCTCGAATGGACTTTGTGTTGCCCAACGACAGTTGTGCTTCAAATCTTCAGACCTGACCCCGTGTCGAAATAAATTACAACTAAGTACTCTCCCGGTAAGCCAAAGCACAATATCAAGCAATACTCTAATCACTCAATCCGCATCCTTATACTCCTCATCGCTATCTCCCACGTCGAATATCGGCGGCGCCGCTGGGGACGCCGCCCGCTCCTTGCCCTTCCCCTTCCGCTGCCGCGGCGTCTCCTCGTCACCGTCCTCATCGAGCTGTGCACGGTTGAGCGGGATGTCCTCCCCGTGCTGGTTCACAGGCAGCCGCGGACTGCGCTGCTTGCGCCGGCGACACCACACAAAGATCCCGATTATGGCGAATATCAGGGTCAGGACGAGCGCGGCGGAGCCGGCGTTGTAGTACGCTACGTGCGTGTAAATGGATATTATCAGCGGAGGTCAGGATGAGATTAAAGGGAGGCGTACCTTCCCACATCGCCTTCGCCTGCTGCGGGCTCTTCCCCGTCTCCGGTGCAACAGTGGCCGCAGCCGTCGGCACCTCCTCGAGGAAGTGGGGGCTTGGTCGCGGCCCCGATGCTGCTGGGGATGCGCGCCGACCCCTCGAAGATCGCGGAAAAGTTCACGCCCATGAACCGCAGGATCATGTCGTGCGAGATGTGCGGGACGTCGAACGGCGCCATGTGCGATGCGTTGAAGATCTGGTTGGTAGGTTTGATCAGTAACGGCACTTGGGTGAAACATATGTCCGTACTTTAGCGTAGGTCAGGTTCCGTGAGGAGACCCATGTGCCGGCGGGCGCGCCGGAGACGCTCCACGACTCCGTCTGCACCTTCTGTATGACCCAGTCAGCAATACGCGAACGAATGAGGTCGCGACACGCACCCCAAGCCCCTTGGCGCCGTTCCACTCCATCGCCTGCATCATTGCCTCGAGCCCGACGTAGTTGCAGATCAAATCCTGGTCGCCCGCGAAGAGGAGAACGGGGATGCGCTCGAGGACCTTGGGTAGCACCTTGATGGCCGAGTCCGACAAGCGCTCGTGCATCTCCTGGTGCACCCGCCCGCGACACTCGATCCACGCGCCGGGGTGCGCGTCTGCATGCAGGGCGGTCACGACGTCTTTGCGCTGAGAGTTAATTTAGTTAGAGCTTGGCTTTTAACAACGCTGACGCAACGTACGTCGAGGTATGTGGTGACGGGCTTGATGTCCGGGGGCCAGTTCATGCCGCACGCGGGCATCGTGTCGTCCAGCCGGACATCGTAGATGTTTATGCACATGTTTTTGCCATTGACGCTGCGTTTTGCAGTCAGCACGAAGACAATAGCACTGAACTGAGTACGCACACTTTCTCCCGCACAGCCGTGACATCAAGCAACAGCCCCTCGCACTTTGGCGCCGTAATAGGCTCCGGAGACGTGATCTTTGCTATCTCGGCCATACATTCGTCTGTGCGTACTTTCGCCTTTTTCCAGGGCTATAAATATTTATGGTTAGATGAACTGCGCAGGTAGATCGTGGATGCGTGCGTACATCGGAGTTCTCCTCGAGGATGCCGACTTTGACTGCAAAGTCGATGTAGGACGCATACTGCCGACGCGCGTCGATCCATCCGTTCCCAATCGCCACCCCGCGCAGATGGGTGCCAATGTTCGAATTAAGGATGGCGTCGGCTGTAACATCTTAATAGGTATCCAAGTGAGGGAGCGGAACACGTACCAAAATAAGGTATCCATTGGCCCGCATAGCTTTCGCCGCCAAGGTATGTCTGGAAGCATTAGTACGGTTAGTTGGCGCAGATTAATGAATGATCTGACATACATCCGTATACTGGTACTCTGGGAATACTTTATAGAAATTACGCATGAATTCGATGAATTGGGAGGAGGCCTGTTGGTCGTGAGCACAGAATACGCGAGGAATGGGCACGGGCTCACCTCTTCTAACGTATGCACGAATCGGTCCGTGCTGGTGTATGAGAAACCCGTGCCAGCGGGCTGGTCGACTGGCAAATAATTAGCGCAGATAAAAAATATGGGCACGCAGACGCACCGTATACCATCGTCGTATACTCTTCCCAGCCGCCCTCCGCGACCTTGAACCCTCCCTTTCCGTCCATCCTCCACGGCCCCACCTCCATCATGAGGCCGTCAAATGAAGAGCATCCTGGGCCGCCCTAAAAGTGTGTTTCAGCACACAAGTAGTGCGTGCAGCAGTTCACAACGCACATTAAACCAGAACATGAGTCGCTTTTTTGTCCGCTACTCGGCGATTTTTTATCATCACAAAGTACAGGTGGGCGGTCACTGTCTTGGGGTCGTACGTGGACGCATTTGGGTCGGACGGCAGATGTCCGGCGAATATTGTGAGCGGGTTCTGTGGGTCCTGGTGGATATCCGGTAGGGAAGGCACGTAGAACGAGGCCGCAGAAGGAACTATTACAGATTATGAGTCTTCACTTCCTTCGCAAGCACCCAGAGTTCAACGCACTGTCCGCAGGGGCCGCATATGCAGATTTGAGATTGAAAAATATCCCGAGTACTGCCAGACAGCGAGAACGAATCATAGTAACCAGCTATAGTTCCAGAAACCACAGAAATGAGTTGAGCAGTAACAAGGTGCCTGTATAGGTTATAGAAACAGTAATAGGCCCGTTGAATAGTGCCCGTCGCCGGCCAGCAGAATCTCGGTTAAGGTCAAGGCTGTCACTGCCACGCATCACAAAAGTTGCAATCTGCGCCAATGCCGTGCCTGAGTTGCGTATCTCCTCAACCACCACCATGAAGTTCCTCGGTGTCCTTGCCCTGGCTGCGGCCGCAAATGCCCAGTACTTCTCCCAAGGCTGGGTCCCAGGCCAAGCGGTCACCGCCGAGTCTTCAGCTCCGAGTGCTGCTGGTGGTGCCCCTCCGCGCCAAAATGCAAAGGCAGAACCGGCAGAGGCTTTCTCGCTCTCCAGTCTCTTTGATATGAACAAGGTTCTCTCCTCGGGGCCCGTCAAGGGACTGTTCGAAAAGGCTGGCATCAACATTACGGAGCGGCTCGAGGCTCAGGCTGTCTCGCCCTGGGACGACCGCGTCCCTCTTATCACGGACAGCAACTACTTCGACATGGTCGTAAACGAGACCCTGACCGAAGAGGAAGAGGAGAAGCGCGTCTGGGTCATTGTCGTGTACGTCCCGAGCCCTCATCTTTTGGCATGTCCTCAAACCAATTAATACAGTTCGGCGACGACCTCGCGGCAGGAGGGCATTTCAAAATTCATTGATAATGCCTTCGACGATGCATTCAATGAGACCGTCATTGCGGGCGACCTCCCGCACGTCCGGTTCGCCCGCATAGACTACCTCAATGTTACCTATGTAACTACCAAGTGGAGTCTCTGGACGTGCGTTTTTCGTTCTGCACAAGCATGCATCGTGCTGACGGTCGAATCTAATCTCATATTCAGCGCCCCCCTCGATCGTCATCCTCAAAGACCGCGGCCAGACCCTGCGCTTCTACCGCCCGAGCCAGCTGCGCGTCGCCAACGGCGCCCTGCGCGAGTTCGTTAAGCGCGAGGCATTCCTCCTCACCCCGCCCTGGTCTGGCGCCTTCGCCCCAGGCGGCAGTCGGTATGTCCACCCCTCCCCTAATCATAAATAAATAAATAAGATCTAACGCGCCCCAGCGAATTCGTCCTCGAATACTTCGCCGTCTGGATGACCAAGCTCTACCTCGCCGTCGTGCGCGTCCCGCGCTGGCTCATGCTCCTCATCTCGGGGAGTGTCGCGTCCTTTGCCATCAACCTCTTCCACGGGTTTGGCGCGAAGAAGGCACCCGCTGCCAAACCGCAGCGCCCAGTCACAGCTGGGGGTGCCGGTGCCGGTGCCGCACCCGCGCCGGTGGCGGCTGCAGTGGCGGCCCCGGCCCCGGCCTCGCCGAGCAAGGCGAAGCAGCGGAAGGGCAAGGCCAAGAAGTAAGGGGAGGGGACAAAAATTAAGGTGCTTGGTTGGTCTCGACCCAAGATAGATGGAGTGGGATGGCTGCGCAGGGGAGATCTAAGCTATTTGACTGCGAACTATACTATGTCACCTAGAATTATGTTTGTAGTGTACCTGTCCATGTAACCGTGCTACATCTCTAATTTATATCCAGATCCATCTTGCTCAGACTGCGCGAGTAGCTCGATAACGAGAATAAGCAGGGTTGATTCGATGAAAAGTACATATCAAGTCGCGGGCGAGTGCCTCCCACTATTGTTCTCCGCATGCGCCGGTGACCACGTATACCGTATATATTGATGCGATGATGTATGTATAGAAAGTTCCATATGCATACCGATGATTAGATCTCGCGGCCTTTTATCAGCAGGACGCAGAACACCCCATACCGGTGGAGTAAACCGCAAATAGCACTCCAAAATTTCAAGTCTCCTCGAAGGGGCATCATCAAGCAGCCCAAGTACAATTTCTGTGCGGCCAGCCGAAGCTCAGCGGATTTCCTGCACCCCGAAATCGACCCGAGATTTTGAATTGAAGAGACCACAAGTCGAAGCTGCTTCCAGGTGGGACCCATGTGCGGATTAATCGTAGTATACCACAGCAAGCTCTGTGGGAGTCAAAAAAGTCAATGCCCCGCTGAAGGGCGACAGATGGGTAGATGGGCTTCCAAAGTCCACAATGTGGCCGCGCGCAGAGCTCTTGCTCACGGGAAAGGGAGCCATGATCCTGTAATCGGCGTAATGCCCGCAGCAACCAAGGGTGTGCCCGGACAGTGACATCGCGGTGCGGTCTATCCTGTCGGGCATAGGAGTAGACTCCACGAAGCGCCAAGACACTCCGGTATCGTGTTGCAAGAATTGGTAGCTGAGTAGTGTCGGAGCGCCGTTAACCAAGGCGTGGAGCCACAATGTAAATCGTCCTTGCTGAAAGGGACTTTCGTAGGCCCAGATCGACCTTGCCCAGGTATAATATAGCTTGCACGTCAGTGAAATGGTGTCTGGAAGAAAGGGAAGATCTGCGACCGGAACCACAGGGGTCGAAGGCTGCTCCACGCTGTCGTTTGGCTCCCAACATGCAAACGAAGCAAAAGGGCTAAGAGCCACTCGATGTTCACCACGGGTACCCGTCCGTGTGAGAACGACGAGGTGGCCTGGGACGAGTGCTATCTCAGATTCGTGCCCGGAAACCACAACGCGGGAGCTTGTCCGCCAGTTGAGGAGGAGGACTTGATTATGTGCACGGAGATGCACGGCGGCAACGTCCCCGCATACCATACAATCGACGTATAAGAAGTCCAAAGAACGTTCGGGGAGACGACTGACGAGCTCCAGATCAGAGACCCCCGTTTGGAGGTTGAGGCTGGTTATTTCAAAGCAACTACATAGGAGCGAGTCAATGTATGCGTCGGCCTAAATTCGCAGCATACATACTATTTCAGCTGCGGCTGGGTACGTTGGCCCGTCAAAATGATAGCTAAGCCGTTTTCCAGTATGTCGACTGCGAAATCGTGAACCAATGTATGATCCATACTGGGTGTATGCGTCCAGATGTGTCTGTCCTCGAACACGCTCCAACATTCGACGCGACCGGAGTTCTGGAACAGCACGTACTTCCCACTCGGAAGCAGCTTTGACCGATTAATGTACCAGTGGGACAGCCCCACGGGGGCCGTGTCAATCTCGGGATGCAGGACGATCCGCCTAGATTCGACTAGCGGCGCAGAAGCTAGACCGCCCAGAGGAGGCTTGCGTATGAATTTACTGAACCGATTAACGGCGCGACGAACAGCCGTCTGCGAACGTGGATTAGGAAAGGACTGAGATTGAGACGGGCGTGTCCGTCCATGCTTTCGGTCCGTGTAACATCCGTCGTACTAGGCCAATGAGCTGTTCGGTAGAGAGATCTCTGAAATATCCATCGTCTGGTCGGCTGTCGATGAAGCCGCGTTGGACTAGTCTCGAGACCAATGAATACCATAGAGCTTTTGTTAGCGCAATGCGGCGGAAGTATTTATTGGTCTGGACATGTGTATGATGAGGGTTGAGAGCAGGTTAGTCGAATAGAGGACTTGACTGACCCTACTGACTGCGAGGACGCCTGGAACCTCGCATTCTACGAGGATGAGGATCAGAACATCTTGAACGAGATCGCGCAAGCCTAATTTCGCAGTTCCATTCGTTGAAGGAGCCATCGTCGAACTTTCAGTACGAGAGGGTGCTGGCTGCCTGCTGGGAACTGCTGTTTCAGAACCAGTGATTAAGGGTACTAGGCCTCTGGCAGTCGCGATGCGTTCAGGTCAAGCGCAAGCCTGTGACACGTCACGACTCGGAGTTCTTCAACGCCATCGCCCCAAAAAGGAGATTTTCGAATGTGTGGTTCAACTACGTCTAAGAGAAGCAAGACATATATGTAGAAGCGCGCCAATGTTCCGACTGTAGTACTACGGCGCGCTACACTCTCTTCTAAATCAGTTTTGTTCTTCTCCCAATCATCGCAGTACCAAAAGCGCAGTACCAAAAGAAAACGTCCTCTCGTAGTACTAGTGGTCGTATTGCCTCTAATTCAAATTTCATACAATGAACATTGATTCCAGTTTCAGATCAACGGGGAAAGAGCTCGGAAAACTCCACGGACCGCGCGTAACTCTTTCTGTACATTGTGTAGGCAAGCAGGAGTTCCCTTCCAAAGACAGGTCGAGAAAATTCGAGTACCGGGCCATTAAATGGATGAGACATTACCAAGGTGAGGTCGATTGTAAGATTGCTATATATTGTGACAAACCTCGAGGTCGTCGTTCTCCAAATACGGCCATTTCATCTTTGCCGGTTCGTCAAATATCTCCAAAGCATCGGTCACAACCTTCTGCTCGTCGCCCAGCAGATCCTCTGTCTTGACTCTCGAAGGCGCTGGCCACTCAGATGTGGGAACGAAGTGGTCGTCGCTGGCGGGTAGTGAGTCGTCGTATGAATCCGTATGGGGGAGTGGAGACATGAATATCTGAGGGCCTTCCAGAACCCAGGACTGATCCAACCAGAGGCGCGGTTGTGTCGGAAGGGTTATACAGCAGCGGGCCGTCCTGCTCCGGGACCAAGGAACGAAACCGTTCCCTCAGGGAACTACACTATGTCACCTAGAATTATGTTTGTAGTGCACCTGTCCATGTAATCGTGCTACATCTCTAATTTATATCCGGCGGCTTCTGATTCATCTTCTTCAGACTGTGCAAGTCGTTCGATAACGAGAATAGGCAGTAACGGGTTGATTCGACGAAAAGTACATCATATTGGGGTCGCGAACCTCCCACTAACGTTCTCCACAAACGATGATCAGACTTGGTTTCCGGAATTTCGCTGACGGCATGGAGATTTCAATTGAGGAGACCACAAGTCGAAGCTGCCTCCTGGTGGGAACCATGTGCGGATTAATCGTAGTATACCACAACAAGCTCTGTGAGGGTCGAATACGTCAATGCCCCGCTGAAAGGCGACAGATTGATCATAAATGGGCCCCCAAAGTCCACGATATGGCGGCGCGCAGAGCCCTTTCTCACGGGAAAAGGAGCGAAGATCCCGTCTTCAACATAACCTCTGCAGGAACCAAGGGTGTGCCCAGACAGTGCCATCGCGGTGGGATATATATGGTCGGGCATAGGAGTAGACGCCACGAAGCGCCAGGACACCCCAGTATCGTGTTTCAAGAATTCATAGCTGAGCAATGCCGGAGCGCTGTTCACCAAGGCGTGGAGCCAAAATGTAAATCGTCCCCGTTGAAAGGGACTTTCGTGGACCCAGATTGACCTTTTCCAGGTATAATATAGCTCGCACGTCAGTGAAATGGTGTCTGGAAGAAAGGGAAGATCTGCGACCGGGACCACGGGGGCCGAAGGCTGCTCCACGCTGTCGTTTGGCTCCCAACATGCAAACGAAGCAAAAGGGCTGAGAGCCACTCGATGTTCACCACGGGTACCCGTCCGTGTGAGAACGACGAGGTGGCCTGGGACGAGTGCTGTCTCGGATTTGTACCCGGAAACCACAACGCGGGAGCTTGTCCGCCAGTTGATAAGAAGGACTTGATTCTCCGGACGGAGATGCACCGCGACAACGTCCCCGCACACGACACAATCGACGTATACAAAGTTCAAGGGACGTTCGGGGAGACGGCTGACGAGCTCCAGATCAGAGACCCCCGTTTGGAGGTTGAGGCTGGTTACTTCAACAAAACTGTGGTCGAAGTCAATGTATGAGTCAGGGTAACTTCACAGCATACATACTGTTTCGGCTGCGGCTCAATACGTTGGCACGTCAAAATGATAGCTACGTCGTCTTCCAGCATGTCGACTTCGAAATCGTGAACCAATGTATGATCCATACTGGGCGTATGCGTCCAGATGTGTCTGTCCTCGAACACGCTCCAACATTCGACACGTCCGGAGTTCTGGAACAACACGTACTTCCCACCCGGAAGCAGCTTCGACCGATTAATCTGCCAGGGCAGGCCCGCAGGGCCTGTGCCGATCTCGGGGTGCAAGACAATCCGCCTGGATTCGACTAGTAGCGCAGAAGCCAGACCGCCCAGAGGGGGCCTGCGTATGAATTTCCTGAACCGATTAACGGCGCGACGAACAGCCGTCTGCGAACGGGGAGCAGGAAAGGACTGAGATTGAGACGGCGTGTCTGTCCACACTTTCGGTCCGTGTAACATCCGTCGTACTAGGCCAATAAGCTGTTCGGTAGAGAGGTCTCTGAGATATCCATCGTCCGGTTGGCCGTCAATGAAGCCGCGTTGGAACAGTCTCGAGACCAATGAATACCATACAGCTCTTGTTAGCGCAATGCGGCGGAAGTATTTATTGGTCTGGACATGTGTATGGTGAGGGTTGAGAGCAGGTTGGTCGAATAGAGGACTTGACTGACCCTACTGACTGCGAGGACGCCTGGAACCTCGCATTCTACGAGGATGAGGATCAGAACATCTTCAACGAGATCATCCAGTTTCCTATTAATTGAAGGGCTCATACTCCGTCGTCCTTGAGTGGAGGATTTGGTCAAGCAGGGTCCAGTAGCTTCCGGATGTGGTCGGCCCGCCGCACCACCCTTCCAACATCGAAGCATCATGAGGACACAAACACTAAGCACAGTCTGGGTCCCATCCGGGACGGTTTTCGCCCGGTACAGTACTCAGTGAGATTGGGAAGGAATGTACTGTGGTTGTCTTTCGTCACGGTCGCGAGCAAGTGCCAGACACTGGAAGGACGAGATTTCGGTGGGAAAGTAGACGCCCAAGAAGCAGAGCCCTTTCTGGACGACGATCATCCGCATGCACTGTCACCAACCGCAACTAAGTACAAGCCTCCAATAAACCCACAAGTCAACGTGGCTCAGGAAGTACAAACCATGACTTTCCCCAGAATCCCCCCAGAAATATGGACCATCATACTCGCCGACATGGATGCATGGAACCTTACACTACTTTGCAGAGCATCCCGCGCTTTTTACGCTCAAGCCCAGTGCATCCTCTACCATTCAGTCGATCTGCGTGAGCGCCCGATGCGCGATGTTCAGTCGTGGGCCCGCGCCATCACGAAACACGCGCACCTCGCTGAGCGCACCCATTCACTTGCACTGTGCCTCCCGAGCACGCTCACATTCGATACATCACACGCCACGAAAATCGGACGCGCCCTGGCCAAATGCATCAACCTGAAGGACCTGCGCGTCGTCGGCGAGGTTTCTGCAACCGGAGAACGTCAAAGTTGCATCCACGGGTGGATGATCAACGACTGCTCGTTCCGTCTGACCAGATTTGAGAATCTGTACTTCAACGACCGGTGGATCGTGGATTTTTGGAAGAAGCAGACCGAGATCCAGGTGCTTGTGATGAATCATAATCTGGGGTGCTTCAAGGACCCGCAGCTGCTGCCCGATCTTATCGCTGTCGGCACCTCCCAGCTGTCAAATCTCCCAGAGGGAAGGGCGTTGCAGCGGATTGAGACGTATTTCCAACGGGAGCTCCTGCCCCTGGCGCAGTACAAACGGACCTTGACGACCTTGAATCTCGTACGGGACTGGGTAGACCTCCAGTTTTTCATCGGGGACGCAATCTCTGCCGTTGCGGAACTGGTTTCTCACTTGGTCCATTTCGGAATTATCGAGCGGAGGAAAGATGTAAGTCAAGTGCGACCTATATATGCTACACTCCACTCATTATACTTGTGCACGTCTGCAGTCTTACATCCTACCGACCGAGCTGACGTCCGAGACGACGCTTCGACGGTTTGCCAAACTCGAAACAATTACTCTCCACATGCTGAATGTTGAATGCTTCGCGGTCGATGACGCCATGTACGACATGGATGCTCCGGCAGGCGTCTACGGTTTGGGGCATGCAATGATGATGGCGTGTCCGACGCTACGTAGGGCCGCCATCTGTGCTGAAGCGGACGATGCGCTGACGAGCGTGCTGACGAGATCTCGTGGAGGAGAGATCCACGCGGAGGCGGGGACGACGTTCGATTTTGAGACCATGTCCATGTTTTGGAAACCATGAGGGTATCCGTCATTCCAATTAGTCGTAGTATACAACAACGACCTCCTTGTCAGTTGAATACGTCAAGTTCCCACTGAAGGACGATAGATGAATGAAGGGAGCCCGTCCAGGAAACTCAACGAGCTCGCGGCACGCAGACTCCTTGTTGGTGGGAACAGGCGGAATAATCCGTAGGCCTCTGTGACCTCTGCAGTAGCCGAGGGTGTGCCCAGACAACGACATCCTCTTGGGATATATATGCATGGGCATGTGGGTAGTCGACAGGAAGCGCCAGGACAGCCCCGCGTCGCGTTTCACGCATTCGAAGCTGCACAGTGCTGGAGCGACGTTAAACCAAGTGTGGAGCCAGATCTTGTATCGCCCCTGCTGCAAGGGACTTTCATGGACCCAGATCGACCTTCTGAGGAGGAGGTTTTCTACTTTGCGGCCGGGAGGCTGGCTCGTCAAAGAAATGGGTTTGCCGATCGCCGAAAAAAATGGGAGCTTCGCGACGGGAACGTGGGTCGAAGGCGCCTCTAGGCTGCTATTGGGCTCCCAGAACCGAAAAGACGCGAAAGGGCTGAAAGCGAGGCGATGTTCACCGCGCGGAGCCGCCATCATGAGAATAAGGTAGCCTGGAATGACCGCCATCTGAGAGCTTTCCTTGCTCGTCGAGACTAGAATCCGAGACCTCGTGCGCCAGTTGATGAAGAGCACTTGGGTCCAACTGAGGTACACTGCAACAATCTCGCCACACACAGCGCAATCGATGCGCGCAAAGTCAAAGGAAGTTTCGGGGGCACGACTGACGAGCTCCAGATCGGAGACGCCGGTTGTGAAATTGACAGTGGTTATTTCCACGAACCTAGGACTGAGTTAGCTGTATTCGATGAATTTGGCAGCACCCACATACTGTTCCCCCGGATCAGTACGTTGACATGTCACAATGACAGCTAGCTGGCACTCCACCATTTCCACTTCAAAATTATGGACCGACGTATGATCCATACTGGGTGTATGCTTCCAGACGAGTCTGGCCTCGAACACGCTCCAACACTCGAGGCGTGCTGAGTTCAAGAACAGCACATATTTTCCACCTGGAAGCAGCTTTGAATGATTCAACCTGTGCGTAAATGGCCACATGGCCGGGCCCTGGGCAATCTTGGGGTGCAGCACAATCCGCTTGGCTTCACCCAGCGGCGCAGCAGCCTCCACTGCAGGCTTCCGCACCAATTTCCTGAACAGGTTCAAGGACCGGCGAACGGCCACGGGATAGGATTGCGATGGTATGTCCGCCCACGCTTTCGGTCCGTGGAGTATCCGTTTTATTATGCCAATGAGCTGTTCCGTCGAGAGGTCCTTGAGATTTTCGTCGTCCAATCGACAGTCAATGAAGCCGCGTTGGACTAGTTTCGCGACCAAAGAATACCAGACAGTGTTTGTGAATGCGACGCGGTGAAAAAATTTACTGGTCTGGAGCTATGCCGTGAGCAGGGCAGGCTGGCGAAGACGGGCGAGAACCGACCTCACTGAGTGCAAGGACGCCTACAGCATCGCATTCTATGAGAATGAGGATCAAAACGTCTTCAACGAGGTCATGCAAGTGTTTTCCTGTTGGCTGAAGAGGCCATACCGTAGTTCGATATTAATCAGAGTTGAGCGGTGTCACTTTAAATTCGAGTTGATGGTTATGATGGGTCGCACGTTCCCGACAATATTTCCCAAAGTAACCTGCGGGAGGTTCCCCGCCTTATGATCCTCTGAGTCGAGCTCTCACGGCGGCGAGATCCACGCGAAAAGGTGGGAGCGGCTTGGTAGCAAGAAGGTCAATGTATAGTGATGCACGCCCGAACAAAGTCGAAGTCGCAAGAAGGTCCATCTCGGACCGCTACTGAGCTAGAGTCTCGGCTCTGCTTAAACTTGTGTCCAGTGATTAGGCGCAGGAATGACGAGCGGGCGAAATATTACTCACCGTAACCATAGACACGCATGACCACCTCCCTGCTTCATTGCAAAGACTCCCATCTTCCTTGATGAAAAAAGGCTCCTTCTTTCTATAAAGTTGGGGAGGAGAAGCCTGGAGCAGCAAGCTGCGGTCCCATGTCTGCCATATATCCATACCACCATTGTAGTAGTGTTGCCACCGGAAGGAGACGGTCTGCAGCCCGGGATGTCTTGCATGACCCAATAGGCCGCACTTGCTGGAAAACCCAGCTCGTAGTCAGGGTAGTAGATATCATAAGATATTCGAAGACGGTTAGGGAGCTGGAACTATTGGAGGGCCTCACAGAATGCCGTCCGAAAATAGGTGTATGAGAACGAAATCAAGAAAGCAAGTCGGTGAAGCATCGACACTCACACCGTGGTAATCCGCGAGGTAGATTCCACCGGTGATAGAAGTTAGATGCGGCGAGAAGGGTCAGCACCTCGCCATTGACGACGCCGAGGACTCGCCGAGGGAGGATACTCCGTGTAACATCAGCAGTAAACAACACAGAGGCTGCGCAATGCAGGAATATGCACCAACAGATCCGAGATGGGAATGAGATGGGAATGAATGGAACGGGCGGACGTTCTGTGAAGTCTAACTTCTGCAGTTTCCACTACCACAATGTAGTAAACTCGAACGAAATCAGATCGCCTGAGATGCACAGGTGTACCAAGCGATCAGAAAGAACGCGTAGAATGGCTGCGACAGATATCTTTGTTGCGCAATCGATCCCAGGAGTCCGATAAGTACGCCCCATTGGAACGCCAGATACAAATGAGCAGCCTCGAGAGCAATGGAAACGGGAGGTCCACAGGAGAGAATGTCATCCAGCCGGGCTTGATGGATCTCAACAGCAGAGGCCGGGTGAGAGGACAAGGCAAACGGCGCGCGCCGGTCCCCGATATGTACGGTTCCTGAAAGATGTCAAGCTCAACGTCCAGTGTAGCGACGTTGAGTAAAAAGACATCGAAACCGTCTTGACTCCAGTTATAGACCTTAAAAAACTTGAGCCACGGTATCGGTTGCGCGCGCAAGTATCGGCAAGTTTGAGAGAGTGGAAGCAGACGCGATTTCATCGTAAGACAGCGTAAGACTCACGCGCTTTTACAAAGAGCTCGGACTCATGATGGTGTGGTCGCTCCCGAGCTTCAATATCAAGGAATAAAATAGCTGAGGACGTCAGTGGGCACATCAGTGAGCATTATCAGAGTCGGTGGCACAGATTTGCGAAGTTCGAGAGTGCTATCGTCGTTTGCACGAAAGCAGTCGGACATCACGATCGTGACCAGTCGTGACCTCATCCAAGCCCTGGCAAATTTACTGGAAATTTTAGAGAACAAATGGTGGGATATCCCCAGTCATTCAAATTAATCATAGTATACAACAACAAGCTCTTTATCGGTTGAATAAGTCAATGCCCCGCTGAAGGACGATAGATAAACGAAGTGGGCACGCCGAGCAAACTCTACAGCGTGAGGACATGCGTCGGTTGGAACAGGAGGGAAAATACGTAGTCCATCGTAATCGCTACAATAACCGAGGGTATGCCCAGACAATGCCATCCCTGTGGGCCTCATCTGAATGGGCGGCAGAGTGGTCGAGAGGGAACGCCAGGACACCCCAGCACTGTGTTTCACGCATTCGAAGCTGCACAGTGCCGGAGCGCCGTGAACCCAAGTGTGTAGCCATATTTTGAATCGTCCGCGTTGCAACGGACTCTTGTGGACCCACATCAACCTTTCGATCCTTGGTGATCTGCTGGGAGGTTGGCCTGCCAAAGAAATGGGTTCATTAACACCCGAAAAAAAAAGGCAGATCTGTGAGGGGAATGTGGGTTGAAGGCGATGCCACACTGTCATTTGGCTCCCAGAATGCAATGGACGCAAAAGGGCTGAAAGCCAGTCGATGTTCACCGTCCCACGTAGTCGCCAGCGTGACAATGAGGTAGTCTGGGATGACTGCTATCTGAGAGTTTTCGATGTTGTCCACTGAGACCAGAATACGGTAGCTCGTCCGCCAGTTGATGAGGAGCACTTGCATCCGACGACGCATGTACACTGCAACAATGTCACTACACACAACGCAATCGATGTGTGCAAAGTCATTGATAAAGTGATTGTCCGGGACCCGACTGACGAGCTCCAGATTGGAGACCCCGGCTTTGAGGTCGAGAGTGGATATCTCAACGAATCTAGGACCCAGTCAATGCATGCGTTTAACGAATTCGGTGCATACATACAATTTACCCGGATCGATGCGTTGGCACGTCAAAATCACGGCTAGGTCGCACTCGATCATTTCGACTTCAAAGTCATGGACCCATGCAAGATCCATACTGGGTCTATGCGTCCACACGAGTCTGTCCTCGAACACACTCCAACATTCGAGGCGTGCGGAATTCAAGAACAGCACGTACTTCCCACCTGGGAGCAGCTTCGACATATTCCATTTGTACGCGAATGGCGACATAGCAGGGCCCTGGGCAATCTCGGGGTGCAGGACAATCCGCTTGGCTTCACCTAGCGGCGCAGCAGCAGCCTCCACTGCAGGCTTCCGCACTAATTTCCTGAAAAGGTTCAAGGACCGGCGAAGGGCCACGGAATAGGAATTGGACGGTCTGTCCGCCCACGCTTTCGGTCCGTGGAGCATTCGTTGTACGATGCTAATGAGCTGTTCCGTCGAGAGGTCCTTGAGATCTTCATCATCCGATCGGCGGTCAATGAAGCCGCGTTGGACCAGTTTCGTGACCAGAGAATGCCAAACAGTGTTCGTGAATGCGAGGTGGTGAAAGAATCTACTAGTCTGGCGAGGTGAGCCAAACGTGAGCAGGGTAAGCTGGTCGGAGCGGTGAAAACTGGCCTCACTAAGTGCCAGGACACCCGCAACGTCGCATTCTATGAGAATGACGATCAGAACATCTTCGACGAGGTCATGCAAGCGTTTCCTGCTGGCTGGAGAGGCCATCGTAGTTTGATACCATCGGGGTTGTTGGCGGTGCTACTTAAATTGAACTTGATGGCCATGACGGTTGCACGTTCCGGACAATTCTCCCAAGGTAATATTGGACAGCGCCGTGCCAGAAAGGGCTGGAGGTTGTGGGTCCAGTCTGAGGGACGAGCCACAAGAATACAGTAGTTCCCAGATCGAATATTGAGACGCCGAACAGAAATAGTTGTCCCAGGAAGAATATTGTTCTTTAACGCTAGCTGCCAGAGTGAGCGCAAGAGTCCCGAGAAAAGGGTCCAGGCAATCATTCTACTTCGGCTGTGAGCGCAGGAGACAAGACGCAACGCGCGATCAAAACTCCAACAAGCAGCACAATTCGAAGCCCGTACCGCAGAATTTCCTTCGTCCCCATCCTCATCTGAAACAACTGTAACAACAATCTTCCACTTCTCTAATTACACTACAGCTCAAGTATGTAAAGTACTATATGCAAACAGAAGGACGGATAACGACAGGACGCAGCGCAGGATATCGACAAAGGCGGTGCGAGCTCGCGACAAACGAGGTATATGGGTAGCTCGAGGTATGTATGTGGTTCGTGGTCGTGTTCGTGATAGTGGTCGTAAGTTGCAATATAATGCCGAAGGAAGGAGGGAATTCGCAGGGAAGGAAGGGAGGAAGGCAGGGATCGTGACAGGTCGTATTCGAGACGAGGAAAGAGTGGATAATGATAAGGAGAGACGAGAATGAGGATGAGAGAGATGTATGTGATACTTGCTTAATATGTATGCATAAATTAGGTCCGCGCCTTATGCGTAGATCGTTCTTCGTCCGTGGAGGGCGTGCAGGTGCAGGAGGGAAGGCGGGAGGGAAGCGGGTAGAGGGAAGCAACGTCCGCCTTGTCTTGTCTTGCCCAGCGGTCGGCGGGGGTTCGGTCGCGCGCGCGTCATCCTCTAAACAGCCCACTCATCAACACTCCCCCTCCCGCTCCCGCCCCATCCCCCGCCCCCCCTCCCCCCACTAATCCTCTCCCTCTCCTCCATCCCCCCGCCCATCCCCGCCCCCACCCCGCCCACAAACCCCGCCCACAAACCACGCCAACCACCCCCCGCCCCCGCCCTCCTCCCCCTCCCCGTCTTCGCTCCCCCTCTTCCCCTTCGACCTCGCCTTCCCCTTGCCCTTCGCCCCCGCGCGCCGGCTCCGCTTCGCCGCCGCATACTTCCCAGACCCCGACCCCGCCCCCGTATAGCTCTCCGGCAGCTCCGCGAAGCTGATGCGCTTCGGCGTCGACGCGCCGCTCCCGGGGCGGCTCCGCCTCATGCCGAAGTTGAAGAACGACGCGGTGGAGGCCGTGAGGCTGCCGACGCTGGGTGTCCGGCTGTGCGTGCCGCCGTTACCGTTACTCGGGCCCGCCTCGGGTCCCAGCTGGCTGGGCTCGCCCTCATTCGGCGTCCCCGGCGCACCCCCAACCGGCGTCATCGGCGTAACAGGCGTCCCCGGCTACACACCCCAACCCAACTCGTCAGTCCATCTACCACTTGAAAGAAGTACTCACGCGACTCACCACACTCCGCCCACTCCTCCCCTTCATAATCCCCACCACCGGCTGGCTCGCCTGCGCACTGCTCACGCTGTGCCGCCCGCCCTTCGAAAACAGCCGCGACACGGACGCGTGCTCGGCGCGATGTGCGGCAGCGGCGGCGGCGAGCGGGGGAGGAACTGTCGGCGCGGGGGCGCGGGCGGCGGGGGTGGTTTCAGTGCTGCAGCAGAACGAGTTAGACATGCTATGCTTCGTATTTATATAAGTAGAAGGAAAATTCACCCTCATCCAAAATCATCCTCAACGCGCTCCGCGCCTCCTTCGCCCTGCACACGCCTTGTCTTCCTTCTCTCCCCTCTCTCTCACCCCCATGCGCACCCCCGCACCCCTCGTCCCCCTCCTCGCCCCAACTCCCACTCGACTCGGACGACGTCCGCGACTCAGACAGGAGGCTGGTGGCGATGAGGCGCAGATCGGGGGTGGTGTACGATATGCCATTGCCGCCCGACGCGCGGGGCGTCCCGCTCCCACCCCCCACCCCCGCTCCCACTCCTCCCGTTCCGCGACTCGCTCCGCCCCCTCCTCGAACTCCCACTCCCCGCCGACCTGGGCGAACTCGATCTCCTCGTGCCCTGTGCCGCCTTCACACTCGAGGTGGAGTTGGAACTGGGCTGCGCAGAATCGCGTCGGAGTAGCCCCGCAAGCGCCGACGGAAGACTCGGCAGGCTCCCCGCGATATTCGGCAGACTGGGCGCGAACTTGGACGTGGACTTGGCGACGAGGTCGCGCCCACACTCGCAGCGCGTTGTAGCCCCGCGCCGGCGCTCGCCCGCGAAATGGAGCTGCCCGCGCTAGAGGTGCCGGTACCGCGTCCAGTGTGGCGACGTTAAGTAAAAAAGACATCGAAACCGTTTTGACTCCAGTTATAGACCTTAAAAAACTTGAAGAGCCACGGCATCGGTTGCGTGCGCGGATATCGGCAAGTTTCAGAGAGTGGAAGCAGACGCGATTTCATCGTAAGACGCGCTTTTAGTCTGGAGAGCTCAGGCTCATGATGGTGTGGTCGCTCCCGAGCTTCAATATCAGGAGTATAATGGCTGAGGACGTCCAGTGAGCATTATCAAATCGGTGGCAAAGATTTGCGCGAAGTTCGAGAGTGCGCTATCGTCGTTTGCAGGAAAGCAGTGACATCACCATCGTGACCTCATCCAAGCCCTGGCAAATTTACTGGAAATTTTAGAGATCAAATGGTGGGATATCCCCAGTCATTCAAATTAATCATAGTATACAACAACAAGCTCTTTATCGGTTGAATAAGTCAATGCCCCGCTGAAGGACGATAGACAAACGAAGTAGGCACGCTGAGCAAACTCTACAGCGTGAGGACATGCGTGGGTTGGAACAGGAGGGAAAATACGTAGTCCGCTACAATAACCGAGGGTGTGCCCAGACAACGACATCCCTCTGGGATGTATCTGAATGGGCATGGGGGTGGTCGAGAGGGGACGCCAGGACACCCCCGCATTGTGTTTCACACACTCGAAGCTGCACAGTGCCGGAACACCGTCGAATACAGTGTGGAGCCATATTTTGAATCGTCCCCGTTGCAACGGACTTTCGTGGACCCAGATGGACCTCTTGAGGTTTTGTGATCTACAGGGAGGTTGGCCCCCCAAAGAAAGTGGTTCGTCGAGCGCCGAAATTTGGCTCCCAGAATGCAATGGACGCAAAAGGGCTGAAAGCCAGTCGATGTTCACCATGCGTAGCCACCAGCGTGACAACGAGGTAGTCTGGGATGACTCCTATCTGAGAGTTTTCAATGTTCTTTGCTGAGATCAGAATACGGGAGCTTGTCCGCCAGTTGATGAGGAGCACCCGTGACCGAAGACGGAGGTACACTGCAACAGTATGACCACACACAACGCACTCGATGTGGACAGAGTCAAAGTCAAAGGGCTCCTCCGGGACTCGACTGACGAGCTCCAGATCGGAGACGCCGGTTGTGAAATTGACAGTGGTTATTTCCACGAACCTAGGACTGAGTTAGTTGTGTTTAACGAATTCGGTGCATACATACAATTTACCCGGATCGATGCGTTGGCATGTCCCAATGACGGCTAGCTCGCATTCCACCATTTCAACTTCAAAGCCAATGACCGATGTATGATCCATAGTACTGGGAGTATGCTTCCAGACGAGCCTGTCCTCGAACACGCTCCAACACTCGAGGCGTGCCGAGTTCAAGAACAGCACGTACTTCCCACCTGGGAGCAGCTTCGACCTATCCCATATGTCCAGAAATGGTGGCATAGGGTCCTGGGCAATCTCGGGGTGCAGGACAATCCGCTTGGCTTCACCTAGCGGCGCAGCAGCCTCCACTGCAGGCTTCCGCACCGATTCCCTGGACAGATTCCAGGGTCGGCGAGCAACCACGGGAGAGGGCTTCGATGGTATGTCCGCCCACGCTTTCGGTCCATGGAGCATTCGTTTTACGATGCCAATGAGCTGTTCCGTCGAGAGGTCCTTGAGATCTTCATCGTCCGATCGGCGGTCAATGAAGCCGCGTTGGACCAGTTCCGTGACCAGGGAATGCCAAACAGTGTTCGTCAACGCGAGGTGGTGAAAGAATCTACTGGTCTGGCGAGGTGAGCCAACCGTGAGTAGGGTAAGCTGGTCGGAGCGGCGAAAACCGACCTCACTAAGTGCCAGGACACCCGCAACGTCGCATTCTATGAGAATGACGATCAAAACATCTTCGACGAGGTCATGCAAGCGTTTCCTGCTGGCTGGAGAGGCCATCGTGGTTTGATACCATCGGGGTTGTTGGCGGTGCTACTTCAATTGAACTTGATGGCCATGACGGTTGCACGTTCCGGACAATTCTCCCAAGGTAATATTGGACAGCGCCGTGCCAGAAAGGGCTGGAGGTTGTGGGTCCAGTCCGAGGGACGAGCCACAAGAATACAGTAGTTCCCAGATCCGAATCGAATATTGAGACGCCGAACAGAAATAGTTGTCCCAGGAAGAAGATTGTTGTTTAACGCTAGCTGCCAGAGTGAGCGCAAGAGTCCCGAGAAGAGGGTCCAAGCAATCGTTCTACTTCGGCTTCGGCTGTGTGAACGCAGGAGATGACAAGACGCAACGCGCGATCAAAGCTGCGAACAAGCACAATCCGAAGCGGCCGCGTTCGGTTTCCCGTCTTCATCTGAAACGACACCATACGACCCGCCGTGGTAGACTCGGGTTTACCTCAATCTTGTATTAGATGGAGGCGCGGTACAAAAATGTAGACAATGTAAACAACATTCACTTCTCTAATTACACTACAGCGGCTCAGGTATGTAAAATACTATATGCAAACAGAAGGACGGATAACGACAGGACGCAGCGCAGGATATCGACAATGCGGTGCGAGCTCGAGACAGACGAGGTATATGGGTAGCTCGAGGTATGTATGTATGTGGTTCGTGGTCATGTTCGTGATAGTGGTCGTAAGTTGCAATATAATGCCGAAGGAAGGAAGGAGGGAATTCGCAAGGAAGGAAGGATGGAAGGGAGGAAGGAAGGGATCGTGACGGGTCATATGCAAGACAAGACGAGGAAAGAATGGATAATGATAAGGAGAGACGAGAATGAGGATGAGAGAGATGTATGTGATACTTGCTCAATATGTATGCATAAATTAGGTCCGCGCCTTATGCGTAGATCGTTCTTCGTCCGCGGAGGGCATGCGGGTGCGGGAGGGAAGGCGGGAGGGAAGCGGGTAGAGGGAGGTAGCGTCCGCCTTGTCTTTGTCTTGCCCAGCGGTCGGCGGGGGTTCGGTCGCGCGCGCGCCATCCTCTAAACAGCCCACTCATCAACACTCCCCCTCCCGCTCCCGCCCCACCCCCCGCCCCCCCTCCCCCCACTAATCCTCTCCCTCTCCTCCATCCCCCCGCCCATCCCCGCCCCAACCCCGCCCACAAACCACGCCAACCACCCCCCGCCCCCGCCCCCCCTCCCCCTCCCCCTCCCCGTCCTCGCTCCCCCTCTTCCCCTTCGTCCTCGCCTTCCCCTTCCCCTTCGCCCCCGCGCGCCGGCTCCGCTTCGCCGCCGCATACTTCCCCGACCCCGACCCCGACCCCGTGTAGCTCTCCGGCAGCTCCGCGAAGCTGATGCGCTTCGGCGTCGACGCGCCGCTCCCGGGGCGGCTCCGCCTCATCCCGAAGTTGAAGAACGACGCGGTAGAGGCCGTGAGGCCGCCGACGCTGGGCGTCCGGCTGTGCGTGCCGCCGCTACCGCTACTCGGGCCCGCCTCGGGTCCCAGCTGGCTGGGCTCGCCCTCATTCGGCGTCCCCGGCGCACCTCCAACCGGCGTCATCGGCGTAACAGGCGTCCCCGGCTACCCCAAGCCAAAATGTGAGTTGACATACTTAGTGGTCAAAGAACCGCGCGCGCGCGCGACTCACCACACTCCGCCCACTCCGCCCCTTCATAATGCCCACCACGGGCTGGCTCGCCTGCGCGCTGCTCACGCTGTGCCGCCCGCCCTTCGAGAACAGCCGCGACACGGACGCGGTCGCCGTGCTCGGCGCGATGTGCGGCAGCGGCGGCGGCGAGCGGGGGAGGAACTGCCGGCGCGGGGGCGCGGGCGGCGGCGGCGGTTTCGGTGCTGCGGACGAACGAGTTAGATATATATGCCATGCTTAGTGTTTATACAAGTAGAAGAAAAACTCACCCTCATCCAAAATCTTCCTCAACGCACTCCGCGCCTCCTTCGCCCTGCACCCGCCTTGTCTTCCTTCTCTCTCGCCCCCATGCGCACCCCCGCACCCCTCCTCCCCCTCCTCGCCCCAACTCCCACTCGACTCAGACGACGTCCGTGACTCGGACGGGAGGCTGGTGGCGATGAGGCGCAGGTCGGGGGTGGAGTACGATATCCCACTGCCCCCCGACGCGCGGGGCGTCCCGCTCCCACCCCCGCTCCCACTCCTCCCGTTCCGCGACTCGCTCCGCCCCCTCCTCGAACCCCCGCTCCCCGCCGACCTGGGCGAACTCGATCTCCGCGTGCCCTGTGCCGCCTTCACACTCGAGGTGAAGTTGGAGTTGGAGTTGGAGCTGGGCTGCGCAGAATCGCGCCGGAGCAGCCCCGCAAGCGCCGACGGAAGACTCGGCAGGCTCCCCGCGATATTCGGCAGGCTGGGCGCGAACTTGGACGTCGTGGACTTGGCGACGGGGGTCGCGCCCACACTCGCGGCGCGTTGTAGCCCCGCGCCGGCGCTCGCCCGCGAAATGGAGCTGCCCGCGCTAGAGGTGCCCGTACCGCGCTTCGAGGTCGCGGTGTTGAACGCAGACGCAGACGCGCTGTTGGAAGCGGAAGCGGATGCGGAGGAGAAAGAAGCCCCAACCGCGCTCCGCAGCGCAGCAGCCGCGTCCGGCGCCCAGTCGCGCGCGCCCACCGTCACCCACTCGTCCGTTGGCTCGTCCCTTGCGCGCCGTGGTTCTTCCCGCAGCGCGTGGGGTTGGTGTCGCGGTTCGCGTTCGCGGTCCCTCCCGTCTCGCAATGGCGACGCCCTGGACTCCCTCTGCGTCTCGCGGCTGGAATAAGAACGACTCGAATGGGTCGAATGGGAAGACGCAAGGCCGTGCGGGCGCGGAAACGTAAACGCGTCCGCGGAGGACAGAGGCGGCAGCCCCTCCACAACCGGCGGCGGCGGGGGTCTTATCGTCCGCTCACGTTCGTGTCCCCGTCCCCACTCCCCCATTCTTTCCCGATCCCGCGTCCGCCCAGGAAGAGCCGTATACCGACCCTCGTATCCACCGTCACCCTCACCGTCACGCTCCCGGTGCCGCACGTCGAACGCAGGCCCCGGGCCCGCCCACTCGCTCCCCGGCGCGCGCAGCCCAATCGTCGACGGCAGCGCGATGTGCTGATCCTCCTCGTCGTGCAGATGCGCGTGCTGCGGGTCGAGCGAGGCGTCGACGTACTGCGTGAGCGCGCGCGGGGCGGGGGCGACAAGGCGCTGGCGCGCGGCGGGGGCGATGCGCAGGCCCGCGGTGGAGGTGCTGCCCGTCGAGGCGTGGGATGTGTGCGAGGTGGAGGTGGAGTGGGAATGGGACGTCGAACGTGAGGTGTACGAGGTCGTCGACGCAGTAGGAGACGCGGACCGCGGGGAGAGGTACGCCGTCGACGAGGTCGAGCCAGACCCCGACGGCGCGGCGCGATCGAGCGAGGGTCGGCGTTGCGGGCGGCGGGTGGACACGGGCGAGACAGATGCGGGGAGGGACGAGCTGACGAGCAGCTCGTCGACGTCGCGCGCGATTGCGGCGAGGTCGTCTGCCCATGCGGGTTCTGCGTCGCGCGCGTGTTCGCGGGGTGGCATCACGCTGCGCCGCACTGGGACCGCCATCGTCGCAGATGCGGCCCGGGGCGGTTCGGGTTCAGCCTCAGACTCAATCGCAGCGGTGGTGGGGGACATGGACGACTGAAGGAGCGCGTTGGAGAGCTCGAGTGCGTGCACACTGCGCTCCAGTAACGAGTCGAGGAGGACGTCCGTCTGCTGAAGTGGACTCGAGACGCGGCGGCGGTGGCTCCGCCGTTGCTGTTGATGCTGCAGTCGCGGCGAGACGGGCGGCGAGATATACGTTGGTCTAGAGACGACTGTGAGATCCGCGTGGTCGTCGGGGTCGTCTGTATCGTCGTCGGCATCGGCGTCGGCGCCTTCCTCTGAGTCATACTTGGGAGGCGGGACGAGGTCGCGCCAGCCGATGTACTCTGGGAGGGTGTTTGTGGTGTCTGAAGACAGGCGCAGGGCAGATATTCTCTTGCGGTGGGTGCGACGGCCGCTGCTGGCCATCGACGAGACGATAGCAAGAAGAGAAAACGGCGAGGATCAGCGTAACGTAATCATCAATCATCGATAGACTTTACCTTACACCCAACGTGCTTCACTTCTTACACCCAACGTGCCTCAAACACCCAACGTGGTTCGCAGATAGGACTTGTTGCGGCTTTCAGCTTCCTCACACGATGATTCTGTGTACTATGACCTAGTTTGAAGCAGCCCGTGAGGATCTTAGTACAAGTTTTGGCTTTTCAGTTTCCTCAAAAGACGACTCCTACGATGACGACGGCTTCCTGGGCAAGGGCACCCAATGCCGCTCCTCGCGTACCTCCACTCGCACTCCTCTTACGGCGTTCTGGCGGCTTCTCTCTGGGCACTCAACAGCGACTACCGCCGCTCGGAACGTCCAGGATAGCGTCAAGTGCAAAACCCGAGGGCTGCCGACCCCTTTAAAACGTTAATCCAAGCGTCAACCTTAAACCTAATCCTCGGTTCTGTTCTGCTGCTCCTCGGCTGGAAGTGTGTGCTTCGTACGATGCGGCACCGAGACTCACCGACTAGCCGACGGTTCCGCAAATTGGGCCGTAAAAGCCTGCTAGAAACGGCACTCCTCCTACATATCCAACAACAATCTCACTCTGCCCTCCTACCCGGAGCCGCTTGTGTCCCAGGACAAAATCCAAAAGTGGTACAAACACTGAACTTCAAGCTCAAATGCCCATCAACTCTCGGGCGCGCCGATGAAGCAGTGTCCCCTTCAGAAGACTCGGCCTTCAACTCCCAGCGGCTCGGCCACCACACCACACCAACCCATCCGCCCGAATCACACCGGTCCCAGTGGCCCCGGGCCCAGTTCTCCGGCCGCTCTAATCTAAGACTTCCTCCCTGACATCTACCCATCTCCTCATTTCTCGTTTCTCGTTTCCTCCCAATTATCCTCCCCTCCCTCGGCCCTTTCCGCCAAACAAATACCACACGGTCTTCAACTTCGCATCGCATCTACATGTACAGGACACATATACGCGCGGCTAATTTCACCGTCCGATTTGTTGTTATCGCCGTGCACATACCTACCTGTCTGGGTCTACGGTAGTCAAGTTGCTGATAAGTGCTTTTTCGCCCGTTATGTGATGCGATGCGATGTCTTTCGTTGGATAGCTGCTGTATACCCATGCTACCCAATTCCTGTCTTAGCCAACAATTTTCTCGACCCACAACACTTACGTGTGCATTTTCTTTCAAATATCTTCACGCACCCCGTCGCAGGCAATTTGCGGCTGTGTCAGTAGGATCGAGTTAAAACTTGGATTAACAAATAGTTATGAACGGAGCTAGACGAACAAGTTAAATTCAAAGATGAATTCAGACAAAAAGAAAGATGACGAAAAAGAAACTCTCGACCTGGGAGTCGAACCCAGCTTTCGCGCGGTTAAATTCCACACATACAGTGATATGACAAGCGCGTGTACTAACCGATATACTAGTCAAGACATGTTAAGTGGTCTAAAGCTAGTGTCATAGGAGTATTCCTTTGGCATTCGGTGCGGTCCGGAGTTCCACATCAGAGCGACCGCCGCCGTAACTTCAACTTGAACAAGTTGACAATCACCACCGCCCGAAGCTCACTTGCCCGCTTTTTCTGCAGCCTCAATCAGACGGCGCCTCCCACAACTACTAATTCATTTTAGACGCCTAGACGCAAGTCGCGCCGCGTGGTGGCCGACTGCGGCTGCGGGTGTGGCTAACTAGCCAGCCTAGCCAGCTACTAGTCTTCCTCAACCGCTTATGTAGTTCTCGACCCAGCCTGGCCAGGGATATCTATAAAAAGGATCCGCGGCTCGCGACGGGTGCTCGCTCCGAAGATTGCCGTCGATCACGTGATCTGGGTGGCAGCGAGCCAGTGCCTTCAAACTCATCCAAATTTCTAGCAGCAGAGCCAATATCTCGCCAGATCATACTATTATTGCCGAACCTTTAGGCCCTGATCGGGTGCCGGGGTTGGGCAGCCGTATCCAGCCAAAAAGATCCCGTATGGCTACGGGATGATTTCCGAGAACATTCCGTAGCCATGGGACTGTTCGGGTGGCCTTGGGGGTGGAGTCATATCGTACGATATGACGTGTTTGTTGTAGTAGCCGCATTTCTGCTCTCTCTCTCTCTCCCTCTTTCCCTCATCCTCGGTCCCTTGCCTGTCCCTCTCGATGTCCGAAGCCCCGACCGCGCCCAAAACCACCGCCAAGAAAGGCGAAAAAGTTGTCTGGCGCGACACCGATGACGCGACGCTCGTTTCAGTCCTGCGCACCTGCAAGGACGATGGCATGCAGGCTGACAGCGGCTGGAAGCCGCAGGCATGGACACTTGTCGCCAACGCCCTCACGGACTCTCCTGGCGCGGTCAAGACCCCGGAGAAGTGCCGCGACCACTTTGGCACGGTACACGCGTTTGCCGTTGCTGCCCGAATGTGAAACTCACGGCGTCACAGCTCAAAGTCAATGGATCGATGTCCGCGAACTTGCGCAGAAGTCCGGATTTGGGTTCGACCCGGGGCTGAAGATTGTAACGGCGACAGACGAGGTTTGGGAAAAGCTACTCGAGGTCCCGGTGTGTCGCAGTGCCTCTATTCCTTTCCGTCTACTCTGAGCTCATCTCTTGTCTGCAGGGCAGCAAGAAGTACGCTCGGTGGCGCAAGAAGCCCTTTGCCCTCTACGACGACATGCAGTACCTCGTCGACGGCATCGTGGCCACCGGCGTCAGCGCGTTCCATCCCGGCGCGGATACGGGACCATGAGAACATCGCAGAGCGGAAATCCAGCGTCGGCAAGGTAGTACTTTCCGAGTGGCACGGCGAAATCCCATTTACGCGCGTAGTTGAATATCTGTGAGTCGGATGCGCTCCCCTCCCATCCACTGAGAACGTATACAAAGAGCAGCGCAAAGTTGCAAGCCGCGAGCACATTCTGACCAATGAAGCCCTTCCGATTCCGATAGCGAGCCATGGCTTCGGAAGAAACCCATGCATGGAAGTGGGAACCGTCCAGTGCTCCGCGCGCATTGCGGAAGTACGGGTAGAACTTGCCGGTCTCCTTGATTTCGGGAGGTGTGCCATCGGGGGGAAGATGGACATGTTTGGAGTAGAACGAGCCTGTGAGACAGTTGAGGATAGTGTGGATAGACCTAGCGCTATGTCAGAGAAGGGATAATACAAAGAAAGAACCCGTACTTGCTGATAGTATCGCCGCTGCGCTGAAATTGCTCTTGGAGCATCCGAGTACTGCTACCCGTACGCGCTATATGCAAGAAGATCGCTAGTTTTTCGTTGGCAGAGACAAACTTCGAGGGGCGGGAGCTGCCCCTGTAGTACCATTATAATGTGCCCTGGATTTTCCAGCAGTGCACATTAATATGTGCACTTTGCATCTCCTGGCCTGGTGCACATTGTAATGTGCACCCTTCCCCTGCCATTCCCGGCATGCTACTGCCAGTTCCGGCATCAATGGCATGAGGTTTCCTTATTTGTACCTGCTTATACACCTTCTGCATTGGGCTACAAATTGATTGACAGCACCTGCCTGTCAATCAACACTATAGCAACAATTGATGGAAAGTTCCCAGGCATGTACATCAACTTTGCCATCATTTATCGCCGGCTCTGGGAATTTATTTTGTGTTTTGCGCAATAACTAGGGGGTCTCTTGCAAAACTGTAAATACAGCCAAATAGCCCTCGGCCGGCTCTACAACATTGATTTGAGACCATTTTTAGCCAACTGCCTTTTTTGGTCACTACGCTTTTGGCCCAAAAAGGAAATTACAGTGTTTTCTGTCTCCCTAGCTCAATTCTTAACCATTTTGGATGATCTAACCACATAGACCTATAGATCTGTGGTCATTCAAGCCACCTGGGACACAGTAGAGCCCATTAGAAAACAATAATAGGGTGAAAATAGCGAAAATCCTTAAATTACATTCTGATCATGATATCTTGGGTATATACCCTTGTAAATGACTCATAGATACACAACATTGTTTCTTTGGGCTGCAAAGACATTCCTCAGATAGGTGATCAGATGCTAATAATTAAAAACATCGCATTTTGGCTATACAAAGAAAATCTATTTTGACCTTACTATGCACTCCTCCATCATGTGAGGCCTTCCCAAACACAGCATTTGGATGTTTCTCATGTATATGGAATAGAAAAGTAAGTAATGCACACCTGGAACGGGGAACACTCCATGGTACAGGGTGATCTTCTTGTGGGTGCTTGTTCACCATGTTCTGGATGCCACAGGGTCATAAACAATGTTCTGAAGACCATTTCCAGTCTAACTGAGCTACATAAACAGTTCTGAATCAAAAAGAGCGCCCATACAGTGAGGGAAACTCCAAGAGTGTCTATTGTCACCTTTTGCTCATTTCATGAATAGGGCACTATGGAGACCAGATAGGGCAAAATAAACACCACAGATGAAATCAGACAGTCAAAATACACCAGATTAGGCTTTATTTGAAGCATTTTGGTCAATTTTTGGCCAGATGGTGTTTTGAGCTAAGGTGAGCATACATATAGTGTGAAAACTTGCTCTTGAACCTATATGCTCGGAAGCAGCATTCAACCAAAACCTAACCAAATCACTTGAGGTAAAGAATAATCTGGTGTATTTTGACTGTCTGATTCCATTTCTGATGTTTATTCTGCACTATCTGGCCTACATAATGCACTATTCATGAAACAAGCAAAAAGTGTCAAATCACACTGTTGAAGTTTACTATCAAATATTGTGACAATTTCTGGCCCAAAAACCGTTCTTAAGGCTTATTTAGACTAGTATTAAGTGTTTTAACAGTAGGCTTGGCCCTATGGCAGCCAGAACATAGTGAACAAGTACATCCAAGAAGATCACCCTGCACTATGGAGTGTTCCCCATTCCAGGTGTGCATTACTTACTTTTCTATTCCATATACATGAGAAACATCCAAATGATGTGTTTGGGAAGGCCTCACATGATGGAGGAGTGCATAGTAAGGTCAAAATAGATTTTCTTTGTATAGCCAAAATGCGATGTTTTTAATTATTAGCATCTGATCACCTATCTGAGGAATGTCTTTGCAGCCCAAAGAAACAATGTTGTGTATCTATGAGTCATTTACAAGGGTATATACCCAAGATATCATGATCAGAATGTAATTTAAGGATTTTCGCTATTTTCACCCTATTATTGTTTTCTAATGGGCTCTACTGTGTCCCAGGTGGCTTGAATGACCACAGATCTATAGGTCTATGTGGTTAGATCATCCAAAATGGTTAAGAATTGAGCTAGGGAGACAGAAAACACTGTAATTTCCTTTTTGGGCCAAAAGCGTAGTGACCAAAAAAGGCAGTTGGCTAAAAATGGTCTCAAAATCAATGTTGTAGAGCCGGCCGAGGGCTATTTGGCTGTATTTACAGTTTTGCAAGAGACCCCCTAGTTATTGCGCAAAACACAAAATAAATTCCCAGAGCCGGCGATAAATGATGGCAAAGTTGATGTACATGCCTGGGAACTTTCCATCAATTGTTGTTATAGTGTTGATTGACAGGCAGGTGCTGTCAATCAATTTGTAGCCCAATGCAGAAGGTGTATAAGCAGGTACAAATAAGGAAACCTCATGCCATTGATGTCGGAACTGGCAGTAGCATGCCGGGAATGGCAGGGGAAGGGTGCACATTACAATGTGCACCAGGCCAGGAGATGCAAAGTGCACATATTAATGTGCACTGCTGGAAAATCCAGGGCACATTATAATGTACCTACAAGGTCTGGTGGGGGCAGAGGCCGTGGAACATCTGCAACTCAATGGAGAGTTGCAGGAAGACATGTTTTGCCATCCCCAAGGCTTCCCGGAAGCGTCGATGATGTCCGGTGATGAGTTCGTCAAGCCAGGCTTGACCTGTGAGCACAGACGTGTGCATTGGAATGGGGTCTGCAAGGTCGAGCTGAAGGGACGTGGTTATAGCCACAACCATGCACACCAATGTGGCGAGCACAAAACGGCGGCGGCAGCGGTCGAGTTCCTGCTGTTTTTTTCGCTTTGTGACGTGCCAAAAGCGCGTTGTTCATGTTGCGCGACGTTCCCCGAGAGGATGACGGCAGCATGGGACGTGTTGGAGGGGCAGAAACACGGTCCCAGTGGAAGGAGGGGCGGGCAGAGACTTCAAATGATTATTACAAAACATTGATGACTACTAGATCCGACAAGTTCCAGCGTCCCAACAACGATCCTCAAGCCCATGACGCGCGTGTGAGTCTGGTAGCGAGGGATCTTCAGCCGTTGCCAGTCTGGGTGCGGCTGCCCAACCCCGGCACCCGATCAGGGCCTTAGCGTCTATATATGGTAAGCTGTGCGGATTTGTTGTTGTCTGCATTTTTCCTGTCCGACGCACCTTGGACCTGCACGATCGAGCTGCATTTCATCACCGACAAGAATGGACAGTCTCTCGGTCAGGCGCACAACGAAACATTCGGTGACACGATACGTCTTGGAAGACATTGAGGAGGTCAATTAGTAGATGTCTACCTTCCCCAGGCACGAATATACCCTCCACCTCGGCAGCATCGCACCTGACTTTGAGGCCGAAACCACCATCGGGCCTATCAAGTTTCACGAATGGCTTGGTGACTCTGGGGTATGTTCTCCTCTGGTGTCTCCGCGTCCTTGCCAATCTCTCTTTCGTTAGGGTGTTCTCTTCTCTCACCCCGGAGGTGTATTGAATCCAATTGTGTCCATACATTCACCTGATCTGAAATCCAGCCTTCGCCCCCATCTGTACGACTGAGCTCGGCGAAGTTGCATGGCACGCCCCCGACTTTTAGAAGCGCAACATCAAGGTCATCGGCATCTCCGCCAACGGCCTCGAGGACCACAAGGCGTGGATCAAGGACATTAACAAGTTCGGCGGCAAGGTCACCCCCACCGATGAGCAGTTCCCCATCATCGCAGATCCCGACTGCAAGATCTCGTACATCTACGACATGCCCAACTACCAGGACGCAACGAACAGGGATCTGAAGGGTCTGCCGTTCACTGTGCGATATTGTTTCCTCGGTTCCCGCTTTGTATCGCCGGCTAACGCGCGACCAGATCTGCACCGTGTTTGTTATTGACCCGAAGAAGGTCATCTGCCTCACACTCTCATACCCTGCCGTTGCCGGACGCAGCTTTGTCGGTCTTCTTGCCCTTATACCTGCACCTCATAATCAACACAATTCAAGACAAAATCATCCGTGTGATCGATGCAATCCAGCTCGGCAACAAGCACCGCATCGCGACACCCGTCAACTGGAAGCAGGGTGAGGAAGTCATCCTTCACGCCAGCGTCAACAACGAGGAGGCGAAGACGCTGTTCCCCAACCACACACACACTCGCCCTCTCGCACCTGCTGCAGCTCATCAACTCTGGGCTCCCGCCCACCCCCACCCCAACGAGCAAGACGCGCGTGCTCCTCGCGTGCTTCGGCCCCCAATGGAGGGTGCTGCCGCCGCTCGACCTCCATCTCCACAATACTCTCAACCGGCACCTCGACGAGCTTCTCCATGACCTTCTCGACCTCGACGAATCTTCTCGACACTCTGCGGCTGGGGCGAGCAAGGAGGATGGGATGGTGCTGGGGCGGACGTTGCGGATGCGGATGCCCCGCCGATGAAGAGGAGGAGAGAGCGGAGGAGACGGCGCAGGGGCAGGAACATGGGCCACACGACATCCTGCTGCCAGCTTGTTCCTGACATGCTGGTCGGGAGCAAGGGGCAAAGACTTCACACGTCACTTGAAAGCCGAGCTCCCAGGTCCGCTCTCGGCGAAACTGATACATGATTATCAGTTTTCCCGAGGTCAGGCCTGTGAACTTCGACTTGCACAAGCCGCCGACTTCCTTCCCTCCCGCACCCGCACACCTCGCTCTTCGCGCACCACCCGCTCCCAGATGACGACGCAGATGACCCCACGCCGCCCGCGCTCCGCCACCCGCCCTCCCTCAGCGCCCTCTCCTACCCCGAGTGGCGCATGGGGCTGCTGCGGCGCGCTGCGCGTGCTCCACCAGCACACCCTCCCGCACTCCACCTTCATTTTCGCCATGTACCTCTTACATACTGCTCTTCATGTGGCAAAAGCTGGATCGGACACGCCACCCGTGGTCCCGTACTCAAGGTCAATACAACATCAGGGAAATTGGGTGGAAGAATTACTCATAGATCCATAGACCTGCGTCGCCAGGTACTGGCGGCTACCCTGTGCAAATCGGTTTCGTAGGTCTCGGTGCGATGGGCTGGGTGATGGCCGAAAACCTCGCAAGCCACCGTGCGGCGCATGTCCAATCCTCGTCTGGAATCGGTCTTCGGCAAAGGCGGACAGTCTTTTCGAGGAGCTGGGCCAGCACAAGGTCCATGTCGCGCAGACACTGGAACAGGTCGTGACTGAGTGTGATGTCATCTATCAGCAGTTTGTGCAGACTCTGAAGGTGGGTTACTCGGAAGCCATGACTCTTGCTCTGCTAATTGTATTCAGCACGCGCCCCCCGTGAGGAACAAAATCTTTGTCGAGACAAGCACGGTTGGTTCATTTCATATAAGTAACTTTGTCTGAGACGCGATGCACAAGCGGCACGTTCCATGCCTTCTGCGCTAGCGAACTCGTCTTGTTCTTTTCACGTGTCTCTTGGGCACATCCACCTACTTAATATACTAACACCTTTTCAGATCTACCCGACTCTCGCAGGCGAACTCAACCCAACACCAACCGTCGTGACGACATTTTTTGGGAGAAGATTCGGGGATTCCACGGCAGCAGGGAGGCAGTCACATCACGCTTCCCCTGGGGGAGACGTGACGTGACTGAATTCCGGTACTCAGATACCGGGTTGGGAAATCATGAAGAGGGTAATTATTAACGGGCCCACAGTATTCATAACATAGCGCATATAACAAACTCGATGTTTCTTATTTGATGGTGGCGGCAAAGCTGTTGAGGTACAAAGTTTTTTTATCTACAAGCCGACAAACTCTTCCACCTCCGCTCGGTCTGTGCTTCCGAACAGCAGAGCCCAAGAAGATCTGCATGGCGAAGGGCGTCATCACTACAAAATATTTCAAGATAATGGATATAAAACTGGTATTGAAAAAAAGTACCAACCGGCTGGCGAAAAGTAGTTCCTGATATTTTATACCCTATATGTACACTGGAGCTTGATCGCAGACGACACCGTGGTTGAGCGTACAATGGCTCTGCCACGCCCGAACTGCAAGTTCTTTGGTTGCAACTTTGAAGCAGATGTAGCTACTGAAGCCATCTGTCTGCGTGTCGGCTGCCTGGCTGAACAAAAAAAAATTAAAATAAGCAGCAGCGGCCAAATAAGAGAAGAGGCGTACAAATTCGTGTAGATTCCAGGAGTCCAGCCAGCAGCCACAATGTAGTATGAGAGCCCCCAGAATGGTGGACATGGTCGACCGGCGGAGAGATAACAGGGCAGCAGCAAGCTCGAGCGACGGGTTCCTGATATAAAGTTAGTACTATAAAAAGAGGAAAGGGTGAGCCACACTTCAATAATGTGCATGCTGGGGTGAATGGTTGGGACAGAGTAAGGCCCTGTTTTTATATGAACACAAAGCAGGGGCTACAGATTAACTGACGATGATCTGTCTTCTAGAAGTCGCGACTCAGCTGGCGGCGACCTTGAGGGGTGGTGGCGAATCTGGGTGTGGAGAAGTGCAGCAGACCTTGTGCGTGCGTGAAGAAGTGAGATGAGGTGTATTGGACAATGGGCTTGACGAAAGCAGGCATAAAGACACTCCTATCGAAATCTTGGAACGTCGGGAATGTGCCATGTACTTTGCGCGACCACGGGAATGAGGCTGTGGCGAGAGCTGAGGACGCAAAAAGAAGACTTGGAGAACACTGCGCATTCCCCGACAGCGAAAAAGTTTGGGTAAGCACAAGAACGAGGCAGGGGCAAGAGGCAAGGTCACAAAACGAAGATGACAAGTACAAATTGGTATAATGCTTATTCAGTAACAGTGAAGTATTTGGTATGAGCTTGGAAACGAGGCTGCGGGCAGCGGCAAGACACGTGTTGTTGTGTGAAGCCTGGTATAAGCTAGGGACGATCAAGGGCTAGTCGAAAAACGAGTTCTATGTCTTCAAGCGGGGTTGGGAAAGGAACCGCAACTGTTAGTCTGGAATGAGCGTGATGTGACTCCGACCCTTCTTCATCCAACTTCTCTTCACCTGAGGTATCCCTACTTTTGTTACATTATACGACCTAGCCCTACTCGTCTCCGTCTCCAACAGCACCTAAGTAATCTCTGTCAAATTGTTGGGTACATTCTATCTCCGTCTCCGACAGATGTAAGTATTGCACATTCTGGCCCTGTCTGCCCACTTTATTTTCCACCTTCTAGCACCTCATTTCATCTCCATCTCGAAGAGCCTGGTAATATATTGCGCTTTCTGTACCCACTTAATCTCCGTGTGGAATAACCCGGTAATATATCGCAATTATTGCGTACTTTCTAAAGCCATCAGCCTTCTTCCTTTGACCGATGAATGACGCTGCACCCATGTTGCAATTACTGCTGCGTCGAATACCTTATTTCACGCAGTGCCGCCTTCTTCTGCAGGCCCCGAGGTGCGCCTTTTGCACATCACATTGTCTCCGCCTCTAATTGCCCGGTGGTAGCTTTCATTTTCTCAGGTACATTCTGACGCTGTTTCCAACATCCACGTAAGTATTGCGCATTCTGTTGCCGTCTACCTACTTCTTTATCTACCTTCTGGCACCCCACTCCATCTTTGTCTCGAAGAGCCCAAAAAATATATTGCGCATTCTGTCACTGTCGGCCTACTTTTTTCTCCACCTTCCAGCACCCACTTAATCTCCATCTCGGAGAGCCCAGTAATATATTGCAATTACTGTCACCTTCTGTCGCCGTCAGCCTTCTTCCTTCGACGGGTGGACAATGCTGCTCCTGTGTTGCAATGGCTGCTCCTGTATTGCAATTGCCACTGCGTCAAATACCTCATTTCACCGGTGCCGCCTTCTTCCGAAGACACCGAGGTACGACTTTTGTAGCCTTCGTTCACTGTTTGACAGCCTTCCAATACGTCGAAACGGACATTTCCAGACAACAATTGCCCCTCGCTTCAAGACTCAGCCTAGTTTGCATGTTCATCGGCGGAATCATTGCAATGCCCTGCTCAAACCTATAACTTCGCTGATCAGTTTTCTCTCTGTCTCTATCTCTCACACCCACTGTGCTCCTTTGTCCAGTCCCATCCTCCCTCTTCTGCTTCTCTTATGCCTGCCAACACCCCTGTCACAAATACCTCGGACACTGACACCGACTCGGACACTCTACTGGAGGTCCTCTTGACACCTGCTCAAGCCAAGACCGTCTTGCGTGTTCTTTCCACCGAGAAAATAGAGGCCATTGCACAAGTGAGTACCGGCCTTGCGACCAAAGACGGACTTATCACGGACCAAACTCCTGCGAGCATTTTGGCGAAGACAAATGCCGTGTTTGCGGCGAACAAGTCGTGATCACTGGCGATCAAGTGAGTCTTCTTCGCATTAGCCTATTCAATCCTCATTGCTCAGGACACATCTCTCTCCAGCAGAAAGCCTCTTGAGTATGTTGTTACCCTGGCCCCTCGCTCTACTTGGGCTTCAACAACGGACCCGCTGGAAATTTTGCTGTGGTGGGCTGGAAAGTCGGCGACAAGCTTGTCAAGGCCATCAAAGTTGAACCTCGCCCTGGCCAATACGAGAACGGCTCTTGGGTCAAGACCACTCGCAACAAATAAGACATTACATGTGAATGAAGGGTTCAAATGTACGCTGTTTCTTCTTCGGTGCCTTCGCTGATTCATTTTAGTTTTGAGAATTCTTTCCTCCACCCTCGTATGGTGGAGTATGCCGTCTCTGGTCGACCTGTCGCTTGGGACACAACGATCGACATCCACTCTGTATTGGACAAACACTTTGAGGTGCATTGGTTCATAGTCGTGCAATTCCTATCTTTCTTATTTAATCCTCAGGTGTTCACTTCGACGCTTGAAGACATAACCAAAAGAAGGCCACCAATGCCACCAATGGTCCCAGCAGCTCGATGTTCCTTGCACCCCGCAGACCGGTATTCACCCCAAAGGCTACTATGATGGATGTGAGTGCTTGTCCTCGGCCCCATTTTCGCTTTTAATTTGCCCATCCCTCCAGGAAGGCCGTTTCTCCGAATTTGATGATGTTTATGGACTTCTTCTGTTACTGAATGATCCTGACATCCGGTTCAATCGAGTTTCCGAAGTACTCGTCTTCAATGCGACCACTAAAGAGTATTCCCCCATGTCCTTTCACCTGCTACACCGCCTGGGCGCCGGCATTGTATTGAATGTTACTGTCGCACCGGTGGTCAGTCCCTCTCACTTCATACCCATATATCCTTTGCGTTGTTTACATTACGGTACAGACGTACGAACACAGTAAAAAACTAGGTTGGGAGTATCGGCGTGTCAACATCACTGTCGTTGGCTGCGTGAGTACTCTTTCCATCGCTGCCTGTCTAATCCACTGATGCTGCATAATAGTGTGAGGACAATGCAATCTCCAGTCCTTCGAAATACGTAGTCAAGCATAAAGCCGTCATCCTCAATCTCGACTCCTCCTCCGACGAGGGGCCTGCACCCAAGAAAGTTGCCGGAGGTAGCAAGGATGATGGAGGGGCAAACACTGGTGAGGGCAGCAACAGCACTTAGCCAGCTGTGGATGGAACTGCCAGCCAAGTTGTGCTCGATATTCTGCCTCTATTTCTTGATTGATCTTTCCTCACGCTGAGCCGTCTACAAAGTTGCTGTATATTGTATTGAGATAAAAGTAGCAAGCCAGCGCAAATGAAATTACTGTGTACTGTGTTATAATCTTCGAACGAAAGTGACGTGCTAGAGCAACCTCCTGACTTGAAAACTTGGCACCTGTGCCCAACACACGAAGCAAATTCCATTAATTAAGCATTTAGACACACCAACTGGCTTAATAATCTACAAATACCGCTCTCACGAGAACAGATGACCGACCAAAATAAAGGTTCAGCACCTGCCGCTTGCGGCCTTATCCCAAGTCATAACATATAACTCACAATCTGGAGTATCTAAGGAATATACACCGGCATGACCAAGTTTGAGGCCGTTCTTTCCTTACCATCAAAAACGTTCGCAGAATTTGTTCTTGTTTAGTGCACGGTTCAGCCCTCTCCACCTCACGTGCTTTAGTGGATAATTGAAGTCACACCAACTACGCACGAGACCAACATCCGCTCGTCTCTTCCGCCCACTGTCATCCGGTTCCGCTCGCTGCCATCCGGTTCCGGTCAATATCGGGCGAGCCCAGGGCAGCGCGACGCCGCACTCAGTTCGACCCACTCGCAGCAATAGCGCTTGTGTTCAACTCCTGGCGATATAACGCTCTGGCTTGGCTCTCTCATAGTTCTACCTCCGTACTCGGTTGTCGTATCCCCTCTTTGAACCGCCGGCAACCGGGCACCCTCAGTCCGGCCCACTGAGTTACTCTCCGAGACTGAGCCCTTTTTTCTGCGATTTCCATTTTAGGCGAGCGAGATGATCAGCAGGATTACAAACGCATCCACCCTTCCATGGCAATCATCGTCTCTTCCGAGCAAGCTGTCTTCGTGGAGGAAATCGACGGAGCAGCGCTGCACTTTATTTAACGCAGGCCACGAAAATATCCAGGACGCACTCGCTCCCGTTCCCGCAAACAATCATGATCAAGCCCACCCCAGGCGTTTCATATCTCCTCGAACTGCTCCCCAGCACACTCATTCCCCCCATCGTGACGTATGTATTCCTCAGCCACATCCTCCCCCGCCTCAACTTGGGAGTCCCGCTGCTACCACTGTGGAGCCAGCTCCTTGCCGCGCTTCTTGCGCATCCTGTCCTTACTATTCTCGCCCACTTCTACATGACGTTCCGGAACGCCCGAGACGCGGCCGCGCGCGGTGCCGTACCGATCCCTGAAGCCTACGACAAGTGGCCTGGCGGGTGGAGCTTGATGACGGCCCTGGCGAAAACAGAGTATCCCGGTCCGTTAGACTGTTTTGGATTACACATTCTCCTTACCAATTCATCCGGTTCGCATGTAGGTGATTTTCTTCTCGACTGGTTTGAAACATATGGCAACACATTCAAAGCCACAGTCGCTTTTGACCCCGTGGTAAGTATTCATTTGTATTTCACACCTGTGAATAGGTGCCAATCGCACCTCTGCACCCTCTCAGATATTCACGATCGAGCCGGACCACATCAAGGCAATCCTGGCGACGGAGTTCGACCATTTTTGGAAGGGTATGTCGGAGCAGGCATGCACTGGATTGGCTTTTCATAATTCTTTTTAGGCCCCGCCAGTACGCACTCGAGCCAATCGTTGCTTGGGACTGGTACGGTTTTTACGTTCTGTTGCCTTTAACAGACCCTTTGATAATTACCACAGGTGTCTTCAACGCTGACGGTGAGTATGCAGCTATATATTCCCGCGGATTAATTCCTTCGAATGCACCAAATGGCTCATCCGTTCGTTGGGTAGATGACATGTGGAAGTTCCATCGCAGTATGAGCCGTCCATTTTTCCATCGAGGTCAGCAGCTTTATTCAGACCGCATGCTCGCACACATTTTCATGCTCGATGTAAAATCAGAACGTATCAGCGACTTCGACACTTTCGACACCCACACCCGCGACGCTCTGGCGCACCTCAAGAAACGTCTTGCGGATGGCTACCCTGTCGACATTCAGGTTAATACTCTAACCGGTGTTTCTAGGTCGCCGTCTAAGCACTTCTTTTACATATAGGACTGTGTCTCTCGCTTCACGCTTGACTCTGCCACCGAATTCCTCTTCGGCAAGTCCGTCGACTCCATGTCCGCGGGGCTCTCTTACCCGGAGTCCTCCCCCCTCTCCAACGCCCCGTCCTTCCTGAACCATCCATCCAACACCTACGTCCGCGCGTTCACATACGGCCAGTTGATGACGGTCAAACGCGGCGCGTTGGCAACTAAATGGCCGCTTGCGGAGTTGTGGGCCGACAAGGTGAAGCCGCACAGAGACATCGCGGACGCATATATCGAGCCGATTTTGGACGCTGCGCTGGAGCGGAAGAAGGCAAACGAGAAGGACAGGGACTTGGAGGGCGGGAAAGGGGATGAGGAGGCGACATTTTTGAGTCATTTGGTCCAGGCCACAGACAGTACGTCTTGTTCTTCTGTCAACTTACCACCTGTGCGCTAAACCTTTTTGTAGACAAAGAGGTCATCAAAGATTCGATTTTCAATATCCTGGTTGCCGGACGCGACACTGTGCGTACACAGCACGATGACTTTTTTTCGCTCAGATATACGTCTTCAGACCGCCGCGACCCTGACATTCGCGGTGTACATGCTTGCGGAACATCCAGAAATTGCAGCCCGGCTGCGCAAAGAAATTCTCGACACCGTCGGAAGCTCCAGGATGATCACCTACGACGACCTGCGCAGCATGAAGTACCTGCGGGCGTTCCTTAACGGTGCGGTTCTTAAACCCGGTGATACTATTTTGCTAACCAATGTTCCATAATTCTTAGAAACGCTGAGATTGTATCCTGCCGTGTAAGCTTCTCTGTTAAGGCCTACTGATACCAATCGTTCTTAACTCATCTCGTACCCAGGCCGTTTAACGCCAGGCACGCTTTCGTCCCAGATACACTTGATTTCGGACTGATCTGTTTATCACAGAACTTCGAGGAAAGCTACAACCCTGCCTGCCATCAGACCCGGGGATAAACCGTTTTATGTGACACCGAACACCAAGTTCGTTCATTTATTTGTGTTTTCGAATAGTCGTCCCTGATACCGCACAAAAGGGTGCGCTACAGCGTGTTTCTGATGCACCGGCGCAAAGACCTGTGGGGGCCTGACGGTGCGTGTCCCTCTCGTCGTCCACTAGATGAATCTCACAATGAATCAGCATTGAAATTCGATCCGGACCGTTTCCTCGATGAACGAGTCAAGAAGTACCTCACACCGAACCCGTTCATTTTCCTTCCCTTCAATGCCGGTATGCATCCGTATCATTCCTTCGCCGTGAATCTACTTCTCACCAACTTTCCAGGGCCCAGGATTTGTCTTGGTCAACAGGCGCGTTGCCACCTCCGTCCTTCCTCTACCGACATAAAGCTTACCCCTCCTCGCCCACAGTTCGCCCTCAACGAAGCATCGTTCTTCCTCGTCCGCCTTTTGCAGAACTTCACGGGCTTTGCTCTCGCGCCGGACGCCCAGCCGGATGCGACGAGGCCGCCTGCACACTGGAAGAACGCGAAGGGCACGCAGGCAACGGAGAAGATTATGCTCGGAAGGCATTTGACCATGTTCGCTAAGGTGTGTTTTGTTTGAGTCTTTCGATGCTGGGATTAGATGAATCTGATATCTGTGTGCGTAGGGCGGATTGTGGGTCAGGATGGAGGAAGTCAAGAGCGAATAAATTATAGATTAGTTATAATACGGGAACATGTCATTTGGTTTTTTCTTGAATTCGGAAGTTTGGCCTAGGCTAGGATTAACGAGTACAGCTTAGTATGAGTCGCCTCGGAGTTTGAAAATTATGATGGCATGTCCTACGCACCTTCTAAGGCTCCCAATGAGGCCGTTCTTTTGGCAAATACGAATTTCGATCCATAAGAGGCGCTCAGTTTTTTCTCGTGGATTTTACCGCAGATAATGAAGGAACTCTGGGTATTTCTTTTCGAGGTTTTTGGGCGATAATTGATGGAGCGATCGTTTAGCGGTTGCCAAGGCGTTTCAATTTCAAACTCCGAGGCGACTCGTGTTCGCCTGTACTCGTTAATTCCAGCCTCTCTAGTATACGTGATCTGAACGACTGTCTTCAGATTTCACGCCCGGTAGACTAGAGAGGCTGAAACGAGCCTAGTTTGGCCAACATATGTAAAAAAACAAGCTTGCCATCACACTTCGGCCGACCGCAACCGACCACAGCTCTCAGCTTCTCTCCGGGGAAAGACATTTCTGTCACCTCGGCATCTCCCTTTTGATGCGGTTGATGCGACGGATTGGGTCTCGCTTAGAACTGGCTCTCGCCCACGTGCCCGCTCGGAATTATATTCCGTCGGCCGACGCTTATTGTCCTCTTCAGATCGGTACTCGCGTCGATCGTTGCCACGGTGCTCGCTGTTGGCGCGGCGGCCCGCTCCATCAATCAGCAAATCAGCGACTTTCTTACCCGCCACCCGCCCTCTGCAGTCGACGTTCTCTTGGTACTTGTCTTCCTTGTGCCCATCCTTGATCTCTGTGCTGCTGCCTGGGCGCGCCTTGCGCCGGCTGGTCTTGTCGAGTCACCTATGGCGAATACACCGCACATCACCAGCGCCCAGGTGGCAGCCGCAGCAGAGCGGGACATGCTTATTTTTCCCACAAAGGCGGGAGGGATTGCGGAACGTACCTTGTAAGTAATCCCATCTATTGCACGGCATCGTTGTAACACTTTCCCAGGACGGGCAAGACACAGGAAGAGCTAAAGGGCATGTGCCGCGATTATGGACGTCATGTTGGTGGCAACAAAGCAGAACTCAGAACTCGTCTTCGGGAATTTAGCGAGAAGTTTTGTAATGATCCCGCTAGCTGGTGCGCTTTCGAAATAATACTATAGGTCTCAATCTGATATGTATCTTTTAGCGACTTGACACCTGTTAAACACCGTAGCCACAAGGGCCCGCGGGAAGGCCCCAAGAAAACTCAACCCAAACAATCGGCCAACCGAAGGGCAGCAATAATTGATATTGAACGGGTTACGGAACGGTCCAAGGATACTCGGACTGCCGATGAAGTGAAGCAACTTTTACTTTGGGTACGTGCATTGGTTTCAAAGTTTATGGTCTTGATAGATATTTTTTGAACATATATAGGCAGATCGTACGGTGGCGAGACTGCCTTACAAACCTCCGAAACCCGAAAATACGCTGCCCCAAACATCCTCAGCCCCTGCTGTGTCTTCTCAGGTTATTTTTTTATTATACGTTATAACCTATTTAATGGATGCTAATATTTCGATCCAGAGTAGTCTTTCTGACCGTAGTCTTAACGACCGGATGCAGGCGATTGAAAGTCAACTCGCTGGAATTGCTGCATCCGGAATCCCAGGTACACATCCAATTCACACGTCCGCTCAATCCGCGGCATCGGCCACACCGTTTCCTGCATATCCCATGCCTCCCGCTGAGTATGTTGTGTACGACCACACTTCTCCCTTCATGGAAAATTTTTACTCCCCATATAATACGGTAAGGCAAATCTCACCATTGCATCCAGATTCCTAAAGAATTTGTCTATCTCCAGGAGAATCTCTTATTTGATGTCCCCAGCGACGCCAGCTCGTCGCATACCTTCAGCCACGCATCCAATGGCAGCTACACTACTTTGCCGACTTCGCAGATCCAACCAGACATTGCCGCTACCTCTGTTTCGGCTTCATGCGTTCCCCGTCCGCGAAACACACCCACCAGTCCCATCCGCTCTTTTAAACTGGGTAACGGTATCATCATAAAGATCACCTTTGACGAGATCAAGAACATATCTGTCCCTGCTACGTCCTTTGCCGAAGATATCGATCACCTCAATCAAATGTGGGACGACACGTCTCCCCTCTGGAGGGACGACTCTGTTGTGAAGATTGACACCCATTCCATCGCACTTATCTACTGGCCCGAGATCTTCAAGAAGACTGGGCTGTGGTCCGCCCACAAATCTAACTGGACCGAGTGGAAGGTAAGTTCTAATTTATGATCACTTTCACGCTACAATTAATTCATTGATTAGTTTCTTGTTGAGCGTTACCGGCAGGGAACTCCCGAAGAGTTCTGGGGAACATTCAGAACCGCGAACGGCAGCAAAATGTCCTATACTGCCATCTGCGCCAGCCTCCGTAACGATCGCAAAAATGCAGACGAAGAACTTGCGAACCGAGCAAGGCTGGAGTATGGGGAAGAATTTGATGCAAAGTTTAGCTACCGCTGCAGTAAGACAGGTAATCGGGTGGTCATGACGAAGGCCAGTTCTATTGCAAAGGAGTACAAGCGCCTCTGCGCTCTTTAATTACTATATACTTTTCTATTCCTTACGTTCACGTTATAGTTCACAGTACATATAAACAGTATCTGAATTGATAAAGCTCGCAAAAAAACACAAATATATAGTACCGAATTTAGCGGCCGCATGCACAAGTTCTGCCACAGGCAGAACACTTTTCCATGATTTTCTGGTTGGGGTTCAAAAAATTCTCTCGCAACTCTGTGGGGTCGTCATTCCATCCAATCAGATACTTCACAATGGTCAAGCTGGAGAACTCCATGCTCCATCCACCCCAGTCACAGATCCGGCGCACACTCCATCGGCGATGGGACGCGAAGTACTGGCAACCGCCCCGGCGGAACGAATGGGTGCCGTATGGGTATGGGTCAAGGCCAATGTCAAGCAAGTTGTTCCGAAACATCTCCAGAAATTTCTCCGATTTCTGTATCCTCGAGTTAGCACAGGATTTTGCAGTATGAATGCAGTGTACGTACCATGGGCCGACTCGAGTCACCTATTTGATCTCGAATGGTCATAGTAGGAAATAAATAGCCCTTGGTGTGTCTCGAGCATGCGAGCCAGGCCGTAAGGGCCCTCACAGGACACAGATGGGCTTGCTCGGCAGGGAATTCATGCAATACAAACGGTTTGATTTCTAGATTGGGATCAACAATCTCGTCACACAGCATAGCACAAGTGAATTGAAAGACATACCTCCGTATTGGCTGGTCTTTCGAAACGGCAAGGTCAACTCGAAAGATGTCTCGTCAATCCAACGGATGTCTTGGAGCTGGATTTTAAGTGCCTCGTCAAAGCGGAGTAGGCACAAAAAGGCGATGATATATACAGCGTGGAGCATGAGTCTGCTACGACCACCTCCCCACTCATTAGGGTCCACTGAAGCGTTGCGCCGGCGACGTGTAACAGGTTTGATGACGCCGACCTCGGGTTTGTTATTGTAATGATAAAGCCTCGCAAGTATCTCCTGCAACGCGGATATGTGAGCGCTAAAATTTAGACTGATTAAAAAAGGCACAAACCGGAGTGATAGCTCGCGCACTGGTCGCGACTTCTCCAGCGCGGACCTATAAGACAAAGGTAATCAGTACGCAAATTGATTAGCACATTAATAGGTAAGAGAGACCTTTTTCTTCCGCAGACTGACCATGTAACGCGAGACGTCTTCGGAAATGGAAGGATTACCCACCATTTTGCCACTGACTTCGCTTCTCTGCCAGGGAATAGATCCGAGCCCGTTGAGTCGCCCAAATCCATATGTTGCCGAAGCGCGCATTTTTTGGGCATGACTGAACGAGTCTCGGGAAATGCTGGGGTCCTTGGACTTTCCATCCAGCCCAACATCATCGCAGCTCAAATAGAATTCAGTACCGAAAACCCAACAATATGAATTCTAGAAAATACCTGTTCATAATCCACGCAACCATGAAAATTGCAGACTCTGGATGCGGTGTATCCGTGAAAAAATCTTCGCCCTTCTTCAAGAAGCCCTTGTCGTGAACAAACTTATCACATTGTTTATTGAGCCTGCAGTCCGAAGTAAGTGATTGAAGCGAATGAGACCTACGATCAATCATACCTTTTGTATTCGGCATCCGTGCCCTCAACAACACCCTTGGACGCCTCTTTGATGACAGCACGAAGGTCATTCATCTTCGCGTCACCGTCTGAATCCTCCACGGCTCCGTCCAAATCTGAATCCATGTCTGCGTCAGAGTCACCCGTCGCAGACACGGCATCTTCGTTGTCGTCTTCGTTGTCGTTGTCGTCGTTGTCGTCGTTGACGTCCGGCGCAACCAGAGCAGGGAGGTTATCAAATGCAAGAGTTTCTTGCTCACCCTCTATATCGTCTTCGATCTCGTCCTGCCCAGGCCCATCCTCAGTTGGACAATTCCAATCATCGGTGGCAACACGGCGAAGAGCACGCAGAATCCCAGCGTACTCGGGGGCTTCAAGAATGGCACGCATGATGTAGGAGCGACAAAAGGATGATTATTAGGAGAATAAGAAACAACGCCTTTATATACCATATGTAAAGTCTCAGTACTCCCCTTCCGAGTCTGTGATTAGCTCCAAGATCTCCTGACCCCGAAAAGTAACACTCATTGCAGTGTACCGCTTTTCGGGGCGCACAAGCGAACCTAAATAATTAATTGTTAGGTTTTCCGATTCAATAGAACAACATGTGGTACTCACAATTGACCTCCAGTGAAGACGAGCCTGACTGCTCGTTGCGCCGGAGTATCGCATGGCCTGCAATAAAATACATCGGATTACTCAAAGTAAGCAAACACGAGTACTAACCTTCAGGATCCCCGGTGGTAATAAAACTAGATGAAGCGGCGGTGTAGGGACGATAGGCTTCAATTTTACCTTGCTGAGTCTTTGTTTTCTTGGTTCGGGTGGCTTTGGACGCTACAAGAAAAGGTAAGGATGAGAGAGCACAGAGGCGGACATCCTTACTTTGTGCGGAGATATAAACAAGCACAATCTCGGGATATACGTACTCCACCATGGACTTCGGGACCCAGACCCGGACTTTGGGAAGGTCGGTGGCGAGCCACGCTGCGACAGCTGCCTCTGCACCCTGCACAGGATCGCGTCGCCCAATAATAGACTGGAGAGCCGAAATGAGGATGGTGGGGTCGAGGTCGAGCATGAGGCGTAACTCCGCAAGAAAGCCCGTGGATTTGTGATGGCGCTCGCGCACGATGCTGTCGATGATTGATGGACAGCCAGAGGCGGGAGAAGATCATCCATTGCCAATGCTCTTTGAACGAGATCCCGCACGACCAAACCGGCAAAAAGATGGTCGGCAAAGTGGGCAAGGATCCCCACACTATCACCCCATCCGAAATGGTCTTCCGCAAAACGGGCGAGAACATCGAGTCGGGGGGGACGTAAGATCAAGGGCCTTGTAGATGTGTGTTCCACTACGATCGGGTGAAGGTAGAGGTTGATCACCTCGAGGTCAGGGAAATCTGCCGGTATAGACGCAGCCAGGCGCTTGCATCGATGGGGAAGACACCCAGAGGCGTTTGTCTGAAGCTCGGAGCGCAACGATTCGCGCCAAGCTGCCAAAAAGACCATTGAGCCGGCGTGGGATTGGCCCTCGAGGCCAGAGATGAGCTGCTTGCCCAGACCAGCACGGGCAAGACCCATGGCGATGGCGAGGGCCGCATCCATGTAGTCCATCCTAAATAAGCGGTAAGAATATTTATTACGAATTTTATGGATAACTTGCCGAATAGTCCCCACCAGCGAGTATCGCCACCAAAACCAAATCGTCCCGAGATAGGCCAAGCATTGTGGCAATATCAAATGCGGAATATCGGGAGGCTTCATAGTTTGCATTGTCTTCAGAGCGTCTAGGTTACAATTAAGTTAGGCAAGATTAATAAAGGATGGTGAACACGCACATCCGCAAAACAACACTTGCACCGAATACAAAGGAATCGGAGTCATCGGTGAGAATAGCATCAACGCGCAGGGGAATCCCGCTGGCTGTCATCGCAGCAAGGGTAGCCTCGGCCTCTCCGGGAGCCTGGAATCTGGACATTAGCGAGTAAACTGAGATGAGGTAGGGAAAGACATACATCAATCCATTCAAACCCGAACCCATTCAGCATGAGCTTGAAGGAACTCGTTAACCAGTGTTCGTTCCCCCTAATGATCTTTCCACGCTTCATCCGGGGCCGCGCTGGGCCATCGAAGACGAAGACGGGGATAAATGGGAGTCGGAAGAGGCGACTGCACCTGGCGAACAGCACTACAAGCTCAGGACTTTCTGTACTGCCACACAGACAGCAAGCCCTGTACATCCACCCACTGAAAAGGCTAGTTAGAATGTTGGCGCCATTAGACAATAGACAATCGCACCTGGCATCGATTCCGACTGAGAACCCCCGCTTCCCCGTAGCGTTCCCTGTAAAGCCTGTTCCGACCGCTAAGTTGTGAAGAGAAATCTTCTGCTCCACTGGCTCTAGTTCCTAAGACGAAGATAAGTATGGATAGCAAGAGTGCAAGGATAGTTAAATACCTTCCAAAGTTCGTCAATGCCCATCGAGGTCGAAGAAAGGAGTGTCGCAGAGTGATCGACAAACTTCGATCTTCCAAAGCAGTGAGCGAGCCGTGTGCGGTAGGGAAACAGTTGGGATATCCTGTGGGCGCATCGACAGCGTCAGCGTTCGCGTGTGCGTCGACGGGTGACCCAAATGGCAGCGCCATCTTATAGAAGACGTCCTAGGTGTCTGGTGAGTCCTTTGGTTCGAGTCAATCCGAGCAAAACTGACCTTGATAAGTGAAGTCAGAAAATACAGTTGGGATATCCTGTGGGCGCATCGACAGCGTCAGCGTTCGCGTGTGCGTCAACGGGTGCACAGCGGATAGTGCACAGGCGACGGTATGGACATGCTGCGCTAGACAATACAGGAGATCAGTGTAAGTGTAAATGAAAGTGCGAGACTGGTAGAAGGGACGGAGAGGGAAAATATGATAGAGAAAATTGAAGACGGCCGCCCTGCTCCAATGTGAGAGTTGGGCGGCAAGAGAAATGTAGCCACAAACACAAAGAAAAGAAAAGAAAAAGATGAATAACCCACCTCAGAAAGCCGGGACAGCGGAGGCGTGTAGGGTGGCAGGGTGGCGGGATTAATGGAGTCGGCGTTCGTGCGTTCGGCGTCGGGTGACCCAAACGACATGTTCGTCACCTGGGGAGCATCCTAGAGATACTGTGAGCAGGTTATCCCAAGGAATTTCAGCAATAACTCGCCTTTCTAGACGAGTTTTTGTGTGGGCCTATTTTTGGTAAGGTGGTGGGATTGACGAAGTCGGGATTGGCGCGTTCGGCGTCGGGTGACCCAAACGACACGTTCGTCACCTGGGGAGCATCCTAGAGATACTGTGAGCACGTTATCCCAAGGAATTTCAGCAATAACTTGCCTTTCTAGACGAGTTTTTTGTGTGGGCCTATTTTGGTAAGGTGGTGGGATTGACGAAGTCGGGATTGGCGCGTTCAGCGTCGGGTGACCCAAACGACACGTTCGTCACCTGGGGAGCATCCTAGAGATACTGTGAGCACGTTATCCCAAGGAATTTCAGCAATAACTCACCTTTCTAGACCAGGTTTTGTGTGGGACCTAATTTGACGAAGTGGCGGGATTGACGAAATCAGCATTCGCGCGTTCGGCGTCGGGCGGCCCAAACGACGCGTTGAATCTCGAGAGCGCATCCTATAGTTACTCTAAACATTTTATTTTAAGCGACTCCGGCAAGAACTCACCTTTATAGACGAAGTTTTAGGTGGTGTCGGTTATGGCAGGGCAGCACACAAGACTTTTTTAGCGGGCTGGGACCAGGAAACAGTCTTGCAGACCTGCGGGGAGCGCAGAAACGCATCGACGCGGGGTCTGCAAGAGAATATTGGTCGTCGGCACCAAGTCGGGAGTTACCGCAGCAGATTCGGTGACAAGAGGTTGATATGGGTGGCCGCCCAAGATGTTGTGGTTTGCATAGTGGAGTAGCAGCTGGAGGAGATGATGATACAGAAGTGGCCGGGGTGCTGAGATAAGAAATGGAGGGAGAACAAGCCGAGATGGAAGAGGTTGAGGTGGAGGCCAGAGTATTGAAAGGCTGCCACCGGACCTCAGACCGGGTGGTCGGCAGGGCCCTGTGAGCGAGGAGTGAATTGACGAGTGCATGTCAAGGAGAAGCAATTGAGTTGGGAGTGTAAATGGTGGTGGAGGCGATTATAGACAATGAAGCATGCGCGCCGAAGGCAAGTACACGAAGTCACGTGTATAATGACGTAACGCGTCAAGGACTTTGGCCATCCTTTCCAAGGCGCAACATTCGCAAAACGGCCAATCTCAAGGGTGAATTTACAGGAATAAATTTACACATTCATTTAACCACTATGCCTTTGTGAAAACACGTAAAAAACGCGTGAGAACGCTATGTACCAGCCAGGTTATCAACATTTGCTACGCAGCTATTTCGCGCTTTCAAGCTCTTGGGCAGCGGTCATAGATAAGCTGCGGGTCTGTCGCAGCTCACATGCCGATAGAACCGTCTAGATTTGAGGCTAGATCCGAAGTAGCCGAGTGAAATGTCCTTTTTCTCTGGGGCACTGACTTTCGGCTTATTTTTTGGCGGGCATGAATTGTCTTTGGGTATCGAAACGGGCATCAAGATACAGTTCAAGCGCCGCCAAAGACATTTCAGTGCGGTGGTATCAAGATGGCAGGCTGCCGACGCTAAATGTTCTCTCACCGGCTATTAACAGCCACGCCACGCCTTGAGGCCTCACCTCCTTAGCCGATTACGATTACTTTATAACTTGGCTCGAGCTGCCACATCTACTTGCACGCACCCCTCTCCAAACTGCCCTGCCCTCTCTAAACTGAGACACCTCTGCTCTGCTGTTTCATGCCTCCCAGCCCGGCACCTCTTTCACTTCCAAGCTCCAACCATGTCTGTCCGGAGGCAAGAGATTTCCAGGGCATGCATATAGGGTAAGCCTTCTCTCAGTCTGTATTAGTTTATTTTCTTTATTTTCTTTTCCGTCTCCTTGACCGGCACCACCCACAGTGTCCGTCTAACTCTCTCATTCGGTAGTGCCTGACTTGCACCGTCGGATATATCATTTGGCTCCGTTTTCAGGGTCTTTTTCTTCTTTCTTTCTTTTCTATGTGCTAGTTCCGGTTCAGTCTCTGCCCTCTGCCTTTCCTTCTTCTTTTCCTTTCGTTTCCTTGCGCGCGCACCGAATTTGATTCCGTGGGTCGATCGGTCGCGATCGGTCTTGGCTCGCTTGCATCTGTCTGCCGCATTGCGGCCGTCATCGTCACCCATCAGTCACATCATCTGGAACGTCTTGTTGATCTGTCGAAGATTCACGTCTATCATGGACCAGCTTCTCTCTCCACTGCTCAACTTGGACTCTGTTGCTTCTTGGTTACTCTTTAATTTATGGGACCCAAATCTTCGCAGGGTAGTGCAGCCAAGGACACCAAGCCTGCATTACTAGCGCCTCCGAAGGCCCCCAAACCTAAATCAGACCGTTCCAAAACGCCAGATGGTGCCAAAACGCCAGATGGGACGCTCAAGCCGCCCGCCACCAACCAGCATCGAAGAACAACGAGTCTTCCCGACAAGCCCCCAGCGCTCCATGGGGTGGACGCAGCTTCAACCCAGCCAAAGAAGAAGGTGTGTCAGTTTTTATATGTAGCGCTAGCCTCGGCTCACTATAGAATTAACCGTAGACCGCTCATACGATGCTGGAGCAACATATGAAAATTCCATGGTCGGAGCCTTTCAGGCCAGGATTTGGGGTCGACGCTCTCACTGGCGAATTCATGGCACGCTGCGCACTCCGCGATCCCAAAATGGCGGACTCGTCGAAGCCAGGGAAAACCCGCATATCCGTCGAGCGCCTGCAATGGAAGGGGGTCAAGGATTTGCAGGATGGATTCGAGATGGAAATTGGCGGAACCGTGAATGTGCTGTGTCCTGTTGGCGCCAATGCCAAGGTCGCGTCAGTTTTGTCGCAAAACCACTCGTCTTCGACGATTCTCGTGCAGTACAAGTCGAGGCAGATTTTACCGTCGATTACATTCCAGAGGATGTGCGGCTCAAGGCGGGGTTGGACAAACTTTCTGACGCCGAATTCAGAAATAATTATGGCGATTATTACATTGCTGGATGTCAGAAGGCGTATAGCTGTCGCATGGTTGTCGTATGCAAGTGAGTGTCTGCATATCACTCGCATTGAGGCTAACAGTTATTGGTCTAGAGTTAATGAAGAGACTATCACCGAAAGCCTTGAACGAGAGGTTAGTGTCGACCATCTATTTTGCCTCTGTTTGACCCCCCGATTTCAGGCTGTGGCCCTTGTGGACAAATATTTCAAGGGTGGTATCAAGATTTTTGACGTTGAGAAGCAGACCACTAGCTTCACTCTTCTCAACGTCGTCGTTGATGCGGAGGGATGTTCAGCCGATCCGGCGAACGTCTTTTCCGTTGCCGTAGCAGACGCACCAAAAACACTCTCTAAAATACTAAAGAACGCTTCCGGCGTTCCTCGTATTGCATACTTGTACCATTACAGGTATATACAGACTGCATATAACCATTCAGTACTTACGGATTCATAGCTGTCTCGACTCGTGCAATCTGAGCCGACGCGTGGACGTTCCCAAGGACATGTTTGACCGGGCTCGCATAATGCGTGGCTTATACGCGTACCTCCAGGCTGCTGTGATACACCCTGCTCTCCAGGAGTTTCACTCTGATCGTCGCACCATCCTTGCGGCGCTCAAACGTTTCGAAGAGCAGAGAAAATCCGTGGTGCAAACAGGCAGAGACGGCAACAAGAAGAACATCGATGCTCTTCAGAAGGATCTATATTCGTCGAAAAATAAAGCAGACGCGCTTATCCGACGATATGACTTCATCCGCCTTGTCTTGGATATGGACAAGCGCATCATCTCCCATCCCCCCAGTCTCGTTAATGGGATGCAGTTGTATCGCTGGGACTGTGGCAAGACGGGCGCTCCCAAGAAGCTTACCGAGCTGAAAGCTTACAATCTTGTCTGCTTCGAGCCAGCTTATCGAGCTTTCGAGCTCGAGTGGCAGTCTCCCGTAACCGATAGCTCATCGACCCTCCCCCAATGGCTCGGCGGCCCAAGTCCTCGGGCGAATATGTCCTTCACTACCCAGAGTTCCCATGACGTCCTACCACCGCTCCCATCTCCGTCGCCGAAGGGTCATAGGCTTTGGAAACCTCGCCCCGCTGAACAACGATCCGAGCCAGAAGATCCCGGCACATTCACATTTTGTCTGAAGGATCACAAGCCGGTCTATATCCTGGGCTGGTCGGTTTCTTGTTACTGGCCTGGAGGGAAACCTGAGCCGACCATCGAGGTAGAACATCTAACGAATCACATTTTCTCCGACCACCTGAGCATCTCCGTCGACAATTCCCGCTCGACTCGATGGCACTGTAAAGTTACCTTCGTTATAAAGTCGTCGTATAACTTTCCGGATTTAATGTAAATTTTCATGGCACCGTGTACTTGAGGCGGTGGCTTGTTCAGCTTGAGCTAAGTACTCGAAGACATGAGGAACTCAGAATATGTCGGTGGCAGTGCTGGGCCGATCAACTTGAAGTTGACCTTGGGTCCTTTCCATGCAGATGTCAGTCCGATGCTCACCAATGTCCCGACTGGCATCCTCGGCCTCATTTTCCGACCAATCTTTGATATTGAGGCTAGGGAGCGACCATACCACCATGAGCTGAGCTTTCTGTGAAAGCACGGCTTATCATCAAATCGTGTCTCCTTCCACTCTGAAACTTGCCGATACTCAAAACCGTGGACACATCCGGGGCTAGAATAGTACCTGCGCGCGCAAACGATCGTGACTCTTTTCTGAGGTGTATAACCGGAGTCGGGACGGCGTCGATGTCTGGTCACAGAAGCTGTGGGGTTACTTTGCGTGAGCCCGTCGCCAGCCGTCGCCACACTGGACTGGGATTTCACCTCCGTGAGAGCTCGACTCAGAGGATCACAAGCTGAGAATCGAAGTCGTCCAGTGAGGTCGGGAACCTCCCACCGGGATGTCCAAGGTTACACTGGGAGAATTGTCCAAACGTGCGACCATCACAACAATTTAAATAGCACCGCCCAACTCTGATTGGTATCGAACTGCGGTATGGCCCCTTCAGCCAACAGGAAACACTTGCATGACCTCTTTGAAGATGTTTTGTTCGTCATTCTCATAGAATGTGACGTTGCGGGTGTCCTGGCACTTAGTGAGGTCGGTTTTCGCCGTTCCGACCAGCTTACCCTACTCACGTTTGGCTCACCTCGCCAGACCAGTAAATTCTTTCACCACCTCGCATTCACGAACACTGTTTGGCATTCCCTGGTCACGAAACTGGTCCAACGCGGCTTCATTGACCGCCGATCGGATGATGAAGATCTCAAGGACCTCTCGACGGAACAGCTCATTGGTATAATAAAACGGATACTCCGCGGACCGAAAGCGTGGGTGGACATACCGTCCAAGTCCTATCCCGTGGTCGTTCGCCGGTCCTTGAACCCCAAGATTTTCCAGGGCCCTGCTATGTCGCCATTTGTGAAAAAATGGAATAGGTCGAAGCTGCTCCCAGGTGGGAAGTACGTGCTGTTCTTGAATTCCTCACGCCTCGAATGTTGGAGCGTGTTCGAGGACAGACTCGTGTGGACGCATAGACCCAGTATGGATCTTACATCGGTCCATGACTTTGAAGTTGAAACGGTCGAGTGCGACCTAGCCGTGATTTTGACGTGCCAACGCACCGAGCCGGATAAATTGTATGTATGCGCCAAATTCGTTAAACGCATGCATCGACCGACTGGGCCTCTAGGTTCGTTGAAATATCCACTCTCGACCTCAAAGCCGGGGTCTCCAATCTCGAGCTCGTCAGTCGGCTCCCGGAGGAGCCTTTTGACTTTGACTTCGTCGACATCGATTGCGTTGTGTGTGGTGATATTGTTGCAGTGTACCTCCGTCATCGGATACGGGTGCTCCTCATCAACTGGCGGACAAGCTCCCGTATTATGACCTCAGCAAAGAACATTGAAAACTCTCAGATAGCAGTCATCCCAGACTACCTCATTGTCACGCTGGCGGCTACGCACGGTGAACATCGACTGGCTTTCAGCCCTTTTGCGTCCATTGCATTCTGGGAGCCAAATGACAGCGTGGAACCGCCTTCGACCCACATTTCCCTCGCAGATCTGCCTTTCTATTCGGCGCTTGACGAACCACTTTCTTTGGGGGGCCAACCTCCCTGTACACCACATAACCTCCAGAGGTCCATCTGGGTCCACGAAAGTCCGTTGGAACGGGGACGATTCAAAATATGGCTCCGCACTTGGTTCGACGGTGCTCCGGCACTGTGCAGCTTCGAGTGTGGGAAACACAATGCTGGGGTGTCCTGGCGTCCCCTCTCGACTACTCCCATGCCCATTCAGATATATCCCAGAGGGATGTCGTTGTCTGGGCACACTCTTGGTTACTGCAGAGGTTACAATGGGCTGCGTATTTTCCCTCCTGATCCAACCGACAAGGAGTCCGCGCGCCGCCAGATTGTAGAGTTTGCTGGGCGGCGTGCTCCCTTCGTTTATCTGTCGTCGTTCAGTGGGGCATTGACTTATTCGACGGATAAAGAGCTCGTTGTTGTATACTATGATTAATTTGAATGACTGTTCCAGATACCCCACCATTCGGTGTCTAAAATATCAGTAAATATTGCCAGGGCTTGGATGAGGTTACGATCGTGATGTCACCGCTTTCGTCCGAGTCGATAGCACTCTCGAATTTCGCAAATCTGTGCCACCGACTCCGATAATGCTCACCGATGTGCCCACTGACGTCCTCACCCCATTTTCCGGCTACTCCTTGATATTGACTTAGAGAGCGACCATACCATCATGAGCCCGAGTTCTCTGTAAAAGCGCGTCTTATGATGAAATCGACATCGCGTCTGCTTCCACTCTGAACTTGCCGATACTTGCGCGCGCAAACGATGCCGTGGCTCTTTTCTGAGGTCTATAACTGGAGTGGAGACGGCGTCGATGTCTTTTGTACTTACCGTCGCCACACTGGACGTTGAGCTCATGACATCTCGTTTCAGGAATCGTACATATCATACGGGGACCGGCACGGGCCACTTGCCTTGTCCTCTCGGCTGGCCTCTGTTGTTGAGATCCATCCGTCCCGGCTGGATGGGTTATTCTCTCCTGTGGACCTCTGTGGACCTCCCGCTTCCATCGCTCTCGAGGCTGCCCATTTGTATCGGGCTCCAATGGGGTGTACTTATCGGACTCCTGGGATTGATTGCGCGACAAAGATATCTATCGCAGCTCTTCTACGTGTTCTTTCCGACCGCTTGGTACACCTACGCATCTCAGGCGATCTGATTTCGTCCGAGTTCACTACATTGTGGTAGTGGAAACTGCAGAAGTTAGACTTCACAGAGCGCCCGCCCGTTCCATCCATTCCCATCTCGGATCTGGTGGTGCATATTCCTGCATTGCGCAGCCTCTATGCCGTTTACTGCTGATGTTACACGGAATATTCTCCCTCGGCGTCGTCGACGGCGAGGTGCTGACCCTTCTCGCCGCATCTAACTTCTATCACCGGTGGAATCCACCTCGCGGATTACCACGAGGTGAGTGTCAATGTCTCAGTCGTGCCCCCGACACTTCCTTTGACTTTGCGCGCATCGATTGCGCTGTATGTGGCGAAATTGTTGCAGTGTACCTCAGTTGGACCCAAGTGCACCTCATCAACTGGCGTACGAGGTCTCGTATTCTCGTTTCCACGTACGAGGAAAGCTCTCGGATCATGATGGCGGTCATTCCAGGCTACCTTATTCTCGTGCTGCCGGCTCCACGTGGTAAACATCGCCTCGCTTTCAACCCTTAGCAGCATGGAGGCACCTTCGACCCCCAGGCTCGTCACGAAGCTCTCATTTTTCTCGGTGGTCAACGAGCCCTTTTCTTTGACGAACCAACCTCCCGATCGCAGAGTCGAAAACCGCATCCTCAGAAAGTCGATCTGGGTCCGATCTGGTCCACGAAAGCTCGTTGCAGCGGAGGCGATTCAAAATCCGGCTCCACACTTGTTTTAACGTCGCTCCAGCACTGTGCAGCTTTGAATGCGTGAAACGCGATGCGGGGCTGTCCTGGCACTTCCTGTCAACTACCCACATGCCCATGCATATATATCCCAAGAGGATATCGTTGTCTGGGCATACCCTCGGGTACTGCAGAGGTTACAGAGGACTGCGGATTATCCCGCCTGTTCCCACCAACAAGAAGTCTGCGCGCCGCCAGATTGTAGGGCTTGCTGGGCGGTCTCCCTTCATTCATCGATCGTCCTTCAGCGGAACATTGACTTATTCGACTGATAAAGAGCTCGTTGTTCTATATTACGATTAATTTGAATGACTGTTCCGGCACCACTACCTGTGAATTCAAATAGGTTTCCGAGGACATGTGAACTAAGTAAGACGTCGGTACAGATCATGGGTTCCAAAACATGGATACGTCCTCGAAATCGAACGCCGTCCCCGCCTCCACGTGAACCTCTCCTCCACGAGATCTCGTCAGTACCTTGGTCAGCGCATCGTCCGCCTGAGCACCGATGGTGGCCCGCCGCAGTGTCGGACATGCTATCATCATTGCATGCCCCAAGGCGCAGACGCCTGCCGGAGCGTCCAGCACATACATGGTATTATCGACCCCAAAAAACTTGACATTCAGCAGGTAGAGAGTGAGTGTTTCGAGTTTGGCAAACCGTCGGAGCGTCGCTTGGGACACCAGCTCGGTCGGGATGTGGGACTGCAAGTATAATGAGTAGGATGTAGTAAGCGTATAGCTTGGACTTGACTTACATCTTTCCTCCGCTCGATAATTCCGAAATGGACCAGACCAGGGAGCAGTTCCGCAACGGCCGAGATTGCGTCCCCGATGGAAAACTGGCGGTCTACCCAGTGCCGTAAGAGATTCAAGGTCGTCAAAGTTCGTTTGTACTGCGCCAGGTGCAGGAGATCCCGTTGGAAATACGTCTCAATGCGCTGCAACGCCCTTCCCTCTGGGAGATCTGACAGCTGGGAGGTGCCGACAGCGACAAGATCGGGCAGCAGCTGCGGGTCCTTGAAGCACCCCAGATTATGATTCATCACAAGCACCCGGATCTCGGTCTGCTTCTTCCAAAAATCTACGATCCACTGGTCGTTGAAGTACAGATTCTCAAATCTGGTCAGACGGAACGAGCAGTCGTTGATCATCCATCCGTGGATGCAACTTTGCCGTTCTCCGGTTGCGGAAACCTCGCCGACGACGCGCAGCTCCTTCAGGTTGATGCATTTGGCCAGGGCGCGTCCTATTTTCGTGGCGTGTGGTGCATCGAATGTGAGCGTGCTCGGGAGGCACAGTGCAAGTGAATGGGTGCGCTCAGCGAGGTGCGCGTGTTTCGTGATGGCGCGGGCCCACGACTGGACATCGCGCATCGGGCGCTTACGCAGATCGACCGAGTGGTAGAGGATGCGTTGGGCTTCAGCTCGAAAGGTGCTGGATGCTCTGCAAAGTAGTGTAAGGCTCCATGCATCCATATCGGCGAGTATGATATTCCATATTTCTGGAGGAATTCCAGAGAAAGTCATGATGACATAAGGAATTTCAGGAAGTAACAAGGTGAATCTGGATATCCAGCGTGCGTAGGAGGAGGGAATGCGATGCTGTGAGAATAGGTAAAGGAAGAGCAACGCGGTCTGGCAACCGCCGAGGTGAGTGGGATATTTAGACAGGGAGGAGGAAGGAGTGGTGTATGTGTGTGTGTGGGTAGAGCTGGGGCCGCTTCGTATCCGATTCGTTGCTGCTTACAGCGCCTGGGAGCCTGAGATGGGCGGAAGAGAACGAAACGGACGAGAGAAGGGAGGCGCGGGGTCCCGGAGCCAGCGGTGCCGGTCGTGGGGTCGGGGATCGAGGGGGCGCAAGCGTGAGGAGCTCGGAAAGAGAGAGAATCGGGTAGGGTTAGAGGTTGCGAGAGGATGGCTGGAGCCTGGAGGAAGGAAAGTTGAGTGAACACGTTAGATATTGAATATTGAATGACCGAGCAAAATGATCTACGGCACATCCCGAACCCTAATCGAGGCAACTGGGTTTCGAACAGTAGTTCCCCTGCACAGTCCGCGTCCTCCGATACCCAATGGCTCCTCCAACGAGTGGAACTCGGAAATTAGGCTTCCACGATCTCGTTGAAGATGTCCTGATCCTCATACTCGTTGAATCTGATGTTCCAGGCGTCATGGCACTCAGTAGGGTCAGTCCTCGCTCCGATTCAACGGACTGCACTCACTCCTCACCAGACCAGTAAATCCTTCCATCGCATCGCATTTACAGCCACCGTCTGGTATTCTTTGGTCACGAAACTGGTCCAACGCCGCTTCATTGACAGCCGACCGGACAACGGGTATCTTAAGGACCTCTCGACAGAACAGCTCATAAACCTAGTAAAACGAATGCTATGCGGACCGAAAGCGTGGGCGGAGGTGCCGTCTCAGTCCACGGACTACGCTGCTCCGCGTTCTCAGACGGTTTTTCGTCGCGCCGTAAACAAGTTGAGAAAACTCATACGCAAGCCCCCTCTGGGCGGCCTGCCTTCTGCGTCACCAGTCGAATCTAGGCGGATTGCCCTGCACCCCGAGATTGACAGAGACCCTGACGGTTCCTGGATGTTTAATAGGCCGAAGCTGCTCCCCGGTGGTAAATACGTGCTGTTCCAGAACTCAGGACGCGTCGAATGCTGGAGCGTGTTTGAGGACAGACGCATCTGGACGCACACACCTAGTATGGACCATACATCGGTTCATGATTTCGAGGTGGACATGATGCAGGACGACATAGCTATCATTTTGACGTGTCAACGCACCGATCCGCGTCAACAGTATGTATGCTGTCCATTTTCCCGCGCTAACATTGAAACATATGGTGCACAGTTTCGTTGAAATAACCACTCTAAACCTCAAAACCGGGATCTCCGATCTGGAGCTCGTCAGTCGTCTTCCGGAATGCCGCTACGACTTTGTATACGTCGATTGCGTTATGTGCGGTGACGCTCTCGCAGTGCATCTCCGTCTAGAGAACCAAGTGGTCCTCATCAACTGGCGAACAAGTTCCCGCGTTGTAGTCGCCATGCTTTCCGCGGATGAATGTCGGATAGCCCTCGTCCCAGGCCACCTCCTAGTTATTACACGCATAGGCACCCGCGGTGAAAATCGAGTGGCTCTCAGCCCTTTTGCTTCGTTTGAATGCTGGGAACCAAATGACAGCGTGGAGCAGCCCTCGACCCCTGTGGTTCCGGTCGCAGATCTTCCCTTTCTTCCGCACGCCCTCTCGTTGACATGCGAGCCACCCCGCACCTACTGGCTCAGGTCAATCTGGGTCTACGAAAGTCCCTTTGAACGGGGACGATTCACGGTTTGGCTCCACAGTTTGGTGAACGGCGAGCCGGCGTTGCTCAGCTTCGAATTTGTGAAACACGACTCTGGAGTGTCCTGGCGTTTCCTGTCGTCTACCGTCATGCCCACAGAGATATATCCCACCACGATGTCGCTGTCCGGGCACAGCCTCGGTTCATGCAGAGGTTACTCTAACGATGGGATCTTCGCTCCTTTTTCCGTGAGCAAGGGCTCTGCGCGGCGCCAGATCGTGGACTTCGGGGGAAGCCCTTTCGTTCATTTGTCGTCTTTCAGTGGAGCATTGACCTATTCAACTATGACAGAACTTGTTGTTCTATACTATGATTAAAGGCGATTAATCTGCTGTTTCGACTTGCCGTTTCACATATTCCTACCTATGACCAGCTTCTACACTTATCTTGGAATATTGACAACTCCTGGGTGATATTGTGTTTCTTAGTTTCTTTATACAACCCGACCCGCAAGTTTAAGAATTGCCAGCTGTAATACCATACCGGGAAAATCTTCGCTGCGCGCCGCGGACGTGCATCGCATTGCAACTCCACCGCTTACGGATACGGACGATGACTCCCTACCAGCCAGCGACGACCACTTCGTACCCACATCGAGTGGCCACCGCCTTCGAGAGTCAAGACAGGATTTGCTGGGCGACGAGCATAAGGCGCTGACCGATGCTTTGGAGATGTTTGACGAACCTCCGAAGATGAAATGGTCGTATTTGGAGAACGACGACCTCGAGCTTTGTCACGGACTCACAATGTAGAACATTCGCAGCAATATTAATGTTCCAAATCCAATCGACATATGTTGTGGCGAGATGATTTCGAGAACAAATGAAACTGATTTCTAACAAGGTTTAGTGCACCGTAATACGGTTGGCACATTGACGCGCATTTATACATCACAGATTCGAAAATCTCCTTTTTTAGACGACGGCGTTGAAGAGCTCGTGACGTGTCAAAGGTTTGCGCTTGACCTGAACGCATAGCGACTGCTTAAGGCAAGCCAGTACCCTTAATCACTGGGATCTGGAACAACAGCTCCCCGGGCAGCCAGCGCCCTCTCTTACTGAAAGTTTGACCGTGAAGTATGGCTCCTTCGACGAATGGAATTCGGAAAATAGGCTTGCACGATCTCGTTGAAGATGTCCTGATCCTCATACTCGTAGAATCCGATGTTCCTGGTGTCGTGGCACTCAGTAGGGTCAGTTCTCGCTCCAATTCAGCGGACTCCTCTCACTCCTCACCAGACCAGTAAATTCTTCCATGGCATCGCATTTACAACCGCCGTCTGGTATACCTTGGTCGCGCGACTGGTCCAACGCGGCTTCATCGACCGCCGATTGGACGATGGATACTTTGAGAAACTCTCTACGGAACAGCTCATCGGCCTAGTAAAACGAATGCTACGTGGACCGAAAGCGTGGACGGACACGCCGTCTCAATCCGAGCACTTTGCTGTTCCATATGGCCAGACGATCGTTCGTCGCGCCATAAACAAGCTCAGGAAATTCATACGCAAGCCCCCTCTGGGCGGTCTGTCTTCTGCGTCGCCAGTCGAATCTAGGCGGATTGCCCTACACCCCGAGATCGACAAAGACTCTGACCATTCTTGGAAGTTTAATAGGCCGGAACTACTCCCCGGTGATAAATATGCGCTGTTCTTGAACTCGGGACGCGTCGAGTGTTGGAGCGTGTTTGAGGACCGACGTATCTGGACGCACGCACCTAGTATGGACCATACATTGGTTCTTAATTTCGAAACCGAGGTGACAGAAAACGACATAGCTACCATTTTGACGCGTCAAAGCACCAATCTGGGTCAACAGTATGTATGCTGCCCATTTTTCCGGGCTAACATTGAATCATATGGTGCACAGTGTCGTTGAAATAACCACTCTCGACCTCAAAACCGGGATCTCCAATCTGGAGCTCGTCAGTCGTCTCCCGGAACTCCCGGAATTCGGCGACAACTTTGCATACGTCGATTGCGTTGTGTGCGGTGACACTGTCGCAGTGCATTTCCGTCTATCATTCCAAGTGGTCGTCATCAACTGGCGAACAAGCTCCCGCGTTGTAGTCGCCATGCTTTCCGCGTATGACTGTCAGATAGCCCTCGTCCCAGGCCATCTTCTAGTTCTTACATGCACAGGCACCCGTGGTGAAAGTCGAGTGGCTCTCAGCCCTTTTGCTTCGTTTGAATGCTGGGAACCAAATGACAGTGTGGAGCAGCCCTCGATCCCTGTGGTTCCGGTCGCAGATCTTCCCTTTCTTCCGCACACCCTCTCGTTGACATGCGAGCCACCCCGCACCTACTGGCTCAGGTCAATCTGGGTCTATGAAAGTCCCTTTGAACGGGGGCGATTCACGGTTTGGCTCCACAATTTGGTGAACGGCAAGCCAGCGGTGGTCAGCTTCGAATTTGTGAAACACCCCACTCGAGTGTCATGGCGTTTCCTGTCGTCCACTGCCATTCCCGCCCAGATATTCCCCACCACGATGTCGCTGTCCGGACACACCCTCGGTCGCTGCAGAGGTTACGACAAAGTTGGGATCTTCCCTCCTTTATCTGTCGCCAAAGACTCTGCGCAGCGCCAGATCGTGGACTTCGGGGGAAGCTTTTTCGTCCATATGTCGTCCTTCAGCGGAGCATTGACCTATTCGACCAAGACAGAACTCGTTATTCTATACTACGATTAACCCGGACCTGGAACCACCTACGATATGCGAGGTGCGAGCATTTCTTGCGTTGTAGTGTCTGTCTAAGAGGGACTAGGAATCATCAGCTTCGACACTTGTGTGGCCTGACCATTCACGTTTGCATGCTGCGGCCAATAGTGGGGTGTGTTGTCGGGATGCGGACTGCGTCGGGAATCGACAGTTCACTCTGCAGGCATTGGCCTACGACATTTGAATCGTCACAAACACAGAGTACATATGGCACGCGAGCATCCCCCGGAATCGCTACGCGTAAGAGAATATATTAGAGCTTTGCCGCCAATTTCCGGCCCCCGCCCCGCGCAGTTTGATTAATCTCTATCTTCAGACCTCCTGCCTCCAAATCCGGCATTCCATCCTCGCCGAGCTCTGCATCCAGCATCTTGATGTAATAAAATACCGCATTATGAGGTCGTCTCTTTCTCAGCACGGTTACTCCATTCATCGTTGGAGCTCCCATGCCCTCTGTCGCGTACCAAAGAGCTCGAGCGCGACGCTTGTATGTCGATCATATAACCGGAATGCTCACCCGCCCCAAAGCATCCCAAGCTGCAAGCCGTACATTTTTGGCTCGGCCGTTTGTGGATGCTCGGAGCTGAGTCGTGTCGGCAGGATCGAACGGATCGTTTTGCGTAACCACCCAGACCTGACGTCGAAGCTCTGGTACAACGGTCTGGAGTGTCCAGGTTGAGAGGTCCGGGCGAGCAAAATTAATATCCCGAGGAGAAACTACGTTGGGTGGTGCAAAGTGGAACCAGAAATCCGGCGAGTCCTTGGATGGGCGGTTGTAGAGCAAATTAATAATTGTGGCCATTGTTACTTACATTGGTTTTCGCCGCCCAGAAAAGCAGTCACCGCACGAACATGGCGAGTAGTGCGTGGATCAAGAACCCCAGGAATGCGATTGTAAAACAGCACTTCTAGAAAATGTCCCAAGGAGTCGAATTCTTGGCCAATTTTGACTACAAGCTCATCGATTTTTTTTGCCAATGCGTGCGCCTTTTCGCGCGGAGCCTGGGCTGCGTTGAAGGGATGTTTGCATCGGCGATATTGAATAGTTTGCACGGGTGTATTTCGTTCGCAGGTTTCTTCCTCTTCTTTCCGGTGGAAGGAGCTGTGGAGTGTTCAGATTTGTGTACATTCATGTCTGAAAAGGATGTATCTATGGCATTTTGTGCGTAAGATAGAGTTCAGCAGCGTCGACGCAATTGCTGTCGCTACCGCAGGAGTGGATTGACTGGGCGCGGACCGGTTGGGGGTGGAATAAAGGCTCTTGGGAGTCACTACATCCATACTAGATGTGTTCTGCGCCATTTGGTCGGGTCTAGTGGTCCGGATACTTACGCGTCGGACGCGTCAAGACAAATGAGTTGTCTGGTCGTGTGTCTCGCATCATTACATAATAACTCTGGACGCCGCTTAAGTTACATGGTAACTAACAGACTGTGATGATCGAGGAACGAGCTAGCGCTAGTACCATCACAGTACTCTCGACAGTACTGTCTAGCGAAACTAGGCTCGTGAGGTGTCACTGGCGACTGACTTGGCGCGATACCACTAGAGGGAACTGGGATCTAGAACAGCAGCTCCCCGGGCAGCCAGCGCCCTCTCTTACTGAAGTTTGACCGTGAAGTATGGCTCCTTCGACGAATAGAATTCGGAAACTAGGCTTGCACGATCTCGTTGAAGATGTCCTGATCCTCATACTCGTAGAATCCGATGTTCCTGGTGTCGTGGCACTCAGTAGGGTCAGTCCTCGCTCCGATTCGGCGGACTCCTCTCACTCCTCACCAGACCAGTAAATTCTTCCATCGCATCGCATTTACAACCGCCGTCTGGTATACCTTGGTCGCACGACTGGTCCAACGCGGATTCATCGACCGCCGACCGGACGATGGATACTTTGAGAACCTCTCTACGGAACAGCTCATCGGCCTAGTAAAACGAATGATACGTGGACCGAAAGCGTGGACGGACACGCCGTCTCAATCCGAGTACTTTGCTGTTCCGCGTGGCCAGACGATCGTTCGTCGCGCCATAAACAAGCTCAGGAAATTCATACGCAAGCCCCCTCTGGGCAGTCTGCCTTCTGCATCGCCAGTCGAATCTAGGCGGATTGCCCTACACCCCGAGATCGACGAAGACCCCGACGGTTCCTGGATGTTTAATAGGCCGGAGCTGCTCCCCGGTGGGAAATACGCGCTATTCTTGAACTCGGGACGCGTCGAGTGTTGGAGCGTGTTTGAGGACCGACGTATCTGGACGCACGCACCTAGTATGGACCATACATTGGTTCTTGATTTCGAGGCCGAGGTGATAGAAGACGACATAGCTACCATTTTGACGTGTCAACGCACCGATCTGGGTCAACAGTATGTATGCTGCCCATTTTTTCCGGGCTAACATTGAATCATATGGTATGCAGTTTCGTTGAAATAACCACTCTCGACCTCAAAAACCGGGATCTCCGATCTGGAGCTCGTCAGTCGTCTCCCGGAATTCCGCGACGACTTAGCATACATCGATTGCGTTGTGTGCGGTGACGCTGTCGCAGTGCATCTCCGTCTAGACTTCCAAGTGGTCCTCATCAACTGGCGAACAAGCTCCCGCGTTGTAGTCAGCATACCTTCCGTGTATGACTGTCATATAGCCCTCGTCCCAGGTCACCTCCTAGTTCTTACACGCACAGGCACCCGTGGTGAAAGTCGAGTAGCTCTCAGCCCTTTTGCTTTGTTTGAATGCTGGGAGCCAAATGACAGTGTGGAGCAGCCCTCGGGCCCCGTGGTTCCGGCCGCAGATCTTCCTTTTCTTCCGGACACCCTCTCGCTGACGTGCGAGCCATCCCACACCTGATTCAGGTTGATCTGGGTCTACGAAAGTCCCTTTGAACGGGGACGATTCACGGTTTGGCTCCACGATTCGGTGAACGGCGAGCCAGCGGTGCTCAGCTTCGAATTCGTGAAACATCCCACTCGAGTGTTCTGGCGTTTCCTGTCGTCCACTGTCATGCCCGCTCAGATATATCCCACCACGATGTCGCTGTCCGGGCACACCCTCGGTCGCTGCAGAGGTTACGACAAAATTGGGATCTTCCCTCCTTTATCTGTCGCCAAAGACTCCGCGCGGCGCCAGATCGTGGACTTCAGGGGAAGCCTTTTCGTCCATATGTCGTCCTTCAGCGGAGCATTGACCTATTCGACCGAGACGGAACTCGTTATTTTATACTACGATTAACCCGGACCTGGAACCACCTACGACATGCGAGGTGCGAGCATTTCTTGTGCTGTAGTGTCTGTCTAAGAGAGGCTAGAAACCACATATTTTCGGCCTGTGACTGGCCTCGACACTTGTCTGGCCTGACCACTCGCGTTTGCATACCGCAGTTGATAGCGGGATGCGTCGTCGGGACCCAGAGCGAACAGTCTCCTTCGAGAATTTGGGATGAGGATTGCGTTGGGGCGGGCACACAGTTGACTCTCTAGGCATTGGCTTACGACACTTGAATCGCCGCAAACACAGAGTACATATGGTACACGAGCATCCGCCATCTGGAATCGCTCCTGAACGTACTGTCGCTGAGTATGGGTTTATACTTAGTTTCAACTTTGTGCTACTTGTTCGAAAGTAACTTCAGTTCTTGATCAATTACAATTTGTGCAAAAATGCTAGCTTTTCATTTAAGCACTACTACTAGGGGACGTTTTCCTCTGGTGCAGCAATGATTGCGGGAGAAAAAAAACTGATTTCGAAGGGAGTGTAGCGAGCCGTAATAATACAGTCGGCACATTGACGCGCTTGTACACATGTCTTGTTTCTCTTAGACCTCGTCGAGCCACACACTCGAAAATTCATGTATGATACATGCTTGCGGTTCCGTTATAGAGACTACCGAAAATCTCCTTTTTGGGGCGATGGCGTTGAAGCGCTCGTGACGTGTCACCGGCGACTGACTTGACGCGATACCACTAGAGGCAACTGGGATCTAGAACAGCAGCTTCCTGGGTAGCCAGCACCCTCTCTTACTGAAAGTTTGACCGTGAAGTATGGCTCCTTCGACGAATGGAATTCGGAAACTAGGCTTGCACGATCTCGTTGAAGATGTCCTGATTCTCATACTCGTAGAATCCGATGTTCCTGGTGTCGTGGCACTCAGTAGGGTCAGTTCTCGCTCCGATTCAGCGGACTCCTCTCACTCCTCACCAGACCGGTAAATTCTTCCATCGCATCGCATTTACAACCGCCGTCTGGTATACCTTGGTCGCGCGACTGGTCCAACGCGGCTTCATCAACCGCCGACCGGATGATGGATACTTTAAGAGCCTCTCTACGGAACAGCTCATCGGCCTAGTAAAACGAATGCTACGTGGACCGAAAGCGTGGACGGACACACCGTCTCAATCCGAGCACTTGGCTGTTCCGTATGGCCAGACGATCGTTCGTCGCGCGGTAAACAAGCTCAGGAAATTCATACGCAAGCCCCCTCTGGGCGGTCTGTCTTCTGCGTCGCCAGTCGAATCTAGGCGGATTGCCCTACACCCCGAGATCAACGCAGGCCCTGACGGTTCCTGGATGTTTAATAGGTCGAAGCTGCTCCCCGGTGGGAAATACGTGCTGTTCCAGAACTCGGGACGCGTCGAGTGTTGGAGCGTGTTTGAGGACCGACGTATTTGGACGCACGCACCTAGTATGGACCATACATCGGTTCATGATTTCGATGTGGACATGATGGAGGACGACATAGCTACCATTTTGACGCGTCAAAGCACCAATTTGGGTCAACAGTATGTATGCTGCCCATTTTCCCCGCGTTAACATTGAATCATGTGGTACACAGTTTTGTTGAAATAACCACTCTCGACCTCAAAACCGGAATCTCCGATCTGGAGCTCGTCAGTCGTCTCCCGGAATGTCGCGACGGCTCGGCATACGTCAATTGCGTTGTGTGCGGTGAAGCTGTCGCAGTGCATCTCCGTCTAGACTTCCAAGTGGTCCTCATCAACTGGCGAACAAGCTCCCGCGTTGTAGTCAGCATACCTTCCGTGTATGACTGTCAGATAGCCCTCGTCCCAGACCACCTCCTAGTTCTTACACGCACAGGCACCCGTGGTGAAAATCGAGTGGCTCTCAGCCCTTTCGCTTTGTTCGAATGCTGGGAACCAAATGACAGTGTAGAGCAGCCCTTGACCCCCGTGGTTCCGATCGCAGATCTTCCTTTTCTTCCAGACACCCTCTCGCTGACGTGCGAGCCATCCCACACCTGGTTCAGGTCAATCTGGGTCTACAAAAGTCCCTTTGAACGGGGACGATTCACGGTTTGGCTCCACGATTTGGTGAAGGGCGAGCCAGCGGTGCTCAGCTTCGAATTTGTGAAACACGCCACTCAAGTGTCATGGCGTTTCCTGTCGTCCACTGTCATGCCCGCCCAGATATACCCCACCATGATGTCGCTGTCCGGGCATACCCTCGGTCGCTGCAGAGGTTACGACAAAGTTGGGATCTTCCCTCCTTTATCTGTCGCCAAAGACTCTGCGCAGCGCCAGATTGTGGACTTCGGGGGAAGCTTTTTCGTCCATATGTCGTCCTTCAGCGGAGCATTGACCTATTCGACCAAGACAGAACTCGTTATTCTATACTACGATTAACCCGGACCTGGAACCACCTACGATATGCGAGGTGCGAGCATTTCTTGCGTTGTAGTGTCTGTCTAAGAGGGACAGGAACCATCACGTTTGCATGCCGCGGCTGATAGTGGGGTGTCGTCGGGACCCGGGAACTTCAAATTGGGATGCAGAGTGCGTCAGGAATCGACAGTCCACTTTCCAGGCATTGGCCTACGACATTTGAATCGTCACAAACACATGGCACGCGAGCATCCCCCGGAATCGCTCCTGGCTGAACGCACCACGGCTGACTATGGGTTTGTGCTTGGTTTGAGCTTGGTGCTTCGTAGTAACTTCAGTTCTTAATCGATTAAAATTTTTGAAAAAAAAGCTGGTACATTTTCATTGAGCCCTCGAGCACTTCTCGCGCTTTCTCAGCTTGTTAGCTACGAAATTTTGACATATTTTATGAATAGCTCATAATAGTTGGATGTGTTTGTCAGCGGCCTTTTCGAGTCACTTCCCTCAACTTCGAGTCGGAGCGTGACCCGGAGTCGTCCCTACTTGCGTCCCTACACGACCACCAGACGCGTCCCGGGACTAAAATTCTCGGGCTATGTCTCGCTCCTCGAGGCCTCTGTCGCTCCGGATCCAGCATGCTTTACTCGCAACATCGATCAGCTGTGTCGCCCACTTTCCGTGAATCGTTGGGGCTCATGGAATCAAACCGGCACGACCTTCTGGTGGCAGAACTGGGATGACAGGCTCTAATTACGCTGGACTGGCAGCAATCCTTTCATCATTCTCAAGATTCCCATTTGGGATACAAAGTCAACAGTCTTTTGTCTCGTCGTGGCGAAGACGCGGCTTTTCCCAAGCTTCTTCTGCTTTGTTGTCAAGGGAATTCTGCAGCCCTGTATCGTATAAAAGCCAGCCGTTTGGCCTCAAACTGTTCAAACAGCTCGCCCACTTGGTGACTAACAATCAGGTGAGTATCAATTCTTTCACTCTCCCAGTTCTCATGCTGAGTGGCAGTTTTGCGAGAAGATTTGGGATGGCGTCGACACCCGAAGACGCGCAGAAACGACCCCGGAGGTGCCGCAAATGCCAGATGCCCATGAAAGGACACAAAGCAGAGACCTGCATCGCAGCCCAGGAAATATCATCCCTTGCCACGCCGCCTGCCTCCCCTGCGAACGCCGCGACGAACATCCGCAATCGGACCCGAAATACCATTGAGATCGCGGTCGAACGACACTGGCGCGACCCTTCCTGGATTCCACAGGCCGCTCAGGTCCTCCCTCCCGTGCCGACGCACTCCGGCGTCCCCACGGTTCTTGTGGACGAAGACGGAAACACCATCCTCGGCAGCCATAATCCCGGCGCCGATGTCAGCGACGCCGAGTCCGACGACCCCCTCGACGCCCCGGGTCCTATGTTGCGCCCGAAGTCGCCGATGGCGCAGGTGATGGACCAAGCCCACGCGCTGCGGCTTTGCGATCCCGTACTCAGCATCGTCAAAGTGAGCATGGCGGACCCTCCCCCGTATGCAGGCCACTGCGGGGCAATCGGGCCTCTGCACCTCCATCGTGCGCATGCCGTGGACCGCCCCGCGCTTCAAGGATGAGTTCGAGCCTACTTTGAATTGGGCGGACGAGAGGAATGTGTGGGTCGTTGTCGGTGATGACCCTACGTTGGTGCAGCGCACCGCCGACCTGCAGGCGCAGTACGAGAAGGTCCCTGGGGCGATCAAGGACGACGTGGTCGTGGTGCAGGCAACTTACAAACATATTATTATCGCGAGTACCGTGAGCGCTCTTGTTGTTTTGGGCGTTGTGGGCCTGTTTGTCTGACTGTCGTGCACACTGGCCTTTGGATGCCCTGTAATTATGCCTATGCCCCGTCCTGTTCTATATGTACATGTATTGGTACCAATCAAACGCTATTCGCCCTCCGATTCAGAAAACTCCAAACTCTATGGATGCTCATCGCAAGATTCTCCTTGGCACCTTCAAGCAGCTCGTGCGCCATCTGCAGGTTGGCTGCGCGCGCCTGTAATACAGGCAGGCAGGCAGAAAACACATTGATCATCTGGGTACGAGCCGAAGGCTGGTCTCCATTTTCCTGCGCCTCCGCCAGAGTTTTCGTGCCACCGTCGTCCTGGGTTAAGGCTACGATAGATGCATGAAGCTGGCTCTGTTCGCGCTGTTTTTCTTCTGCAGTGGCCCAAGTTAATCATGATGGTACTCGACAGTTCTTTGGACTGAGAACTTGCCTAATTTTTGGAGCAGCGTGTTGTATGGCCGCATCGGGGAATAGTAATCATCCTCCGCCGGGGCATTGGAGGTAGTTGCAAGCTGGAGAGCCTCTGCTTCCAGCAAAGTGCACGCATCTCCATGTGCAATGAATGCCTGCATTATTGACGGCGCAGCAGTGGCAAACTGCAGTAACATTAAAACGAATACGGAAGACCAGCGAACGAATGAAGTACCTTATCGCCTGAAAGCTCCTCGTAAAATTCGATTTGCCTCTCGGCCTCCAACCGGACGCGTTGTTCCGCGACGTCAGATTCCTCTTCAGCAAGCTCTGCTTCTCGTGCCGCCAGGTCTTTCTGAACTAGCCGTAAATATCTCGGAGAAAGTGTACGTAGAGGAAAGATCCTTGCCTCTGCGGCGGTTTCAGAAGATTTGAAGCATGCTTCGAGGGTAGATGTCATGTAAATCCACGGGTATACTTGCGCTGCGACTTGAAGAGGGTCGGTAGTAGGCTGGGGTGCGGGACCGGAACCGCTCTGTTCGGGCTGCGCCTAGGAGAAAGACGGGCGTTTAATATGTAGCCACGCGACGAGACGCGTCCCATACTGCTTTTACAGAGGAGTCAGTCGGTCCTGTTGAGCTCTGAGGCTTAGAAGCTGGGGGGCTCTGCGGGCGCGAGCCTGGTTCATCAGCGGGTGTGCTGTGATTGCTGCAGATACTCGCGGGCCTCGAGCTCGGCTGAGATGGACCGTCTAGAGGTTTTTGAGGTACAGGATCTCTTGCAGACGCTCTGGAGTGGCTGCTTTCGTTCAGAAGTCGTCGAGCTAACGCTCGATGCACGGCTCTGGGTCGATTTGGGTGGTCGGGCCCCAGTTGTTGTCGCAGAAGAACCAGGTCTCCCTGGCTATGAATGAGCAGCTTTGCTTGGGCTCCCTGACATTAAATTACCCCGCGCCGTATTTCCAGGAGCCTTCGAGGATGTGGGGTCGAGCGAAAGCCATTTGGGCGGTGGTGACTGGTCAGGTGACTTCGTTCTGTCTTCGCGCCGAACGAACGCGTCTCCGGCGAACGATGACAAAAAATCTGTGCTGCGTCTTGCCCTCTCCTTCCAGTCTCCCTCAAAATGTCCATGATCCCGCGCCTGGGGAGCTCAATGCGAATTATCGCCCTTCCTTTGTCCGACCAGGAGCGAATGTAACGGCGAAAATCCCCGTCTTCTACAGCTATAGAATAGTCGCGCCGCCGCCAATAAAGAAGTCTGTGCGCTCAGATGGGTTTTTTACGCGTCGGCTGCCAGAGGAGGGTCTCGGAAAGTGGGCGGCGCACAAGGCTACCACGACATGGACGAATTTCGGAATGGCTCCGGAGGGAACCATAAAGGTACTAGTGTCGTTCATATTTCGTATGCCACAGTCTCATATATTTCTCGTAGAAACGAGCGTTCGTACTGGGGGAACGATTGATGGACCAACTGGACTTTGAAGAGTCTAATTTAAAATCAATCGATTTATCTATAGCCCCGCCCCTCGAGCTGAAGGGCAGTGGGAAAGACGCGCAGGTGCGTATCATCAAGGAATTGTTTTCTGCAAGCTCAAAATTTGATAGTTTCCGCTCTTATACCCTCCAACGGTACTTTCCGGGCCCCAGTCGCTCGATCATCTCAAAGCGCTCGTTGAGGAACGAATACCTATCCACAATAGAGGCCTCATGCTTTATATATTCGTGCGTACCCCACCTGCTGAAAGCCCCGAGCTAATATGGCATTCTTCCCTATTAGTTTGCCATACTCTCCGCCCCATTAAAGCTTATCCGTAAGTAACGTATCCCCAATCTGGGACTGACCTTGACGAGCTGAAAAACACCGCAGCTATAATACCGAATTTCCCCTTCTATTTCTGTGCGTGGAGGTCGTGGTCGCACTGGAAAGGTTTGTCTGTCCACCCCCTTTCCACTATTACCACACCCATCTAACGCAAACCAGCCAAACGCGCGGCCCAGTACATTCAAGGCCTCATCCATAGCAACAGGATCTTACCGGTACCACTTGCAGATCTGAACGCCGTCTACGGCAATCCTATCTCTGGCACCAAGTCAAACGACTCCGATGTGCTCCCGCGCGGCGCACTCGACCAAGCCATACGCACACTGGAAATGTCCCTAGAGGAATCCAAAGACTTACTTCGTGCGCACGAACAAGTCCTGCTGCGTGTCAAAAAGACAAAGACTTCATAGATGTATGTATCTTGTTTACATTAATGCTGTAATACGTCCCTTGAATCGCAACCACCCTCGTCAATATATTACGCCGGCGAGTATACTCGTGGTATCATCGGCTCAGCTTGCTTTTTGCGCGAATCGCTGCGCCATGGTAGTACAGATAGATAGGGCTGCACGGTAAAAGAACTCAGTCAGGAGCCGTCAATCAAGAATAGTAAGAAGCTTACAAGGGAATCCCCAGAATAATCGCCAGTCCTCCGAGGAGTGAGTTTCCGCCGCCCATTCCCAATGCCTTGAACATCTGTTGGCCGAATAGGGGGAATGCGAACCCAAGCAGGTAACGGAATACCTGGAAATAAAATTTTGGCATGCGGGGATTCCAGATGAGAATAAATGCGGATCGGCTCACAGATGCCGCGGATAGCGCAGATGCGGCGAACTGGAACGCATCGACGAGATATAGTTGTATGGGGAGGCTGAAGAGAATGGGCCAGCGTTTAACCGAGATATTCGAGGAGCGGAATGAGTACGTACTATGTACTCGTCATGCCTGCCGCAAAAAGTTATGATTGCGGGAGGAATAATGTTTTCGTAGCGAACGTACCAAATCCGAATATGCCTACGTTCGGAGCAATGTGAGAATACTGAAGGGTAAAGGATTTCCTGCGACTGACCTGATCCAATAATAGGCATTATCCAGTGGATCTTGGCTTCGGCCGACCAACCGTACCAGCTACAAAACTATTATACACGGTAGGAAAATGTGGCTTCACTCACAACAGCCCAATGGGAACAATGAGCGACCCCAAGATGAGCGGTGGAATCCTCATTTCCGGCTCTCCTTTGCCGCCGTCCTTTTTCGCCAGCTAAAATGAATAAATGAGTGCTGTTGGAAGATTCCACAGCAAGCCAACTAACGTGGATATAAACTCCGTTGGCTGATCTGGCACTGAAAAACGGTGGCTAACGATGACTTGAATAACGGTGTATTAGACCATGGGTGCAATCATACTTACCCGCGACGAACCCGACACCCAGTCCGAGATATGCGAGGCCGCCAGTACCCGTGGTAAAGCCATAAGTTCCGGCAAAGAGGCCTAACGAAAATAAACACTGAGGACTGGAAAAATCCGACGCTATGAAGCTTACTGCTGAAGGTCGCGAGCATGAGAAAGTCTTGACTTTATCAGTAACAGGTGGAATAGTCTTACGAGCAGACTTACAGATCCCATACATACTACGAATTGCACAATCATTAAGCAGAGCACAAATCAGAGTACCACTCACAAGGCCATGTACAGACTCAGCAGGAAACAGACTGGACTGCAGAACAGGAGGACTGCCGGCCGACTCAAGTTGATCCACAAGTAATGAAGCTTGCTTGAGTCGACCACAGGGTGGTCAAGAGTTAATTTCTCGGGGTCTGCAGTCTTTTTGGCTCTTCTCAATTGGATGAGAGGCGCGTATGTTTCTCTGATTCGGGGTGAGTACGAAATGCAGTTTTGCGAAGAATTCGTTGGTTTTACCTGAGAAATGGGATGCCGACAGCACTTGCGAGACCTCCGATACCTGGACATCGTTCAGAACGGTGAGTATAAAACTCGATAATCCCCACCAGCGACGACTATAAACACATATTTGATGCCAATCGTCCTCGGTAATGAAGCCTCTGAGAATCGTAGGTGAATCGGCTTTCACTGAACCAGCTGAACGTACCCTATCACCGGTCCCGCACCTGGATAAAAGTGAGCAAACAGCCTGCATAAGGAAACGTCAAACAGTCACCGGGGCCTATGAGGGGACCGAGACTGTAGATAGCCATAGCGGCGGCACGGTCACGCTCAGAAAAGAGGTCACCAACAACTCCGCCCCGCACGCATTTGCCGTGCTAACCCGAAATGCCAGCTACATGCGGAATGGGATCTCGTTTTGAATAAGTGGCGGTTACTGACATAGGAATCGGAACGCGAGCAGAGCACCAGTGGTCGGAGAAAACGCGCATCTGAAGAAAGGTGAGGAGGAACCAACCGGAGGCAAGTTTGAAACCACAGACCCAAGATTAAAACAGATGGTGACGAGGTTGCCTAAATTCAAGATCTGAGGGGCACATTAGTAAAGAAATCGATATTCCGAGGCATCGGCAAACCCATTTCCTGTGCCAACTCGCGGGGTTAGAGACTTTGGGGCCGCCGTAACGAGGATACATACCGTCCATACATTTCCTGGGCGAATTTGTCAGCTCTCAGACTTATGAATCGTCGTACAAAGAAAGGGCGAACCGAGAGTGGTGCTAGAAACAAGGGCTTTAAGTTTAAGGTAGATTAGTTTATTCCGCCACTCCGCAATTCAACGCGGGCGACTCACGGCAATACCGAACGAAATCAGAAAGATGGAGAGAGTCAAGGCTACGATTGTCTCGTTCGAAATATTGTACTTTGTGGCAACCTCCGGAAGACCCGGGGCCATAATGCTAGATGTCAACGGGCTCACAAAGGTGTACAGGGAAACCTGGAGCATGGCTGAGCACCGCCGCGTCGAATAATGGGGCACACTGACGACAGCGGTAGTTGTCCATTTCTTCGCGAACGGCCAATTTCTGGGGTTCTCTGGATCGTGTTGCCAGTCGGCGTCTTCGAGATTCTCCAAAAGGTCAGGGTTTTCTTGAAGGATTGCGGAAGCGCCATGGTCATCGGTCATGTCAGGGATGATGGGCGACCCCAACCCGTCTGCGGGCACGTCGGTGAGCGAGCCTGAGCTACAGACCATGACAGCAATTTGCAATCTGCGGAGATGGAATGACTCGGAACCGTCGACCGTTTCAATGCATTATAAAGCACGGCTCTGGACTTCCCTGCTCCGAGATCCAAGAATCGATCCCACCACCGTAAGTCAACCCACACATGTGACATCGATTCACGACGCCGTGTGGATATGACCGATGCCTGGACTCAACGGTGTAATGCTACGTGTAGAACAACGAGCGCTCTCACCAAGGAGACACCTTCACGAGTGTTACAGAGACTCTCGAGAGCTCGCACCGCTGGAGCAGGGCCTGTTATGGCAAGAACTACCACACAACGGGGTACTGCGAATACTCATGTCGGAGATGGCTGGGAGCGATCGAACGCGCCGTGGAACAGTGTACGCTGGACGTACCATTATCTAGACACCGACATCCCGTGTCTCGATCGACATCTCCCGAAACATCTGACGGGACCAAAAACGAAGCTGACGACCTAGACGCTCCGCAGCGCAAGGGTACAGTTGATGACACACGTTCAAGATCCTCCCAGAGGAACAAACTGGTTTACGCTGTAGATGTCAAAATGCGTCCTGCACTAGCGTTTCTTTGGCAGAGCCTACGACCCTGGAGAAAACATCATACGGAAGTCGACGACACAGAAGGCTGCCCCGAATCGCAAACTATCGCAAAATACTTCCCAACAGGATGACGCGGAGGGAAAACTGGAGGCCACGGTGACAGCCCGAAGAAAGAGATTCAGGAAGTGTATTTACATCACTTGAACCAACATCGCGACGCGCCCCGAGAGAGGAAAATCGGGAACTCGCGACGTGGAAGTTCAACACAGGGGTCAATAGATCACGGGATCGTGTGGTGTCGCGATCACGGGGATGTCGAGGCCAAGAAAAGGTGGACGCAAATTGGTGGACGCAACTGTCCCCACGTCTAGTATGAATGCATTATACTGGATCCCAGCTCTTCAATGGCGCCAAATGATTTCGGTGAATATCATGTTCTCTCGCGTAAACATTAAAGACGTAGATTATTACATCGACTCCCTCCCACCCAACGATAATTATGCATCCGCCCATAGCACAACCGAAGGCTCGCTTACAATAAGCATTAGATATTTTCCATCCGAATATTACGCTGCTCTAGGTTGGCGAGTATCACGATACTGCAGGGATCATCGGCTCAGCGCGCTCTTTGCGCGAATTGCTGCACCGTGGTAGTATAGATAGATGGGGGCTGCGTGCCGAAAGAGGACATGGTCAGGTCGTGAAGAACATGTTCAAGGCATAGAAAAAAGCTTACAAGGGGATCCCCAGAACAATAGCCAGACCTCCGAGGAGCGAGTTGCCGCCGCCCATTCCCAGTGCTTCAAACATCTGGTGGCCGAACAGCGGGAATGCGAATCCAAGCAAGGACCGGAAGACCTGGAAGGGAGCACGGTTGGCCGCGGGGATAAAAGTGAAGGCGGATTGACTTACGGATGCGGCGGATAGAGCAGATGCCGCAAACTGGAACGCATCGACGAGATATAGCTGTATGGGGAGGCTGAAGAAACGAGCAAGAGTTTAACCGAGGTATTCCAGGAGCGGAATAAGTACGTACAATGTGCTCATCATGCCTACCTCAACAGTGTTAGAATTGAAGAAGGGATAATGTTTTGGCGGCGAACGTACCGAATCCAAATATGCCTGCGTTTGGAGCAAGGTGAGAATGACGAAAGGTGACGGATATCCTGCGACTGACCTGATCCGATAATCGGCATTATCCAGTGGATCTTGGCTTCGGCCGACCAGCCATACCAGCTACACAAACCGTTAGGCCAGGCAGGAAGATATGTCCTGCCCACTTACAACAATCCGACGGGAACAAAGAGCGACCCCACAATCAGCGCAGGAATACGCATTTCTGGTTCCCCTTTGCCGCCGTTCTTTTTGGCCAGCTAAGAAGATCAATGAGTGCTACTCGAAGGTTTCCACGGCGAGTCAACTGACGTGGATATACACTTCGTTGGCCGATCTGGCGCTGAAAGCGGTGGCTGATGACGAGTTCAATAACGGTATATCAGACTAGGGAGAGCATCCTACCCGCAATAAAGCCAACACCCAGTCCGAGATATGTGAGGCCGCCAGTACCCGTGTTGAAGCCGTATGTGCCAGAAAAGAGGGCTGACGAAGAAAAGGACGCTTAGGACAGGAATAATGTGGGGCCGTGATGCTTACTGCTGAAAGTCGTGAACATGAGATAGTCTTGACTTTGTCAGTAACGGATACGTTAGACTTTTGAGCAAACTTACAGATCCCATACATGCTATAAGCGGCACCTGGTCAACAGGCAGTCGGGAAAACAGAAAGTGTCACTCACAAGGCCATGTAGAGACTCAGCATAAAACAGACCGGACTGCCGAACAAGAGGACTGCCGGGCGACTCAGATTCATCCACAAGTAATGAAGCTTGCTCCCGTGCTCCTTGATGAGCACGGGGTGCTCGAGAGCTGCCTTCTCGGGGTCCACAGCCTTCTTAGCTCTTTTCAGCCGGATGAGAGGCGCGTAAGTTTCTCTGTTTCAATGTGAGCATAGGTGCAACTTGGCGATGAGCGTTTTTACCTCAGAATGGGGATGCCGATGGCGCTTGCGATGCCTCCCAACCTGGAGATCATTTAGAGGGGAAGATCTAAAGCATGGACATGCTTACCAGCGACAATGATGAACACATATTTAATGCCAATCGTCTCGGTCACAAATCCTCTGAAAATGATAAGTGAACCGGCGTTCAAGACCCAACTTCACGTACCCCATAATGGGCCCCACAACTGAAAAGATGTGAGCCAACGACATATGCACGCGAGGAAAGAAATTACCAGGGCCAATAAGAGGTCCGAGACTGTAGATGGCCATAGCGGCTGCACGATCGCGCTCGGAGAACAGATCGCTTACAACTCCTCCTCCGCACGCGATTGGGGCAGACCCAGACACGCCAGCTACACGAGGAATAAGAATTGGTTTTGGACAAGTGGAAGACTACGCACATAGGAATCGGAACGCGAGCAGAGCACCAGTGGTCGGAGCAAACGCGCAGCTGAAGAGAAGTGAGCAGGAACCTATCCGAGGTAAAGAACCACTTGCCCAAGACTGAACCCTATAGTAACTGTTTCCCCGTGAGCAGGAACCTATCCGAGGTAAAGAACCACAAACCCAAGTTGCCTATATTCAAGACCTGTTGACATTTCAGCAAAGGGACGCAATATCGAGGCTTCGACGAACCCATCTCCTGCAATAAACGCGTGAGTTAGAGACTTCGGGCGGTGAAACATGGCTACATACCGTCCATACATTTCCTGCGCGAAGTTGTGAGCTCTCATACTTCTGGGGAGCAAAGGCAAGGACGAACCGACAGCGGTGCCAGAAACAAGGGCTTCAAGACAGGTTAGTTATCACTATGCGACATTCCTACGCGCGACTCACGGCAATACCGAACGAAATCAGGAAAATGGAGAGAGTCAACGCTATTATCGTATCGTTCGTGATGTGATATTTTATGGCCACATCTGGAAGACCGGGGGCCATAATACTAGACGTTAACGGGCTAACAAAGGTGTACAAGGAGACCTGAAGCGGCGCGCCTCAGCATCGGTGCGTCGAATGGCGACGGAATGCACTGACAACAGCAGCAGATGCCCATTTTTTTGACAGCGACCAATTTCTGGGGTTTTCCGGATCGTCTTGCCAGTCGTCCTCGAGGCTCTCGAGAAGCTCCGCCTTCTTGTCTTCCGGAATGGCAGAAGCACCATGGCCATCATGATCCTGGGCAGCGGTGTTCGTGTTAGGAACCACGGGCTTGTCTGCGGCGGGAACGTCGGTGAGTGAGCTGCTAGCGGAGACCATGGTAGCAACTTTGCAAAGAGCGGACGGACCGCCGGCTGTCTTCTCCGCGATCTATAAAGGCGGCCCTATGATGCAATTCTGCTTCTGTCAACTCTCCGCGCAGAAGCGCATGGGTGAACAACTTTCTACCGGAGGAGGCCCTCGGCTATAGCTTACTACTCTGAAAGTGGCGTGCCGAGGATCAAAATACGGCGGCGCGCACATCAGATCGTCGGACCGATCAACTCATTTACAAATACCAAGAAAAAATACACGCTGAACGCTCGCTACTATACTACTTGGACAGAAACTCCTCGACGCGGTCCAGCAAATCCTGTTTTTTGCCTGAAACTGCCTGCCCTTTGCTCTTGAGGAAAACCTACCAAATGAATGAGATACGGCATCGTCGCGATCCCACAACACCATCACACACCTTGAGCTGTTCCACAGTAAGCTAAATGAAAATAGAACAAGGTTAAGAGATTGGTTATCTCTTGATAGTGCGAAACGACATGCCTTGTTGAGTTTGTCGTCGGCGAACCGGCTTCGGATTTCTGCCTCGGAGACATCGACGTCCTAGCGCGCGGTTTGAGCAACCCCAACAAGGACAATCCCGACAAGAATTAAAAGGAAACAGCATACAGCCTTGCGCTTGGTGCCCTTCTTCTCCACAGCAGGCGCGGCAGACAACGCGCTTTCGTCGTTCGCGACAGCACTCTTCCAAGCCTCGAGCAGCTTCCCAGCCCGCTGTCATTCTGCATTAGACCAAATTAATGAGCAAAAGGCCGCGCGGGACCTGACCTTGTGTATCATGTCGACCTTGGGTGCAGTAAGATCTTCAAACGCATCTTCGTCGAATTCCTCGCCGAACGCCGTAGCCTGCAATTGCGCATTATGAAATGCCAGGGCTGCAGAACGTATAAATAAATATTTTGTGGGACATATGTTCGGCTTATGCGCACGCACCGGGATTGGGATACGAGTCCGGCGGGTAGGCACCGTTCTTGACAGACAACTTGTCAATCCACGCCCGCGCCGCATTCTTCGTTTCGTCAGAGGCTGGTAATGGGAACCGCGTTGCCAAATTCAGGTTGGTCTAACGATATATTTGGACAGATTATACCTCGGCACCCCTCCTCCACCGGTGCGGCACGAATGTCGTCGGCGAATGGCAGCGGGATCAGGTGGAATCCGGCAGGCTCTGTCCACCCCGCTTCGTCCTGTTTCTCTTCCTGATCGCCGAAAGTGTAAGTGTGAGCCTGAGTATGTATCGTCAAACAAGCGTTGACTTGCCTGCGGTAGAAGAGCACAGAAGGTGGGTGATGCATTTCGCCGGGTAAGCGAAAGCACCAGGCCCATCTTCTTTTTCTTCACCATGGACTTGAGCAGCGCGCTGAAGGTGCGCTTGCTGCCAGCATAAGTCTAACAGACCGTAAGTGGCGTGTCTCGGCGATAGAAGTTAGGTGAATTACCATTTCGTCGGGGTAGATGAACAGCGAGTGCTTGATGTTGTCCTCGAACAAGAGTTCCGACCGGTCCTTGAATCCGAGTAGTTTCAAACCTGGTAAAGATTGGCTTCATACGTGAGATTAAAGAGAGCAGAAAACCTACCCGGTTCCATCCCGAGGGTCCGGAACGATTTTATGTCCTCAGCGGTGTAGAACGGCTGCCCAGGACTGTATCAGGGATTATACCGCGTTCCTCAGAGGAACATACCCGTTGCCCGGATTCGACGACCCGTGTCCCACCGTGGTCCTCGTCGTCGTCCCCAGCTGCACCGACGTCCATCCCATACACCATCTTCGTCTTGTCCACCTCCGCCTGCCGGTCCTCGTCAACGTACACCGTCCGCACTGTCGCCACCTCCATCCGCTCCCCCAAGTCTACAAAGTACTTGTACGCGCCCTTCTTCTGCTCCGTCACGAGCCCATATCTGCGGGCGTTAAGCAAGCATAAACCGGGAAGCGATTCTCTACAAACCCTTTGACCCCCAACGTCAGCCCCTTCGCGAGTTCGAAGGGGATGCTGAACTGGGCGCGCTTTGGCACTTCGTGGAAACGCATGTGCGCGAGCAAGTCTTCGATTCTCGACGTGAAGATGGACTCTCGTAGAACGGAGGGGTCGTCTGGGTCGACGTCGTCCTCATCTACGAGATTGTTGGGCAGCAACACCGACTGTACAACATGAGGAGTGTTTAAGAAGAACAGAGCACACGTACGGAATAGAATTTAGAGAGGTCAAAAGGCTTCTCTTCCGTGCTGATAAAGAACGGCTCGACGGTGACGCCGGATTGGGTTAAATCCTGGTCCAGGAGTCAGAGGAGGACGTGGAAATAATAGAACGCGCGCACTATGAGGGTTGTTCTTGCCGAATTTACCAGCTGCTTGGCTCCGGGGCCAGAATGTGGGTCGTCTTCGTCAGTGATCAGAAACACTCTCTTCGACGCGGTTTTCGGAGCGCTGTGGATGTATTCAACAAGGAGACGCGACACTGGGAGACCAAACTAACCCATCGCGCAAAACCCAGTTGCAGCTCGTGAAAACGTCGCCCATCGCAACTCTCTTGCCATCCGTCAGAGGCGGGAATTGGTTCTTCAGCTCCTCGGGATCTTCACGGAAGGCTTCACAGCAAATTCAGTGGCGTTTTTGGGCCAGACTGAAAACCAACCATCCAGCAATTGGATCACTTCTTGAATCTTGGGCGCACTCAGAGGCGCGATGGGCTGGTACACATAGCAGTTCCGCTTGATCTCGGAGCCTTGGTTGCGGCTGGTTTCCGCTTTTCTGGTCTTCAGGCCAACATCACTCACGGGAAGCACAATAGCAGGTGCCGAATTTATCTCACTGTGTTGAAAAGCAATATGCCAACCGCGTCGCTGGGACCAGTGATAACCTTCTTCTTCTGGATCTGCATTGCGGCGTCGAGGGCGGCGTAGGCGTGGCACGTTTGGACGTTCTCGTAGACAGGGTCTTCGCGTAGTTCGAGCATAGATTCAGAACAGTCAATACAGAATAGAATAACGTCTTTCTTGCTCTCCAAATGCTAGAATAACGTTGGTGAATCAGCCAACTGAAGCGTGTGGTAGTCTCCCAGAGGCAGAGTAGACCAATTCTTTTCAACCTTCGTTCCTCGGGATATTTCTTGGGATCCTGAGCTCACGAAGGCTGGCTCCCCGTTTCTGAATATCGTCTGCCCCAGGGAAACTAGCGTGTGGCACTCACGGAGGCATCTTGAAGCTCTTCGTCCTCTTCGTCGTCTATTTTGTTCCAATCATCATAGGGCGGCATGGCTGGAGGTCAAGACGGGTGTTGGCCGCGATTTGGAAACAACAAATCGTCTGTTAAGGGCAGGTGTGGCGTCGGTGTGCGAGTCAGGAGATAGGTTCGGACGCGTCGGGTTACAGAAACGTGATCGCTTGACTCTTGCCGCCAGTCATCTCCGCAATTCAATTCAATTCAATTCTCTAGCTCTGGAATGGCCCGCCAACTGGCGCAACTCAGAGAAATACCTCTAGCTAGTGTATCTGCTCTGGATCTACCTACTTTGAAAATCCAGACAGACGAAGATGTCGATACTTGGCGGCAGTCTCGTTCGTACCAAGATTATGCCATATTTCTGCGTCGCTTGAACGAATCAGTCGTGGGGAGGGATATTCCAACAACAGACACTTCCCCAAGTGAGGTCCGCCTGTATTCTGTCGTCAAGCTCGCAAGTTGATGAAGGTCAGGCTACTAGAAAAATAATAGCCTTGCTGGACTCCTTGGATGCATGGATCGACGAGATCCCGCCGCAAGTATCTCCCCAGCGCTTTGGAAATCTCGCATTTCGGACCTGGGGCCGGCGCCTTGAGGAGGCAAGTCGTCTGGCTACAGTTCCCGCAGTTCCAAACGAATAACACCTCTGCAGGAAAGCGACGCTCTGCTCGGAAAACTTCTTCCACCTGCCTATGCTGCTGTCATCCCGCAGGTCAAACCATACCTGTTAACCTCGTTCGGGTCCTTCGGCCGCATGGACTATGGGACAGGCCACGAAACTTCATTTGCCCTCTTTCTCCTCTGCCTTGCGCTCACGCGCTTCCTGCACCCTGTACCGGACGAGGAGCGCAGCATCGTCCTGACGGTGTTCCCCCGCTACCTCCGCCTGTGCTGGAGGCTGCAGGACATATACAGGCTCGAGCCTGCAGGCAGCCATGGCGTCTGGGGCCTGGACGACTCCTCCTTCCTCGGATATGTCTTTGGGAGCGGCCAGCTTCGAGGTATGTATCACTATCTCTCATTCCCAAGTTCCAGGCGCTCACTTTTTTTTTCTTATCGCACAGATCAAACGGACATCCCCGTCTCCGCCGTCCTGCACCCGCCGCTGCCCGCCACGAACCTCTACTTCATGTCCATCACGCGCATCCACCAAGTTAAGCACGGCCCGTTCCACGAACACTCCTCCCAGCTGCACTCCATCGCCACCGGCGTCCCGAACTGGGCTAAAGTCAACTCGGGCCTCTTCAAGATGTACGAGGTATACACGCTTTCTCGTTTTTGTTTTCACTTCACGCCCACGGTATTAATTCATTCGCGTGTTCGCAGGCGGAAGTACTCTTGAAACGCGTTGTGGTGCAGCACATCCCTTTAGGTGGCCTCCTGCAATGGGACGAAGCCAACGCTACCTCGATGTCGGCTCCGACGGCAACGACAACGGTGGACACGCTTGGTGCGACCCGCGCGCCATGGGCGTCTTCGACGCCTGCACCGAGTACTGCCAATGTCTCGTCTTGGTACTCGAACTCCTTACCTGCTGTGGCTCCGCGGGGTTCTGGCCCTAGTCCAAGAGCAATGGGAGCTAGCTCGACGCCGGCAGCAACGGCGGATGCACCAGGTGCGACCCGCGCGCCTTGGGCATCTTCGGCACCTGCCCCCGGTACCACCGTCTCGTCTTGGTACTCCTCACCCGCTGCGGCTCCGCAGGGCTCTGGTGCAAAGGCGATCGGGTCCCCGGGTGGGCCTACCTCGATCCCGGCTCCAACGGCGGATGCACCAGGGGCGACCCGCGCGCCTTGGGCGTCTTCGACGCCTGCGCCGGCGCCGGGTACCACCGTCTCGTCCTGGTACTCGAACCCTTTGCCTGCTGTCACCCCGCGGAGCTCTGGTCCGCGAGCACCTTTAAATCCACCCGAATTGTAACCTTCTCGGTCCCCACATTCAGACGAAACAGAAATCATGTTGCGTATATACTTTGCAGTCAAAACCGTAACTTCTACCAAAAGCCCAATGACTACCGAAAGCCCTAAGTATTACTGTCTACGTTGCGCTGTGCAAGGGCGGTATCCAACTATCTGCTGTATGAAGTGGTATACAACTAACTGCTACTTGCTCGACGATTGTTAGGATTCATATTACTCGAATAACTTGAGAGTTCGTTCAATTAGAGCTTGACCCCGAGCCACCACGCCATCATATACGCGAGGGCGACCTGCGTCGAGCTGATTTTGAGCTTGTCGAACGGGCCTGCGACGCTCTCGAGGTTCTCGCGGTTGACGACGGCGCGGATGAACCGGAGAGGGGCGTAGAACCGGAAGGACGTCCAGAGGAAGAAGCGGCTGTAGCCTGCAGCAATCTTCTCGTAGTCGGCTGTGATATGATGTGAGATGCGATGAGTGAGTGGTTTTGTGCGAGAAGGAAAGGGAACGTACAACGCAGCGCGGTGCGCAGGTCGAGCCAGGTCTTGGTCACGTCGGTGAGGATCACGTCCACCTCCCACCGCACCGCCTAGGAGAATTGAATTAATTGGTATAAATTGATAACCGCGGGGGATAGAGCGGACGCACCTCCATCATATGATCCGGGTCGTTTACTGTCCAGACCATGACCTTCTTGCCCCCTGCCTTACACTCCTGTCTGAACCTGCCCCGACATCAGCGCCGGCGCTCGAGCCTAAATCACGAAAAGACAAACCGTTGGCCGTCGCCGGACGTGAGCGCCGCAAACGAGACACTGAACACCTCGCAATCGTTCCAGAAATACTTGCGCGCGATCGCGGGGGAGTTGCCGATATATGACCGACGGCAGTACGGGAGCTGCTCCTTTGCGGGGCCCAGGAAGCTTGGGTGCCACAGCCCGAGGAGGATACGCGGCGCGAGGAGCGTCTCCCAGTTGGGATGCGACGAGATCGTCTCGTGCATGAGCGCGAAGAGGCGCGCAGGGGTGTTCTGCACCTTGACGTCTACGTTGAAGTTTGCGTGCTGGTTCTCAGGCTGCGCGGATAAGCTTGGATCACAACAACGAGGACAACAAGACGACGCACGCGCATGAGGAGGGCGATGGTCTCGGCGAAGGTAGGGATGGCTTGATGCGGCTCCTTGGTTGTGCGGACGTGCTGGATACCGTCGGGCCCGTGCCATTCGCGCTCCCGGATGTTTCCTGTCGAGTTTGTGGTCCGCTTCAGGTCTATGGAGCGTTCAGCCACAAAAAACGTCGAGGCCGAGGGATACCCACCTGGGTCGTGGAACATTACGACGACATTATCGAGAGACACATGAACGTCTGGATGGTGTGTCACGAACACGGACAAGGGCGTGCGTGGCAGAAAGAGAAGGAGTACCGCTCTCTATACCCTCCGCGCCGTCCCGAATTGCGGCCTCGAAACTGGCAATGGTGTTTTCCGGGAACCGGGAAGAGGCCTGGAAGCGTTGAGCATTCAACCCGGAGCCGCCTTGTTGGAGATTCTACTGACCCCACGGTGTCCCCAGCAGTCTAGCAACAGTCCAGATTAGCTGGCAACCTCTCTCAGCACCGTAAAACGTACCTGGCAAAGTTCTTGCGGGGGTCATTATTGCACGTCTGAGGGTATGGGAGGGACGAGGGGGTAAAAGGAGACGAGCTGAGATGTAGCTTGAAATAGGGCGACGTAGCATAGAAAAGCAAAGGAGTCAAAGAAGTTTAAGAACGTGCTTGCCGATGCCGATGTCGTCTGATGAACGTGTGATATGTTTCGCTCGACTTTGTCCTTTCCGTCCACGACCCTGCCCCTGCCGCCTAGTCACCCGACCCCACATATGCCATTCGTTCAGGCGCGAACCTGACGCGGATCTTCCCAAACGCCATACTCATTAAAATCTCCGTTACTCCTGGCCAGTACATGCTCCGGATGAACCGAATTTCAGCTTCCACCGCGGTCTCGGACTTTTTTTTTGTTGGCGAATTGCGAAAACACCTCACGACTTCTCCAAGGGGCTTTCAATCATCTTCTTTCTCTCTTGGTAGCCAGGTAAGAAGATGCGAAGTCTAGAAAATAGTCGCCAACTCCAACGCCGAAGGCCGACGCCCTTGACAGGCTATGCAGCGATCCTCCAATTTCGTTCTCCTATTCTGGGTCTTTTTCCTCCGGCTATTTTTTGGGACTCCTTTGCTGGCAAAAGTTCTGGTGTATAAACTCGTCTCCAAAGGCCGACTTTTTTGCAAGCTCCGAGCTCTGATAGGCGTAACGCTGCTCTCTTCGAGACGCCTAGCCTGGACCGCTTGGCATCTTAGGATTACTTCCGACCTTGGAGGACCCGTCCCCGTCGCAGTTCCACGGTCGAAATAGCTCGATTCGTTCCTGACATCTCAATATCGAAGTCCACTTGTATCTCAGCGAAACGATTCAGCTTTACTTGCGACTCTACAGGTCTTGTGACCACCCGCCCTCAACTCGTAGCTCGAGGGAAACGGACACTTCATTAACTGTGACTATAGTAATTTAGGTGGCACAAGCATCACCCTACGATGGCTACCGTACGATAAATAACAACTCAAAAGCGAAGCGAAACAATACTAGGAAGCAAGGAATCATCGGAAGGAAGAATAACTGGACTTTCTCCATCCATCACATCCGGAGCGCAAAAGCCAGGGCGGGCGACTCATACGGAGGCGGCGGCATCCACGCCATGTACGCTGCATGCGCATCGTCGCGCGGAATACCCTGGAACCCGTCCTGCTGTGAAGTTGGCGGGGCCGTCCGCGGAGTGCATGCTGCATCAAAGGGGTGGACCTCGGTCAAAGATCGGTCGGCGTCGGCCTCAGTGGTCGGCGTCCTCCAACTATGACCCCAGCACGACAACTACACCACAAAATACGCGATGAGCCTCATTCGTACATCGGGTACGTGCTGTGAAAGGACTAACGTTGTTCCGTATGTGTTCCAGGTGTGCTGCACGCCGCGCCTCGAGTTCCGCTTCCGTTAATGCATCCCAGGAATCCGCACCACCCGAGCTGGCCTTTCTCCGGGGCGACGACCACTTGCGAGGAGCCTCGTCGTTATCATCGTAACCGGAATGTTCATCGTCCTCGGTCGATGGTCCCTCCATGGTCGCCGCAATCCAGCGGGGACCTTTCTCGTACCATGCAGGGAACCTCCGATCTTCAGCAGTGCACGAAGCCGATGCCGAAACGCTTCTCCTCTTCCGCACAACACGGACGAAGAGCGCGAGGAGGGGTACGAGGCCAAGGCCAACCGGGATGAGGAAGGCGTAGAGGAATGCCGGTTGGTTCGCTGCTGCTGCGGGGATGATGGGGGCCATTATAGATGGGTGGAGTGAATGCACTGAGCGGGTTATGCTCGAGTTGGTGGGTTGTGGAATGGAGGTGCTGGGAAGTTGGGAGGTGTGCTTTGTGGTGGGATCGCACATCTTATATACCCTCCCGCATAGTCCCCGCGTGACTCGACGCGATAAGAGACAGGCACTGTGAGTTCTGATATTCTGTGTGGCCCATGGCAAAGAAAAGATTCGCAGCGCATACTGTGGCGCACTCTGAGAGGTATCACAGAAATACCCGATATGGAAATTCGCCCGAAAAAGCGGTGATTCGAAAAGAAGAGTGGGACCCACAAACACAGCACGGTATGCGTTCGGCGGTGATAGAATTAACACGCACAGTAGGTATCCCCCGGTGCACCGATGTATAGTCCTATGCACGCCGGCATGGCGAAGATTCTTATACAAGTTCCGTCGGTACGGTACCCGGAATTTCTAGACTGGAGTGGAGTGGAGAGCTTCCAACAGCTGATGGCGAATGCTGTGGGAGGGAGATATGTTTCGATGGACTGTCTGTGAGCTGAATTCCAAGTCTCTGGCGCCCAGAACTTAAATTCGCATCGAAGAGCATCAGCTTCCGATCCACCGACAAAGACTCCACGGGCCGCGCGTGATACTTTCTGTGTGCACTGGCAGGTCGAGTGTAAGTAGCGTAAGTAGTAGATATGTGATGTTTCCACTAGGCTTAGGTTAATCATAGTATATAATTACAACCTCTGTCGCAGTCGAATAGGTCAATGCCCCGCTGAAAGACGACATATGGACGGAATAGCTTCCCCCCAAGTCCACGATCTGGCGCCGCGCAGAGCCCTTGTTCACGGGAAAAGGAGGGAAGATCCCAAAATCGGGGTAATCTCTGCAGTAACCGAGGGTGTGCCCGGACAGCGACATCGCGGTGGAATGTATCTGAGCAGGCATGACAGTCGACGACAGGAAACGCCAGGACACTCGAGTGGCATGTTTCACAAATTGGAAGCTGAGCAACGCTGGCTCGCCGTTCACCGAATCGTGGAGCCAAACCGTGAATCGTCCCCGTTCAAAGGGACTTTCGTAGACCCAGATCGACCTGATCGGGACCCAGTGGTGGAATGGCTCGCGCGTCAGCGAGAAGGTGTCTGGAAGAAAAGGAAGATCTGCGACCGGAACCACGGGGGTCAAGGGCTGCTCCACAGTGTCATTTGGTTCCCAGCATTCGAACAAGGCGAAAGGGCTGAGGGCCACTCGATTTTCTCCACGGGTGCCTGTGCGTGTAAGGACTAGGAGGTGGCCTGGGACGAGGGCTATATGACCGTCAAACGGAGAAAATACGCTGACTACAACGCGGGAGCTTGTTCGCCAGTTGATGACGACCACTTTGAATGATAGACGGAAATGCACTGCGACAGCGTCACCGCACACAACGCAAACCGACGTGTGCAGGGTCGTAGCGGTATTCCGGAAGACGACTGACGAGCTCCAGATCGGAGATCCCGGTTTTGAGGTCGAGAGTGGTTATTTCAACGAAACTGTGTACCATATGTTTCAATGTTAGCGCGGGAAAATGGACAGCATACATACTGTTGACGCGGATCGGTGCGTTGACACGTCAAAATGGTAGCTATGTCGTTTTCTATCACCTCGGCCTCGAAATCAATAACCAATGTATGGTCCATACTAGGTGCGTGCGTCCAGATACGTCGGTCCTCAAACACGCTCCAACACTCGACGCGTCCCGAGTTCTGGAACAGCACGTATTTCCCACCGGGGAGAAGCTTCGACCTATTGAACATCCACTGCCAAGAACCGTCAGGGTCTTCCGACTCTCTGTCAATCTCGGGGTGCAGAGCAATCCGCCTAGATTCGACTGGTGACGCAGAAGGCAGGCCGCCCAGAGGGGGCTTGCGTATGAATTTCCTGAACTTGTTTACGGCGCGACGAACGATCGTCTGACGACGACGCGGAACAGCAAAGTGCTCGGATTGAGACGGCGTGTCCGTCCACGCTTTCGGTCCACGTAGCATTCGTTTTACTAGGCCGATGAGCTGTTCCGTAGAGAGGTTCTCAAAGTATCCATCGTCCGGTCGGCGGTCGATGAAGCCGCGTTGGACCAGTCGCGCGACCAAGGTATACCAGACGGCGGTTGTAAATGCGATGCGATGGAAGAAATTACTGGTCTGGTGAGGAGTGAGAGCAGTCCGTTGGATCAGAGTGAAGACTGACCCTACTGAGTGCAAGGACGCCTGGAACATCAGATTCTACGAGTATGAGAATAAGAATATCTTCAACGAGATCGTGCAAGCCTATTTTCCGAGTTGCATTCGTCCAAGGAACCATATTTCCCTGTAGAGCGTACTAGCTTTCCTCTAACCAGTAGTAGTCGCTAGTTCAGGTCAGTCACTGTCAATCGAGGATAGTTGATTACAAACCGCCTCCGCCGGAGTGCTCGGCAAGGTTTCGGCCAGGCAAAACCCGCCGTGATGTGCCGAACGAGACAAGTTCATGAATCCTTCAAAATGATATGATTACACGCCCAATATGTACAAGGCTACAAGATGTATAGTATAGAAAGCTATAGGATGAATATAAAAGCTACTGGTACTCGGGCGGTGCATAAAACAGAAATTGTGCCCCATTTGCAGGAGCACGACAAGTGACCTGTACCTCAGCGCCAGAAGACGGCGCTGAGGTATAGTCGTGTTGTTTAGGCTGTGTGGCGGCTCAGCGTACACGGGAACGCTGGAGGCGCCGTCCAGGGGTCATCGATGTTGTATGCGCGGCTGGTGGTGTGGTACACTGTAGCAGGTGGTGCAGTCATGGGCGGCGGCGGTGCGTCCACGGAAGGAAAGGCACGTGCAGTGGAGGCATGGTAGCAATTGGGCGAGGTGAAGAAATCACATCCGCGGTATACCACTTGCCGTGTTGGCGCCAGACTGGCGCTGGAGGTGAGCAGGGAGGAAACGCATACAGGCGGGTTGCGGGCAGGGAACGCCCTGCGCGTTGACGTCTTGACGTCCATGAGCAACAGGTATCGCGGGGGATGTTGCGGTCGGTAAGAGAGAGGGAGGACGCTTGTTTGGCGCGCGCCTCAGCTCGGCTTCACGTTTCAAGCTCCGCTGGGAAGCCGTCGGCAGGGGCGGTGTCCTTCCCAAAAAGGTTCAGGGGCGGAGCGGTTTCAAGTTTGTATTGAGTGTGCGTAGCCACATACTCCCTCATTTGGAACTTTTCGTTGGGATTTGTCATTCTGCTTTTCAGGGGCCACGATTCTCTCGGCCGATTGCGGGCGCCCTCTTGGACTTGATACTCATTGAAATTTCACTGAAAGAGCCAGACCAATTAAATCAATCGTAGTATACAACAAGCTCTTTATCTGTTGAGTAAGTCAACGCACCGCTGAAGGCCGACAGATACACGAAGGGAGCCCGCCCAGGAAATTCTACAATCTGGCGAAGCGCAGACTCTTTGTCACTTGTATCAGGAGGGAAAACCCGCAGTCTATTGTCGTACTCTGCGCAGTACCCGAGCGTGTACCCAGACAACGTCATCCCCGTGGGCTGGATCTGAATGGGCAGGAGAGAGCCTGAGGACGCCAGGACACCCCAATATTGTGTGTAACTTCGCATTCGAAGCTGCACAGAGCTGGAGCGTCGTTGAGCCAAGTATGGATCCATATTTTGAAGCGTCCGCGGTGCAGCGGACTCTCGTGGACCCTGATCAGCCGTCGGAGGCTTCGCTGCAGGGAGGTAGATCTGCTAAGGAAATAGGTTCGTCGACCCCCGAAAAAAAAAAGGCAGATCTGCGAGGGGGACGCGGGCCGAAGGCGGCTCCGTGCTGTCGTTCGGCTCCCACAGTGCAATGGACCACGCGAAAGGGCTGAACGCCAGTCGATGTTCACCGTGCATAGCCGCCAGCGTGACCAAGAGGTAGCCTGGGATGACTGCTATCTGAGAGTCGTCAATAAGGTCGACTGAGATCATAATACGGGAGCTTGTCTGCCAGTTGATGAGGAGTATGGGAATCCAGCGGAGATAGACAGCAACAATTTCACCGCATACAATGCAATCGAATGTGTGCATGGCCGAAGGGAGTTTCAGGAACACGACTGGCGAGCTTGAGATCGGAGACCCAGGTTTTGAGGTTGAGAGAGGTCATTTCGACGAAGCTAGGACCAAGTTAATATGCGTCCGGAAGTTCAGCGCCCCGCGTACTGTTCATTCGAATCGGTACGTTCGCAGGTCAAAATGACAGCTAAATCATAGACCGATGAATGATCCATACTGGGCGCGTGCTTCCAGACGAGTCTGTCCTCGGACACGCTCCAACATTCGAGACGTGCGGAATTCGAGAACAGTACATACTTCCCACCTGGGAGCAGCTTCGACCTATTCCATGTCCCGTAGCGACAGCGAAGCGTCATACGAAATCTTGGGGTGCAGGACAATCCTCTTGGCTTCTCTTAGCGGCACAGAAGCCTGCACCTCCATTGCAGGCTTGCCCACCCATTTCAAAAACAGATTCCAGGGTCAGCGCCGGCGAACAACCACGGGAGAGGACTCGGATGGTATGTCCGCCCACGCTTTCGGTCCGTGGAGCATTCGTTTTACAATGCCGATGAGCTGTTCCGTCGAGAGGTCCTTGAGATCTTCATAGTCCGATCGGCGGTCGATGAAGCCGCGTTGAACCAGTTTCATGACCAAGGAATGCCAGACAGTGTTCTTGAAGGCGAGGTGGTGAAAGAATTTGCTGGTCTGCAGATATGAGAGCAGGGCAGACTGGTCGGAGCGTCGAGAACTGACCTTACTAAGCAGGGCACCTGCGACGTCACATTCCATGAGAATGTAAATCAAAAAATCTTGGACGAGGTTTTGCAAGTGGTTCCCATTCGCTGAAGGGGCGATACCCTGGTTTGATACCAATCATGGTTGGCGGTGCTACTCGAAAGTCGACTCGAAGTTGATGATAATCTCCAATGTCCGGCTCTCTCCGGAACTTTACTACTCGCCAGCCAACGTAGTTTTGAACGCGACTCCGTCCTGAGAATTGGCGTGGAACGGTGAAATGAGCTGGCAGCCCAAACAAAACCATTTTTGCTGCGCGGAATTCTATCTCTTGAAAACCCTTGAAGCTTGAAGCTTGAAGCCTTGAACTTGATCCCTTGAGCTTGACCTCGGGCTGCGAGTTCAGAACCACGACGGAGACTGAGACGACGCAGTGAGACTGTCAACGCAGAAAGCAGCCACCTATTTCCTCATTTGGACTTTGGTCGTTCTGCCGTAAACCCTGTGAACTTCCGGAACTTGAACCCCAAGTGCTCCCCGCTGGGCTACGGTGCTCTGTCTGCTGCTTATTTGCGGAAACATATGGCGGGATTTAGTGTTTTATGCTTGGTCGACTGGCGGGCTTCGCGCTTTCATTGACTGGTAGTTGGCCTCTTTGTCTCTTCGACGTTCGTCGGTGCCAACGACCTTCAAGACGCAGTCGCGCCATTTTCCACCAAGTGGAACCTCTTAAGCCAAACTCAAACCATTTCCTCAAGGCTCTTCGGCAGCCCTGATATCCTCGGTTGTTTATCGGTCCGGACATTGTGCCCTCTCGCGGCGGCCAAGATACAATCCCAAAGGGAGAGAGAGATATTTATTTCCTTACGATAAACATATACGGCAATCTAGGGTGCCGGACCTGATGATGATATGATACAAGTGCATCGACCCCAGCAATCAAACACAAATCGCCACTTGTGACGAGGACAGCAGTGACGGCGACTCGGCCTACGGCACCCAGTCAGCACAAGGACGACACCGCGCAAAAAAGGAAAAGCACTCACAGCTTTCTCAACCTGCTCCTGCATGGTGAAGTAATTCCGGTGCAATCCGCATTCAGTCTTCTCCTTGCCCGCCCAGCGGCCCGCGCGCTCGCTCTGCCCCTCGCCGACCTTGACCGTGCTGTGCCAGTCGCCGACGCTGCGGTACCCCTGTGCGAGCAGCTTGTTGCGCGGCACGTCGTACTCGGAGATATACCACTCCACGATCGGGAACGTCCACTCGAACAGCGGGTTCAGCTTCAGCAGCCCCGTCTCGTCGACCTCGAGCGGCTGCAGCGTTGCGCGGTCGGCGCCCTGACTCTGCCGCCGGCCGGTGATCACAGCTTTGACGCCGAGGTCCTGGTATGCGCGTCGGGCGGGCTCAACCTGATTACTTCCGTCAGTCCGACCAACACGGTATGAAATTAATAATAAATCGCCTGCACCTTGATGGAAAAATCGTACACGTCCTCGTTCGTCTCCCACAGCCGCTGGCCGAACTTCTGCTCAAAGTCCGCGACGGTCTCGCATCCCTGGGGCTTGTATATGTGGATCGGGACGTCGTATCGCTGCCGTACGTCTTCCACGAGCTCGTACGTCTCCTGGAAGTGGTACAGCGTGTCGAGGAAGATGAGTGGCGGTGGCGAGGGTAGTGATTTTGGAGAGCATGTCGATTGCGACGAGTCCCGTGAGCCCGAAGGCGGTCGTTTGGTACAGCCCGGGCAGAGACTCGACTGCCCATGCGAGTATTTCTTCCGGGGTGAGTGTGCGCAGGTGGGCATTGATTTCGCTCAGATCTTGTTTTGATAGAGGGAGCTGAAGCATTTTTGAGGAAGAGGCAGCTTCAGAAGACATGGCAATAAAGTGTAGTGGTGGACAGGAACAAAGATCTAGGAGCAATCTATGCGGCTATATAGCAACCTGTGCGCTTGCAAAGCATCGGAAAAATCTCTTAGCAACAATTGTGTTCGAGCACGCAATTCTACGCAATCACTAAGCCCGGCGGCTTAATTGGGCAATTTGATAGCCAAATTGGGACGCGATGCGGTACCCGCAAATCTCCCTCAACGTCATCACTCAGCTACTTTCTGCTACTCCACTATCCATACAGTCTATTCATAACAATCTCGGGCCCGGAGACTCTGACATTCTCATGCTTCAAATACAATTGCGATTATACACGCGTCATTAGCTGCCCAGATATAAAAAGTACGTGTCTATGGATCATCCGTGTTCAATTCGGGACATCTGGTGCGCCGCGCCGTTGTGCGGACACAACACGGGCTTTTATCCGTTCCTCCTCCTGTTTCTCCCTCTCGTGTTGTTCCACCTACGAAAAAAATCAGTATGAGAAGCGACAAGCAGAAAAATGCCGACTGACCACATCCATCCATGAGTGGTCTGGTGGCGGCTGAAAATACGTTAAATCGCGTGCACAAGACCGATGACGGAGTTATGACATACCCTGCTCGCAGACTCCCCTTTGTTGTGCGTAGTTTTGAAGCCAGCCGCGCTGAGGATAATCCCGATGGTCAGTCCCTGAGCCCACATACGGGCCTGGACGATCTTTTGTGCGGGAGTTTGGTATCTGAACGAAGATTAGCAAGCACGCGATGAAATAGTGAACAACTTACTTGTCGCGGTTGATAATTACACCAGCGGCGACAAGACTTAATGCCCACCCCCCAATAATAAGGGAGTATTCGTGCCGGGAAGCCCAATCCGCGATCTTATCGCCCGTGGACAAGCTATCCCATTTGGACACCTCATGCAGCTCCTGCGCTTCCAGCAGCCGTGCGCCGTCTCCCTCCCTATTCAAACATGATGAGTACCGCAGCTCACTACGGAGCTCAAACAACCACCAACGCACCACTGAGACTTGTCGTACTCCAGACCGCGTCGTTCGGCCTGAATCGAGAGTGCGGGTGCCGCAACAATCAAGACACCGAGAAGCTTGAGGGACGGGGGCAGACTCCGGTAGTACGCGAATTTTCGGTGGGAGTATACGGATCCTAATGTAGCCACAGCACCACCGGCCAGAAACCCTTCCAGGGCACCCCGACGCGATGCAGCTGTGTGCGCTGCGATTTGTTCTTCAGTCGCAATCTGGTGCCAAGAAGCCAGAAATCAGTCAAAGGTCAAGGAGAAATTAAATGCTGCAACCTTCATGGTGAGTAGAGGGAGGAGAGAGTCCTTGTGGAGGGTGAATGAGTTGATGAGGTTGAGGTCGAGGTCTAGACTTTTATATTTTCGCAATACGCGAATACCCGAAACCGGCAACTAACGGGCGATTCGCGGGCACGGGAGATGACGAAGGTCACCTGACTCGGCGTGCTCACGAGCCATCCGTTTCCCCCCGACGCCGCGGACGCCCATATGCATTTAATACAGCGAAGCTTTTGTGCAATTTTTTGTGGCTAATAGGCTATGTTTTTCAGCTGAGAATTTCGTCATGACCCCTATTTTCTACCGCCATAGTTATCAAGTACAGCACAAGAACTTGGATAGATGGTAGTACATACCCGACGGATAGTCGGCGCGCGAGTCAGCTGCTGCATCGCTCAGCCCAATAGTCAGCTTTCTTCGAATGTCATGACGAAGCTGTCGCAGGAATCATCTTCGGGAAGAGCTTACTCATCGGTACATCCGTTATTTCCTTTTTCGGTCGATGGACGAGCGTAACCGTTCGGAATCGGGGTCGGGGTCGGAAGAAGTCGGGAACCTCCCGTGGGCGCCGGAATCAGATATTTTACGCGGCTTTTGCATTCCAGTCATGAACAACACAATACAAATTTGTATCTACGAACTACCTAAATAGAATATGCGCTATGTACTGACTACGGGACGAGAACTGTGCGTGCTATCAGACCAAGAGGACAGCGGAGATTAGAGGAAAACGTCGGCGAGAAGATGAGGGGTGGATATGGACGAGAGAATGAAATGGGAATAGAGATTGAGCGGAACCTGCATGATCAGAAATGATCCACAGTAAACGTCCACTCGCCCCGCGCGATGTCGAACCCCTCAAAGTGGGTGTCCTTCATGTTCTTCAAGCGCTTCAGATGCTTCACAGCGCTTGGGTGCGCCGCGTCCTTGATCGGTTCCCTTGTCGCCTTGTCCACCGCCCAGCACCTGAGCAGCGACATCTGCGCCCGCACATTCAGCCCTGACCCCGGCGGCGGCTTGTCCACCTCGTCGCTATCCGGGTACACACTGCACTCCTTGTCATCGAACCGCACCACCTCGCCCAGCAGCGCCCCGAGCTTCGGCAGCCCCGTCAGATCTACAGGCTCCAGGAAGTGAATCTCCCCGTAGCCCGCGCGCCCTACGACGAGGTCCGGGAACGCCGACAGTCGCTCGTACCCCGCCTGCCGCAGCGTCGCGAGGTCCGGCCGCACCCAGTAATCCCCCTCCTCCGGGTTCGCCGACGCCCCCGCGGGCTCGTCCCCGTCGCCCTGGAACGCGTTCTGCGTGCTCTGCGCGGTGAATCGGTTCGCTGGCGCGCGCGGCGCGGGCGTGGGCGAGTCCGTCGCCGTTAGCCGCGTCTGAGCCGCCGCGCTCTCCTTCTCGCGCGCCGCGATGCTCAGCGCCGGACTGAACGTGATCTTTCCCCGCACAGCGCCGGGCGAGCCCGCCCCGCCCGACTTGCTGAACAGCTCCGCCGGCTCGACCTTTTTGTCGAGAATCAGCTTCTTGACGCTGTGTCGCGAGCCGCTTCCCAGTGAGGGGCTCGAGCTGCGCAGGATGGAATCGGGCGAGTCCATCCCCCGGCTGAGAGACAGCACGCCCGGCTTGCCGTTGGTCAGCGACATGTTCGAGAACGCAAACGGATTGCCGGGAGAGCCTTGAGGCGTCGGTGTCGAGGCGCCGAATCCGCGCAGCCTCGACGAAGCGGGCGTGTAGCTGAGCCCGACGCGGGGTATCGGGGACCGCGTCGGCACGTCGACAAAGAAGGGGACCTTCTTTTTCGTGGATTGCTCCAGATTCACTGCATGCGGCCCCGGAGGGAGCATGGAGAACAAGTCGGTAGCGATCGGCTGTGCGATTGACGCGGTTAGCGTCCCTTGCGCGCCAACGTTACTTGCAGTGGCAGTGAACGTATTGTTCGTGTTGTTGAATCCGCCGAACAGGGTAGACCCGCCCATCGAGTTTGACTGCCCGAGAGGAGGTGCAGCGCCTAGAGGCCTGGCGGCGTTATTGCCACCGAAGAGGTTCCCAAACGCGGGCTGCTGCTGCTGCTGCTGTTGTTGATTTTGTTGACCGAGGCTGTTGCCAAAAATCCCCGGAGTGGCGGCGGGAGCATTGTTGTTTGGTGCGCCCAGCGCGGGGAACAGCGAAGTAGCGGGTTTGGTGCCAAAGAGAGACGGCTGTTGTTGCTGTTGCTGTTGCTGCTGCTGATTGTTATTAGCACCGAACGCATTGCCACCGAACAGTGGGTTTGGGTTGTTGTTCCCGCCACCGAAAACTAAATCAAATATCAACTAAACGTTTCAAAATTGATAGGGAAAACTTACGAGGGTTGGAATTGGCAGGCTGTTGCTGCTGCTGAGCGTTGTTATTCGCACCAAAGCCAAAGCCCGTCTGCTGTTGTGCAGGCGCCTGCTGCTGGGTCGTGTTGCCGAAAATGTTTGTACCTCCAAAGGCATTTTGGGCGGGTGCTGCTGCAGGTTGGCCGAAGATGCTGGGTTTAGGAGCGTTGTTGTTGGCAGCGTTGGCACCAAAGCCGAAACCCGTCGAAGGCTGCGCCGTGCTCGTGCCAAACACGCTTGGTTGGGCAGGTTGCGCGGCGCCCAATGGGTTCGTGTTATTGCTGAACGCTGTGCTACCTAAGGAAAAATCAACAAATATAATGTACCAGAGAGAGAAACAAACCGAAAGCACCAAACCCGCCAGGTTTAGGAGCGTTGTTGCCGCCAAAGGTATTTGTGGTGCCTCCACCAAAGATACTGGTCTGCTGCTGCTGCTGTGGTTGCTGCTGCTGACCAAATGCTCCGAAGCCGCCTCCCTGCGCTGGCTGCTGCTGCTGCTGCTGCTGCTGCTGTGGTTGGCCGAACCCACCTCCTCCGAATGCAGGGGCAGCGGGTGCAGGTGTTGGGTTACCGAACGCGCCAAAGCCCGTCGTCGGCTGTGTAGTACCACCGCCGAATACAGAGGTCTGCTGGGCAGGGGGCTGGGCTTGCCCGAATAGGTTGGTGGTCGGCTGCTGCTGCTGCACTCCACCAAAGGCAGCAGATTGTCCAAAAGCACCGGCGGTCTTGCGACCCTGGGCATAATCCTGTAGTCGTAGCTCCTGTAGAATGGTTAGGATTGCGTCACAAATAATAAAACCCGCATACTTCAAATGAAGTGCCGCGATACGCAGGCATGCAAGATATGGATTGATAATTGTTCGTCACGGAGGCTTGCGCGGGATCCTTTTCGGAAAACGGGGCGTATGGAGGGTTGGAGCTTCCGGTTGAGACAGCCGGTACATTTTCCATTGCATTATTGGCTGGAGTGGAGTGAGCAACTGCGAGGGCGGAAACAAGTGAATGGGTACCAGCCGCCGGTGTTCCAAACGCCGCGGTGGCGGGTTTTCCGAACATGGGATTGGCTGGTTGACCGAACGCGGAGGTGGTGTTATTTGCGGGCTGGCCAAAAGCACTGGTTGTTGTTGCGGTGTTTCCGCCACCAAACGCGCCTCCGCCACCGCCGAAGGCGTTGTTGGTCCCACCGAACGCGCCGAAGCCTGCAGCAGGCTTCGCTGCACCAAATATAGGGTTCACCGCGGGCGTCTGTGCCGTATTGGTGCCACCAAACGCGCCTAGAGACGGTCAGATTAGGCCAGATAGTACAAGGAAAAAACTGCGTACCAAAACCACCACCGGTGTTATTGCTCGTGCTCGCCGCGAGGTTTCCAAACATAGGATTAGTCTGGGGTTGCTGCTGCGTGCTCTGGCCAAAAGCCCCAGTACCGCCACCAAAAGCTTGAGAAAAATGAGATTGTGGATCTACGCGCGAATTGAAAGACCTACCGGGTGCACCAAAGGCCGAAGGCTGGCCAAAAGCCGAGGGTTGTTGCTGGGTTTGCTGCTGGTTATTTCCCCAAGTAGAGCCGAACATTGCAGGAGACAAGAACCCAGCGCACGACTTTATAGGTGCAAGTTGTGACTTGCACTCAAGCGTCTCGCTGACTCAGCGGAACACATCCGGATCCGGCACTGGCAACAGTCGGGTGCGGGTGGACTCATTCTGAGCCCTTGTTTCCAACCTCGATGAGCCTTTTAGTTGATAAGAGGAAACTGGATGGTCTCGTTGAAGATGTTTTAATCCTCATACTCGTGGAATCCGATGTTCCAGGCGTCCTTGCACTCGGTAGGGTTAGCCTCGCTCTAATTCGATCACCTCTCTTTCAATCCTCATGGACTTGACCAGACCAGTAAATTCTTCCATCGCATCGCATTTACAACCACCGTCTGGTATACCTTGGTCGCGCGACTGGTCCAACGCGGCTTCATTGACAGCCGACCGGACGATGGATACTTCAAGAACCTTTCTATGGAACAGCTCATCAACCTAGTAAAACGAATGCTACGCGGACCGAAAGCGTGGGGGGAGACACCGTCTCAGGCCGAGCACTACACTGCTCCGCGTGCCAAACAGACGGTTGTTCGTCGCGCCGTAAACAAGTTCAGGAAACTCATACGCAAGCCCCCTCTGGGCGGCCTATCTTCTGCGGCGCCAGTCGAATCTAGGCGAATTGTCGTACATCCTGAGATCGGTGCTGGGTATAATCGTTCGAAACTGCTTCCAGGTGGGAAGTACGTGTTGCTCCAAAACTCGGGGCACCTCGAATGTTGGAGCGTGTTTGAGGACAGACGTATCTGGACACATACATCCAGTATGCACGATACATCGGTCTATGATTTCGAGGTCGACATGCTGGAAGGCAACATAGCTATCATTTTGACGTGCCAACATGCCCAGCCGGAGAAAGAGTGTGTATGCCAAATTCCTTTAACACGTACACTGACTTGGTCTCAGTTTTGTTGAAATAACCACTCTCAACCTCAGAACTGGGATCTCCGATCTAGAGTTCGTCAGCCGTCTCCCCAAACGTCCCTACACTGGCGACTTTGTTGTGTGCGGTGACGTTGTCGCAGTGCATCACTGTATAGAGAATGAAGTCCTCCTCATCAACTGGCGAACAAGCTGCCGCGTTATGATCTCCAGAGTTTACGAGATAGCACTCGTACCGGGCCACCTCCTCATTATTACGCGCACAGGCACCCGTGGTGAAGATCGAGTAGCCCTCAGCCCTTTTGCTTTGTTTGAATGCTGGGAGCCAAATGACAGTGTGGAGCAGCCCTCGATCCCCGTGGTTTCGGTCGCAGATCTTCCCTTTCTTCCAGGCACCTTCTCGCTGACGCGCGAGCCGTACCACACCCGTCTCAGGTCGATCTGGGTCTACGAAAGTCCTTTTGGACGGGGACGATTCACGGTCTGGCTCCACGGTTTCGCGAACAGTGTGCCAGCGGTGCTCAGTTTCGAATTTGTGAAACATGCCACTCGAGTGTCCTGGCGTTTCCTGTCGTCTACTGCCATGCCCGCCCAGATATATCCCTCAACGATGTCGCTGTCCGGGCACACCTATGGTTACTGCGCAGGTTACGTCAAAGACGGGATCTTCGCTCCTTTTCCCGTGAGCAAGGGCTCTGCGCAGCGCCAGATCGTGGACTTTGGGTTTTCCGCCCATATGTCGTCTTTCAGCGGGGCATTGACCTATTTGACCAATACTGAGCTTGTTATTCTATACTACGATTAACTTGGACCTACTGTTTCACTTATTTCCTCGTTCCTTTTCTCAAAGCGGGATCCTAGTGGGCGACACAATTCAGCTAATAGGCAGAAGCATAGATACTACTCGAGCTGGATAGCCCGGGTTTCTGCTAGAGAATACTGATATTTACAGAACACTGTTATTAGGCCGACGTCTCTCTGGTATCCCGCAATTGACACTCGGGATTCAATGGCCTAACGTTTTTTATTATTACTGTCTCCCCTCATTTGGCCACCTCCAGAGAATAAGACGAACCTCTTGTGTATCCACAATCTGTGCAGATCCACAAGATTTATTTGGAGTCCCACTTCTTCAGGCGAACTCCTCTGGCAGACTCTGGCGCGAACTTCTCGAGCAGAGTTCGGGCAAGGGTCATTCTCACACTGAGAATGTGATCTTTGCACTTTGATGTAAATAACACAAGCGTCCATATATGTACCGTTTGCTTCGATATACTTTCGGACAACAAAGCAACCGCAGGCTGACTTAAGCGAGAGCGCTGAGCTGCCGCTTGGCCGCGGCGTGCTTGATCATATGTGCTTTTCGGGGTTGAGTCGTGGGAATTACGGGTTGATCACCTCCAAATTTTTGCGAAATGCCAGACGCGGAGCGCACAAGGCGGAAACCCACATTCAACACCCTTGCGCGCGAGGAGGCCTTCAGAAGTCCTCCAAAGGATGGCTCAACATACAGCATTCTAAATGAATTTGTGGCCCCGCATATTGAATCCTTTAACGCTCTGTTCGACGACTCCGGTTTACCTTCTGGCGACGGAGATGGACGCGGACTGATATCTCTGGGGCTGGAGGACATCGGAGAACGCGTGGTGTTTGACGGAGATGGCAAGGTCGACAACCGCGGCTGGGGGAATCGAATGCGGAGTGAGGCCCAGGTTTTGATGGCATTTTGGGTGTTAATTTCATGCAGTATGGATCGAGTCCGCGAACATTGCCCGTCCAATGGTGCCTGAGAAGGATAAACACTCCACGACACGAAAAGTGTTTCCGTCCGAGGTACGGTGCTGTTTCTAGGCCTTGATTTATGCTAATTACTTGCAGGCTCGTGAACGGTTAACGTCCTACAGAGGCCGTATGACCATCAAGCTATGCTGGACAGACCCCCACGGCCAACGCCAGGAAATGCACAAGGACTGCGGTCTCGTTCCCATAATGGTGCGCTCGGTGCGGTGCAACATCCGCGGCATGTCCTCTGCAGAGCTCGTGAAAAAACACGAAGAGCCCGAAGAGTTTGGCGGCTACTTCGTGGTCAATGGAAACGAGCGACTCATCCGCTACCTCATCCTCCCGCGGCGGAACCACGTCATCTCGCTCGTGCGCCCCACATTCGCCGGCCGTGGCCCCTCCTACACACCGTACGCTGTCCAAATTCGTTGCGTCCGCCCCGACCAGACGGCCGTCACAAACTCCCTGCACTACCTCTCCAACGGCAGCGCCATGATCCGCTTCAGCTGGCGAAAACAGGAATATGTTATCCCCATCATGCTCATCCTCAAAGCCCTCTTCGGCGCGTCCGACAAGGAGATATTCGAGGGCGTCATGATGCAGGACTACGAGAACACCTTCCTTACAGATCGCGTGGAGTTGTTGCTGCGCAGTTTCAAGATGTTTACCCTCAGCACGGGCGAACAGTGCTTGGAATACTTGGGCGACAAGTTCCGAGTCGTCCTCGGAACGCCAGAAGACTGGACCAACCACGCCGTCGGCGCCTTTCTCATCCAAAAACTGATCCTGGTGCATTTGAACAGCCCTCGAGACAAGTATCGGATGCTCCTGTGCGTGCATTCTGTTTGCCCCGTAGTCCTTCTGATTCCACTTCAGGTTTATGCTCCGCAAACTGTATTCCGTCGTCTCGGGGTCGTGCTGCGCGGATAACCCCGACTCTCCTCAACATCAAGAAGTTCTCCTCCCCGGCAGCTTGTACGGTATGATCATAAAGGAGCGGTTGGAAGAAACTTTGAACCAGATCCGCAACAACATCACCCTCGATGTGCGGAACGGGGTCACGGTGGATTTCAACGACAGTAAGTTTGAATCGTAGATTCGGTTCTCATTTAACCCGTCTCGCAGAAAAATACTTCCAAAAGGTTCTAAGCAAAGTAAATTTCGACATCGGAGCAAGACTGTCCAATTTCTTGGCGACAGGAAATCTGGTCTCCCCAACGGGTCTCGATCTGCAGCAAGCCGCCGGATTCACCATCGTTGCCGAGAAGCTCAACTGGCAACGATACATTAGCCACTTCCGATGTATCCATCGCGGTGCTTTCTTCGCTGAGCTAAAAACTACAACCGTCCGCAAACTGCTTCCCGAAGCATGGGGTACACATATATATTCAGTCTTATATCTTTACTGACGCCGCTCTACAGGCTTCCTGTGCCCCGTGCACACCCCCGACGGCTCGCCCTGCGGCCTCCTCAACCATCTCTCCCGCACCTGCCGCATCGTCACCTCCCCCCTTACCGTCGCGCACATCCCCGCCGTTCTCGCCGCACATGGTATGACCCAGACCTCCACCCACTCAGTCGACGGGCGCAAAAACCTCTGTGTCCAGCTCGACGGGCGGGTCATCGGCTGGGCGCGCCCCGCCATAGCCGCGCAACTCGCGACGAACCTGCGCATCTGGAAGACGGAGGGCATCAACGAGGTGCCGCTCGACCTTGAGATCGGGCTGGTGTCGGAGAGTAAGGGCGGGCAATACCCCGGCCTGTTTCTGTTCTCGACGCGTGCGCGGATGATGCGGCCCGTGAAGTACCTGGCGAACGGAAGGGACGACCAGGTGGGGCCGTTCGAGCAGGTGTATATGGACATTGCGTGTACGCCGGAGGAGATCGAGGTTGGGGTGTCGTCGCATGTGGAGCATAACCCGACGAACTTCCTCTCGATATTGGCAAACCTCACGCCGTTCTCGGACTTTAACCAGGTACGAGGATTGAACGATGCTGGCGTACGGAGACTTATGTTTATCGACAGAGTCCGCGAAATATTTACCAATGTCAGGTGGGCTTCTCTTTCCTGAATCGAGGAGTATCTCCGATATTGACTGAATTTCAAGATGGGTAAACAAACGATGGGGACGCCGTCCACTGCTCTGCAACACCGAACAGACAACAAGCTCTACCGCCTGCAAACAGGGCAGACGCCCGTCGTCCGGCCTGCGCTGCACAACACCTACGCCATGGATTCATTCCCGAACGGCACCAACGCCATCGTCGCGGTAATCTCGTACACAGGCTACGACATGGAGGATGCCATGATCCTGAATAAGTCTGCGCACGAGCGCGGATTTGGGTACGGCACAGTGTACAAGTCGCAGATCATCGACCTCAAAGACGTGCCCGGCGCGTCGAAATCTGCCGTCCCGACGCTGCATTTCGGGCTTGGGCGGGACATCCAGCGACACGGCGAGAAGGCGCATCATTGCGTCGATTTCGTCGACGTGGATGGGCTACCGTTTATCGGCACCAAACTTTCATCCGGGGACCCGATAGCCGCGTATATCGACGACACCACCGGACGGACAAAGTTTGTCAAGTACAAAGGTGATGAGATGGGGCTAGTCGACCAAGTGCGGCTTCTAGGTAGGCATCGGGTGCACCCATCTTCGAGCATGTCTAAACAGATTCTTCGACATATCAATGACAGGCTCAGATGCAGGAGATTCAGAACTCCAAAAACTGCATATCACCCTGCGCATCACGCGTTCACCTGTCATTGGCGACAAGTTTTCCTCGCGACATGGACAGAAAGGTGTCTGTTCACAAAAGTGGCCCGCCGTCGACATGCCCTTCAGCGAGAGCGGCATGCAGCCTGACGTGATTATCAACCCGCACGCCTTCCCCAGTCGAATGACCATCGGCATGCTGGTCGAGAGCATGGCCGGAAAGGCTGGGGCTATGCATGGGCTCGCGCAAGACGCGACACCTTTCAAGTACGGCGGTTCTCTGTTCTGATCGTCGCTTTGTCGTTCAAACGTCACTCATTCGTTCTCTGCAGGTTCACCGAAGAAGACACTGCGATCGAGTACTTCGGTGACCAGCTCTTGGCCGCCGGGTACAATTATTATGGGAACGAGCCCATGTATTCCGGGATAACGGGCCAGGAGTTCGCGGCCGATATCTACATCGGCGTAGTCTATTACCAGCGGCTAAGGCACATGGTTCTGGATAAGTTCCAAGTGCGGACAACGGGCCCCGTCGATCCCGTAACTCGCCAGCCCGTCAAGGTACATTTTGTCTTTCTTTTTGAAATCGTCCCTGTTAATTACCGCATATTAACGTGCGCAATTACAGGGCCGAAAACGTGCTGGCGGTATCCGATTTGGGGAGATGGAGCGCGACGCGCTCATCGCCCACGGAACGTCGTTCTTGCTACAAGACAGGCTGATGAACTGCTCCGATTACTCCACGGCCTGGGTTTGTCGTACCTGTGGCAGTCTGATTTCCTTGGGGTATGAAGACATTAGCCTGGGCGAGATCGCCATGGGATCGTCCAGCACTCTCCGGCCGTCAGGCCCCGGTGGGGAATACTGCCGCGTTTGCCGCGCGGCCGCAGAGGTTCAGGACGAGCGAGAGCGGCAGGCACTCGCAGCAGGCAAAGCTGCCCCTCCGCCCCCGCAAGCGGACGTCAAAGTCGCCATCTCATCGCAACACGTTCTCGGTCGTGCCTCAAAAGGCGGCGATCTGGATGTCGTCGCAATACCTTATGTGTTCCGGTATCTTTGTGCAGAATTGGCGTCAATGGGAATCGCCGTTTCTCTCGCTGTTACATAGCCCTAGTAGTAGTACGGTTGTAGTCGTAATTCATATATTTAGCAAGTTTTATGTTACATCCTTATGTCACCATCATAGTACGCAAAACAAAAGCAAGAAACAGAATTACATTCCACCATCCAATATCCGGGTCAAGCACCAGCGCTTACTACATACTATATAAATCCTGCGTAAATCCTCGAGCATATAGATAATAATTTACAATGAAGATGGAATGAGGAGGGCAGCACGGATTAGTCCATAAATTATGCCCCGACCTCGGAGACGGTCGTCGGGGTATGTACGCGGCTAGACGCCGTCGAAGTCTCCGGCGTCGCAAGCGAACCGGCATATTTGCGGGGCTGGGGCGCAGAAACGGAAGAAGAAACGTCTGCAACCAGCGCAGGTGTGAGAGTAGGCGCCGTGGGGGAGGCAGCAACCGCAGGCGACGCCGGCTCCGACTTCTTTTTCGTGCGCCGCTTTCGCGGAGCGGGCTCCGGCTCCCCGCCACCAAGGAACAGCTCCACGAGCGACAACTCGAGCGTGACCTCGGCGGGATCGCGCTTGGGATGCGTATCAGACAAGGATGGCGACGGGTACGGCACCTCGTACGACGCGGGCTCGATGGCGACACCCGCCTTGGCGAGGAACATCTCGAAGATGAGGCGGCACTCATCCGCGCTCGTCGCCCTGGCGAGCAGGCGCCGCATGTCGCGCGCGTGATCCTCCGCAATCGCGGGCGCCGGCGCGCGCACGGGGGACGGAGTAGGCGCGGGTTTCCGATGGGTCGTAGGCGACGCCTGGGAAACGGTCTGGACCTGAACCGTGGGCTTCGGCAGCGCACGTTTGCTGGCACTGGCATCGTTCGCAGCGGCAGACGGCCTGCGACTCCGCGACGCCTCCTGTTCGTCGACGCCGCCGTTTTGTGCGTGTCCGTTGGTGCGGCTGTGGCCGTTGACATTGGCATTGCCGTTGCCGCTGATCCCAGCACCATTCTGCTCGGATTTACCGGGAACAGCAGGCGGAGCCTGTGCATCTGTCATCTGCTGCTCCCAGGTAGGCATCACACGCCGCTGCTGCTGGCCCGGCTGCGTGACAGATGTCTTGCGCGAGCGCGTCGAGGCATTGCCGTAGTCCTCGTCCGATGGCGACGACGGGGGCGAGATGGGCTGCACCGGCGGCGGGCGCGGCGGCACTGGGCGATTCGCAAGGTTGCCGTATGACGTCTGGTGCGCGAGGCCATTTGCAGTGGTGCGCACAGGAGTCGTCGGCGGCGGCATCCCCCTACCCCCGCGCCCAAAGTCCTCCGACTGCTGGCTCCGCGCCCGCTCGGTGTTGCCCATCGCAAGCTTCGACATCATGCGCTGCAGCCGGCCCGACCCCTTCTTCCCACCCCCCTGATCCATCTGCGGCTGGTCGGGCGGCCCCTGCGCGAGGAAATCAAGCATGTCGCGCCCGGACGCCGACACCTTGGGGACATCGGGCGGGCCCTCGGCAAGGAAGTCCATGAGCTCGCGGGTCGACGCCGAAACGGTGTGCGGCGAGGTCGGGATGCGCTGCGATTTAGGGGTCGCTGGCGGCCCCTTGGAGGGAGTGCGAGGTGCAGGCGCAGGCTCGTCCTCGTCATCCGAGCCCGCCATGATGTCGTCGATATCCATGTCTTCTCTGTTTTTCTGTATCCGACGAGTTTTCGCTGGGAAGCCGTTCCCAGGGTCGAATCCCGCGGGACCAGAAGGGCCTCGCTTGGGCTGCGCTGTGGGCATGGCAGAGGTGGTCTCGGAGGAGCTGATGTTGGAACGAGAGGACTTCCGGGGAGCGACCCGCGAGGCGGATGAGTTGCTGGTCGAACTGACGGATGTGGTGGAGGTTGAAGGAAGATTAGGGGGAAATTTGATATTGGTTTTGCGAGGCGTGGGAGCTGATTTGGATGGCATCTCCTCTTCGTCTTCGATGATCGAATCAACGTTGCGTAAAGAGGGTCTTCTTCCGTTGGCCCTTGATGCGGGCGCAGTTGAAGAATCCGACTGGTCGCCTTTTCCCAAAGCCAGAGCCGGTGGGCGACGGTTGCCGCGCTCTTTTTCGTTTTTATATACCTAGCGAAATTGCGAAAATAGTGAGCCAAAGAAGTTTGATTGTATCATTGATGGCATACCTCCATGGTTTTCAATCTGTCTGGCGTCAACGACACTTTCATAGTCGAGTTCGAACGCATCAGATTGTCAAACTCGTTTAGCATCGCAGCGTCCTCCTGCACAAGGATGAAAGAAAAGTAAGACACTGACAAATGAGAGACAAAAAGTTTCACCTCGGGTGGAGCGTCGTTGTATGAAGCGGTCGTCTGCTTGGTTTCGTCACTGAGCAGCGAGTCTGTCCTCTTGTGGCCGTTCTGACTGTCGTTGTCCCGGTCAGTCGAGTTGCGATTACCCGGCATGAGTTTCTTGCGCGCCTTGTCGAAGGATGACCTCGACGTAGAGGCGGCCACGGGCATCGCAACAGCGGTTGTGGTGGTATCTGTGGAACCCCGGGAGCGATGCAGAGTGGACGAATCACGTCCCGACGACGACAGATCTTGATTCGACCCAGAATTTTGAGAGAGGGATGGCCTATCACTGCGTGAGAAAGACTTGCTGCGTCGGGGCTTGGGGGCTTGGGCTAATTGCTCAATCTGCTGATAAACTGGAAAAGGGGAAGCAACGTGGGTCAGGTGGGAAGTAACACTTGATAGAGTTTCAGTGACCGACCTCTCATAGATTTGAAGAGCGCATAAATAGAATGGTCTTCGCAGAGCGCTACGAATACATCTTGCACAGTCGCGCCAGTTCTGCTGCTGTCCCGAGCAGCCACTCGGCCAACGTTGGACAAGATGTGCCTTCACAGGAGGTCAATAACGACGAGTTTCATCATTAGAGAATTGCACATACTCGCACATAGATCTACAGGCAAATTCATTAACCTGAGGGGACTGGCTCAAAAAGTATACATGCAAACGCACTCGAGAATAGCCGTCAGGTATAAGGAGGCGGGAGCCACCAGACCTGGGATCGGTGGAGTGGTACCGCCTAGCTGAATCATCTTCTCCTGCAGCCCGGCCACAGAGGTGGCGTCCTCGTCGGTCTCGTTGAGAGTCGAGTAAGCCTCGCATTTCAGTCGCAAGAGCTTGACGGGTCGTTAGGTATGCGGTGCACGCCTAATAGCAGCAAGCGCGGCGCACCTCAAATGCCCACTGCAAATTAAAAGTCGGTGTATCGTCTTCTAGGACAGCGGGGCGAGGAGTGCGGTCCCAATACGCCCGCAACTCCACCTCGGCTTCTAGCAAAGCCTCCTTGCCGAGGGAAGTGGGAAGCACTGTAAGTAGACTCGCGCGGAGCTTGTCGGTGGTCAACGAGCGCGAAGTATTGAGGATATTGAAGAGAAATTCATCCAAGAGGACGTTGATGGAGCGGAGGCCGTCTAGCTTCAGCTTAATGGGGCGAATGTCGGAGAGTATTACATCCGCGGAGTGGGAGGAAATATAGGAAGGACCTGTGGAAACGGGTGAGCTGGACGGCGGCGACGGCGGGGAACGCTCACCAGTTGCCTCGGTGGCGGCCGGCATCGAGGGAGCGGAAAGCGGACGAGGAAGATTAAATTCGTATGTGATCAAGGGCTGATGAGCGTCGCGCGATCCATGATCACGGGTTCCCATCACATTAACACTGTCGCAAGCAACACAATGAATGCAGTTTACCCAAGAAATTTCGAGTCTATTAACCTATGCTACATTTTGTAGATCATCCAGCTCCTCCTGCAACATATTTTCCACGGCCATTTCCTCATCCGCCGCCCCAGATAACGGTATCTCCCCATCCACTGTCTTCTCCGTACCCCACCGTGGCGGCGTCAACGCAAGCTCCGTATTTTCAACAGGGAGCGAAGTTGAATGCTCGTCCGGATTCCACTGCGGCACCCCAGCCCTCTCAGCCTCGTCGTCCAACGTCTTCTCCAACATCATAGTCTGTTCCACGACAGTCGAGGAAGTAGAGCCCTCCTCCACCGCGTTCTTCTCCACCAGCTCCTCCGTCGCGTAGTTCGCCTCGAACCCCTCCTCTGGTGGCCACAGCACCAACTCCCCCTTCGCGAGCCAGTCCGACACGTCCTTCGAATTCAGATCCGCCATCTCTGGGACCCTGGCCGGCCGCGACGGCAGCGATGAGTAATGCCGCGACGACATCTCTACAAACTCGTAGTTCGGCTGGAACGCGCTGCTGCTGCCCGCCTTGAGCTGCACCGCCGCGTTGTACCGTCGCGCGCGCACGTTCGTCGCCGGCGCGGAAATGTTGCGTGCAACCTGGTAGATAAGTACTTGATAAAACAAATATGAAGGAACATCAAAAGCAGCGCTCACCCAGGGGCCCAGCGTCTTGTGGCGGTCGCTCGAGATATGGGGCATGCCCACGTCGGGCAGGTACAGCTCCCACGTCGGGGCGCTCTGCGGGACGGGCGGGAGAGCCAGGGACGCCTCCTCCGGCGCGCTCGGACGCATCGACGGAAGGAGCGGCCGCGGAGGCATCGATTCACCGCTACCGTTCTGGTCCGCGTGCCCGAGGCCGTTGTGCGCCACCAGCTCGCGTGGGCTCGGAAAGATCTCGTCGCAATCTGACGGGCGCCCAAATGAGTATGGGTGAGTAACAATGAAATGCATTGACGCTAGTACCTTGATATGGGCACGGTATCGCACCAAGTACGTGCGTCTCGGCGTGCAAGGCCAGCTGCGTCGAGGTCGCGAAGCTCTCCCCACACACATCCCACATACAAGTCTATAGCAGAATGAATATTCAACACACCGCAATCGCTGCACATATTTTTCGCTCCACGCACCGTTAAATCCATATCTTCCTGCGCGTGAACCTCATGCAGATGCGTCACCACATTCTCGAGCGAGTTCAAAACCGACGTGCACGCAAACCATCTACACGGCACCTCCCGCATCCGTGTGCACGCCTCCAGCATCGCAGCCTGCTCCTCCTCGTCTACACAAAGGAATCAACACGCAAAGCCAAGAAAACAATTATATTGACACACTCTCAGTATTCTGGTACATACCTACGTTAATTGTCGCGGTTAAATCAGCCGGTTCTGCATTTCTTGAGAGAGTACCTCGTACCTCGCGCGCGCCGTCGCTTCAGCTCCATCAAGTCGATTTCCGGTTCGCGCTCGGGTTCGGGCTCCTCCTCCTTCTCCTCCTCCTCCAGCATCGCTATTTCCTCTATCGGAGGCTCGTCGACCATCATTGGCTCCGGCGTGCGTCGAGAACGCCTCCGCGCCAGGTCCCGTTTGACATACGGCGGTGCCGGCGGGATGAGCACATAATCAAAAGCGAGTTTCGCAGATCGTGGTCTCGTGGACGTTGTCGGTGGCGAGGCCGGCAAGAACAAAGGTATCTGTTGCGGCGGTGCCGGCTGCAAGAGGGGCGTAGCCACGAACATAGGCACCTGCCACGGCGGCACCTGCATCGGCAGTGACACTGGCACGGGCATCGAAGGCGCAGGTGTGCCCGTCCTCGACCCCGAGGGCGACGTCGACGGTGTACTCTTCGCGGACGGCTCGTTCGACGATATGCGCGCCATCACGACAGGCTCCTTGTCCACCTTTGACGCCTCAATCGCACGCCGCTTCGCATACTGCACGCGATCGTCATCAAGCGGTGTCTTCCCCAGTGCCCGCAAGATATCATGCGCCATGAACCGCTTGTCGGCCTGCTTTGGCGTGCGCACCGCCGGCGTGTACCCAGTGTCCACAGGCGTTGGCTTCTGCGGAGGCATTGGCTTCTGCGGAGGCATTGACTTCTGCGGAACCGACGGGCTAGGAAAGGTCGCCACCGGCGCGTTCGTCACCGTTATACCTGCGTATGACTTGTACGAATTCTCCAGCGCCTTCGGCAGCGGGACTTGCAGCAGCTCGTTCAAGCCCCTCGGGTTGACGAAGATGCGCGCCGCGCCCTGGAATCGGAGCCGCTGGAACGCCGCCTCGGGCGATATCCACACCTGCTCGTAGGTCTGCAGGTCGGGGCAGAAAAACCGGATTTCACCCGAGGGAGACTTCTTGACTCGTACATTCGCGTGGGGAATGTCCAGGTAGCTCTGTGGAGGGGATGCCCTTTGCCACATATCGATCAGGTTGAGGAAACGCGGGAAGTGTTCCGTATTCTGGTTCGCGGGAACGATAGCCGTATGAGAAGGAGCTGCGGGCGTTGCGCTCGAGGCGACGGGTTGCTGAGCTGGGGGCGCACCGATATTCGGAGTGGGATTCGGGTGCGTCTTGGCGACGGGATTATGTGCAAACGGAGACATGCCATAGCTCGGGGCGGGGTCGGATGGCTACCCAGGAAACATTAATAGAAGAAAATAACCGCGAAACGCGTGCGTACCTTGTGTGCTGCATCTGTGGCCACTTTCTGCGATGCCTGAGATTGTTGAGGGTCCACTGGTCGTGAACCTGACGCGGTTGGCGTCGGTGCCGGCGGTTGGCTCTGAGCCGGTCGAGAAGTTGACTGTGTCGGTTGCGTTGAATGCGCCAACGGCGCCGGTGGACGGTTCTGAGGTTGTGGAACCTGCGGCGCGGATGGCTGGCGCTGAGGCTGAGGGGTAATGGTCGCGCTTGGCGCTACAGTCAAAGGCTGTTGATTGGCCTGAGGTCGTTGTACCTGCGGAGTAGATGACTGGCGCTGAGGATTCTGAGGCTGAGGTACAATTGTTGTCCTCGGCGCTACAGCCAACGGCTGTTCAACGGTCTGGGGTCGTTGTACCTGCGGCGTCGATGACTGGCGCTGGGGATTCGGAGGCTGGGGAGTAGTTCTCGGAGGCTGAGCCGGTGCCGCGAAAGGACTTTCTCTAGCCTGGGATACGCGGGAAGCCGATCTTTCGAAAGGATTTGGTTGCGACTGCGATTGTGGAGGTTTGGCTGCCATCGTGTGAGATGGGTGGGTCTGATTAGAATTTGGTTGAGGGTGTGACGGTGCCGGTGACGGGCGCTGTCCTGAATTCGACTGAGGCGTCTGCTGATACGTCGGAGGTTGAGAGTTGGGCTGCAATGTAGCTCTGGCGGACTGGTGTGGTCGAGAATCAGATGGAGGTATAAAGGGAGGTGTCGATCTGGGGAGGGCGAACATGTGCGGTTGGGTCGGCGCCATGTATGAATAGGCCTGCCCGCCCTGGGTCGATGGGCCAGCGTGAGCATCTTGAGGCAGGTTAGCAAAGAAAGTGAAACAGCGCAGGACACACTTTGGCTAGATCGAGACTGCTCGTATAATTGGAAAGACTGCTGGGACATTTGGTCGTAACCTCGGGGTTGCTCCTGATACCCTCCAGAATAGTTTGCCTGTCCTTGATAGAAAGTGCTGGGTTGTGGGTTGAACTAGGAGAGACAGATGATGAGAATTCGCGCGGTGAACAGAGGAAAGTCAGACATTACGACCAGGGCTAGGGATCTCCTCGATTCTGGCGCTCGATGCAGGGTTGGGTGGTACGGGTGAATAATTCAACAAGGCAAGAACATTGGCAGTAGCGGCCGGCGGGTTGGAGTCAGGGTTGGAGTCAGGGTATGTGAGAAGGTTCCTAAAGTGAGATTAACAAGAGAGTTCCTAAAATTGCTTCGCGACTTGCCTGGAGTGTCGAAGTGCATCGAGCTTTCGCCTTGAAAAGTGATGATGAACGACCTAGTCAAGCTCTAAGCAGGACACGTACTGAGCATCCTCGCCCTCTTGAGCCTTCCTCTTGAGTTCATTTTCCAGTTGCTCGAAGTTTCGTATTCCCTGCTCATTTATTGCAGCCGCCTTATTGAGGGCGGCTTGTAGCCTCTCGATCTCTGCGCGATTTGCCAAGTATGTTTCCTCATTGTGTACAATTACCCGAGGGTCCGCTACCTGCCAGTTGCCATTGCCACCGAACATTCGACGGGACTGTCTAGACAGACGAGACTCAGATCGGACGACCGCTGCAGATGCGCACAAAGTTCAGGGGCGATGAAAACGTCCAGATGTCGCAGGAGGAGCCCGTGTCGCTTCGGACCCACGCTACTCGTGGTGCAAAGCGAAGCGCAGGGGAAGACAGAGAGTCAACAAACTCAGCCAAAGAGGAAGTTTGGCGGATGACTCAGCATGTCACGTGTAGTACATGGAACGGGATTGTGGGGAGAGATGTGCATGTAGGAAAAAGATTCAAATGACTAGATCGAAGAAAGCTGAGTACTACTGCGAGCGAGCAGGACAAAAGAGTCATATGAAGAAGAAGAAGAAGAAACCTGCAAAAAATTAATGTCCAGGGCCAGAATCGAACTGACGTCAATCGCGCCACAAGCGAGCATACTAACCACTATACTACCTAGACGATACCTTACAATGCAAGCCATTGAGTCAAGTCAGCCCGTTGCATCCCTCGAGTATAACTCGCCCCGAGCGCACCTCACTTCCTCACTGCCCTGCACTCGAGTTAGCGCTGGTGCTGGGCTATTGTCATGCAAAAAGACTGGTACAATCACCTTGGCCATCATCGTTGACAAGAGACTTGATATTTAGAGAAGCAACGTCGACGCTTCGACGCTCGGAGCCTGAGTTACGTTCGCCAAACAAGTTTCTTTAGGCCCCCCGGTGTAATACGAAACGGAAATATTCCAGCCCTCGTTGACAAGCAGAAGATTGATGAGGACCTTCCTGGTCGAGGAATCGGGTCCAGGTTTGACGGGTTAACTCAAGTGCCGTACCAGCATTTGCGAGTAACATTCGCAGAGCATAAAAACTGTTGGTATTCAATCGAAAGGATTTTAGTGACAGACGCGGGATATTTGGCCATGAAGCCCTGTGGATACGCCGTTGAACGTTCGGCCTTTGGTCTCTTCGCCTACTATGTATTACACCTCCGAGATGTAGTCGGGAAGTTACAGCTGCGGATTTGACTTGGTGAGGAGGGGCCTGGCACGGAATCTTGAAAATTTGAAACCAGCATTCTGGTCCTGAAAATCGAAACAAGTGTGCATGTCAATGAGAAGACCGCAGCAACGATGCTGTTTGGGAGGTCAGCTGTGCCAGAACCCGCATGGCGCAGTTGGGGTGAAAATTATCGCCAGGCCAGCGCATTGAAACCTTGAGGTAGATATGCCGTAGATATTCCGCAACTGCTAGAAGGACTTGAAACGAAGGAAACAGACTTGCTCTTACAGCGACGGTAATCGGGGAGATCGCCGTTCAAAGCCAGATACGCAGCAGAACGTTCAATAAATGTATTCGGATAAGACCTGCAGTCACCATGCCGCAGGAGGGCTGAACCAGGAAAGGCGTCCATGAGGGTGAAGAGGAAGAGCCGGCCCCCAGGATCCGCAAACTTCCCAATCGGATCATTCGTGTCCTTTCCTCTACCTTCATGGCTTCCCTATTCAATCTCCTCAGGCCAGTGGCCTACGCGTCTCTCCCTCTAATTGCCCTCCAGTATTCTCCTCATGGACGATATTACACTCGTAATGTCATATATGTCGGCGCTCTGGGCTTTGTCGCGACACTGAGTGCCTTTCTCGCCGCTGGGCTATCTCTCGCGAATCGACGCTTCGACGTGAACTATGTGGTGGCGCGTACATTCTATGCGGTCGCTGGGACTTTAGTAGGATGGCGCGTCGAGGTCGAGGGCGAGGAATGGCTGGAAGACACGAAAGATGGTGGTGGAAGGCCTGCCGTTCTTATGTGTAACCACCAGAGTATGATCGACATTCTTCCACTAGCGCGGTGTGTATCATGTCATGATGCTTTCCCTCGAATCTCAAGTCCTGTGGTTCTAGAATTATGCCGAAACGGACGTCCATCATGTCGAAAAAATCGCTGCAGTATACCCCCCTCGGGCCATTTATGACCATGTCCGGCGCCATCTTCATCGACCGTGGAAACTCTACGCGTGCCAAGCGTTCTCTCGACGCCGCGGTAAACGTGATGCGGACCCTGCGTGTCTCGCTATGGATGTTCCCCGAGGGCACGCGCCACAATAGTCCAAACCCGGATCTGCTGCCTTTCAAGAAAGGCGGCTTCCACCTTGCCGTCCAGTCAGGTCTCCCCATCATTCCCATCGTCATAGAAAACTATTTCCATCTCTACCACACAAACGAATTCCACAGCGGAGTTGTTCATATCAGAGGTATGTGCACGACTCTGAGCAGCCTTCCAGCGTCTTACACGAGTTTTCAGTGCTTCCGCCCGTACCCACTACTGGGATGACGGCTGAGAATGTGCCTGCCCTGATAACCCTCGTCTCCGACCAGATGCGTGCCGCGCTGGTCGACATCTCCTCCAAAGCAGTCCCTACACCCGCCCCGATCGCTCCCCCCAATTCCCGCCTCGATGTCTTCAGTTGTAGCTGTCTTGTCAGACGTCGTGGATGACCACACCACTGCAATGCCCGAAGATGCCGTCTTTGACGCCAAACCCTCGGCGAGCAAGGAATCGCTTGCGAGCTCTGCATTCGAAGGCGTGGCACAGAGCGAGACTGGGACGGAGACGGAAGAGGATGACGAAGGGATGGTTCTCGTCGGCCGACCGACGTAGCCGTATCTGCAACGTGGACTCTTCTTTATATCATTTAATGGATTGCGGAGGCAGGCGGTAATTTACCGGTCAGTATCGGTATGCATATGCTACATACGATGAGGTGTTGTCGCGTGCGTCTTTTTTGCTTTTAGAGCTAGACGATATTGTCCATTGTATTTACGAGCATTTTTTGTAATCGAGTTTGGGCCGTGGACTAGGAACCTCATATCGGAAACTACGAGGACTGCTACAATTCGCGTTCTGTACTTCACTTGATCTCGTGAGCCGATTGGCTCTCTGTGTCGTAGTCCGTGTGCTTGGTTTGGGTTACTGTCACTGAAATATGACGCAAAGGCGTGCTCCCGATTGTCGGACGATGGGAGCCTGTGGCAATCTCGCCTGCGTGCGCACTCGATTGGGATTGAGACCGCAAGGTTATCCGTATGGTCATGGCGTTGAATGTAATTCCCTACCGGAAGTTCGTTCAGCTCACAATATACTGTAAAGCTGAGAAAATGACACGCACGACGATAGGCGTAATTGCCTCCAGCGCGATGAACTGCGCGTTTTTGTCACAGAGGTACAGGACCAGCAAAATTATCTCGGCCGTCAGGTAAAGCGCTGCGGACTCGACCAGAATACGCAGGACCGGGATGAGATTGCCCCGGCCGAGGCGGTACGTTGCAACCTGATTGTCGGCAGCCGCAATGCGCCAGCCCATGAGGGCGGTCGTGATAATGTTTTGCGCGACAGCAAGGACATAGAATATCTTGATCCAGACGTCGAGGGAGCTATCAGACATGGTAGTTCCTGGCGGAGCTTTCACGGATACGACAAAAGCCATGACTGCGGACACTGAAACGAATACTTCAGCATTATCGGCACCCAGATCATAAACGAAAGTGGATCAGTACCTGCACTGCCTAAAACCATAAGCAGAGGTATACACACCACGAAAAAACTACGATTCCATAGCACCCAGCAACGATAGACCTGTATGAACCTTACGGGGTAATGGATGGTCGAAGGGGCTGATACGCACCGCAACGGAATCCCCAACTATACTTTGCACGGTGTAAATTGTGTTTTTGAACACGTTATCCCACTGCGGAAGTATACCGAGATAACCAACTGGGCCGCCCACCAGTGAGCTGTGGTCGACATATCCGCGCATCATTCGCACGCAATTTATCGCTGCATCTTTGGGTAAAAGACCGACAGTACAGAATAGAAAACGGGAGATTTACAGATGTGCAGCGTTGCCAGAATGAATGTGATGACTCCAACGATGAACATGGCCTGTGCACTGGTTCATTTTAAAATGTGTGAGAGCCAATAATCTTACTCGACTATGCGCCGTTTGCCGTTTATGCGTCCCCAGGTTGATTATAAGGGACAATGCGAATATGCATACAAAGAAGCCTGCCGAAAAAAGGGATGAGTACGGCGAAGCAATCGAAATGTCAACTCTCCGAACCATATATTAAACCCTTGGTTGATGAAAACCTCAACAACCATTCAATGAGTGAGTTTAAAACCTACTTCAAGCCAGATCGAAACAAGGAAGGTTCGAACGAGAGAAATAGGGGAAGGCATGTTGGGAATATTGAGGGGGCAGTTGCCGTCGTCTTAAATCCACTTATGTCATGTATAATGTATAGATAATGGAGGTGTCCGCAAAGGCCGACGTTGAAAAGGGTAAGGCCGCCAAAGATGCGGAAGAAAGAGAAATGATCATGCATGCCGTCGGCCATAAACACATACCTAACCCTTCTCCGTGTTCCGCTACGAGTTCAGCCAATCTCCAGTTACTGTGGCGCCGCAAAGAAATACGGTGTCTGTCAGATTTGCGTTGCGTAAAAATAGGTAGTACCCTGAGAGCATTGAAGAAACAATATGAGACAACTTGAAGGGGACTGCCCGATGGCAGCGGCGACTAGCGGCGAACGGTACTGGTAACTGCACCAGAATCCGTGGAGCCTTAAGGCTAACGTGTAGATCCACTCATCTGTACGGACCTTTGTGATAAGTTTGTAGAAAACAGCGCCGTGAACCTAGTAAGGATGACCGGACTAAGACTTTAATGCAGGCTAAAGACTCGGAGGGTGCGCGTCGTTTCTTGGCGGAAAGCCTGGGCCCGTGGGTTGAACCGATGAGTCAAAGTTGGAACTCCGACATCAAAACAAATATAACGGCGGCCGCGGCGTTGAGGTGAACCAATGGACATTCAATTGAACGGTTAACCGCGGTTTCTCACCCAGGGCCCGGCGGTCGGGGACCATTTACATACAACGGCTTATGGGAATTAGAGAGTTTGCGGTGAGCCACCAGATCAACTGGTGGCTAATTTTTCTCCGCAATTCGCCATCCTCTAGGGCCAGTTCAGCCACTATTTCTAGCTCCTAAGGAGGGGATGAAATAGTGGCTACCCCAGCCCCAAAGCTTGTGATATCATTTATACCAGGAACCACTAGTTACACTGGTGGCTCACCGCAAACTCTCTATTATCTGTTTCGTGAGTAAAGCCTGAGTTCGGCATGTTGCCCTTGAGCCCTTGATATGTTCGCAGTAGAAGCATAAGGGACTAGGAGGCATCCAAGGAGCCATCTGTGTCGTCTCGCTTTCGACGTGAGCGCCTCCACTCCAAACCACCCAAGCTTTCATTAATTTCATTTCGTGAGAATTGAGGGTAGGTTATGTGCATACGCACAAAGCGCACCTAGATTTGATACGGTAAACCCGCCTTCCCATTATTCTTTTTTACCGCCATTGCGGCTAGATTGATCCCGTTCATCGCGCGTACATTCAGAGCCGCCTCATGTTCGCGGTTGGGTGCGGTAAATCGTTCCCGGATCGCCACACCACAGATTTTGCAGAATCTGCGTCTTGAATTAGATTTTTAGATTGGAAACTTCAAACCACGAACCCATGATACGTGGTCTTTCTCCCAAAAGTATACTCCGCCATGGATTCTAATCCTTTAAAGGTTACGGTGGTTTTCGTAGGGTGTATCCAAAGCGCTGCGTCCTTGTAATTCTGTGAATCCCCGTCGTTATATTGACCTAGAAGACAAACTCACTCTCCAACATATGCTGCAGTTACACTCCACGATCCTGGATATTTTTTCCGGGTTCAGCAGCGCGTAGGTTATGGCGCCGCAGTGGCAATTGCCGTGGTACAAGACGGATCTAGCTGGGACAGGGCCCACATCCAGCGCTTCTGGAGCCTGATACAACGGTTCCAGAGCGGCTCCATCGGTAGTAAGCACCTTCAGCGAATCGAAATCCACGTCTGCAAGCGCTCTGATCTGCGAAAATATTTAATACACGAAGTTTCATGGCATGGGGTGCTTGCTGTACGTTGATAGCTATGGCCTTTCCCTCCGCGGCATCATGCACCCGAGCCATGACTGGCGTTCCGCACGTAGAACAGAACTGTGTGCGGGTTTGCGCTAGATCCTACCCAAGCTTTATATTAGGCTCGCCTTGTGGGTCTTCAATCCGAACTCGTAATTCTTCAGCGTTGTGTCCTCATTGCCTTGCACGACAGAAACGAGACCGCTGGAGGAAGGAAATACCCATAGAGATCCTTTCTATAGCAAGGTTAACTGGAAATGTCGACTCGGAATGGATAGGACGTGCATACTTTCGAACAGATGCTGCAGTTACACGATTCAGCCTCCTTGAGCTCCGGCGCCTTGAATATAAACTTGAATGCACCGCAGTGGCAGTTACCTCGATAGCTTATGAGCTCGAGAGTTTCTGTCGTTTTCGACATGGTGGATTGAAGGAGGGTGAGGCTTTGGCAGCACTGAGCACTGCAGTTCACTGCAGCCGTGAATGATAAATCATAGATGGCCAACGCTATGTAGTCCGGCGGCCGTTGACTATACTGAGATTGATAATGACCAGAATCGAGATTTCACACCACAGCGTTTCGGTGGGCGAAAGAGCTTGTCGGTGCCCTTCACTTCAAGCATTCTTTGAGTGAGCTAGTGGAAAAGTGGATACTGATCACGAATCGTGATCTGTCCCGGCGATCACTGCCGTCTTATCACACTTCAATTGAATGGGCTTCATAAAACTATCTTCGAACGAAAAGAAGAAAAAAAAAAACTGAGCAGTAGAAGATGATTTCCTTTTTCGTCCAAAACGCTAGCAGCCGGATTGGGAAGTTTTTCGATTCGAAGATTGCGACCCAAAATTGCGACGATAAGAAGTTTAGATGCGTGTATTTAGCGCAATGCGTTATTAGCGACTCAAAGTATTTGTTCCCTAGCTATTCGTGTCCGTAGTCTTCAGATACCACGGCACGCGTTCTCCACGGCCGCGCCTGGCCGATGTTTGTTCTGGTTCAGTCTCCGCCGCAGTGGCTACAGCAATATCCGCGTTTGAGGCCATATATTTGAGGTTCAAAACGACCCGAGCGCCAATCACGGCGATTAATCTGGAGTTTTTTTAGTCTGAGTGAACATGCCATTAAAGAAGTACCAACGATGTCGAGGGACTTGATAGGCAAACTAAGCGAGGGTTTTTGGAAGTCAATAAAGATGAACGCACATGACGGGGACTTGAGCCAGGGTCGGACGCGCTCTGTCCCAAAGGATGATCTCAACAATAGACACCACTTCGAAATCTGGCCGTGAGCACGCGTAGGCTGTAAATTCACAAATAACGTACATACGAGGGCCAAAAACCAGAAGACACCGTCTCGGAGGAACAGAGCGATAACCGGTGTTCTTCCGCTTCCCAGAGCTAAGATCGTAGCTCCACACTTGCGCAGGGTCATTACGAACATTACAACAGCCTTGAATTTGATAAAATCAGTGGCTCCCGCTCAAACGGTGGTTTGCTGTACCATCAAAAATGAGGGAACAGCGTAGAACGTGAACAGCCGAGGAACTTCTATAAGCTGATTAATGGATCGCATTTCCTACGAAGCACTGCACACGCACTCAGTGAGTAACATCCTGTCAAAACTGGCCTTTCCGCCATATGAGAACAATGTTTAATAATCTTCAGAAGAGATGTGGGTTACCCGACATGCAAGTATTCTGGTTGAATAAGTACAGTTCAGGGTGATTAAATCAGGACAACTGACTGTCAAGGGGTTTGATGGTAAACAAGCCTATAGTTATCCTACGGAATATCAAGACAAGTTAATCAACCGGCCATGCCGAATCGTACATTGAGATCATTTCCGCTGCATGCACGGTGTGGGTGAGAGTTACCCTGGGAGAAGGGGAAACAAACCAGCCAGGAGAGGAATTATGAAGTACAGAAATCTTTTGGATTTTCCGTACAATATCCAAACACTGCGCTGTGTGTAAGGAGTCTTCGCACGGTAGAGTGAAGAACAAACCGCAGGACCAAAATGAGATCGGCGGAAATGATGATGATGGTACAACTTCCCATCTGAGCCTGCCGAATTGAAATCAGCTAGAACGTACAGATTGAATGCAAAATAATGTGGCAGTCAACTTACGAAGAAGAAATATTGGCAACTGAAACAGAACAAAGTTTTTTAACGTCAGGACTATTCGAGGTTTCGGACACTTGCAGCTGTGGTAGATAGTATGACTGTTTGTTCATGTCAAGAAGTGAAAGTATTTACACGATCCGATGTTTCAGCTCTCAACATAACTAGGGGTCAATTAGGTTGCAGCCCTTTTGACGTAAGAGAACGCACTCACAACTAACGTCGACGCTTCGAGAAGGCATTTCAGTGATCAATCGTCTCAGTTTATAACTGCGACTCGTACGACAAGACAAGAAGGGTGAAATAACGAATCTGCAGCTGTAGTAAGCTGGTGGTTCCGTGAAGACCATAAAAGTGATACCCAGATCTGATGACGGTCATAATTTAGAAGAGAAGCACGGGGAATACGACCGACATAGAATGTGCTTGAGAGACTCAAACGCTTTTTCCATACCAGGTCAACCTGTGCTTGACTTGGCGTATTTCCACACAGCTAGCAAGTAGAAGCACCTCGTCTTTGAAGTTGGCAATGTGTTCGATTCTGGACGGGTGTCAGTAAGCCTCTGAATACAAGACGTTGACCGGATGGCACATACACAACGATCGTCAATCCTGCGACTGTAGAACCAATAAAGGAAGACCTGCAAAATCAGAGGATACAGTACTGACCTGCTAACGAGTTCGTCACTCGCGCGTCAGCCAAAAGCCCAAAGAGCTCAAGCTCGAATCTCTCCAATGAGGTAGCCATCGTGGCGGGGTGGATCCCACGAGTGCGAGGTTAAGCTTTCAAGCAACTTTCAACGCTTACTGAGTTATATATGCATGAGGTCGTTGATCCGAGCAAGATATGGTTCATTTGAGAAGATACTTCAGTCCATGGGCCCAGGTCCTCGGTATCGATGGTCATCCTAGGGAAGGCTTCATGGTGGGATCGATGGAAAATCCAGGCTTGCTCAGAGAACGTTGTACAGTAACGATCTTGCCCATAGTTGTTCCCCGCTGCATCGTGCGGCCAGATACTTGGGCCTGAATCGGGCTTCTAGTTTTTTGCTGTATACAATAGCGAGGCCCCGCAGGCACAAACTGTCGAGGATCGGTTGTTCGGTCGGTTCAGGTTGTGGACCTGGAGGACTACTCGTTATTGTGGTCGTCTGTCCGAGATGGCAATCGGCTGTCTTGCGGGGAAACACACGGAAGCGCGGTGTATAGCACAACGGCTACTTTTCCTGAACAAATAACCCAAAGGCTTAGCCGGAGACGGAGTTTGAGACCTCAGAAGTCGCCAAGATTCCTAGAAGCTTCGCACCGGCTCCACTCGGAGCCTCAAGGCGTAACCGCGTCCGATGCGAGGATAGTTTGAGATGCATTTTTAGGCCTTCCCACGCAATACCCAATTACCACGCTCTAGCACCGGCAATAATCTACACTGTGGTATTACAGGATATATAATTACAACAAAGCTCAAATGAGCGACATAACAACCGCAACGCGTCAGTCAGCATAGTAAAATAATAGCATTTAATCGTATTGCGTCAGCTGCGAATTGGGCCAATCAGCGGTGAGAAAAGTTATATAGCACTTGGGACTCACATCCAGAGTCAAAGTCCGCGAGCTATTCACATCTTGATCGCGGTATATCCCGACCAAGGAGTTACCGCGTTCGTAGAGGGATCCTTTCAGACTGATGACGATGAATTGGAAGGCGTCGGACGCCTGGCTCTGGATGTAATTTGCGATCTTGGCAACATTCGTATTGTCGAGCGCTGCATCAACTTCATCCAAGACAAAGAATGGTGCGGGTTGATAGCTAGGTTGAGATAGGTCAGCCAAGTATTTCGAATGATCGCTGTCTGCACACCTGTGTATGGCGAACAAGAGCGCCAGCGCCGCGACGGTCTTTTCTCCGCCCGAAAGCTGCTCCATATCACGGAATCGCTTCATGGGCGGCATGGCGTGGTATTTGATACCGCCCGCGTACGGTTCCTGGTCAAAACTTTAGTCGGTGCTCACCCATGCACCACGAAACACACCTCGTTGTCTTCCAAACTAAGGTAAGCTACCCCACCCATCGGCGACGCCTTGCCTTTCGTCAGATCCTTGTATACTTGGTCGATACGATCCGAGATGTGATTATACGCCTTGTTGAACAATTCGCATCTGTGCAAGACATGTTTGAGGCCAACTTCCCAAAGAATGATCGAGCAGAGAATACCTCCGTCGTTTGACGTCGTTGTAGGTGTCTCGGGCGGTCCTCGAGTCCTGACGAGCTTTATCGGCCTCTTTCTCTGTATCAGCTAGTTTCGCCTCGACATCCTCAAGTCTGAATGGTACGCATTTAGTTAAGAAGCGGGGGAGGCAGCGAATGCCCATACCGGTCTATTGCCTTCATGTTCGGGGCCATTCGCTCTATCTCGGCGTTAAGTTTCGTTATTTCCTTGTCAAACTCAGCGACGGCCTCGGCCGACCCGTCCTAAGTACGGCAATGAGGATACAATGCCGGAGCGGTGGACGATGGGCACATACCTCACGATCATCGTCATCTAACGAGTCGAAATCCACCTCGATACCATAATCTTGGACTTGGCGAGGTTGTTGGGTGCCGTCTTCGTCGTCATCAACGTCCATGGCTACTTCCTCACGCAGGTTCTGCATAGTCATGTCAGCAAGTAACCAAAGTGGTGGTAAGCCGCGCACCTCTTCCATGGGAACATTCTTGAGGTTCCCCTGGAGTAGGGGCAGTTTGATTTCTTCTAAACGACACTTCCGATATATCGACGAACGCTCCAGCGCCGATTTTTCGATCTCGTCGTTCTGCCCAAAAGTTAGTCAGAGCGTAGGTATCGCAGAGACGAAAGTACGACCTTTGACGCGATCTCCTTGAGCGCTTGATCAAGAACCTTCGACGCTTTGGTCGTCGTCTTCTTGACCTGCTCGACATTCTTCGTCTTCTCCTCGAGCGTTTCCTGCAGCCCCGACAGCTCCTCGCGCAACACACCGATCGCAGTCTCAGACTCTGAAATATCCTCCTGCGCCGCCTCCTTCTGCTCCTCCAGTTTCACTAGGTTGGCCTGCTCCGCGTTAATAGTCTTGTCCAGATTCGTGATCCGTTCAAGCGTCCCGGTGAGCGTATTCTGCTCGAATTCAGACCTGTTTGGGCTCAGTACGACAGTAGCGGAAAGAACAACTCAGATAAGGAAACGCACGCATGCGTGAGCCGTGCGATTTGGTTTTCGAACTGCAGCCGCGCCGCACTCTCTTCCGTTGCGACCTTCAGCTGGCGCTCCTCGTACTCGCGGATGTTTACAACGACAATCTTCCGGCAGAACTCATCAAAGATGGCGTCCTCCGCGTCGTTGATCGTCTTGGACAGCTCCTTGATCCGCTTTTGGGACGCATCATACGCTCCTTGAGTCTGCCGAGGGTGGGCGGTCAGTCGAGGAGTAGAGTAGAAACGCAGACGGGTCAGGTACATACCTTTTTGAGTTCAGGCGCATTCTTCTTGAGTTCCTTCTCAATATGCTTCAACTCGTCGCGGATACCGGTCAGGCGCAGGTTGACCGCGTTCTAAAGAAGAGTATCAAGTCAAGGCAAAAGCGGGGGCAGTCCAGATCTACGCACGAGATCGTCCTTGGCTAGCGTGGTCGCCGACTCAATTCGGCCAATTTCCGCGATGAGGTTCTCGTCTGTCTGTCCGCGCGACCTTTGTTTCCCCAAATCGCGCAGCTGAGCCAGCAACGAGTCTCGCTTTTTTATCAGCCCTGTAACGGCACGACTTTATGAGTATCCGGTGTCATTCCAAGGGCGCGCCACCCGCACCTTGCACGTCCTTCTCGTCCCACTTCTTCCCGTTGTTGTGTGTACTCTTCCCACCTGTGATAAGCCCACTCTTGTGGATGATTGTCCCTTCAAGGGTAACAGCTGCCGTGCGTGTGAGTGAGTCCAATTCGCACCAAAAAAGAGGTCGACACACCCTTAACCTCCTGCCCCTTCTCATAGCACACATACCGCGCCACCTCCATCGTGTCACAAACAAGCGCATTCCCGCACGCATGGTGCATCGCACGCTCCACCTGCGGCTCGTACTGTATGACGTCCACCGCGAGCCGCGCCCCTTTGGCAAACGACCGGAACTTGTCGTTGATGGGCTTGGCTTGGATCGTGTCGAGCGGGATGAACGTCGCTTGGCCGACGCGCTGGTTGCGCATGTACTGCATTTGACTTTGCGTCGGCGCGGCTTTGGGGGAAGACAAGTAAAATTGAAACGGACCTCGATGCAGTCTATGGCGATCTTCTCCGTGTCGACCACGATGGCGTCGATGTTCCACCCAAGCACGACAGATACGGCCGTCTCGTACTTTCGCTGTGCGGGCTTACACAGGTCTACCACGCGTCCGCGCACGCCTGCGTGGATGGTTGGGATGATATTTCGCTGCGAGTGACAGACAGCATACCGGGGAATAGCCGCTGCAGGTTCGCCAGCGTCTCCTTCAGCTTCATCTCGCGTTCAGATTCGTGCTTGTCTACGCCAGCCTGGAGGAGTTGTTGGAAGACGTTCTGCAGCTGCTCGTTTGCCTGCGTTTCGAGTTGCCTGACATTCTTGAGTTCGACTTAATGCACGGGCGAACAGAGATCGTACTTTATCTTCGTACGCTCGGATTGCTGATTATCCAGCTCTTGCCGTGTCTTGGTGAGGTCGGTGTGTAGTCCAGCGATCTTCTCTTCTAGCTGCAAGAACGTCGTCAGTGGTGAACAAGCAGAAGGCAAACAAGACGCACTTCTTTCTTACGGCCAGTCTGCACCTCTAAGTCCTTCGACCGCGTCTCGCGGTTTTCTTCCAGCCCCGTTTGCTTCTCCTTGAGCTGTCCCAGCGTCCGGGTGACCGTCTTGTACTCGCGGCTAACCGTCTCGAGCTCCTGTCGCTCGTCTACGGCCAGAACACTGGCAGCGGCTTTCAGCTTGCGATACTCATCCAGAGTGTGTTCGCCGAGCGCCATGTTATGCTGAGACGCCTTCCGCTGGGCCTCTTCATTGTGTGAGCACTCGAACGAACAAGTCGAAGCGCGACGAACCTTGCGCGGCATCCGCCTGCTTCTTCACACGCGCGAGCTCCTGCTGCATGTTATTCACCTTGGCCTGCTGCCCCGCCTGCTGCGCCTCGAGCTCCGCTTTAGCCTTGGTGGCATTCGTCAGCTTACGCTTCGCGTGCGCGATGTGCGCCTCGGCCGTAACGAGCTCAGGGCGCTTCCCGTCGAGCACCTTCTCCGCCTTCTTGATCTTCTTCTCCATCTGCATCACGCCCGTGCGCGCCTTAGCCTGCTCGGCGCGCGCCGCTTCGAGCGCCTCGTCATGGGCGCGTTGTTCCGCGCGCAGGCTCTTGAGCGCCTTGTTCTGCGTGCGGATCTCGCGCGCGTTTGCCTCGATCGCCTCCTCGATGTGGAACAGCTTGAAGAGGATGCGGTGGAGAATGCGTTGGTCGCGTTCTTGGCAGAGCGCGTCAAAGCGGTCAGCCTCGCCCTTTTGCTCCTTGTATTGCTTTATTTCACCGGCGATGCCGCGTCGTTTGGTGAAGTTGAAGGTCGCGTTCTCGGTGGCACGGTCCTGAGCCTCCTTTGCCTTTTCGTATTCGGGTGCCAGCTCCAAGCTGCCGCTGATCTGGTCTATGAGGCGGGAGAGCTCGCGAGGGGATTGCGAGGCGACGGCTTCCACATCACCCTGGAAGACCAAGAAATTCTTGGCTTTGACGAGGATGTTGTGCGACATCAGGGCGGCATTGTACGCGTTGTACGTGACGACCTTTGAGTTGAGCTTGTACTCGGAAGCACCGGTGGTAGATATTCTAGACGCAAGTCAGACCCTTAGCTTATAAGAAAATATCCCTGGCATACGTTCGCCTAAACCGCCATTCCTTCTTGTCCGCATCGACGTATACAGCCAGCACCCACGCTTTCTTTGCGGTGCCTTCACCTTCGCCTTCGTCTTCGTCCTCGTCCGCATTGGACTCGTCCTCCTCCTCGCCTTCAATTCCACTCTTCCCGAGCCGCCTGCCGCGGTATACAAGGTCCTTGAGTTGAGAGCTGCGCAACTGGGCACTTTTGACTCCAAGAACAAAAGATATCGCGTCCATAAGGTTGGATTTCCCAGCGCCATTGGGACCAATGACGGACGTGAAATTCTTGAAAGGCCCAATTGTTTGGTGGCCGCGATAGGACTTGAAGTCGCACACTTCAATCTGAACGAGAGGCATGGTCAAACGAGCCTCGAGTCGAAAATCTTGCGAGAGAAGGTCAAGGGGCGCGTCGGTCCACGTGACACTTCCTCTGAATGACCACAAACCACAAATCAATTGACGGGAATTAATCTTTGTCGAGATTCCAAGCCCAAACTCGAGATTCAAAGAGCCCAAACTCGATGTTCTTCCATGCGCCTGAGCGAATAAAATATTCTTGCGGTGCCGCTCTTCACTTCAAGTTGCTGGCGCTCTCCCCGAGTTCCCGTCGCGCTGTTTCTTACTGGCGACCGCATATGAATGCTAATCCTCGAGTGGTATCATCAGCCGACCTCCGTTCTTGTGCTCAGCAGCTCGGTTTTGAGCCACAAATGAATCAGTTCGTTGCGTAATATCCTCCTTGCGTGTCATTCCTAAGTGCTTCAACACTCTAGTACTTTTTAGGATTGGCCGTCTCCGCCCGTTGGAGGTGCTTCAGCTGACATATACCAGTCTTATCAACGGGACCTCGCGTGGTTTCCGACAATGATTTTACCGCCGCCGGTATCGCATACGCGATAACTTGCCCTGAAACCAAGAGATGAACTTCTGGCACCGCCCCCAAACGCCCACAATCGTGTCAAGTCTAGGGTGTTAACAGGTGTTAACTTGATATCAGCCATACTAACGGGGTCAACGGAGGGAAATGCACGAAAATCACAATCCGACAAGCCACCGGCTGAGTGCGTTGAATTTCACATCGCGACAGCCGCAGTGTCCGCAAGCGCCAGAATGTACATGTAAGTAGTTTGTGAGTCGATGTGGGTCCTGAATCAGTTGTTTGTTGGCATTCCGCGCCCAATGTCGACCCGGTGAATCCTGATTTATATGGCCGAATACACCAGTCAGGCTTTCATCAGAAACAACCATCCATTGATCCAACGAGGCACTTCCCAGGCACGACTGGCACGACTACGGCGTAAGCACGTCCAGAGTACTTCCACTCTTGATGGATCCTATCCCCGGCTATTCGAGTGTATATACTCTCCTCTCCGTTAATGAATTCGCCCGTCCGTGGATAATAACGAACACAAACGTCGCCATGACTCTTGCTGCCTGTGCCGGATGGTTCACCCTCTACGCCTTGTTATCCCGTAAAATAAAAAGACCTCCTGGTCCACGTCGCTTCCCGTTCATTGGCAATGCACTGCAAATCCCTCAAAGTTTCCAGTGGCTAGACTTCTCCAGATGGGCAAAGAAATATGGCACGCGTTTCACCTGATATTACTACTCGTTTATTAACACACATTAAAGGCAATATTGTTTACCTCGAGGCATTTGGGCAACCTCTTATCCTCTTGAACTCGCCCAAGTCTGCAATGGATCTTTTGGAACAGCGATCCGCAAACTATTCGGACCAACCTCACCTTGCAGGTGGAAGTAACTCGATGGTTTTATATCAAATCAATCTTGAATTATTTGCACAGGAAATGGCACAGATTGCCCACGGAGACATTAAACCAGGCAATTTCCTCTTTGGCACCGGTGAACAAGACTCCCCAACGGGACGTGTATAATTAATTGATTACGGTCTCGTCAAGAGGTATATCGATCAAAAAACGTCGAAACACATCACAGACGTCGCGGTACGCGCTTTGCGGGGAACATCAACGTTTGCGAGTTTGAACGCACATTACCACTGTGAGTCTATCATTTCTCCGCTCTCATTTCGGCTCAATTCACGATGGGCAGCGGTCTCACGTAGTAGAGATGACATGGTGTCTCTCTAGCCTGTTCTATCTTGCGTCTACTCCGAGGGTCTCTTCCATGGGACGAGGTCAAGCACACCGACCGAGCACCAGTGAAGTGCTCCTGGACAGGGCCAGCCCTCTGCGGCGCGTATCCACCGGTTTTGGGGGCGTTTCTGGAATATACCCGTGGGATGCAGTTCGACGAAGAGCCCGACTACAAGCTTTGGAGGGACAAGTTCCGTTCTTTGATGTCAGGGAAAGAGGAGCTATACGACTCTTCTGACGCAAAACCCTTGTGGTTGGAACTGTTTTCGGTTCTGGCAGTCCTTCCGAGAATCGTTTTCCCCCTCCTCCATCTTCAGATTATTCTGACTCCTTGCCGGACAGCGATAACGACTGGTACCCCACAGATACCGTCCCAGGATGGCCAACACCTGAAAGAGTCGCGCTACAGGATTTGATCGGGGACAAGCAGAAGATAGTGACGAGCACTTTGGAGATGTTTGACAAGTCCCCGAAGATGGATTCCCGCAATATATACAATGACGATGAGGTGTGTCGTGTCGGAATACACAATAAATAGATCCTATGATATAGGACAGCGCAAAACAGCAAACCAAATGCGGGAATACCAGTCAAACATCTTGAGCTTTTGATCTCAAATCTTTTCAACTTCAGCCCCAGAAATCTCCGGTTGAATAAGTATTCTTTGCGAAAATTAAACCATTCTTAGCACTCAATCCGAATACATCGCACAGAGCTGGTAATACAGAGATTATTTCAAGTGCCAATGGTCCCATTCCAAGAAGGGTTGTTTACTTCCGGCTTTCAATTGCAAAACGGCGTCCAGCCGATCAAATTGAACCATGGTTGAAAAAACAATCATAGTGAATGAACTCATTCAAAGAACCTAAGTCAAAAATAGGCCCGCATCTTTCTTTTAGAACCTGTGGAAGCATCTATTGGTATGTGCTATTCACGTCTATGTAAAATTTTAATACAAATGTACATTAGCGAACGATGCTGGCCCCTGGTTTCAGGCCCCCGTTGGTACATGGCTTCCGTCGGTACATGGCCTCCGTCGGTAGCCCTCTATAAATTGTGTCTCAAGGTCTATGGTGCTGAGGAGGGGGTATAAAACGACCCTTCGATTTGGGATTGCAGCAAGCTCAACCTCTCTCTCTCGGCGTAGCCTGTCAAGGTGGATTCATATTTATGTATCCGTCCGACTCTCATCCGACTCATCCAATTTATATATTCAGCACCAGATCTCTCTCTTTCGAACCAAAACACCCTTCAAACCAAAAATGATGTAAGTTGTCCAGCTACATATGTTCACCACACAATTCTGACCTTTTGAAGGATGATTCGCACTCTCGTCGTCCTCGGTGTCGCAATTTTGACTTCCGCTGTCCCCACAAACGTCACCGATATTATCCCTCCTGTCCCCGACCTCGGTATCAACTGCCGAGGCAGTTCGTACTGCCTTTCTGCATGCACTATCGCCAACACTGCGTCCGTCCTGGTCACGAACATCAACGCAGTGTCCAATGGCCTGTGGTTCAACAACGGCGACCACATCACATGTTACGGCAACATCTGCGCGTTCCTGCAGAACACGCCGGAGGGTGGTGCGTACGGGAGCACCATAAAAGGATATGCGCATTACATCCCCGAACATGGGTGTGCATGCTGTGGAAGTGTGCCTACGGGCTTCCCAAATGACAACAATGTGGCGGACGGTCAACTCACTTTCAACTTTGTCGGATAAAGTTGCTTGCTCGGGGTTGAAGCACCTACTGTGAATCGTGCTTTACATTAGGTAGTGAACTTCCAATAGCAAAAACAGGATTTATGTAACGAAAGAAATTTTTAAGTACACATGGGCCGGTCTTTCGGGTCAATATTTTTGACTTGAAGACGGGACTGGCAACCAGCGCAAAAGTCGTTTCGTTTCACATTCCATCACCATTGAGTGAACAACGGTGAAAGTATCGCACTCCCGGCGCAGAGACAACCAGAATACCCATCACCATAAGAACCTCGCATCGAAATCTGAGTCGTCGTCAAATTCAACCGTGCGAACGAAAGAAGCGCCCATAGTTCAACGCAACCAGAATTTTTAAGAAGTCATATTACGATCGGGTTACACGGAACCACACAATATCAAGGCTGTCCATTCTGATTTTGTCTAAATCTGGGTTGATTATTAGGTCAAGTATTCGTCGGCGAATGGTTGTACGCACCGAAAGTTGTCTCCGATATCAATGTGTAATCCTCTGTTCTTTGCCAAATTGGCCAAATGGCCCTTGACTTTGTCGTTGCAAGATTTGCCATCGGAGGAAGATGGTGCATCAATCGCGTCGTCCAGGAAGGTACCGCTGGGACAGACAAGGCGGAAAGACCGGAATGTGGCGAATTCAGGGAGCCGCGTCCTCGCATCCAAGAAGCTTATCAACTTCTCATGCTCGATACCTGACAGAGTTTGGAAAGTCAGGGTTTGCAGGCGAGGAAGAGGGGTTTTGATCCAAATGTCGCGGGTATGACAGGTGAGGATGGCGGACTGGACATGAGGGAATGGGTACACAACCTCGAGATTCTCGAGTGTCTCAGCTACGAGAGACAAACAGTCTCCCCAGTCGAAAAACTCATCGTCATCGATACGGATGGAGAGGGTCCGCAACGGTGGCGACGAGCGAGATAGGAAGGCAGCGAGGGAGGTTGCATCCTCTATCTCCGACATATGCAAAGATTGCAGAGCAGGCAACGTTAGATGTTGAAGAATATCGCAGGGACCGGCCCCGTCAAATGTCGTGAACAGAGTGAGGGATTGCAGGCGGGAATGAGAAATTAACGATGACTGGGGTGGGGAAATATATTCCACAGAACACCGTGCCTCGATAAGATTGGGTGCCAGGGTGAAGAGCTCCAGGCCCATAATCTCGCCGTCAAATTTGGTCAATTGCTGGAAAGGGGGGGAATAATAGGGTAATAATCCGTGGTGTATCAAATGGAGGTCGTGAAGTTGCGGCGCGTTGGTGAAGACCTCGACAGGATCCAACGGTTCAGGACCAAAGCAATAGCCAAGTGCCGCGCGCCGGAGGAGAGGGAACTCCGTAGAGTCGAGCCGCAGCTGGCCCATATCGTATTGACTGAGCTCGAGTTCAAGATACTCGATTCTGGGGGCGTATCGACGGATGACATCGCGCAGGCGACTTGGGATGAAAGGGGGATCCGCAAAATCGTCTTCCTCAGATCTGCGGGCATGAAAGCCAAGTGATAGAGGTCTAGCAGCCGCGCGTTGCAGCCACCGTTCTATGAATGCTTCGACTTCCCCCTCCTTCTCCGCCACCTCGTCGTGAATGATTTCGAGGCGAAGGTACAGGGTTGTCCAGAGTACTGGTGTTGCGAGCGAAATATCTCTCCACGCTCGACAAACAGCCAGGAACACCATAGGCGCCTGTGTCTTCCATCTGTGGGACAAAGGATATCTGTTGGCTCGCAGCTCTTCGATGGAAGGAAGGCACAGAGTGAAGATCTCCTCCGTGATTTCGACGGGCAAGGTAACCACCGCGAATGTCGACGCATCCAATTTGTGCTGGACATCTGCCTTATCCCTGTCCAGGGCAGCTAACTTTTGAGCGAATGCCGTTTTTTGTTCGACGATTTCCGCGTCAATTTCGATGAGGCGTCGACGGAGGATGGTGGTAGACATTTGGAGGACAGCGAAGGAAGGAAGGGTGTTAAACGTTGCGAGTAAGGGTGGCCGCAAAAAATCACAGGTTCGAGGAGGAAGAGGAAGAAACGGCACTCAGTTGTAGGCTAGGACTTACGAATACAGCTTAGTACGAAGTCATCAGCAAATCCCCGCGGATATGGTGATCCGATTATGGATCTTGTAAGATGCCGAAAGATTGTAAGCCCGGCAATCGGTCATAATCCGCTCCCAACTCACTCGCAAGCCTGCTACAAGATCCACAATCCGTTATACGTATCACAAGCCTATCATATCCATGTTGTAGGCTGCGTATAAGCCGAATACGACAATCTGGCGCCTCCAGTGGGAAAACAGCAGCTTAGAGACTCCCCGGCACGTTCTGATGCGACGTAGGGACTGCCCGTACATATCTACCTTCTTATACACGGTATCTAAGGCCAGCATGTCAGCGGTGAAGTCGTAAGTACTCGGAATATTACTGAGTAGCAATTTGATTTCATTTCAAATCTAATTTCAAATTCTTTCAAAAGTCGTTGATCACTGACTTGGCGACCCCTGGTTGTTTTATCGACCAGCGGCCGTCGCACAATGCGTCTCTGGACTGTCGGGCTCTGTCTAGCTGTCGGTCTACTGGGAACCCTCGACCTTCAGCCTTTCCCAACGTCCTCTTCCGCTTCTCTTGGTCCACCACTTCGCGCACATCCACCCATTGTCGACATCGATTTCCACGCTCCGTCTTCACGCCAAATGCACGATAGCAATGATCTCGTCTGCCAGTGCGGAGCACAGTACGCCACCGAGTCCCACTTTTCACGGCATCAGAACCGATGCGCCTTGGTGCTCGACACCGCTGGACGCTCTTGGAGTACAGCTGTGAAGAGAAAGCAGAATAAAAAAAATACGGCAACTACTGCCGCGGCGTCTTCTGGTACCAGACCGCCAAAGAAGAGGCGTACAGACCATTCCGCGGTGGCAACATCCTCAAACCGATACCATTCGCTTTCACCCCCGGTCGATGATACAGTCACGGCGAAAAATGATGTCCAATCCCGATATAGTAATTTTTGATGGCCACCAAAAACGCGCACAATGCGCAAACCAAGAAGTATTTTGAGTATATACAGCATACAGAGTGCGTTTTAGGTCAAGATATAGCTAGTAGTCGACCCAAATAAAATTATTTTCCTTCAGTGCCTCCAAACGACGGGGAAAAGAATTGTAACAATTGATTGCATATGCCTCGAATTCCGGCGACGACCAGATCTCCTGCGCCAATTGGAAGAGCGCTTCCGCAGACTGGACATCAGCATAGCGTGGATGCATGCGAATTTCCCGCTTGAGCTGTGCCCAGGCATTCTCGACCGGAGACAGGTCCGGAGACTTGGCAGGCCATGGGAACACAGCGATGCCTTGATCGCGAAACCAGGCCTTTGCGAGTCGCGACGTGTGCTTGGAATCATTGTCCTGTTGGAAGTACAAGAAGGTGTGTGCCCGATTTTCGTAGTGGTCATACAGCGGGACCAATCCCCGACTGAGGATATCGACATATTGCACAGCAGTCAGATTCCCGTCAACCCGCACCAGCTCGCTGACACCCTTGGGGTGGATAGCGCCCCAAACATTGATCTTTATCCCTCTAACCCCATGGGCCTCACGAGGCTGGACAGTTTCCATGGTGAGGACGCGCTCTCCACGACGTCGGCGGCACCAATGGCGGCCAGTCCCGGTTTTGAGCTCGATTTTTGATTCATCTGAGTTGATGAAGACTCCCGCCGCGAAAACTGCGGGGTCTGTCCACTGCTGAAACTTGTTGTACATCTGCTTGCGCTGCTCGATGTGCTGAGGCTGCAGGTTGGGCTTGACACGCTGGACATGTCCATCCAAACCGGCACGGGATAGTGTATCTCGGACCTGGAATGACACGTTAATAGGGAGCAGAATGGTGTCAGCAGTATTGCGCACCGTACGCGACGGGACATCAGGTAACATTTCGCGTCGAACATCCTCCCCGTCAATCAATTCCCCGGCGTCGATCCGGCGGATTGCTTCTTCCAAGTCCTCATCCGAGATTTTCTTTCGACGGCCCACACGGCCCTTGCGGTTGTTGAAATAGAGGTTGCCATTGTGATCTTTAATCTGCTCGTAGTTCCGCTTCAATGTCTTTGGGTGAAGGGAGGTGTGTTTAAAAGGCGAGATTTTGGTCATGTCTTTGAAAGAATAGTCAAATTGGTCTCGAAGAGTGACCACAACTGCTCGTTTGGTCGGGGTACATGCAGTCACGACGCGTTTAGCTCGCGCAGAGGTAGGTGAACGCGTCGGGGGCATGGTAGAACGTCGTAGACAAAGGGATTGACAGTAGCTACGTCATACATTATGCGGTTACCGTATCGGGATTGGACATCATTTTTCGCCGTGACTGTACAATCGTACGTGCACTTAATTCTGTTATTACTCAACTTGATTAAAGATATGCAAAGCAGCCGGATGACGATATCCCGATGTTGGATACTTCCCCCCGACCTCCATCCCCTCCTGCTGTCCCCGCCAAACGGATTCGTCGCCCGACTGCGAAGGCCTTGCAGGCTTTGGAGGACCCGCTCCCCAAAGGGCCTGGGCCGTTGGAGGACGAGCCTGCCGACCCCGCCCCGCCAGCATCAATTATGTTGCGGATCCCGCGCCTCTTCCGCACCGCAGCCAACTCGTTCGGCCTGTCAAGACTTTACCGCCATAAACCGACAGCTATTCCGGACATGGACGGGACTTTCAATGACCGTGTTGCTGCCGGTCTCATTGAACCGTCTTCCAAGATCATCTCAAAGCGGGTGCTCGCCGACATCATCTGGCCGTACCCCAATGTCAGTTCCTGGCTATTTGGGAAGTGGTTTTGGAATGATGGTGCCGACAAATCGAAATCATCCCGCAAGAATCTGCTCGACATTCTTCTCTCGGGTATCTTCCAGCTCGAGGATCTTCGCCATGTCAATTTCGATAAAATCGACAATATTTTGGGGACGGTCAACACATCGGAGCTGGAGTGCGAAGGCAACGGATGGAAGACGTCGACGGTCACCATCAGGATTCCGACAGGGGAGAAGGCTACGAAAACGGTGCAGCGGCGGAGAGCAGCGGCTGCTCAGACGGCTAGGCGGCACGACGAAGTCGACCCAGATGCAGATGAAGTCGAGACCCACAAGTTCGAGATCCCCGGGTTCCATCACCGTAGTCTCGTCCACGTCATGCGCTCCATCATCGAGTTCGACGACGCCGCCAAGTCCTTCCACCTGGCATCCCTACGAGCAGTACTGGACACCAGCGGTCCCTTGGGCGCTTCCGGAGCGGGTCCATGACGAGCTCTATTGCTCGGCGGCGTGGATTGAAGCCGACCGCAAGCTACAGGCATCTCCGCGAGAGCCCGGCTGCAAACTGCCTCGTGTCATCGCTGGATTCATGTTCTGGTCGGACGCGACTCATGTGGCCCAATTCGGGCAGGCCAAGCTCTGGCCGGTGTATGCCTATTTTGGGAACCAGTCGAAATATGCTCGCGCTCAACCTAGCGCTAGAGCCTCATCGCAAGTCGCATACCTGCAAAGTGTTCGTACCTCCTCTCCCATGCTTCTCCCCTCTAATCTGTGCTTTCTAGCTTCCTGATACCATACAGGACTTCATGCACAAGCAAGGCAAAGTAGCCAATGCTCAATTGCTCACCCACTGCCGGCGCGAGCTTTTCCACAAGTCATGGAAGCTCATTCTCGACGACGAGTTTGTAGAGGCATATAAACACGGCATCGTCCTCAATTGCAAGGATGGTATCCGCCGCCGTGTATATCCTCGGATATTCACTTATTCTGCGGACTATCCCGAGAAGTACGCTATTAAATGTTCCTCGATCCTCGCGCTTACTTATATTTTATTCTTAGGGTGCTCATTGCGACGCTACGTGATATGGGAATGTGTCCCTGTCCCCGGTGTAAAATTGCGAAGGAGGATATCCCCAATCTCGGTACTCCTGCCGACACTGCTGTCCGAGTGGAGCAGGTCCGACGCGATGACACTGCTCGTCGTGAGAAGGTTTCCAAAGCACGAAAACTTATATACGAAGACGGCTACGTGGTCAACAGTGCAAAGGTCGAGGAGCTACTGAAACCAGAGTCCCTGGTGCCCACGGAGGTTCGTGTCGTCTCGGAGGGAATCTTGCTATGCTAATCAAGTTTCCCATCTAGAATGCTTTCTCTGAACGTCTGGCGGGACTGGATTTCGATATCTTCGATGCGCTAGTCGTGGACTTCATGCATGAAACTGAATTGGGCGACTTCAAAAGCATCATCAAACACCTGGTCCGAATCTTGAATACGCAAGGCACAAATGTTGTGAATGAGTTCAATGAGAGGTATTCTTTGGTCTTTGAGTGTCGTGCCGGGTAAGCTCACAACTCTGCGCAGATTTCGCCAAGTCCCACCGTTCGGTAGATCCACGATCCGGCGCTTCCTACACAACGTCTCAGACATGAAGAAACTTGGAGCCAGGGATTACGAAGATATACTGCAGGTGAGCGATGATTGTTTCGCTTTCACGCCTTCCTACTCAACGCGTGCCTCCAGTGTCTCATCCCTTGTATCGAGGGCCTTCTCCCAAGTCCTCATAACAAGACGATTCTGAGTCTCTTGTATACGTGCACGTATTGGCATTCGCTGACGAAGCTGCGCATGCACACGGACTCGTCGCTGAAGGTCCTCGAAGGTGTTACCAATCTCCTCGGAAGACAGATGCACTATTTCGCCACCGTAACGTGCCCTGAGTTCAACACAGTCGAAACCGATTCCGAGTACGCTGCGCGATCGAGGGCAGCTACACGCCGCGAGGCAGCCAAAGCGAATACGGGACCGGTTCTTGCGCCGTCAAATCTTCCCAACGTGCCGGGGAAGACATCGGGCAAGTGTGCAGTTTCGTTCAGCCTCAATACATACAAGCATCACGCCATGGGCCATTACATCCCCACTATTCGTGCTTATGGTACGACCGACTCTTACAGCACGGCAATTGTGTGTTCCCTTTTAACTATCTCACCGCTGTTGACTGACATTTTATCAGGGGGAACTGCAACACCGGATCGTCAAGCGATGGAACGGTCGTTCAAATAAAAACAATCCCATTCCTCAGATCATCAAGATGGATGTCCGAGAGGCGGCCCACGAACGAATGCAGCAGGAGCTCACCCAGCTTTTGCCCGAGACGGTACAACAGCCAGTAAGCGTGCCACAGCCGATTCCTTTGGACCAGCACCATCGCATTGCCGTTGATGAATCCAACAAAATTTATCTCTCAAGTTGGCTGGCCAGTCATTCTGACGATCCCGCTTTCAAGGTAAGTGATGCAGTTGCGTACTCCCCTACCTTCCTTGCTCTAACAAGCTGTAGGATTTTCTACCTCGCTTGAAAGCACACCTGTACGCTCGCCTGAAAGGCATCCCTTCCATCAATCCCGCCGAACTTTCCTCCGAGCAGCTCGCAACTGTGAATATCCAGCACCATCGCATATTTGGGCATGCGACGGTGGCATTCAATTATACAAGATACGATGTTCGCAGAGACCAAGACACCACCAACGTGCACACGGACAGATGCCACATTATGGTGAAGTCGAATGAAGAACCTGAGGAAGGGCTCGTGCGGCATCCGTACTGGTACGCCCGACTTCTTGGCGTATTCCACGTCAATGTCTTTCCTCCGGGGGCGCGCTCTCCTCGCCGTGTCGAATTCCTGTGGGTTAGATGGTTCGGTCGTGATCCCGAGTGGGATTCAGGCCCCAACCATCTTCGCCTCGACCGCATTGGATATGTCCCAGAGACCGATGCGGAGGCATTTGGGTTTCTGGATCCATCGCTCGTGCTCCGCGCCTGCCATCTCGTCCCTGCTTTTGCACTGGGAAAAACGGTGTCGTTGTTAGCTCACTCGGCAGCGCGGGACTTTCACGACGGTGATTGGCTCAATTACTACGTAATGAGGTGGGTCTCTTTTACTTCATCACCGTTTTGCCTTCTCTAATTTCTTCAAGATTTGTTGACCGGGACATGATGATGCGCTATCTAGGCATTGGTGTCGGCCATCTTCAGCCTCCTGATTTCCCAACAGAAGTGGACACCGATTTTCAGGCACTGATAGCACAATTTGGTATTCCCGACGACGCGGTTCCTCCCGACAATTTGGTCTCTCCGCCGGATACTGCGGGAGACCCAGGGACTACTCAAGCCCAGCCTATCCATGCCGAGGACATCGAATCGGAGGACGAAGAGGTAGATGTAGATGGAGAGCTGGAGTTGGTACAAGGCGACGATGACGATGAGTATATCGACTTGTGATCAATTCCACTGATTCCACATGAGACGCCACACTGTTTTTTTTTCAAAATCAAATGCGATCACATGTAGTTGGTTTTCGCTTTCCTGAAAAGAGGTGCCCGTGCCTGCGTCTTTCTTTCTTCTGCCCCATCTTTCTGTCCACCCAAAACTGACATCCATGTATTCCTCCTCGCAGTCACAGCGGCAAAAATCGCTCTATGTCAACGGCCGCTCCCAGAAGTCTCTTCCTGGGACCCATGACCGCCTCCCGCTCTTGGACAGCAGCAACCGTCGTCTTCCGTCCCTTTACGAAAACATCGGCATGTATCAAGCACAGACCAACCGTCACCCCGATCCGGACGACTTCACCAATACACCCAACCGCCAGAAACGTACAGCTCCGCCTGCTGATCACTCCGACGACGAGAATACCCCTCCCACAAACCAAAGGCAAGTCACCAGTTAGCCATATCTTGCTCTATTGACTTCTATTCAGCAAGCGCGCCCGCCACCAAGAGCCGACTGTAGAGGACTGCCGCGGCGAAGGGCCGACTCCAGACAACGACAACAATAGCACTGAGGATGATTCTGATGAAGACTCGACTACCCCTAAGGGAATTTACGAGTACGTGCCCAGCATCTGATAAAACTGATGCTGACAATCTCGTGGCTGCCAGTTTGGAGTACCAGCAAGTTCTTCGACGCAAAGGCCGTATGGCAGCACAAATTATCAGCCCCTTCGCACACTGGGGCATTGTCCTCAGTGCTGGGCTTAAACAGGACCCCTCCCGGGATGACGAGGGCTCGGACCGGTTCACAGACAAGCAAGTGCAATTTTTTCTATCTGCTTGTCATCTGCTTATACGCGAGTCAAGGGAGAACGAACTCTATCGAATATTCAAAGCTCTGCAGCGGCTGCTCATCCCCAACATCCGCGAAGAGCTGCTGCGCCATGGCTCCCAGGCCGCAGTGATGTTTGGCGTGCATGTAAGTTGTATCAGCCATGTCGTCATCGTTTCTCAGCGGCTGGTTGCAGTTGAATCAAGGCAGCAAAGGAGCACACTCATCGGACATAAGCAGTACCAAGGCTGCCATCCCGAAATGGTATCCTACCTGGAGGCCTCTGTACACCGCCAATATGAAGCATGAGATGGGCTTTCGACACCCCGACTGTGGTAAATGGCTCTGTCCCGCGGATCTGGACTGGAACGATGACGGGTATGTCCAATCTTCATTGCAATTCCGTTATTCATGTACCCCCAGGATACGCCAGCAGCTCCGGGATGGCAGGATCGTACCAGGCCCGGCCGACTACAATCGGGGTTTATATCACGGTCATGACCCCGATCCCAATGATTTAGTTTCGGGCTTCCTTCGCGACGATGAAATCGTTCGGGTACGTGCTCTTCTCTTCGACAATTGATGTGTGGGTGACCGTTTTGACAGGCATATAATCATATCTTTATCTCACCTACTACGGCGCTTGCCGAGAACGGCGCCGGCGACAAGAGCACCGGGAAGGGCAATGCGGCCCAACACGACATGTCTGAGGCGACCCTCGAATCAATATATTATGTTGTGCACATTGTACGTGATTCAAATTGCCGTCCCCGCGGAGTCACTCACGCTGTGTTCCAGCTTCATTTCTGCTACTCCTCGCAGAACACCTTCCAGGCTGCAGGCAACAACGGCCTTTTCTCGTACCGCAAGTACTTCAATTTTCTCCAGCACAGTGTCAGACTGTGGCCCGAAGCAGACCAAAAGAGCCTCCTGACTTGGTGGAATGAGTACGTGTGCAACTCATCCCAGGCTGCTTTCCTAACACCGTTTGACAGGAAGGTGTTTTCTCACCGCAGCGAGGCCCAGCCTGCGAAGCGCGCGGAAAGCTCCCTGAGCATTGCCGAGCGCATGGCTGCCCAGGCAGCTACTGCCAAGGCCGCCATCAGCAGGCTGGAAAACGTGTAATTGCCGGCCGTGAAGGATGTCGAATATTTTGTGCTTTTGAATATTATTATTCCATCCCATTTTTTCACGAGATCCATATGAGCGCACAACAGTCTTATAAACCGGGGAAATGCATTACAACCAGCACAATTCCATACACTTCTTGTAATACTTTGGTATCTTATAAGTAGCCTGCGACGTTGTTATAACCCGTCCGCGACCCGCTCGCAAGGTGGGTGGGCACCTGACCACCGATTGGGGAGGATTAGAAGTGGATTATGTGCGATTATGGACCTTCCGCACCCATTATCCCGATTACATCCGATTCTGTCCGCATATCATACGATCGCGATTCTGCGGAGTTTTTGGTGATGGTGCCACGGAGTTTGAAAATTATGACGACATATCCTACGCACATTCCAAAGCTCCCAATCAGGGTTGGACACGGGTCAACCCGCGGGTACTATGGTGCCCCTCACTTAGTCACCGCTACTTTTGTACAAGGGTTTGTTCTCACCCAGAAAAAAACTGATTTTTAATCCCTCTTGTAGAAATAGGGGGTTTCAAAGTTAGAATCTGGGGCCCAACTTCTGCCTCAACTCGTGCCTCAACTTTCAAAAAGTCGGGGCAGAAGTTGGGGCACAAAGTTGGGGTCGGACGTGAAATCGGGCACAAGAGCCCGACTTGACTTCCAACTTCTGCCCCAACTTCTGCCCCGATTTGATGCCTCAACTTCGGCTAATTTGGGGCTTCGGGCGTGTAACGGATCTTTTTCTGATACGCGAGGCCTCAACTTGCCTCAACTTGGAAGTTAAGGCTGAAACAGCTGCCCGGGTCATTCACAGTTAGATCCCCAACTTTTGCCCCAACTTTGCTCAAGTTGAGGCAGAGTTGAGGCAGAAGTTGAGGCAGAAGTTGGACCTCAAATTTTAACTTTGAAACCCCCTAATGCTCCTTTCCATCCAAGCTACACTTTGGCAAGAGGGATTGTCCTGAAAATAAGTTCTGAGTGAGATAAATGATCTTCCGTAGACCAAATCGGCCACCCACTACTGAATCTCACCAGACCGGTCTGGAAATTGGCTACTATCCCCCCCCTAGATCTCGGACACCTAAGGAAAACTGATGCATATCATTTGATACAGTGGTCCTGGGCCCAAGCTGAGTGGGTAGATCGTCAGCAATATGTCTTTCACTCCGGTCTCACATCTTACTTCATGAGAAACGAGTATGAATTGAGCAAACGGCGTCGTTTTTTCGGAGGTGGTCAGGTGTCCGAGTTCTAGGTAACACGTCAAATTCTGATTGCCGGCCTCATATATAATCTCCTTCTTGTTGTGGCGCCTCCAAACTTCATGGGGTGGAGCACCTCAATAGGTAATGTAATATTCATGAAGAGAAGGTCAAAGCAACCACAGAGTGGTCAACAGGCAGCATGAAATTTCTTGCCATCATTTTTTTGCAGTTGCAGATCAATTTGACCAGCATGGCGTGATCTTTCAGTCCATTCTGAAGGCTACAAGACACCTATTGCTCCAAATTTTTATATAGACACTCTTGTGATGTAAAGGTATTTGGTAGATGTGTTCATGGAATAATATGACCCTAAGGAGATGCTGCTGAGCCTCAAAATACATGAAATGAGCGAAAATAACAGGAGTCATCAACTTTTCCTGGCAATATATATCCCAAGGATATAATATTGCAAGGTTTTTGCACCTTGTACCTCTAGATCACCTCATAGCATTTATTTTGAGCCATGAAAGTCACGAAATGGTCCAGTATTGGATGAGAAATGTTTGTGTGTCCGAGTTCTGGGTTTGTCCGGGACGGTGGGGGGGGATAGTAAAGAGGCATGAGAGAGGTATAATTCATTGTTTTTTCGGCGCGCTACGCGCGCCACATGCCTTGTACTTCCTTCATTTCACACCCAAAATTGGTCAATTTTGGGTGTCTCCCAGCCAAAAAAATTCCCCGATCGATTTGGCCACTGTACAAATGTAGCGGTGACTAAGTGAGGGGCACCATAGCCAACCCGTACCCGTACCCAGGTCGGGTCAAAAACCCGTATGGGTTTACCCGCGGGTCGACTGCAACCCGCGGGTTTGGCCGGGTTTTCAACCCGCACAGACCCATGGCTCAGGAAAAACCCACTACCAGTAATTATTGACCTGCACACCTGTCTTGTAGCCTGAAAAAGTCACTTCCAAGCTTCAACCAAGCACTGAAGGCAAGAACTCACAAGTCTCAAGTTGTGGAACTTTTTACTCTGACCTTTTTGAGGCTCTTCAGAGTGGATATCATAGGTGTGCAAAAAGACTGCATAGATTTGGTATTTTTTTTGAAATTGTTCCTTCTCAAACGCTAGTCAGCCGCAAAAAAAATTACATGTACCAAAACCCGTATAAACCCGGGTCGGGCACACGGAATCAACCCGTACCCGTACCTGCAAGTACCCGCGGCCCAAACCCGCGGGTAGACCCGGTACCCGTGTCCAACCCTACTCCCAATGTGCCGTTTTTGTTGCAGATACAAATTTCGATCAATATGAGGCGCTCAGATTTTTTTCGTGGATTCTACCGCAGGTAATGAAAGAGCTCTGAGTACTGTAGTATTACGACCGGTGACGGAGGCCTGTGAACTGAACTAATCAAGGTTGGTGACGGTGACAATGAGTTTTCCTGGCCCAAATAGGCCTAGAAAATTGTAAAATTTCGCTCCGGCATTCGCCGGATTACCTTTTATGGGAATTGTTGGCTGATTGCTGTGAACTTTCAATCCAGGGCAGTGATCCCCCATCAAATTTTCATCAAAAACTGCCTTAACGACATTTGAACATCTCCATCAAGATATAGATCCGTTTCTGTATCAACTGCCCGCGAGTGCAGAGCGGAACTGCCCTAAATATAAAAGTCTGGAAACGAGACTAAGTACTTCTTTCTTTTCGAGGTTTTTGGGCGATAATTGATGGAGCTGATCCTTAGCGATTGCCAAGGTGTTTCGATTGCAAACTCCGAGGCACTTCACTCGGCTGTACTCGTAAGTTCCAGCCTCTCTCATGTCCGTGATCAACGACTATCTTCAGATTTCACGTCCAGTCCACGAGAAAGGCTGGAACGAGCCTAACTCAGTTGATGTGATGATCAAACGTCGCCTGAACTCTATGCCAACATTGGATGGACGCTCGATGGACGCTTGAACAAGTCCAGGAACGAATTTCACGGGGCATAATTGTGGATGAGAACGTCGTGGATATAGAGCAGAATACGCTGGTGAAGCTTGGAACCCACATCTCTGCAGACGAGGGCGAGGCAGCTCAATTTGTTGCTCGTTCAATTGGACATCCACTCCCCAGAATATATGCCACTCTCCACGACGGGGCTGCGGGGGGCCATCCACATCGTGCAGGAGAAGCTGCACGGAGAGCTCCTGATGATTCATCTCCCGACGATCGATGCTACCTACCACCCGTGCCAGTCTCGCATGCGAGATGAGGGGTGTGCTCCGCGAACTCACCAAACCAACCAAGCTCATGCCATGGGCAATTTTGGGCAGCCTACGAAGTACGACCATAGCGTCTTGTACAATTCTCGATGCCCAACACCACTGGGTAACGCCCAACCTGCGCGATAAAAACCCAAGAGGACTTCCTCCGCTGGCTTCCGTACCAGCTCAAAGTCGTTCACAATATGGTGAAGCCACTCCTTCTTGAGACCTTTGACCTTTCCGGTCCGTCGATATTCTCGCATGGCAACTTGGTCTCGGAAAGTATCCTTATTGCCGATGGGCACGTATCGGGGATCGTCGACTGGGCCTCCGCCGCGTGGTATCCGTACTTCTGGAACGACGACATCGCTCGCTGGCGGACTCGTCTGCCGCAGTTCCCGGATGGCAAGTGGGCAGGTATGTTCGAAGAGATGATGGAGTCTTTTCGAGGGAGGTCGCAGCGTTCGATGGTGTATAATGTCACTGATAGATTCCTGTGAGTAAAGTCCCGCGCCGATTTTTCCATCCACCTCTAGACTTCCCCCCGTACTTCACTGAGCGCGTTGCATCCGATATGGCATCATATTAAATCCGAAATCCATGGAGTCAGGACGAAACTGCATAGGACAGTGGCACAGCGATTTTCCTTTGCGGCGGCTACCCAACAGAAAAACAATACCAACCCTCCGATTTGGGCACTGGAATAATACACCTCCTAGGCCTCCGGACACATCGGATTTCTCGCCTGTGTTGGCCTGTACTACACATGGAAACGATGACGACAGTGCCTCCGGCATCCACATTGCCCACTGGTGCGGTTGTTCAAACTCTTCGTCCAAACTTTCAAAGGTTCGGCCAATCAAAATTTCAATTTGCATAGTCGAATTTTGTCGAACGCTTTCAACAGTCGCCTACAGAAAACGGCCGGAGTCTACGTTTTTCGCATCTTGTATTGGCCTTGGTGTTTCTGTCTTGAGCTCACAGGAATGTTAGAATACGCCAGCTACACATCATCACCGTCGGACACTCGGGGCCAAGTCACCTTCACCGTGAATCCGGAAAGTGAATCTGCCGGACTTCGCGAACTCCATCCAAGCGATGGACCATGGAGTCGGGACGGTACTCCATAGGACAGCGGTAGTTTTGGTTACCACACCGGTCGGCTACCTAACGGACAAGCAGGATAACCCCCCTCCGACTCGGACTCGGACACTGGATTGGAATCAATGACCCATGTTTAGACCTCCTCCGGATACATCGGGGGTGTGGCTTGCGGCGGCTGGCTGCTGGTACTCACGGAAATGATGAATATGACGGACGTGCTAGACTCTCGGGCGCGCGTTCGTTGAAATGTTTATTTCTAACTTTCAACCGCGTCCGGCATCATCGGGTGATCAAATTCAACCTTGGTTGAATTTTTGGGGAACTCTCTCAACAGACGCTATTCGAGCGAACAGCCTCCACCGGCGTTCAAAGCGGCATGTATGGACTGGTTCTTCGATCGATTCTATTCTGGGGCTCGCCGCGGTGGCGGAATACGTTGACAAAGAAATTAAACACCGGTACCAGTCCCTACGCGTGTAGGAGCCTCCGCTGGCCCCGATGGAGTGTCATGTCCTCCGCGGGGCGTATTTCGAGGTTCATCTATGCTGGCTAGGATACAATATGGTGTATAAAACGAACCTTCAGACTCTTGGGGTTGCCAAAGGCTAAATCACTCGAGCCTATTGAGTGCACTTGCGAAGGTGGGTTACTTTTTCCGTCGGGTTCTTACTGTTCGTTCAACTCATCTGCTCGATAGAGGATCTCTCTATACACTTGGAATACCGGAGTGCTCTGTCACAACACAAAATTTGCCTTCCCATCAGAGCTATGTATGCATGTTGATCTTTCGATTTGCTGAACACTCATGACCTTTCCTGTTCGTGAAGGATTGAATTCACTCTCGCTGCTGCCTTCGCATGCGAACTTGCGACTACCCCCACTTCTACACGAAGGGTCTACACTGCCCCCGCCATTACACGAAAAAAAAGAAAACCAAAAAAGATATCTCTCATCGCCGAAGGAATGTTGAAAAAAATCAGTAGTCGCCCGTCTTCATTGCGCAGTAGCTAGAGCCTCTCCAGCCAGGCCATGATGATTTTAGCTGTATTTGAGCGCCTGAGGTCTGAGGGCGAAATACCTTGTGAAGTTGATGTCCACGCATTGCGGCCAAGATCGAAATACACTGCAGCATAAAGGTGCGAAGGTTGTAAATTTGAAATATATGTCCCTCAGCACTAGCTGATTTGAATACTGGAATTGCCTTAGGTAGCTTGCCAGGTTTGGTTGATCGGTTTCGCTCGACTCGGGAGCCGATTAATGTTGCCGTGACTTGAAAAGTCGAGTTTCGACTTGGAAAGTCACAACAAGTTGCACATTGACTCAACTTCAACTCGACTTTTCTGGTTCAAGTCGAGTCAAGTCGTTCAAGTCGACTCAAGTCGACTTTTTGGTACTCATTTAAAGCCGTATACTATGTATGCCGTGGACGGTGCAGTGTTGAAAATGTTCATTGGTGAGAGTGAGGCAGAAGTGTGGTGGGATCCGAGCCCTGGAAACCGTAGTAGCTGTCATGTTTCACTTAGTGCTAAGCGGAGTCTAAGTGCGGTTGAAGCGCCCTTGTCATAGCTTGTGGTCCAAACCCTGTTGGCCACAGCGCCATTTATGTGGACCTGGCATATTGTGCATCCATGAGAAATCATGAGTGTAGGAAACTTGTAGGAAGCAGAGGCAGCGCCGAAACGGGCGCCGGCTCCATGAGAATGTGGAGAATCAAGCTTTAATTTCGCAAGTCATGTACGGCAATTAAGCGTCATCACAAAACTTGATGTACTATGATTGAATTATGCCCCAACGAAGCCCTGTTCGCAATAGGGTGAGATGGGGTAGAGATGGGCAGTGATATAGGAAGAGTCAGACAAGGTCTACCAAAGTGTGTCAAGGCCCGGAGGTAGAGGAAGTCGATGCGACGGAGTCACACCTAGTCACAGCTCGGCAGATCTGTGCCTAAGCGATGACGGCAGATCTCACTTCAGAGCTCGACGCATGGAGTCACAGCTCGGCAAGGTTTGCCGAGGGGCTTTGGGAACGCGGTGAATTTTATTGTGCGCGTTATCACCCATTTTACCATCAATGGCAGCGTAAGCGTGCCTAGGAGGGCATTGCTTGCCTCGCTAATCCATCAATACAACCCGCAAGCATGGTGTTCACCCATTCAAGGGACCCATCATCGGGAGAAATAATCCTATCATGTCCACACAACTATTCCAAAATATTGAGTTGAATACCTGACTCGAAGTCACTTTGAGTCGCTTCAAGTCGACATGAATGACTTTGAAGTCGAGCCGAGTCACGCAAGTGACTCGACTCAACTCGGCTTAAATCGACTTAAAAAAGTCGACTTCACGACTTCAAGCACCAAGTTGCGGCAACATTAGAGCCGATCAATTCGTGAACTCGTTTGAACCTACTTGTCCAAACGGGATTTCGGTGTTGAACGGAACAGAACGACTGCGTCGTGAATACGCATATTCTCCGTAATTTATGGAACGGGGTAGTAGCGGCGGGAACCGTTCCGTCGGGTCCTTTCGGAATAATTCCAGGCCTTAGGCCTTAGGAACGATCGAGGCCGAAGCAATACCCGAGAACAAAATACGTGGTCTTTGGATTTGGCAGATGCAGTTGAGATGCAGAGTTGAACGTTGAGGCCTGAGGTTCGGCTCTAACCGATGCTCTAACCGATATATTGACTTGTTTGGCCGCCTCGCTTAAAAGTTTTTTTTCACCTCTTGTGATTCTTGTCATCTACCACCACAATGACACCGTTTTCCTTCCGAATTTCCTCTTTTTCCTTTCTTTCTTTCTTTCTTTTTCCCCACTCTCTAATGCCTAGGAACACGGCTTCCAGTGCCTTCGTTACCTCTACCTGTGAAGTGGAAGAGTGACCAAGTCTTGGTCCACGCTTGAATGTCCAACTGCTTGCAGTTTGTCCATGGTCCTTCGAGTACTAAACCGAGCATACATGTATCCTTGTCACTGTAGTTGGTATCATAATACACGCATATTTCGCATCCACATTCCTGTCCGACCCCACATACCGTCCGCTGTGTCGCTCCCGGCAAATTGCGTGAGAAACGGCAGAAAATAAATGGCATGATTGGAAATCCCGGCCGACGTGTACGTTTGCCCCTCGGACTTGGACCTTTACCATCTCCTTCTCTCATCTCTCCTTTCCTCCTCCCGCAATGTCTGCCCCCAAAGTCGTCACCCTCGCCGAGCTGCGTGCTAACAACACAAAAGACAAGCTCTACATCCTTATCCACGAAAAGGGTGCCTAGTCTCGTCCTCGTCCTCGTCCAATCACAGGCCGCCGTTTTGTCGGCGCACTGACCTCCACTTTTTTCAGTGTACGATGTCACCAAATTCCTGGACGAGGTGCGTTGTCGTCCGCTAATGTAGTTCATTCTATTAATCCCTATCTGCAGCACCCAGGTGGCGACGAGGTAATTCTCGCTGAGAGCGGTATGCATCACTACCCCACAAAAAAAAACGGGGCGCAGCTAAGCGTCTGCAGGCCAGGACGCAACCGAGGCGTTCGAGGACGTCGGCCACTCCGATGAGGCCCGCGAGCTCCTCCCCGGCATGCTCGTCGGCGAGTTTGAGAAAAACAGCGTACGTTATCTCGTAGATACCGCACAACAATCGGGCGCTGATCCACCCCGACCCCGTAGGAGCTCAAGCTGAAATCCGGTGCAGCGGCCGCTCAGGCGAACCGCGTCACCGCCGCTGCGGTCGAGCAGGGCTCCAAGTACGCATTCTTTCCTTCCTTTTCCCGCTATCGCCTACCCCCTCGTGCTGTACTGACTATTCCTTTCTTCCTTTTCCCTGCAGCCTGATGTACTGGGCACCCCTTGGCCTCCTGGCCGCATGGTTCGGATACCGCTTCTACTCGACGGGCGCGCCCTATTAATGTTATTATTTACCTGCACTCACCTGCACCACCTACATACATATATACTACATCCCTCCTGCCTTGCCTGACCTTGTCTTCAACACGGTTAAACGGTTTTGTCCCGCCATACCACCCGAATACGTTCTACGTACTGCATGGGAATAGAAGTTCTAGACGTTCACTAAGCGGGCCGTACAGCGTAAGACCGCGCATGTCAAGCCTTCAGATCTTCAGAACACCCAGGTCGCCCAGGTCCCAGGACTGAAGCGGGCCGTACAGCCTAAGACCGCGCATGTCAAGCCTTCAGAACATCCAGGTCGCCCAGGTCCCAGGACTGTCAACATGTCGAAGTCTGGGCCAATAAAACAATTTCATTCGAAAATAATCCGATCCCTAACACACGTTCCCCTCCGTCCCTTTAAATCCTATCCCATCCTTACTTACCATATATACTGCTCCACCCACAACCTCTACACACCAACGCAGAATGGACCGCACCGCAATGCGGTCCAGCCAGCCCAAGTGTGGAGAGACGATGGCGAGCCCGGCCGCGGCCACTTCTAGAGTCACCAGGCCGGTTAGTCCAACCGACGTACACCGAAAAGGCAACCGATTCCACTAACCAGGGAATTCCTCCACAGTCAGACCGCCACCCCCATGCGCACGAGCCCCTGCTTCGCGCACTCGTTCCGCGCGGCCTTCTTCGTGTTGCCGCGCCCGCGCCCGTAGACCTCCCCGTCGACGAGCACCTGCGCGGACCACACCGGGGTGGACTTGTTCCCCGCGCCCGCCGCGAAGCTGTCGTTGGGTGTGTTCGCGCGTGCCACGCCGCCGCCGTTGACACCATGCCCGTCGGACGGGCCGAAGGGGTGCTGGTCCGAGTACACCCACTCAACGCGCGCCTCGCCCTTCTGCAGGCACTGGTTGAACAGCGCGAGATGCCCGATGTTGCTCGCGTCGCCGGCGCTGCTTTGCGAGGACGCCGACGGGCTCGCGGGCGTGCCGTTGCTGTTGGGTGAGGCGGGCGCGTCGGTGCGGAGGGGTGCGAGCCCGTGCTCCGCGCGCACGGCGTCGTACGCGGCCTTGACGTAGGGGCGGAGGAGCGGGTTGAGCCACGCCGCGCAGCCTGCGAGGTCATGCTTCAGGTCGGTGTACAGGCCGCCGATGAAGGACTGGGAGGAGTGGTTAGCGGTTAGCAGGTAGGATCAGACGCAGGCAAGAGCGATACCGACCTCGAAGACATCGGCTTGAAGATTGTGAGTATGGGTAGAAAAGGGGACAATGATGCGCGCACCTTGGACGTTGGTAGACGCGCGCAGCGTCACAGCCTGTGCGGGATGAAGCCTGAGCTTCTCGGACAGCTTATATCGGACAGATCTACACAGCATCTCAGATGAACGGCTGCAGCAGTTTCAAGGACAAAAAAACGCACATTTCTGCCAGCGTCGCGTTCCCCACCACTTTCGCGCGCACTTTCTAAATAAATCGCCGTAGTCAGAAAAAAGTTATGCTGCACCACACGCTGCTGCAAAAACGCACTGTAGCCGGGCCCACACGCAAGCCGGGGTACATCTCCGCGACGAGGCTCGTCACGACAAGCCCCAGCACCGAGTCGCCAAGGTGCTCGAACCTGGGGTAGGTGATAACGTTAAGATTTAGCGTTGTTGATGGCTTGGAGTACGCTTTGATTCTTACTTTTCATTATCGGGGCTCGGATCGTCTGCGCGATCCTCGAAGGCGTGCGCGGAGCGCGCGTAGTAGCTTCGATGCGTGAACACGCGCTGGCGGATGTCCTCGCCCTGGATAACAGGGAGCGGCGGCAACCGGCCGAAATCGGACCTGGACAACACCCACACCGCGCACGATTAGCCATCGCGGACGTTTGGGAGGACGGGCTACTCACTGGAGAGTGGACATTGGTGCAGGTGGGAGGGCTGCAAAAGCTGTAACACTGCCGGTTTCAGACTGCGATCGAATATTGAGTCTCCGCATCAATTCGTAGAGGGACCCTTGACATGTGTGCCATGTGCGCAGAGATCTAGAGAAGGCGGTCGCCGTTGGTGGGAACCTTAAGTGCATGTTGTTTTCCGCAAGATACCATAGGAGTGCCTGAGCTGAGTGTGGCGCACTACTGGCGACCAGACTCATGTGAGTGGTGCTGCGAACATTTTTGGGGTGGTGGCACCGAGAACAGACGCTCAACGAAGGTAACATCGATAAGCGCCGAACGAAAATAGACAGCCTCAGCAGGCTTGAGCGAAATTCGTGGATAATGTGAGGAAGGAGGGCGAAAGCAGAGGGTAAGCGAGAGTAAGCAGAGGACGTTCGGATTTAATCGGCTATCATATCGTATGCAACGCGCTCAGTAAAATACAGACTAAAAGCCTAGAGGTGGAAGGAAAAATCGACACGAGACTCACAGGAACCTATCAGCGACATTATACACCGTCGAACGCCTTTTGAAAAGAATCCATCATCTATTCGAACATACCTGCCCACTTGCCATCCCGGAACTGCGGCATGAGTCCACCAGCGAACGATGTAGTCGTTCCAGAAGTACGGATACCACGCGGCGGAGGCCCAGTCGACGGTTCCCGATACGTGCCTATCGGTAATGAGAATATTTTCCTGGGACCAAGTCGCAGTCGCCATGCGAGAATATCGGCAGGCGGGAAAGGTCAAAGGTTTCCGAAAGAGATAGTGGCTTCACCATATTGTGAACGACTTTGAGCTGGTATGGAAGCCAGCGGAGGAAGTCCTCTTGGGTGTTTATCGCGCAGGTTGGGCGTTACCCAGTGGTGTCGGGCATCGAGAATTGTACAAGACGCTATGGTCGTACTTTGTAGGCTGCCCAAAATTGCCCATGGCATGAGCTTGGTTGGTTTGGTGAGTTCGTGCGGAGTATGTCTCTCATCTCGCATGCGAGACTGGCACGGGTGGTAGCATCGAGCGTCGGGAAATGAATCATCAGGAGCTCTCCGCACAGCTTCTCCTGCACGATGTAGGTGGCCCCCCGCAGCCTCGTCGTGGAGAGTGGCGTATATTCTGGGGACTGGAGTGGATGTCCAACGAGCAACAAATTGAGCTGCCTTGCCCTCGTCTGCAGAGATGTGGGTTCCAAGCTTCACCAGCGTATTCTGTCATATCCACGACATCCACAATTCTGCCCTGCGAAAATCGTTCCTGGACTCGTTCAAGCAACGTTCAAGCGTCCATTGCGGGTCCATGCATCCATGCGCGTTAAATGTTGGCGTCTAGTTCAGGGTCAAGCGCTCAAGTTTCAAGTTGATCACATCAACCCGCTTCTCCTCGAATCAATATTGTTCCGGCCACCCTTCCTCGCAACGTTCAACACTCTCCCCTTCGCCGTCCTCCAAATGTCTACCGCCATCCTCCGTCGACGCCTCATCGAAATTGACGCGGAAATTGTCGAACAAAAAATGGCATTCGCTCAAAAGTTAGCTGCCCTTGACAGGGATAGGGCAGATGTCCAGCACAAACTGGATGTGTCGACATTCGCGGTGGTTACCTTGCCCATCGAAATCACGGCGGAGATCTTCACTCTGTGCCTTCCTTCCATCGAAGAGCTGCGAGCCAACAGATATCCTTCGTCCCACAGATGGAAGACACAGGCGCCTATGGTGTTCCTGGCTGTTTGTCGAGCGTGGAGAGATATTGCGCTCGCAACACCAGTACTCTGGACAACCCTGTATCTTCGCCTCGATATCATTCACGACGATGTGGCGGAGAAGGAGGGGGAAGTCGAAGCATTCATAGAACAGTGGCTGCAACGCGCGGCTGCTAGACCTCTATCACTTGGCTTTCAAACCCGCAGATCTGAGGGAGACGATCTTGCGGATCACCCTTTCATCCCAAGTCGCCTGCGCGATGTCATCCGTCGATACGCCCCCAGGATTCAGTGTCTGGAGCTTGAACTCGGTCAAAACGATATGAGTCAGCTGCGGCTAGACTCCACGGACTTCCCTCTCCTTCAACGCGCGACACTTGGAGGTCTCTTTGATCCCGAAGCGTTGGGTCCTGTCGAGGTCTTCACCAACGCGCCTAAACTTCACGACCTCCATTTGATACACCACGGATTATTACTCTATTATTCTCCCCCTTTCCAACAATTGACCAAATTTGATGGCGAGATTGTGGGCATGGATCTCTTCACTCTGGCGCCCAACCTTATCGAGGCACGATGTTCCGTGGACTATATTTCCCCAGCCCAGCCATCATTCATTTCTCATTCCCGCCTGCAATCCCTCACTCTGTTCACGACATTTGACGGAACCGCTCCCTGCGATATTCTTCGACATCTAACGTTGCCTGCTCTGCAATCTTTGCATGTGTCGGAGATGGAGGATGCAACCTCCCTCGCTGCCTTCCTATCTCGCTCGTCGCCACCGTTGCGGACCCTCTCCATCCGTATCGATGACGATGAGTTTTTCGACTGGGGAGACTGTTTGTCTCTCGTAGCTGAGACACTCGAGAATCTCGAGGTTGTGTACCCATTCCCTTATGTCCAATCCGCCATCCTCACCTGTCATACCCGCGACATTTGGATCAAAATCCCTCTTCCTCGCCTGCAAACCCTGACTTTCCAAACTCTGTCAGGTATCGAGCATGAGAAGTTGATAAGCTTCTTGGATGCGAGGACACGGCTCCCTGAATTGGCCACATTCCGGTCTTTCCGTCTTATCTGTCCTAGCGGTACCTTCTTGGACGACGCGATCGACGCCCCATCTTCCTCTGATGGCAAATCTTGCAACGACAAAGTCAAGGGCCATTTGGCCAATTTGGCAAAGAACAGAGGATTACACATTGATATCGGAGACAACTTTCGGTGCGTACAACCATTCGCCGACGAATACTTGACCTAATAATCACGCCAGATTTAGACCAAATTAGAATGTACTGTCATCGATACTGCGGTTCTGTGTGTAGTACGGTCGTAGTATAGCTTTCGGAAAACTTTGGGTGCGCAAAAATGAGTGCTTCTTTCGGTCGCACCGTTGAATTTACATAGCGACAACGACTCAGAATTTCGCATTTCTGGTGCTGGACAGATGGCTCTGCGCCACACAGTGTGATACTTTCACCAAATTTTGGTTGAAAAATCATAAGCATCAGTAGAATGGCTCTCAAACGTGGGCACATTGACTGCTCCAGAAGCTTAAAACAGTACGTGCAGGAATGTGTCGACCGATCACCTGCCGCATCGGACTCAGACTGAGGGATGTTCGCCTGTTTTTGTGCGTACAAGGCTCTGGAATGTAGGTCTTACTACGGCATAGGGACTTCTGGAAGTTACACTAAATTAAAATAAAGCAGTAAGGCCGGCGAGCGGCATGGCCCGCTACCTGGGTTGTAGTCAAAACACATAGTACAGGTGAATGTCGACAGTGCCACGGAACTTGTTGGCTCTCGAAACGTAGTGATACACTTGTTTTCCAGAGACTATGGTATCAGCTGTGGCCACATTCGATGTATTTGATCGAGCGTTTCACCACGGGTTTCCCGGGTAGCGTGTTCTAGTTCCTGCGAGCTTTGTGCTTCCCTCGTCGCAAGGCCATGATGTGACTCTTTAGTCATCTGTGCAGTTGTCCGATGCTATTTGCACCTTCGTGTTCGATCTTGAAGTTTGTCAGGACCCTACGCAAAGAGTTGGGCGTAATTTTACTTCCATAAACAGCAGTCAGAATGTGAACCTGTAGATCTGCGTCGAGATTATTTTCATGACATCCATTCCAAACGTCTGCACAATCAGGGAAAGATGAACCATTGGGAAGCGAAATTTAAGGATGGGAGTCGGACAACTGACAGAAATGTCCTGACATATTTCAGTCATTGCGACAGGGATTTGCCTTTTCAGGAATGGGGATACGACGTAATGCGGCAATTGATGAGAGAATCGGCTTTCTATGACTTTCGAAGGAATTGAGAAAGTCGTTGACTGGGGCAGATGAGCGGTTGGCCACATTGGCAGTCGCAACGGTGTCTGCATATTTACGCACGGCCGCGCGCACAGTTGGTTGTGTGCATTATGAGTAGCCGGCCAGACTTCGCGCCGATATCAAGCCGATATAGATCTATGTAGGATTCCGTCCAATCGCAAAATCACCAAAGAAGATGAGTACAAGGCGGGGCACGAAAATGCGGCAAACATACGCGATTGAAAGGTGGTTCTTGTCGTCTGTCCCAAGGTGTATGTCCACGCCCGATTGAGCCAGATGAGAAAGGTGACCGATAATTGTGGCGTTTTTTGGCTTGAGGACCGGCATATGTCGTGCCTTCCAGAAAGGGAAAGACACTCAATGGCCAGACGGCTCTGAAGGAGCGCAGCTTGTCGGATCGTGCATACAAAAAATCGACCAAGAAACGGAGGTTCAAGGGAACCCCTACGAAGCTGACGGTTCGGATGTTTGGGAGAGGGCGGAAAATGTCGGAAATGGAGAGTATGTTTTTGTCAGACACCCACGCGAGCCCAAAGTTCTCGAGGGTGCTGCATGCATTTGAGCAAGAGGTCGAAGGACTCCGACTCGTCTTCGTCGTTCCCAAACCACTCCGCGTCGCCATGCACAAACAGGGTGATCAAGGGTGGTGAAGATCGCCGGAGGAATGACTCAAGCGAGTCATAGCTGGCCATGTATATGGCATCCAAATATTGTAGAGCCGGAAGGCTGAGGTATTAGGGGATTTGAGGCCACTTTGACCGACTTTTGCCGGAGTTACCTTGGGCTAGTTTCCCGGGTCCTATTGAAACGCGGCAATTGCTAAGCTGTATTCGTAAGTCCTAGCCTACAACTGAGTGCCGTTTCTTCCTCTTCCTCCTCGAACCTGTGATTTTTTGCGGCCACCCTTACTCGTAACGTTTAACACCCTTCCTTCCTTCGCTGTCCTCCAAATGTCTACCGCCATCCTCCGTCGACGCCTCATCGAAATTGACGCGGAAATTGTCGAACAAAAAATAGCATTCGCTCAAAAGTTAGCTGCCCTGGACAGGGATAGGGCAGATGTCCAGCACAAACTGGATGCGTCGACATTCGCGGTGGTTACCTTGCCCGTCGAAATCACGGCGGAGATCTTCACTCTGTGCCTTCCTTCCATCGAAGAGCTGCGAGCCAACAGATATCCTTTGTCCCACAGATGGAAGACACAGGCGCCTATGGTGTTCCTGGCTGTTTGTCGGGCGTGGAGAGATATTTCGCTCGCAACACCAGTACTCTGGATAACCCTGTACCTTCGCCTCGAAATCATTCACGACGAGGTGGCGGAGAAGGAGGGGGAAGTCGAAGCATTCATAGAACGGTGGCTGCAACGCGCGGCTGCTAGACCTCTATCACTTGGCTTTCATGCCCGCAGATCTGAGGAAGACGATTTTGCGGATCCCCCTTTCATCCCAAGTCGCCTGCGCGATGTCGTCCATCGATACGCCCCCAGAATCGAGTATCTTGAACTCGAGCTCAGTCAATACGATATGGGCCAGCTGCGGCTCGACTCTACGGAGTTCCCTCTCCTCCGGCGCGCGGCACTTGGATATTGCTTTGGTCCCGAACCGTTGGATCCTGTCGAGGTCTTCACCAACGCGCCTCAACTTCACGACCTCCATTTGATACACCACGGATTATTACCCTATTATTCCCCCCCTTTCCAGCAATTGACCAAATTTGACGGCGAGATCATGGGCCTGGAGCTCTTCACCCTGACACCCAATCTTATCGAGGCACGGTGTTCTGTGGAATATATTTCCCCACCCCAGTCATCATTCATTTCTCATTCCCGCCTGCAATCCCTCACTCTGTTCACGACATTTGATGGGGCCGGTCCCTGCGATATTCTTCAACATCTAACGTTGCCTGCTCTGCAATCTTTGCATATGTCGGAGATGGAGGATGCAACCTCCCTCGCTGCCTTCCTATCTCGCTCGTCGCCACCGTTGCGGACCCTCTCCATCCGTATCGATGACGATGAGTTTTTCGACTGGGGAGACTGTTTGTCTCTCGTAGCTGAGACACTCGAGAATCTCGAGGTTGTGTACCCATTCCCTTATGTCCAATCCGCCATCCTCACCTGTCATACCCGCGACATTTGGATCAAAACCCCTCTTCCTCGCCTGCAAACCCTGACTTTCCAAACTCTGTCAGGTATCGAGCATGAGAAGTTGATAAGCTTCTTGGATGCGAGGACACGGCTCCCGGAATTGGCCACATTCCGGTCTTTCCGCCTTATCTGTCCTAGCGGTACCTTCTTGGACGACGCGATCGACGCCCCATCTTCCTCTGATGGCAAATCTTGCAACGACAAAGTCAAGGGCCATTTGGCCAATTTGGCAAAGAACAGAGGATTACACATTGATATCGGAGACAACTTTCGGTGCGTGCAACCATTCGCCGACGAATACTTGACCTAATAATCACGCCAGATTTAGACCAAGTTAGAATGTACTGTCATCGATACTGCGGTTCTGTGTGTAGTACGGTCGTAGTATAGCTTTCGGAAAACTTTAGGTGCGCAAAGATGAGTGCTTCTTTCGGTCGCACCGTTGAATTTACATAGCGACAACGACTCGGAATTTCGCATTTCTGGTGCTGGACAGATGGCTCTGCGCCACACAGTGTGATACTTTCACCAAATTTTGGTTGAAAAATTATAAGCATCGGTAGAACGGCTCTCAAACGTGGGCACATTGACTGCCCCAGAAGCTTAAAACAGTACGTGCAGGAATGTGTCGACCAATCACCTGCCGCATCGGACTCAGACTGAGGGATGTTCGCCTGTTTTTGTGCGTACAGGGCTCTGGAATGTAGGTCTTACTATGGCATAGGGACTTCTGGAAGTTACACTAAATTAAAATAAAGCAGTAAGGCCGGCGAGCGGCATGGCCCGCTACCTGGGTTGTAGTCAAAACACATAGTACAGGTGAATGTCGACAGTGCCACGGAACTTGTTGGCTCTCGAAACGTACTTGTTTTCCAGAGACTATGGTATCAGCTGTGGCCACATTCAATGTATTTGATCGAGTGTTTCACAACGGGTTTCCCGGTAGCGTGTTCTTGTTCCTGCGAGCTTTGTGCTTTCTTCCCTCGTCGCAAGGCCATGATGAGACTCTTTAGTCGTCTGTGCAGTTGTCCGATGCTATTTGCACCTTCGTATTCGATCTTGAAGTTTGTCAGGACCCTGCGCAAAGAGTTGGGCGTAATTTTACTTCCATAAACAGCAGCCAGAATGTGAACCTGTAGATCTGCGTCGAGATTATTTTCATGCCATCCATTCCAAATGTCTGCACAATCAGGGAAAGATGAACCATTGGGAAGCGAAATTTAAGGATGGGAGTCGGACAACTGACAGAAATGTCCTGACATAGATGTTTTCAGCCATTGCGACGACAGGGATCCAAGTGCTGCCTTTTCAGGAATGGGGATACGACGTAATGCGGCAATTGATGAGAGAATCGGCTTTCTATGACTTTCGAAGGAATTGAGAAAGTCGTTGACTAGGGCAGATGAGCGGTTGGCCACATTGGCAGTCGCAACGGTGTCTGCATATTTACGCACGGCCGCGCGCACAGTTGGTTGTGTGCATTATGAGTAGCCGGCCAGACTTCGCGCCGATATAGATCTATGTAGGATTCCGTCCAATCGCAAAATCACCAAAGAAGATGAGTACAAGGCGGGGCACGAAAATGCGGCAAACATACGCGATTGAAAGGTGGTTCTTGTCGTCTGTCCCAAGGTGTATGTCCACGCCCGATTGAGCCAGATGAGAAAGGTGACCGATAATTGTGGCGTTTTTTGGCTTGAGGACCGGCATATGTCGTGCCTTCCAGAAAGGGAGAGACACTCAATGGCCAGATGGCTCTGAAGGAGCGCAGCTTGTCAGATCGTGCATACAAAAAATTGACCAAGAAACGGAGGTTCAAGGGAACCCCTACGAAGCTGACGGTTCGGATGTTTGAGAGAGGGCGGAAAATGTCGGAAATGGAGAGTATGTTTTTGTCAGACACCCACGCGAGCCCAAAGTTCTCGAGGGTGCTGGCCACGAGAGGCATGCATTTGAGCAAGAGGTCGAAGGACTCCGACTCGTCTTCGTCGTTCTCAAACTCCGCGTCGCCATGCACAAACAGGGTGATCAAGGGTGGTGAAGATCGCCGGAGGAATGACTCAAGTGAGTCATAGCTGGCCATGTATATGGCATCCAAATATTGTAGAGCCGGAAGGCTGAGGTATTGGATGATGTCGCCACTGTCTTGATCTATTTTGAGGGTTCTCAAGCAGCGATGAGTTACTATCGTCGGAAAAGAACCGTCATCCTCGAATGTGCAAATCAGTTCGGCGAGATTGGGGGCCAGACTGAACAGCGCCAAGTCGGATATTTCTCCCTCGAATTTCGTCAACTGCAACCACGCAAGCGTAAATGTGGTGGGTGTTACCCTCCAGGATGATGTCATATGCAGGTCGTGGAACTGGGGGCGCGTTGCCAAATACATCGCCGGAAAGGTCAACGCTGGGGGATGGTTCGTGGTCGCAACCCAGCGTCACACCCTTGAGCAGCGAGAAATTCGCGGAGTCCAGTCCCAGTTCGCGGATATCCCCCAGTGGACTGATATCCAGGCGAATTTATTCCATTCGATTAGACCAACGATGGATGATGTCTCGCAAACGGCTGAGCGTAAAGTCGGCGTCTCCGGGTCTGCTGGAATGAAAGACGATATCCAAAGGATGATTTCCTGCACGGGTCAACCACCGGTCGACGAAACCCTCCATCAAACCTGGTTCCGAGGCCACCTCGATGGCAAGGCCATCCAACCTAATATGTAGGTACGACCAAAGTGCGGGAGTGGCAAGAGCGATGTCTCTCCACGTGCGACAGACGGCAGAAAGAATAATCGGTGCGGACGTTTTGTAAATGCGGGGGATTAACACTGGATTAAAAACCTGAACGCAGTGGCCAAAGATTTCTGCGGCGATTTCGGTAGGCAGTTTCGAGACTGGGTAGGTGGCACTGGTTGCGTGGAGTTCGCTCTCTACATCGGACCGAGTTTGCTGGAGTTTCTCCAAAACGCGTCTTTGTACGACTATCTGCACCTCGAGCTGGGCGAGGCGTCTCCGAAGGTGACCGGACATGCGAGTAGATGGAAGTTTGAAACAAGCGGATTTGAAATCCGAGCAAACAACCGCTCCCATCCGCATTAGGCAATTCTCGATCCCAGAAACCACATATCCAAAAATCGTGTTCACGAGCCGCAATACAGGCATCGGAACAGACAAAAAAAGTGAATAAACAATAACAGTGTGTGTGTGAGTGAGGTAGGTGGAGGGAAGTGGGACAAGTATACTGATGACGGATATGGTCTGGATGGAGCCGTGCGGATGTTACGGGTAGCGTGAGTTGTATACACGACATATCTCGTGTGGGCGTTGTTTGGCATCGTGAATCATCGCGGCATATATTTGGTTAGCCAGAAGTATCATATCGCGGTAATATTGGACATTATGATGAAGCAGCCGGCCAGACTTCGCGGCAATATGGATCTATGCAGGATTCCGCCCAATTAGAGAATCACTGAAGCAAATGAGAACCAGGCCGGGCGCGAAAATGCGGCAAAACATACCATTGAAAGATAATTCTTGTCGGCTGTCCCAAGGTAAATGTCCATGCCCGATTGTGCCACCTGAGAAAGGTGGCCGATGATTGTGTCGCAATAAACTCGGGTACCCGGAGGACCGGCATATGTCGTGCCTTCCAGAAAGGGAAAGACATCCGATGGCCAGACGACTTTGAAGGAGCGTACTTTATCAAGTCGTTCATATAAAAATTTAACCAAGAAATGGAGGTTTAAGGGATCCTCCAGATCTACGAAACTGACGGTCCGGATGTTTGGCAGAAGATAAAGAATGTGCGGAATGGAGCGCATATTTTTGCCCGACACAGACGAGAACTCTAGATCCTTGAGGGTGCCGGCAACGAGAGGTAAACACCTGAGCAACAGGTCGAAGAAGGACACTGCGTCGTCCTCGTAGTTCCCGAACCCCCGGGCGCTCCCGTGGACAGACAGGGTTACCAAGGGCGGCGAAGAACGTGCGAAGAATGACTCAAGTGAATCATAGCTGAGCAGGAGTGCGACATTCAGCGATCGTAAAGCTGGAAGAGTGAGGTATTGGACGACATCGAAGCTGTCTGGGCACATTTTGAGCGTTATCAAACTAGTGTGTATCTGAAGCCGCCAAAAAATCGCTTTTCTTTCAACGAGACCCGCCTATCATTTTTTGAGAGAAGCGGCCCCACCCAGCTCCACAGTCTAATATTTTGAGGACATTCCGTTTTGACCTTGTCCGATCCACCGCCGTAAAGTGCCGTTGGCCAGCGTTGGCCCCGGGGGTTCCGAGACGTGTAAAATAAATTGTCCCTATCATTTAATGACGGCAGGAGGATGGTTAAGATGAGTTTCTTCAGCCCAGCGTATGTCCACTGGATTACCCGCCAATCATTTTCTGAGATCTCACCGTTTTTTGGCTTCAGATACACTTTACTGTGATGAGTTATTATCGGGAAGGAATCATCGACAGCGAGGAAGCAATTTAGTTCGGTGAGGTTGGGAGCCAGGGTAAACAGCTCCAAGTCCGATATGGCTCCCTCGAATTTCGTCAACTGCCCCCACGCAAGCATAAACGCGCTAGGTGTGCCCCCCCAGGACCGCATATACAGCTCTTGGAACTGGGGCGCGTTATCGAATACACGGCCGGAGAAATCAGTACTGGGGGATGATAGCGCGTGGCCGCAATCCAGCGTCGCACCCTTGAGTAGCGGGAAATTCGCCGAGTCCAGCCTCAGCAGGTGGATATCCCGGCCACTTATATCCAGGTAAATATATTCCACTTGATGGGACCAACGATGGATGATGTCTCGCAAACGGCGGAGCGTAAGGTCGTCATTCCTGGAATCAAAGCCGAGCCACAATGGACGGTTTCCTGCGCGGGTCAACCACCGGTCGATGAAGCCCTCCACTAAGCCTGATTCCGAAATCACCCGGGTGGCAAGGCGATTGAACCAAATATGTAGGTGCGACCAAAGGGCGGGAGTGGCAAGGGCGATGTCTCTCCACGCGCGACAAACGGCGGAAATGACAATCGGCGCAGAAGTTGTGTAATAATCGGGGATTGATACTGGTTCAAAAACTTGAACGCAGTGGCCAAAGATTTCGGCTGTGATATCGATGGGCAGTCCCACGACTGGATACGTCGCAGTCGCGTGAAGCTCGCGCTCTACGTCGGATCGAGTGCGTTGGAGTTCCTCCAAGACGCGTTTTTGTTCGACAATTTGTGCGTCGAGCTCTGCGAGGCGTCTCCGGAGGTGGGCAGACATGGAAGTTTGGAACAAGCAGATTTCAATAAATACGTGCAAGCAAACAACCGCCCTCACCCAAATTAGGCAATTCTCCATTCCTCAGAAATCATATACAAAAATCGCGTTCACGAGTCGTAATACATATACAGACATCTCCGTGGCTAGTACATAAACGGGGATGGAGAGTGAGTGAATAAACAACAACGGTGCGTGGGCGTAAGTTAGGCGGGGCGAGGGGAAGTGATATAATGGGTCGCACGGATGACTGATAACGAGAATGAGATGGGATGGATATTGAGAGGAGACGCGCGTGGAGTGAACTGAAAAATGAATATGAATATGATGGCGTGAGCTACGGTACATGAGTGATTGTATGTATGTCGGTGTAATTCGGTCGTTCGTTCGTGTAAGTATATCATCGGGGGCATAGATACGATAGATAAGTAGTAGAATGATTGAGATAAACCGAGCCGGAATATATGTGTGTGTGGTGAGTGGATATATAATAACAAATGGCATGATATGGTAGATCACAACAGATAATAACAGGAAGAGAACAGAACAGAACAGAACAGGGGGTCCACAGCGGGGAAATCAAGAAGCAGGAATGGGAATGGATATATGGGACACAACAGACAACATGCGGATGAATGGATGAGGGCGCTGGTACTGGTACACATTGACATTGATTGGGTGCTGAGTGGGCGTGGAATATATATGCGCGCGTGTGGCGCGCGTTCGTGAGCGTGAGTGTGACGTTGCGTGAGGTGCGTGTGCGTGCGTGAGCAAAAGGAAAGCCAGAACCAGAGGAGGAATGATGGACCGAATAAAAGGCGAAGGGGGTGAGCGCCGGCCTCTAATAACGAATGGCGTCGACGCAGGGATGGGGACGGGGATGGTGGATGGTGGAGGATGTTACACATGCGTTGTGGTCGAATGCGAATAAATTAAGCCTTCTTTCCGCGGTTACGACGCATCGCTGGCCTGCGTCTGCTGCTCCGTCGGCGCAGGGGAGTGGGCAAACGGTGAGAACGATGCGCCCGCGCCGTTCCCATTGATCCCCTGCGGGGGACTCGTCCCCGCCACCGCCCTCGGCACCGTCGCGCTCTCCCACCTCCTCCCCCACGCGCCCTCCGGCGCCGCGCCGAAGAACCGCGGCGCAGGGTACGCGGCTACCGCGACCGGCGCGTCGTACCCCACAGGCTGCGGCGGCGGCGGCGGCGGCGAAGTCAGGGACAGCCGCTGGTGGAACGCCGCCTCTGCGGCGGCCATGCTCTGCTGCCCCGCTCCCAAGGCCAAGCTCCCCAGTCCCTGCCCCTGCTGCTGTTGCTGCTGCAGCGTCGGCCCACCCCCACTCGCGCTCGTGGGCGTGCGCACCCCGAGCGGATTCTTGCTGTACGAGAGCCGAATCCCCCCACCCTTGATCAGCCCCCCGAGCGTGTTCCCATAGAGCTCGTTCAGCGTCTTGGTCGCGTACCCGACGTCCTCAAACTGTACAAAGTTCAATCAGTATACGCCTTCTTTCGTAGAAACAAAAACAACCCACCTCGACGAAACACATCGGCCCATTCCCCTTGGGACGGAACGACATCTGGCGGAACCCCGACTGGCCCGCAAACAGCTCCCTCAGCGTGCCCTCCAAATACTCCATCGTCGGCGCCCCCGCGTTCCCCGCGCCCGCACCCCCACTCGGCAGCGCCGGCAGATTCCCCACATACAGCGTATTAATCGGCGGGTTCTGGTCCACCGCACGCCCCACCCCACCTCCTCCCGAGCCCGAACCCACCCCCGAGCCAGAGCCAGACCCCGAGCCCGACCCCGCATGCGAGCCAGACCCCGAGCTCGCGGGGCTCGCAAGCTGCGGCGACCCCCCGCTGCTCCCGCTCGCGCTCGCGCTCCCACTCGCCGCAGAGGGGATGCTGATCGGCGGGTTGGGCGTGTGCGTGTTCGAGTGCGCCGCGGGGTTATTGTTGGGATGGATGGGCCCGGGCCCGGGCCCAGGCGCGATATTGCGCACCGCGAGCCGCCCCATGCCCCGCTCCAGCTCGCCGCCGCTCGCGTCTGACTCGGAGCGCTCCGTCCGATGCGCCACGTGCTGGTGCTGGTGCTGCGGCGGGTGCTGGTACCCGCCCTGCTGCTGCTGCTGGTGCTGCTGCGGCGCGTACTGCTGCTGCGGGTGCTCGTACTCGCCGAAATACGCATTATTGTTGTTGTTGCCTGCGTACCCAAAGTGGTGCGACTGGAGGTGCTGCAGGTGGTGCGATTGCTGCTGATGGTGGTGATACTCCGCCAAATGCTGCGGCGGCGGCGGGGACGAAAACGCGCGGGGCGCCTCGCCCGCAAAGGGCGCGATCCCATTCACACCGGGACCGTACCCCTCAGGCGACGGCGACCGCCGGTTCATCAGGCGCGGGCCGTCCCACGGGCCTCCCTCAGCGGTGTCCCGTCCCCCGAGCGCCGTAAACGCCTCAAACGCCTTGCGCTCCCTCCGCCTCTCCTCTTCAAACGACGCGCGCTCGCTCCCAATACTAACACCGCCGCGCGCATCCTCAGCCCTCTCGCGCGCACCACGGCCAGCGCCAACGCCCACCACTCCACCGCCCCTCGGCTGGAAGCCCATCGCGCCGAGGACACTGCTCTGCCGCCGCTCCCTCTCCCGCTCGCGCTCGTGCTCGAGGTGCTGCATCTGGTGTATCGGCTCGTCCTCGTCGCTCGTAAGCGGGTCCCCGCGCCACGCCATGCGCGCACCTGCGCCGTTCACGTTCGTATGGTGCCCGTTCATGCCGATGAGGCCGGGGTTGTTGTTGATGTTGTTGTTATTGGGGAGTGACGACCCAGGCGGCGGCGGGGGCAGTCCCATAGCGACCAACGCCCCCGCCTCGCGCTCGCGCGGACTCAGCGTCTGGTCCGCGCCATACATCTCGTTCATCCCCATCCCTCCATTCATCCCATTCATCATCCCCCCATTCACACCCATCCCCATCCCCCCTCCGCCGACCATCCCTCCCCCGACGACGCCCCCACCGACGGGCCCAACGCCCCTCTTCGTGTGCAGGTTCTTCTTCGCCATCTCCGCCTTGAGCACCGCGCCCTTGTCGATGTCGACGCGCCGCCCCTGCAGCACGTCCCTTGCGCCCAGCGCCTCCTCGCGCGTGCGGAACTTGGCGAACCCAATGATCTGCTTGCGCGGGGGCAGGATGCCCGCGCCGCCGACGCTGACTCCGCCGGGGGCGAACGCAGGGGGCTGCTGCTGCGCCTGCCCGTCCTCATTGGGATTGGGCGCGGCGGCCTGGGGCTGCGCGGCCGGCGCGGGCCAGCTTGCGATCCCGCCCTCGCGGCCCGCGTCGACGAGCACGCCGCCCTGGTTGACGGTGACGAGGTTGTATGGGTCGTTCGAGCCCGCGTACGCGTTGTACGTGCCCCCGCCGCGGAGTGCGGGCTGCTGCTGCTGCGTGGCATTGCCGTTCGGTTGCTGCTGCTGGGAGGGCTGCTGCTGGGGCGAGAGCACGCCGACGCCGCCGTACGCGGTGTACTCTTTGTTGGGGATCTTGAGCGTCGCGGCTTCGAAGCCGGGGGAGAAGGTGAACATGTTTTGGAATTCGCGTTCCTGCCAAGTTGTTGTTAGTATCGAGTTGAATGAGGGAGATAGCAGATATTGCAAAGTGGATATACGTGGATGCGCGTGTACACCAAATAAGCGCGCGCCTTGCGAGCTCCACCGGCCTTGCCACCCGGCCGTGACAGAGTACCCGCGTACACCAATGAAGGTGCGGGCGAGTGGCAGCACGCAGTGCGCCGGTATCTCCACGAAGACAAAGTGGTGTCATGGGGCCGAAGACACAAGTCGTGTACGCGTTCGTGCAAGGAGCCCGTCCACACATACGACCAAACATGAAAGAAAAAACGCAAAGCCACCCACCTGCATATCTTCAGGAAAGCCAACGACAAAAATGGTGGAGATGTCTTCCTGCATGGCGCCCATGGGCCCCATCATGCTCGGGGGCGGCATCCCCGGCCCATTCATCGGACATGGGGCCCATACGGGGTCTGCGAGTGCATCGCGCGCTGCTGCTGCTGCTGCTGGGGATAGCTGCCAAAGTCGAGGCTGGCGCGGGGATCGTAGACGGGGGAGGTGAGCTGGGGCGAGAAGGGGTCCTGGGGGTAGAACTGCGGGGGGGCGACGGCGGTGCGGGGTGGGGCGCGGGTGGCGCTGGCGTTGGGGAAGGCGGAAAAGGACGCGCGGGGGTAGAACTGGTTCATTTTGAGGTCGATTTTGAAGGGTTCGTGTGCGCGGGGGCTGCCGTGGGACGAGTCGTCGGAGGTGCCCGACTCGGCGGGCTCTGCGTCGGCCTGGGCGTCGAGCTGGTCGAGCAGGCTCTTGTTGAGGAAGCCCTCGTGCATGCGCGGGACAGCGGGCGGGACAGCGAGCGGAGAGCGGGGGTGTGCGGGCTGTTGCGGATGGTGGCCGGGATGGGTCGGGGGCGCGGAGGACGCTGGCGGAGGGAAGCGTGCCGGATAGCAAAAGGGGGGATTCGATCGTATGCGATGTGATTCGGTGTGAAGACCAACAACCCAAAACCCAAAACACACGTAAACACCGCACGGACCACGCTGCCGGCATCTCGGCACAGACAATGCACAGAGGAAAAGGAAAAGAAAGACAAGAGACGACTCACCCGCTCCATTGTGCTCTACCGACGCCTGTGCACCGGCCATCCAGTCCCCGGTCCCGTCCTTTGACCACCCATTGTCGCCGTGGCCGCAATCGCCGTTCATCCAGCCGATTCTCTCGTCCCAGGACTCGATTGTGAGCGACTTACCCATCGCCATCGCAGCCCCTGCAGCAGCACCATCGTCCACCGAGTATCGTCGAGAGAAAGGCTCTGAGAGCGCAAGAGTCCAGTCACACCCAGGTGACACACGTCTTGATCTGAATTAATTATTACCCGACACAAGAACCCGGGTGCAGGCTGATTCCGACGGCCATGCTCGGCTATCGACCAAGTAACGAGGCGCGCAAGTCGGAAAGCAGACAAGAGAGCAGCAGTGTATTTAAAAATGGACGCAGCACAGGTATGTTTCACTAAATAAAACCTGCCTCCCACTACCCTCGTCCAAGTCCCGGATAAATATCTCTCTTGTCATGTGTAGATGGCGATGTGATTCCATCCGTGCTTCTCCTGCTCCTTCCACGCCACACCCTACTCCGCCAAAACTTGCACACAAGACAAACTCGCGGATCCTGTTCGACGCGCGTTGTCGCGGTCGTCGCGCGACAATCCGCAATCTGCAATCTCCGGCATTACCGACAATACACCCTCATAGAGCCAGATCACCGCCTGTCAATTCAACGGATGCCTGCGAGCGAGAATGTAACCGAGTCTATCCAGAACAGCCAAGACGCGCCGAGAGCAGAGTCGAAGCTGGCCAGCAACGATGACGACCTTGATATCTCCAGCGCAATCACGACGAACGAGTAAATGAACGAGGTGGAACGTAAATGAATGAATGACGTGTATAATTAGACGGGACACAGTAGTGTACTCGGATTGCCGGCTCTGAGAAGAATGTATGTAAACCGCTACACCCGCGCTCATTCGCGGCTGCAGATGTCGCCCGTGATATTCGCAAGTAGCAGCCGCGCGCTGCAGAATCCCAGGCCCAGGGCGAGACAAGTACATCGACATCGTGCAGCCTCGAGTCCGAGACGAGACGAGATTCCCAGCCGCGACAGCGAGAACGGTCTAGAACCAGCTAGATGACAACATGCAGATACGCCAGCAGCGTGGAGCTCTGAGCAGCCCAGCGTCACACCGATAGAGAGGAGGGAAGCGACGATCCCAGCCGCGACAGCGAGAACGGTCTAGAACCAGCGAGATGAGATGACACCGTGCAGATACGCCAGCAGCGTCGAGCTCGAGCAAAGCCAGCGTCATACCGAGAGGAGCGGAGGAAGCGACGTTCGCGAAGGATGCAAGAGCCCCAGCTAACACGTGCACGAGTCCATAGGATGAGCCAATCGCGTCGCCTGCGTCTGATCTTTAGAGAATAGGACTCGGATGGGTCGCTCATAGCGAGCCTGGTCAAGGAGACGAACAGCAGCGGCTGAGAAGGGGATAGCGTAAAGGGAGAGATAGGCCGACAACAGAAGAGCCAGTTGAGTCTTGCGACATATGCCAATGGTGGAATGAGCACGAGGACGAGCGAGCCGACGCAAGCCCAGAGTATTATAATTGATGGCGGAAGCCATTGTCACGGTGGGCGTTGAGGCAAGGAAGTGCAGGTGAATGCAAGAGCTCGATAACCTGGGTCGGGATGCAGAATGAGAAAGGTGCAAGATGAGAGTATCATGGTCGGTGGTTATTTGGCGATGTGTCAAACTCCGCGATTCCGCGATGAACCGGCTACTGCCGCGCCGTTTTCAGTTCACCTTCGATAAATAGCACTCACCTCCCGTTCCTTTTCCTCTGCATCCTGCTTTCTGTCTATCTCAGACACGTGCGCTATATAACTCACTCATCTGTACTCGACGGACCGCCCCGCTGCTCTCTACCGTTCCGTCAGACCTGGTTTGAATTCGACACCTCAGACTGAACTTGAAGGCCTTTGACCCCGCGCCCTTTGACTGGCCATGCCAACCCATGTTCATTGTCCTGGAGACCCCTAACTCGAATCGCTTGACTCTTTCCTGCACTCTCCGAGCCCCTACTAAGAAGAATGACTCGGATCCGGCGCGCAAGACAAGACGATACTGCTCTATCGCACTCAAACATGCCGTGTGCAGTTCTCGAAGATCCTAACCGTCTTTCTCCTCCTCCTCCTTTTTTTCCCAAGCCTGCATGTGTCGAGCTTCCCTCATCTGTACAGATGGACAGTAAGTACTACTTAGTATTCTTATCCCTTCGGACTGCACACCGAATATTCGTTGGCGTGGGGCTACGAGTCCGCGAATGGCTCGTTCTTTCTGCGCGCGAACACCTGCCCCAACTAGGGCTTGCTTGAGGAAGAGCACTGCGCATCGTCCGCTCCTTCGCCGATGTACGCATCTTCGCACCTCGCGGTGATATACGCAGTGTCTGCACCTCCAGCAGCGATGTGCGCAATATCGTCTTAAGTCGCATTTGGCGACGGACGCGTCTGCCCCGGATGTTGACTGCTCCGATACCCAAATTGCACACCCCTTTCGCTTCTGCCGACTTGCGTGAGTGATTATCGATTATCACCCCACCATGACCAACGAACGAAAGATCGAGTGTAATTGACATGTTGAGTAGCTACAGGTAGATTTGTTACATTTGTATTCTTCAGTGTCATTGTCACAACTGCCTAGCCGCCAAAAAATTCGCCATCTTCGCTGTACCATACTGAGTGAATCGAGTCCGAATTGTACACACAGATAGCCCGCAAATACGGCCACGGGAAAGGACGGCGACGTCAAGCCACGACCGCCCTACACAAACCACCACGGCGAATGCCGTATAAGTTGACACCCAGGACCACGTTCGAAGTAACACTTTCCCGCTTTTTTCTGCTACCTGGAAACTACATCGCTGGTTACTGAGCTCAAACCACCGCTGCGCGGAATTCGGGCTCGGATTCCCCTCCGTCCTGTTTATGCTCCAGGTCCTGGTGACTTCCCACCCTCCCATTCGTCGGCCCCGAGTGGAATGTGTCCAACACGGTAGTGGATCCGGCGTTGGTCGTGCGCGTAGCCGGAATCCGCTTCCCGAGTTGTATGGTAATGAGCTGATCCGCTGTTCCACCACACCACGTTTGACCCCGCGCTACACGGAGAATAATGAGCAGCGCTAGCGGAGCAATGGACTATGGTGGGTGAAGATCAGCTGCTGTGTTTGAGAGCAAGATCGTCCTCACCTGAGTTTGTCCCAGGAGAGGAAGCCACAGATTCTGGGACGGGCTATTCACACCGTAGCTGACGAGGAAGGTGAGACCATCGATGGAATAAAGGCGGCGGATTCAACAAGCATGGCCATGACAGTCACATATGGCGTGGAAGTGCGGGCCCCAACTAGTTTATCGAGCCGATAGCGCATGAACAGGAGGCGGCCGGCAATAAGTGCAGTCAGGATTACTGTCATGGAAATCGAGATCACCCAGTATGGGATTGCTAGTTTCATGCTGATAGCGGTCCAGAAAGAATTTCCAGGTTGACAGAGCTCTGCGATGAGAATGGCAGACAGAACTGGGCCAATGTGAATCAAACGGTTCCCTGCGAAACAGCGAACACTCACTCAGTGATTGAAGTCAAGAACGCAAGGGCTAGTACCACCGCGATATAATAGTTCCGAGACCAAATAGCCCAGAAGCGGTACAGCTGACGGGCCTGGTCGGCTCACAGTCCAGGGATGAAAATGTTCCGAAAACCTACCAGGATACCGTCCTGGAACCAGGTGTTGACAATATAAACCGAATTACATACAACAGCGGACCAATCAGTGCTTTGTTCGACGAAGTATGCACCCGGGCCACCAGGATAGTCCCGGTTGTTGATGAAGGACTTCTGAGCAAAGAGAAAGGACGTCGCATTTCCAATATTCCCAAGGGCAAAGAGAATGAAGACAAAAATCAACAGCTCGCGGTTGCGGCGGCCGAATTTGCGAGCGCAAAGGGCCGGCACGCATTGGCAAAAAAGGGTTAGGTGAACACCTGGAGTCCGACTTCAAATACGAATGAGTACAATTCAAGAGCCTTACATACCATATCCAATTGCACCGATCAATTGTCCAATGAAGATGCAACGTTCATTCCACAGCTGTGCGGCTGTTTCGTTTGGAGCCCACGACATGGTTGTGGAGAATGCTGGGGAGGAGGGGGTGCAAGGAGGTGCTGCAATTAGCGCGTTGTTTTAAATCCTGGTGATAATCTCAATCAGACTGATACCCACACGAAGCAACATAAGTAGCCATAAGTATGTGGAAAATATGTGTCATATCAGCTTCGTTGAGGTTATCTCAGCCTTTTCGAGGTTATTTGAGGCTCTTCGGCCGTCCAACGAAGTTGCAGCGAAGTTGGAGCCACTGAGCCATGGCCTCAAATGAGTTTGATCAGAGTGCTCCGATTCCTACGAACATCGCGGCTCCAATTCAAATGTATCACTGGCAACGCATGTTGTCTCAAGGGTTAGTGGAGAGTTAAGGAAAGGAAGACGCGACGTGGCGCTCATGTGATCGCGCTATGAGCCAACACTTCCAGATTGGGAACTGCGACCGTCGATCCGGACATGCGTCCGCAAAAATCAGCATGCCTCAAGCCCAAGCGCCGCGTCCCGCCTGGAGATCTTGAGAAGACGGGCGTAGACATGCTGCGCACCGCTGCGCGCTGCATTGGGACATCAGCTCTACAGCAAGACGGGTAAGTATGCTGTTCCTCGCCTGTTTATGATTTTTCTCGCTGACAACTGCACACAGCGATACAGTGCGCAGACATGCACCTCTCCTCCCAGCTCACGACTTCCCTGACAGCACACGCAGCACAGTGCCGTCCTGACTCGATTCGCTGACACGTGTGTCAGGTCCTTCAAGTTCGAACTCAAGCCAGCTGCCACAGCTACAAATTCAGCCCGACATGCCTGTTCCCTCCTAATACTATTCAGACCTTGCACGCAAACACGGCCGTGTGCGCTTTCGCCTTCCTGGCCAGCATCCTGCTTCGGCTCTATAAGCTACAACTACCAGCTAACTAAAAAGCTGCCCAAGCCGCTTCGCACACCCTCGACTCTGATGCCCTGCATGTGTCTGGATGCAGGTGCGTGGGTCCTTCCTAACCCGCTGCACACTGCCCATGCCGACTTGCGGCCTTGTGAGCGCGGTCCATGTTGTGATGTGCATGTTACGTCACCCAGCCGACGCGCAGAATTGGTGGGATCTTGAGATCGGGACTGCGGGTGATGGTACAAGGCATGCACTGATTTTATACAGTTCATGTGCATACATCGCGAATTGATTGGATACATTTTTTTGCCCGCCCATACTGCAGATCGTGCGGAGTAGAAGGAGATACAGATACACGTACTAATAGTATGAAGAAGCAGAAGTAGATGTGATGGAGATGAGTGGGCTGATCAACAAGATGAACAAGATGCGTAATAGGGTATTTTGACTGTTGTGTTTCCTCTGAATGGAAGAACACAGCCTGAGCAGCTACATATAAACATGCAGACTTTGAGTTGTTTGATCCCCCATCTCAAAATGCCCCACAAGCCCACTGTGACAGAAACTTGCCTTGATAATATTGTAGCGTATTTGACACCTACCTTAACACTTCTCAAGGAGCTCAATGATTCATTTGGCCCTCCATTCATCCAGACCATCTCCAACACTGTTGAAACCTTGATTAGTATAGTTCAGGTAGGAAGTTTTCAAGATATGCACACATTCAAGTAACTAATACAATGCTATAGAATGTGAAACACAATAAAATCAGTGCACTCAGCTGATGGAGAACATTCACCCAGTCCTATATGCAATCATCAATCTTTATCTCAAGTCTGAAACAGCTGGCTCCCTAGATCCTGCAGTACTGGGTCACATTGGGAATTTCATGGGGCAAGTTGTATGTATCTACAAAAAAGCCGGCGATCATAATTCCTCTGTAGGACTCTTCGCAAGATATATACATTTGTTGAAGCACAGCAAGATCAGAGCAAGATCAAATACCTGTTTCGTAATAATGAGATGCAGAACCTACTCAAAGATTGTCATGTGGGGTTGGACCAAGCTGTTGAAGTCTTTGCAGTATGCACTATTTAAATTCTCTTGCAGGAGATTGATTCACTGCTCTCAGATTAATACCAGGCCTGCAATAGCAAATGACATTGATGAAATGAAGAAGACAGCCAAGACCATGCATGAAGAGTTGCTTGAATTGATTCAAACTGTGTCTGATACCAGCACAAACTCAGATGGGTCATCAGTATGTGCATAGTCAACCACTTCCACATTGAAATAAATTGGAACCAGGTTTATCTGGGCACCAATGACTTGAAAAATAGGTAAACATAAAGAAGGTTTACAGAAGAATGTACACTTACACTTTCCTCCAAGTTCCAACTCATTCTCAATGTTGCCTTCCAAGCCCAAGATCTTCTATGGTCGGGAATCAGAGCTGGACCATATCATGAAAATGATTGCTCAGCAGCCAGCTCGAATAGCCATTCTTGGAGGAGGTGGAATGGGGAAGACAAGCCTTGCAAAAGTGGTCCTCCACCATCCAGAGACTTCTACAAAATTTGAAAGCAGATTTTTTGTCAATGCAGAATCTGTGACTACTAGCATTGAACTTGCTGCACTTATTGGATTACATATTGGACTGGATTCTGGCAAAGATCTTACCAGAGCTGTTGTCCAGTATTTTTCCAGGGCACCATCCTTGCTTCTGATTCTGGACAATCTGGAAACTGTGTGGGATCCAATACAATCTCGAGGTGGAATTGAAGAATTTCTTTCTCTGCTTACAGATGTGGAACATCTCACACTGATAGTATGTCCTTTAGTGAATTCAACTTTGTGTGCTAATATCAAATTCAAACGGCGCTCCGCGCAATCCTGGGACCGAGTGATCCCGGCGCCTACGTCTCTAAGTACCAAGTCCTGCACTATTCGTATATCATTTTATATACACCACACACACTTCCACCACCCACTGCTATTAAAAGCCCACCCCAGCCCACCCGTAAGCAGATTTTGTCACCCTTTCCCCTTCGACCTCGGCGACCCGCCCGTCCACAACAGCGGCTTCCAGCTCTTCTTCAAAAGCGCAGTCCCGGATCGGCTGCTCCTTGACACGGGTGCGGCACAGAGGACACGTTTTTTTCTTCTCCGCCAACCACTTATGCAGACAGTCGTAACAAAAGATATGCATACACATGGTTCTTAAACGTCCATCAGAACTATCTCAGCGTCAGAGCTGGAGTACTCACATAACCGGTTTGTACAACGTGTCCCAACATATCCCGCACTCGAACACTTTGTTGTCGACGGCTTCTCGAACGTTAGCCATGGCGAACCTCTATTGTGCGGGAATACATACCCTTATCGACCTCCCCTCCTAGAGGGGGCGGGACAGCCGAGGGCGAATCCGCTACGCTGGCCTCGGTTGCGGCGTTCTGAAAACGATCTGTACCAGCTGTTAACCCAGCGATGTCCGGAACATTAGGCTGGCCACTCACGGTCTCCTGCTGGATCCAGCGAGGCGCCCTCTACGGTTGGCTGTACCGGCTGCGCCCGCAGAACGGTCCACCATTCCACGTCGATTGGGTCAGTCCGGGATCCACTGTCGACGTTGATAGGCCACCACTGGCGGCCCTCGTCTTCGTGGTAGAAGACGTCGTTGGGGCTACTGATAACGGGCTGCGCACGGACCCGAAAATAACCGGTCAGTTTCGTCTGGTAGAGGGCAGCATGAGAGGACATTGGGTATGCAGCATACCAAATTTCACGCTGCATTTTAATACCTTCGAGACCGCTGGGCTTGAATCGTCGTTCCCTATCTGTCCCGATGTCAAGGGTCGTTCCAGCCCCTTCCCCTCTACCTCATTGCAACCGCCCCAGACAGGACCAGATTTTGGAGGGGTGCGTCTGCTCCTAACCGCTCCATTTCATCGCCTCTATTTGAACACATGGTTATCGTACGCCGAACGGCTTGGCAACATTCACCCACTAGGCCAATTCCACCACCCACACATTTGCATCCGTGCCCATGTTCCGACTTGCGAACCCCAAATGCGCGTAACGTGAATTAAGAAATAACTACACAGTAAGGACGCCCGTGCCCGTTAAGCCTGCCGTCTCCTGCATTTATAAACTTGATGATTGCCGCGTGGTAAATGAAAAGCCTCTTACTGCTGCGTCAAGCGGGAATAACTACACACACAGACGCCGGCTGTCATTAACACTGCTTTTTCCTGCAGTAATGACCTAAACGATTGCAGTGCACTAACGGAAGGGTCACTCACTGCTGTGTCTTCTTCGCCGTGTTTGTACGCGAGGTGCGCCGCACCTTACGCACCGGAGTGGAGGGAGCATTGTTGCGTTCCCGAGATTCATTCCCGTCGCTCTCCGTGCCTTCGGACCTGCAAAGGTTCGTCAGTCCCCCAGCTTCATTCAAAATCGGACTGCACCTGTGACATTTCGGGTTGTCCGCGACGGTCCCAGCTTGTACCCCCGAGGGACGTATTCCCCGGGGTTCGTCAGATGGTCTGTGATTTCAATCACCGCTTGGCAATTCATGGTACGCGTGCCACGTACCGTTCAGTAAGCTCCGTCGCCGGCCCTGCAGGTACGTTGATCGTCATCAGCAGTTCCTCCTGTTCTTCCACGTCCGATGTATCCACCACAGTTACTGCACTATCACAAGGGACAGTGTCAGCAAAGCAGACGAGCTGCAGCGGGAGTGTAAATACCTGGACATTGGTCCCTCGCGACCGAGGGATCCGTTCTCCGAAGAAACCGCGGCGTCCGAACGATCTGACAGGGTTCCGTCGTCAGTGGTTGCTGATGTGTCGGTGTCGAGGGCGAGGATCCTGATACTGTCCGCGTTCACATAGAAATGCTGTCCTTGGTCAGTCAAGGAGCCGATCCGTGGCAGTAGACTCACCCTGATTCTGTAACCGCAGCGATCGTCCACCCGATGCAAGGAGGCTCGCACCAAGACCCAGTCCCCGACCTCGAGCCGGACATCGGCCGCGCGAGCAGCCTGCATCCTGACTAGGCCCTCGGGTCCATCTCGGAAGACGGGGATCCCTCCAACGTCTATTTCAATCCACGATCCCCCAGAACCGTCCACGCGACTGCTGTCCGTACACGGGTGGACATCAATATTGAACTGCACTAGTGAGGCCTACATCCAGGAGCATGAAAGACACTCACATCACCACTTAAAGAGTCAGCTTCGTCGCCATCCTTTACCATAGCCGCAAGTTGGTTGAGCTGGTTGCGGAAGGCCCGTTGCAGGGGCCCATCCTGTGCTGGACCGCCGTCGACCCTGAAGACAGGCTTTGGCCCCTAGTACGGTGTTAATAAGAGACGGTGAGACATAAAACACGTAGTTCACTTACGACGGCCGTTATTACCCTTCCGAAGATGAAGGTGCTATACATTGCACCCGAGTCGTCTATACACGCAGTTTCGTCCGCCGTGTAGCTGCCATAAACACCCAGATGGAATTCAACGTTGAAGATGTTCGTGGCTAGGGAGGGCACGGACGTCGTGTAGAGGAAGGCGATCAGCTGCTCTCTATCACGAAGCGAAGCTGGCCATGCGGGGTCGGATAGAGCAGCCATGGTTCGAAGGACGCACCCCTATAAGAGTACTTGCAGTGCTTTATATCGAAATGCTCGAAGTCAAATCCCAGATCGGGTTTTGTTACACTCCTCGTCCTCGTCAATCGGATGTGCGACAGGCCGCCCAGTGGAGTTCATCCCTAAACATTTTAAACAGGCAGGTCGTCGGTTATTTGCACAGGAGCGGTATGGAGACAATCTACGAGCAGTACTGACAGTGAGCATTTCGGCAAACGGTCCCTGTCTTGTAGACAATGTCGCTGTTCCCCATCGCCACCAGGTTGCTATCCTCTTCCCAGTCAAAATTGCTGACCCCTCCCCACGCCCAATGGCCAATGCCCGCTGCACCGGTGGAGATGCGCGTCCTGCTTGGGCACGCCAGCCCGCAGGGTCTTCCCAGTGTCTCCGTGCTGTCGAGCAACGCGATCTCTTCCGGGAAAGGGGACTCGCAAATTTCAAACGAAACGTCCAACGGGTTAGTGAAAGCTGGGGTGAACCCGGATATTCCTTGGACGTTGGACCACCAGTAGTTGTAACTACATTGCAATGTACCCAGCCATGGCAGGGCGGTACATTGGATTAAAGGCACCCCTTGGCTGGGTAGCTGTGATGTGCCTTTAATGCAATGTACCCTGGGCTATTTAAATAAAAGAAGTGCTAGTCCCGAGGTTTGAACCAAAAGCCAACACATATTACCTAAGCATCAAATCTGAAAGAAGGCAACATCACAACCACTAGACTAAGGGAGAGATAGCATAGATAAAATTGATGGGTATATACTATATGGTCCCAAACACATAATTAGTATGTGCTGACCTATTCTGCCCCGTTAGGGGCTTGGTTAGTGTTAGGGTTAGTGTCTGGGTTAGAGGTTTGAGTTAGGGGTTAGAGGTTAGGGTTGGTTAGTGTTAGGCCCCAGGGATATTGAAAAAAAAAAATGTTGAAGGATTTTTAAACACAAAAACACAGAATAAGCATGTAGGAACAATTTCAAAGACCTAGGGCAGCTTGCCTGCCCTAGGTCTGGGTATTGGTAGTGTCAAATAAGAAAGCAAGGCTGCTGTATGTGGTCATCAGAATTTAACCCATCTCAATGGTCTGATAGTCTAGTGGTAATACCCAATGGGTTAAAATAGTTCTTGTATATGGAGGTCTGGGGTTCAATTCCCGGCAACAGCATCATTTTGCTTTGATTTGCTTTATTTCATTGGCTGGCAAGGGTACATTGGATTAAAGGTACACCCTGGCTGACCAGCCAAGCAGTGCCTTTAATCCAATGTACCCCCCCTGCCATGACTGGGTACATTGCAATAAAGGTACAGCTACACCTCGTTGGACGTCAAATCAACATACGTTGAAATCAACTCTTGCGCCGAGATAGCGTTTCCCATCAGCGTAGTGCGGACACGCAGGAACAACTCGAATATTTCAACATTGCGCGAAACCGTAATTGTAATGGTTCTGCCCTATGACGGCCCGTCAGTCAGAGTTGATAGGAACACATAACAACTCACTTGGACTCCTTTGTGCCCGAAGGTCAAGTGCTTCTTTCCGAGTGACGCATAAAATCCACGGCATGGGAGTGCGGACTGAAGTGTGTAACCCAAATGGTCGCACATGCAGGCGATCCAGGCGCTTTCCGTCAGGACCGACGTAATGATGTTGAGGTTGTCTGGGACGACCAAATCGCACGTGAAAGAGAGAGCTGCAAGTGCGACTAAGCCTACGATCCACGCCCGCCGATCTTCCAGCTGGTAGAAGAATAACGTGGCGCGAGCCGAATCGACGAAAAATGGGGAGGTGTAGCGCTCAATACGTTCACGGGCCATGGCCATCACTTCCCCTCTCGTGAAACGCGACACTTGACCGTATTCATCAAGGGAACGAGCGGGAGAAAGAGCAGCGTCTTGCGTTGGACGTCTGCAGTAGCGAAGAACCTTTCACGCCATTGGGTGGCATGCAGCCTGCGGTCAGATCTTGTCTCAACCATAGCGGGAGTGATATAACGATCCAGCCAGACAACCCGTATTTAAATCTGTCCTTCCCAGATAACATAACCCCTGGTGTCGTTGACATGTGCATATCTGGCTTCCTCTCCGATTATCTTGTCCCTGATAACGCTTGGAATCTGTCAAATGAAGTCCAGACAGGGCCACAAACCCCTCACCGTTTCAGAATCGCCTCGACGAGCATGACATCGTCGTCCGTAATGTTAACGATCGCCTTGTTCTCCCGCGGTTCCATCAGCTCATATGGTCAGAATAACTAGTTAAACCCTTGGCCGTGCCCACGGGCTCAATGCGTTATCTGTGGCAACTCCATATATGGAAACCCCACAGGATAACCGGTTAACTGTCGGCCATGTTGGCGGACATAATGAGTTATCTTGTAGACGTTGCCGTACACAAAAAAAGGATGCCCAAAGAGTGGATTGAACTTGATACCTTTAGATATCAGAAGCGGCAGGAGTAGCAGAGGGCATTACCTTTACACCATGAGAGCTATAACAAGGTAGTTCTCTGTCTCAGCTAGGCTAAGCCTAGGCTTAGCCTACCTGGGGCTGCTTATACCCACCTCTAGGGCAGGGAACCTTCCCTAAGTCTTTGAAAACAGTTTGTCATCATTTATGTTCAGGTTAGAGGGTAGGGTAGAGGTTAGTGCCCTGGTCCTAGGTATATTTATTTATTTTGGTTGGGGGTTAGGGTTGGTTAGGGTTTTGAAACACTCCAAAACACATAATAAATAGTGAGAAACTGTTTTCAAAGACTTAGGGAAGGTTCCCTGCCCTAGAGGTGGGTATAAGCAGCCCCAGGTAGGCTAAGCCTAGGCTTAGCCTAGCTGAGACAGAGAACTACCTTGTTAAGATAGGCGTCACCCGGATCCAGCACCTTTATGTAAGCATTACGTTTGCACAGCCACCCGCCAAATTTCGAGGTTTGCGCAAAAAAATTTCGAAATTTTGACCTGGGGAGCCTTGTTTTGGGGAAGAAAATTTTATTTTGGACAGCTTTCATACATTCCTCTCGTTAGAGCATTTATCAACCAGGATACAGGCATTTGATACCATGCAGGTGTAGTTGAACGTGTCGCATCGCGTCGGGAAGATCACATGTATCACGTGCATGATTACGTCATCCGCCAAATGTTGAACATATTTTCTCACAACATCGTCTCAAACACATCGAAAAGCAGTTTGGAAGCTTTTCAAACACAATTACCTTTTTTGGAAAGAATGTCTTATAACTCTGCAAGATGGAAAAAGTAGCTGAAATCCCTACATAGAATGATAGATATGCTTCCTAGCTATAGTTTGGTGGTCTTATAATTATCATAAGGTCTTTGTGGAAGGAGGAGATAGGTTTTTTGTGACGCGATCATTTCGCTTATATAAGCACGTGCTGGATCCGGGTGACGCCTATCTTATAGCTCTCATGGTGTAAAGGTAATGTCCTCTGCTACTCCTGCCGCTTCTGATATCTAAAGGTATCAAGTTCAATCCACTCTTTGGGCATCCTTTTTTTGTGTATGGCAACGTCCACAAGATAACTCATTATGCCCGCCAACATGGCCGACAGTTAACCGGTTATCCTGTGGGGCTTCCATATATGGAGTTGCCACAGATAACGCATTGAGCCCGTGGGCATTGCCAGGGGTTTAACTAGTTATTCTGACCATATGAGCTGGTTCCATGCTTGAAGATCAAGATGTTGCCTCGCCAGGGCTGCACCAAGTCTGGCACCAAGTTGTTGATCAGCGCGTTCTCGGGATACAAGAATAAACCATGGCGGTCCTGTTTCGCGACGACGATGCTGTAAGAATTTTTGAGGTCGCAAGGTTCGTCGAACGGGAAACGGTCAATGCGGACGCTCATGAGGGCCGCGTCGCTGGTTCCCTCGAATCCCCCCCGGGTTGCGTCAATCCACATGTCGGTCTCAAGTTCGGTGATTTTACGCGCCCTCGTCAGGCCGTGAATGACCGGGACCTTAACCCAGAAACGCTTGTGCAGGCTGTTTCCGTCGGGGTAAAGTAGACAGGTCTGCAAGCGTGACCAGGCCTCGGGAAGTGTCAGTAACGAGTTGTACGAGAGGCCGAGGTACCCACCGGTGTATGTTCATTGATCCGCTGCCGCACGGCATTAATGCAATCGTAGTCCATGTCTTGAAGGTGTATATGGGGCATCAAGGGCAGAACCGCTTCAATAATTAGAGGTGCGAGGGGGCAAGGACAGGCAGGCTTTATTCCATTTACAGGCCAGGCATGACACAGGAGGGGATGGCCAGCAGGGTATCGCCTTGACGATTGGCAGAATACGGCCGACATATACAGGAGTTACAATACATTCCCGAGCAATACGCGTTTCCAGCGTCCTCTGTCTGGCCACAACTGAAACGTCCACGCCGGATGCCAGATAGTACCACAGTGTCTTGGCAAGCGCACCCTTCGTCATCGTGAGTGCCGTGAGGGTGCCGGGGGAGGTGCAAGTGATCAGCATATCTCCCTTCACTTCGTGTCCCACAATGTCGCTGGCCAGCACATTATACGGCAGGCCGCCGCCCCCAACTGCAGCGAATGCCTCGTAGTACCAGCCAATGGTGTCGGGGTTTCTCTCATATATTGATGCGACTGTATCGATCTTGTGTCGCTCAATGTAAACATAAGATTAAGCACTTAGCGTACTCACAGGTAGGCCACCAAGAACATCCGAAAACTTGCTCAGGGACCCTCCACCGTGAACGTCCTCGACGTGGAGGAGGCATAGGCCGGCCTCCACGTCGTCTCGCGAATGCGCTGCTAACGTATGTGCCCAGATGACGGCGCAGTTAGGGGCCCCTAGCGCCAACAAGCGGCGAAATCGCTGCAGGAATGAGCCCTAATCTGCCGGCCACGGAAGAATTTACGCTTACCTTCTCGCTGAAGGACCAACTATTATTCATCGCCGCGATGCTCTTTCTGATGTTGGCCGCGGACGAGGTTCTAGAGACCTCTTTAACTGTCCACACCCTGTCGTACAAGATATGGTCGGGGGGGGACGAACATGGAGAGACCCATCCGCACACCATTAGTGAGGTTTTAAGTACGGGCAATCAGGGGAGGCTGTCGATAAAGAGCCGCACAAGTAAGCACAGGGGCGCCATATAATCGACCAGCCGATGTAAAAAAGGGTGCTGTTATTCGGTGTAGGCGGATATTCTCTACAGGGGCACAGACACGGTATATGGTACGGGTAATGCTAAGTCAAGGGGCTGGAACTATGGCTGGGCGGCCGTTAAGGGAATGAAGAAAAATCAGGCTAAACAGCAGAGGAATAATGAGCAATGGGAGCGCCGTAGCGCAGTCGGGCACCGGGTATGTTGCATGTCAAGTGTGTGGGCGATGTTGTCGGGCTCCGCCCACAGTGGGGTTCCGTGGCGATCAAATGATAAGGTCGTTGACGACCACAGGAGTCGCGGCGGCTGCGGGGGGCGATTAACGAGTGCCACAAACGGTAGGAGCTAACACGCACCGGAAGCGTTCTGGATCAGGTAGATGGCTTGTAGGTCGTAAAACGATTGCCAGCTGTTCATGACTCTTTTCTTACCCCTCGCCTCCCCGGCAGGCTCCGAGTTGTAGCGGCCGATCCTGGTTTCGATGAGCACTAGGTCGTGTTCCATGATTTGGTTGACGCCGATTTTCTCCATGAGAAGTTTGTCTTTGAGTACAGTCCGTGCGTCGTAATAATCGGAGAACTCGACGACGGACGACGCTTGGCCCCGTTGTCCTCGGACAGTCATCCAGCGAGTGGCACGGAATTGGTCTGGTCCGAAAGCAGCCGCCACGAGTGCTAGAGGGGCGTCGGTTAACGAACATAATGGCATAATGGACAGCAAATCACATACAGGTGTTCCGCAGGCAGGTGAGTACGTTCAAGAGCTCCTTGCTGGTGTTGTGCAGACGAGCAGAGAGTGGTTGCACCGAGATCGCCACACGTTTCGCCGCGGCACCGCTGTCGTTGTAAAAGTAATGATTGGTGACCTCACCGGCGACCCAAACCGTGAGCGGCTTCGCGGTGCCTTTCGCACATAGAAAGTTTGAGGCGTCGTTGAAGGCGGAGGACAGGCCCCAATCCCATTCGCCTGGTATCTGAACGCGGTCGAGGGTACTGATGCATCTCGCCTTGTCGAAGTATGTCATAATCGAGTATAACCGCCTTGGAGTTTTTTTAGCACCGGCAGAGGAACATGTCAAAGGATATACCTTTTCTGATCCCAAGTCTTGCCTGCGAGCCTCTCCGTGGGAACACCGACCACGGCGAAGGCCTCCAGTGCTGAGTTCTGGGGTTATCGTCAGCTCGATTCCTTGACCATGGCTTGGGTTTACCTCGTCCGCGGGGAGCGTTTTCGGCAGCGGCGCTTTAGAATTTACGGACGGGCCGGAGGGCGATGGGCCCCGCGGCAAGAGACGCAGCCGCAGCGGTCGCTGGTGTGGCAGGGAGCAAACCAGCCGCAAGTCTGTCGTTGACGAGGGTCCGGTAAATACCGCTGGATCGTGAGATCAGTGATAAACATATAGCCCGAGTCTGAGTGTGCTCACTTGAGTCCTGCAAGGTCCAGTCCCACGAGCGCGCCAGGTTCAGCCCCAAGGGCGTTGAGTAGAACTATGGCAGCGGCCTGAGGCAGATTAGCGAAGGGCACAGGCGGATCGGAGGACGGACAACGCACCTCGGTTGTCGCATCCGGGAAAGCCTTCTTATCCGCGAGGTTAGTCCCGAGGGTCCCACTCGCAGCAATCGGAGCAGGGGCCTTCGCATTTGGCGCAACAGTGCTTTCGGTGGCTCCGTGACCGGTACTAGCAGCGAGGCCCCCCGCAGGGGTGAAGCTAAGGGGTCTCAATGCAAGTCGGGAAAACTCAACTGTAGGTACTTACGGCGGGGCGATAGTCTCCGAAACTTGTGTAGTGTGGCCGTGGTCGATAAGCAGTTCACTGTTTGCAGCACCGACGGCGTCGACGTCTGTAGTGTCTGCTCCGTCAGCAGCCAATCTGTGTATAGTCAGAGACCCAGAATAGATATTCCAATGGGATACGAGTTCCACCTGACACGTTTAGTTCTGTCGGAAGGCGCAGAGACGCTGCCAGCGCGTTTATGTGTAGGGGGCAGAGGGGTGGCGATAGTTTGGGTCATGGTATGTGTATGAAAGCGGGGCAGGGAGTATAGTGCGGGCTGGTTGTGGATTGAGGGCGAACCAGCTAGGCCCGTCTCTTATACTGCCATTCGGTCGGGTAGTTCTGACCGAACACGCCGAATTTGACCAAGACAAATGCGATGACGACGGGGCGGGCAGCCGTAGTTTCCGATTGGCATCAATGCAATTCAAGTCCAGACTGAGATCTACTGCCAGCCCTAATTAACTGCACACCATCGGGTGCTCCCTGGGTGAGCAATACTGGCCGCGGTATTCGAGTTTGAAGCGCGCGGCGCGTGGAACCGTAAGAGGTGCCTGCAGTCGGCAGCAGCAGCGGGCGAGCCAGAGCACGCTCCCGTAAATTCGGGAGTCGCAGTGGCGTTGCGGCTCGACATAGCGATCGAATTTGGACATGAAGGGGTCGAATAATGACCCGAACATCGCACAGCACAGAGGGGCATTCGCACTGGCCGGGGTATTCCAGTTGGAAGCGCGTGGCGCATGGAACCGTAAGAGGCGCCAGCAGTCGGCAGCGGCCGAGCCGGAGCACGCTCCCATAAAGTCGGGAGTCGCGGCGGCGTCGCGGCTCCGACATAGCGATTGGATTTGGACATGGAGGGGTCGAATAATGACCCGAACGTCGCACAGCACAGAGGGGCATTCACATGACACCACGCCGAGACGGAAAGTCAACATCCACCCTATCCAGGTCAAATTGGGTATACGATGTCCGGCCTCCTAAAAGAATAGGGCAGGGCTCGCTAACGGCGTCCTTCATATATTCAACCCAAGGTTCCGGAGCCTGCGATAGCCCGTTCTTGAGTGTATCAAAGCCATGGTCTACTCCAATATCGAAAGTACGTACCTTTACCGCTTGTTGCTGACAGTGCTGACCGTTGTATAGCCGTCGAGCACACCTGGCTGGCAGACGAGTGGCCTGATCACCTCCAGTTTCAAACGGCGCTGGGGATCCCGATGGAAGGGGAGGAAGTCCTGAACCACGAGGTCGTCCCCTGCACGGAGCAAGGACTGCTTTCATGGGCCTACGTCGGCACCAACCACTCCGCAGCCGACAGGTCCCGCACCCTGCGCTTGCTGTATAAAAACCCACCCCCCCACAAGAATCGTCCGCCGCATGTCATCTATCCGGTAGGCGTCAGGGTCCAGGGCTTCGTCGACAGTTGCAACCTGAGGCCTCTAGGAAACTGGAAGAGGTGCGTCCAAGTATGACCACGCGATCCCCGCTAACTTCGGGACAGAGGAGTTCCCCCTTCAAGCGCCCTGCAGTGCATCGTCCTCGGGGGTGGGGTAGCGCTAGACCACCAGTTTTCGCAGTACAAGCGTGCCATCTCCGAGATCACTGCATATATTTACCGCTGCCTCAACGTCCCAAGACCCCCTTCAGATGTCCAGGAACGTAGCACGCTGTTTGCAGCAAGACGCGTATTCACCAAGGTGCGTTGACCCGGCAGTACGAAACTGCGTTAACTGTCGCCAGATCAACGCCAGGAATTGCCATTTGCCCTCGGCGCTCGGCGACGGGGACGACCCACTGGGCGATGTGGCGTCGGTAGCAGGCAATTGGAAGGTCCTGGACAAGATAAATGTGGGCATGTTCGTCCCGGACGACGTTGATCCGGGGGACGGGGACTTTGTCGCCATGGACGCGTTTCATCTGAGACCTGGGGACTTCGTAGATGTATGCCTGGGATTCGACATTGTGAGCCGGGGTCCCAGGGGCGGGAGGACGGTCCAGGTGCACCTCACCATTGATCACATTCTTCTCCTCTCCGCAGCGGAGCAAACTACTATTGCGGTGAGTGTTCCAAGTCAGGTCATGAATATTACTGAGACCCGCTTGGCGCAGCCGCCTGCACCAGAAACTGTAGAGGATGCCTTGGGCCTGAGATTCTAGGAGGCACCTGTTTAAATACCCTCGATACCCTGTGTTATATGTTACGCACCCGAATATAGTCTTCCGTATTACAAACACAGTTTTGCGACCCGAAGTCGCAACACCCGACGCAAAGTCAAGCTGGCGCTGACGCGGAGTCAACGGGAGGTACCTAGATTGACAGTGCACCGCCACTGCATTACCACGCCCAGCGAATCAATTAAGGGTGCTGCCATAGTTTTTTTACTAGCAAGACAAGAAGGTCTATATTCACGGGCAAGAGCGCCACATTATTCGTTGCATACTCATTATTCGTTGCGTATATACATTCAGCGTAGTACATGATACCGGACCCTCCAAAGCAATTGTCAAAACCCAATTGTATGCTCCAACCGCATGGGGACAACTGCCGCCCTCCCAAAAAGCTCGTAGAAACTCCCGGTATAGTACCTGGCCACCGCCCGCTCCATAGTTTCGACCGCCGCATCGTCCCATTCTGTACGTTCCATCGCCGTATTGATCACCGCCGGGCGCTCGCAAGGGACCGACCAGTCGCACATGAGAGCAGCCATTCGCAGAAGGCAAGGGAGTCGTTCTATAACCGCAAGCGCTGCGAGTCCCCTCTGGCTTTCACGGAAATCCAGCCCTACCAGTGTTTCGCTCGCAAAGCATGTTCGGCACAGGTCTGGCCGCTGAAGTCAAGAAGCACGCGCATCCAGCGCTAGAAACTCGTAACGGAAATTCATCTCCCCCAGCTCCCACAGGAGTTCCTTCACCCGGTGTATGTGCATCGCAGGGAGGTTGTTTTTGAGACACCGGGAAGTCCGACAGAGCGCTGATACCGCACGCCTTGAAAGCGGGCCGTAGAAGGTCCTCCAGCCCTGCACTTCGGGCATGCGCGCGGGTTCCTGCTTTGCCCTGTTCAGCGACCTTCCCTTGCAGGACATCCCTCCATTCCTGCGTAGTTAGTAGTTGGGGTTGGCGGCCTTCGGAATTAGAGACGCGAAACATGAGTGCGTCACGTAACAGGCCGTAATGGTGGTACATAAGGTGTCGGCGTAGTTCATCGTCAGGAGAAGCAAGCAAAGCGGGCTCTGGAAATACGTAGTACTGGGGCAAGTCGGCCCCGCAGGAGGGGGGGGGTTTTTCTGTCGATGGCTGCCAGCGCTTCGCTCCAAGCCGTGATGACTGTTGGCATTTCGTGGCACTCAAGAGGCAGAAATTTGTCTCGCGCCACTTTGCGGTTGGGGTTAGGACCGTTCGCGTCCTTCAGAGCTTTTGCCTGCTGCCGTGCTATTTTATCTGGGCTTGGGTTCAGGGACCTGCAGCGGGTTTACGACAACGTACAACTTACATGGCGAAAACCTGTTGCTCGCACGTGTAGCGGCCGGTACTCGGGCAGCCGAAGGGCCTTGAGGTAAGACTTGGGAAGTACTGGCAGTGGGACCGCTGACCACGGTTGGGCTTTCCATCTGGAACGGTGAAACACTGACTATGGGGCAAGCGGTGAAATAACCACAACACAAACCTTGTAAATGAATACGCGGTTCGATAATGCAACTACAACAACTCAAACACTATAGTCCTCGTGCAAGTTCGGGGTTCCAATCCAGTATAGATTGTGGCAATTTGAACTTTAGTTCTCTTTGATAAGCAAGACTTTACAGGCCTACAAGTCGTATAGATAAAACTTGCTCGAATCCGTTCTAGGCGCAATCGCGATAGACAGACGAGATTTTATGTTCAACGGTTTTGTATGATGTGGGTCTAGGTTTGGAGATGATACTCCGATGCGTAAAGCAAGTGATTCTTATGAATCCCGATTCCAAATAGTATCCGCGATTGCTAATCCTTGCGAGATTACAACCAATTGTCAAGTCTGATCTGTTTCCTTATATTCCACGCGTCCGTTCCGTTAATCCAATATGTCCACGCGTCGTTTATAAAGATCCAAATCCAACACAGATAATATTCAAACAGGGAAAACAAACGAAACTTGGTATAGCTTCTGGGTGTCTCCGAATGAATGACTACTCTACCGGTTAAGCGTGAAGTCTAGTAACTTCGCGTCCAACAGGTGGGGTGAGATTCACTGGCGTTCCTCCCATAACCCTCCACTTAAATACGTTACAGGATTCTAAATATAAACGAGACAGATACAAACATGCAATAGGGTTCAGGGTATATGACTAGTGGTATGGCAGCTAGCCGATGAACTCCTGTCAGATATCAAGCGATTAGTAAATTTGAGAGAGATTTATAAGGAACATCAACGAGCCGAGCTTAGCGATGAGTCAAGATCTACATCGCTTAGAACGATCGTGATGGGATATTGTTGATATGTCAACTTTTAGCCGACCTCCTCGTCAGCACTCCGTTACCCTCCTTGGTAACCACCCACTCAAATGGTTCCGCCTTGAACCACTTAAGTGATTTGTCTGAAAATCGTGATAGCCGCCGCTTCCCAGTACCCGAGTACGGTTTCTTAGTCAACTGGTAGATTGACCAAGTTCCGTCATCTCTTGGCAGTTCTAGAGACGTTAGATGATGCCCAACAATGATCCCTCTGGTTCAGAAGGATGTTCCCTCGTAATATGCCCTTAGTCAGGGATGTGCAGTAGCCCCAATCCGTTTCCAGGATGGTAAGGCACTTTCCGCGATTGCTCCATTAGCGACTTCCCACTTCAACCCTTTACCAGGATCGTCGTCCAGCGCCTTTCTAATGGTTCGTGACACATTATATCCCTTTTAGCTAACTGCTCAGGCCAGCAATAGCCCTTGTGAGATGACGTCGTAATGTAATGAAGTACATTATAGTATGTTGCAACTCGAGCAAATATGAATAAATGCCCGGGTGCCCCAATACCAGGTCTGTCAACGGATTCCTGTACCAGGGCGTATTCTCCGTGCAGAGGTGTAGCAAGCGGATACGTTCGTCAAGCCGATCCGTCGCCGCCACAGGAGCAAACCCGGCGGCAGGTTCCATTTCCAAGAAAGATGATGCGCTGAAGGGCACTACCACTCGGTGGATGTTATCATCCGAAAAGGCGGTGAGGGGCCGTATCAGCCAGAACGGTAGACACGCCAGTGAAAAGAGTTGTGCGACACAGGGATCTTCGGTGAAAGCCCCAATGCAGTTGTCCAGAAGCGCGCGCTTTCGATCCGGTTCCGCATCCAGGCCCTGCATACGCGGTTGGTAGCGGGTGATGTAACGCAGCAGGCCAGTCAGCTCCAGGTATTCGTGCTGAACTGTAGTAACCCCAATACGCATCCGGTTGTAGGTCGAGGGCATCCTCAGACGTTCAACGCTCAGCCGCAGAGCCTGGACAACCTGAGCTAGAAGTGGGGTCGGTGTGGCAGCATGGTAGGTCGTGCACTCCTTGATGAGGATTTTGCACGGCTTTTCCAACTGAGTAAAGCGCCCCAAATCAAGTCGGCCCAGACCCCGGGCGATGGTTAAGCCGGACGCAGGACAGACAAAGTCGTGGGGGGTAGGGTCCCACCACATTACCCCGAGTTCCTCCCGACCGCGAGCGTTGGTTGGAGCCTTAGGAATGGCTGCCAGATGGGGGAAGGTAGAGCTGACCATGCGCGGCCACAGCACTGGATCGTCGTGACCGTACCGCATGTCCTTGCGTAGCACAAGTTTTGTCAGGTCGATGTCGGGAATGAGAGGAACGTATCGGGCATTGGTCGTGATGAAATAACTGCAGCCGCCGATTTCCCAGTGGGCTGCGGCCTTCCCGCCCAGATAACCAAGCTCCACTGCTATTCCATGAGCACACCCCTGTCCACAAGCGCGAAGAACTTACAATCGGTCCGACAATTTTTCAAGAGGTCGACACCTCCGACAACAGATGGTGCGTCCTCTACCTTCCAAGCGTCTACGCACAGTTAGTTTCATCCTATATTTCAACTGCAACGCACCATGGTTCAACAGGTTCATTACGAGTGAGTCTCACAGTCAGGGATTCAACTTCTTCCAAAGTGAGCTGTAACACTGGCGCGAAGCCAATGAGGTGGAACACTGGCGCGAAGCCAATGAGGCGGAACACTGGCGCGAAGCCAATGGAAGTTGCAGCAGCGTCTTCAGATACCAATACGAGACGGGCGGACTTAAGCGATAATGTCGAAAGTCACAACGTCACACAACCGTCACGATTTAAAGGTGCATCAAGTTCTTGACGTCTTTCCGCATGGGAGACCCAACAATCCAACTCGCCCCACTTTCATGTGGAGCGCAGCCAGCTTCGTGCTGGTTGGTATTCCAGTCAACTTCGCGTTGGCTATATGGTGCACACCGCAGCATAGTGGCGAGATAAGGTTAATGATAACCCAACTCAGATCGCTCTACACAAGGCTAATTATAAGGACAGTCGCAAGGCCTAACCGACACCCGTATTTCGAGTCGTCCGAACTAATAGAGTGAGTCCATATCCATTCGCGTTTCCCTACTTTCGTCTGCGCGACGGCGATGAAACTCTTCAGTGGTGAAAGAATTCAGGGCTTCGAGCCGCGCGAATTCATCACGGAAGTCTTGGCTCAGAGTGCTGTATATCGTCCTGGGATTGAAGTTTCGGAGTACGGCCATCGAGGACAGCGAGGTTGCCTTTGACAACATTACGTATACGCTTTGCAACGACCTCGAACCATTGAGGTCAATGATGACTTTCTTGAGACTTCGGCCTTGGGCTTTGTAGTCTGTGAATGCATACGCCGGTAGAAGGGGCAGTTGCGTCCGAGAAACCCAGAAAGATTCCCGACTGTTGGTACATATTCGAACCGCGAATTTGTCGGGAAAATGGGTACAACGTCCTTTCCCAGAGGATGCATATTGACATTTGACCCAGGAATCTCGACATAAGCACAATCAGCATACCAATTACCGGCGTCGTCCTTGGTGTAGTGCAACTCTCTCAAAGTGCCCTCCGCGCCGTTGACGACAGACGCCTTCAAGGCCACATTCTCCGTGATCATGACTTTCATGCCGATGCACATGGGCAGGCGGCCCAGGGAATCGTCGGTGTGCGTGGATCTAATCATCCAAAGTCTCTTTTGGTAGTCGGTGGTAGGGTCACCGCCGTTGAATTTGTCTTTCGCGTGGTAGTAGTGGAGTGCCCTGCCAGTCCGGCGTGCATGATTCAAAGTGAACTGGTAATTTATGACGTCCCGTACCACTCTCGTGGCGCATACTATGGGTGCGTCCTCGAATTGTTTCTGCTCTTCCACAGGCATTCCGACCAATTGTCTGTCTTGCAGCGTTTTGTAGTCGGAGTTGCCAAAGTTTTTACCTGTTCCAGTCTGCATGGGGCTCATCTTGCCATGTCCGTCCCACGCCAATCCCATACGCACCCTGGCCAGCAAATTGGTGTATTCCGGATCATGCTGTGCCCTGAAATTCTTCCTCAATATCACGACTTTCCTGAATTCACGCCACAACCACGCACCATAAAGTGAATTGATACCGTCACCAGACTCTTTCACATTCGGGGATATTTTGCTGACCAGATCATGGGCAAAAAGGGACTGTGCGTTTACGGGCCGTAACTGGCCCATGTCCCCCAGGAGGATGACATTGATGTTGCCAAAGAGAATGTCCGTACCCGTTTCTCCCCTGGCTTGGTTCAGGCGAGCGCAGATGTCGGCCAACAAGTTTGCGGACACCATCGATATCTCGTCAATGACAAGGTACCTTATATTCTTCCAAACGGTCTGCAGGTCATTCATCTTCGACCCAGGTCGTTCGTCTTTTTTACGCGGCAAGAACGTCAACACGTGGATAGTAAACCCGTCGATCAGTACAGCAGCACAGCCGGTAGGTGCGCTCAACATCATCTGGTCGGACACGCCGCAACGCCGGAAAAACTCAACAACTGTTTTTATGACAAAGCTTTTGCTGGCACCTCCGACGCCGGCGATGTACAGCAACAACTGCTCCTCTAAGCCGAACATGAAGTGTTCTGCGATTATCCTGAGAGCCCGCAGTTGCTCCGCATTGTCCCCGATGCCGCTGGTGCGGATGATGTCGTCGAGATGCTCCTCGGGCGTTACTGTATCGATATCGGCACCACGCGCGAAAATGGTGTGCTCCTCGAACCGGAACTGTTCTAGCGACGTCTGGGGAGCGACGTCTACCCCAGGATCCAACTTGCGCCGCTTGGCTGACGGTTCACCCTGTGGCGGCTTCATTAGCGGCCGTTTGTCCTTCCCAAGGGAGGACATCAATTTAGATTCTTCTTTCATGCGGGTGTGAACGTCGTTGGTCGTGACATACGTATGGTCTTCAACCGAGTATGCAGATTGAACGTGCCTATCTTTCCAAATTCCTGCACTGTCGAGGATCCTCTTGACCACGTCTTCTGTAGCCCGATCTTTGGCTTCCTGCGGTTTGAGACTGTCGTGGTCGAGGCAGTTGGCCATGTCGCCTTCTGTCGGTGTGTAATCGTCGCGCATCAGATTGACGTCGCCTTCCAACGCTGCCGCAAAGTCCTCTACGTCCTTGGACGCCCTTCCACCTTCCACACTGGGCAAAAGCGGCTTAGCTTTTCCGGCCTTGCGCAGGGCCTCGAAGGCGTCTCTGGCGTCCTTGCACTCGCGTTCAACCTGCATATTGGCAATGATGCGGGTTGCGTATGACGAAAAAGTGGTCCAGTCGTACACATCAGCCCATTTATCGCCGGTGTCCTTGAGATCCTGAAAAGTTCGCCATGGTTTGAACAAAATCAGCATGGCCCGTGCCCACCGTTCTCGCTCCTCTGGCCCCCTGTCTGGGCGCGCTATCGTCTCCCCTAATAGGACGTTTACAACGGGGCTTCTCCTGAACCTGGCTACATGCGTCCCCGACTGAGGATGGGAGCTGGCCAGGTTACCCCTGACCTCAAGATTGCGAGTTTTGCCGGTCCGGGGTGCGTCGCTTCCCTCCGACGACGCTGGGTGGTCATTCGCACAGCTCGTAGTGGACCTCTTCTCCTCCGACGTTACGGTCACCTTCGTAACCCATTCCTCATGCTCCCACAGGCTCAGGTCTTTGAACGCCTCGTCGTGACTCCTGTGTGGATACTCAAAGACGACGGTCGGGACGCCGACCCAATTGTCGGATATTACCAACAACACTTCCTGTTCTATTCCATCATCAGCCGCTTCGTTTTCGTTGTCGACTGCGCCTGCTTCGACATCGTATGTGTGTGGACCATCGTGATCGCCCGTTGAAGCGCTAGGACTGTCGTCGTCCATGTCAGCGCGAGGACGGTCTACGTCCATATCCAAGTTGTGGTCGGCTTCATTCAACCGGCCAGCGGCTGTGACCTCTTGGCCAGCGATGTAGCGATCCACCTCACCCCATTTGAAGGGCTTAAATGTGTGGCTGGTGTAATAGTCCCCACCGCCCACCAGATAGCTCATGACTTGCTGGTGGGACACCTCTTGTTTGGACATCAGAGCCATTACCGTCTTCGTGAATAAACTCCTATTAACTTGGTCTACAGTGCCATTTTCGATTCCTGACTTCGCTTTCTCCACTGCGGCGAATTTTTCGCCATTCTTCTTGATCGCATACTCGACGGCGGACAGGCCGATATGGGTGGCCAGCGCGGATTTGGTGACATAGTCTGTAACATAGTGAATCAACGCCTTGGCGGCCTCGCCAGAACCGATATACTTTATGTCCATGTTACACCGTAGCAGAAAGATGACGAGCTGGTTATAGTTGTTGATTCTCGGATGCAGGCGACGTAGGATGATAGATTCAGTCTCCGGGTCGACATGGGTCAAAGGATTGACTTCACCCGTAATACGCATACGACATGTCTTGTCGTTCCGCGGCTCGCCAGGCTTCAAATACTTCCAACACGTCTCACGATGGACGTGCCAGTTGCTCTTGGTGGCCAACACCTCCACCGTGGCCAGCATTGCTTCAACGAATTCTTGCTCTTCCATGTCAACGACCTCGGGTTTCTTGTGGACGCGAGGATCGTCCCAGCCGTCGGGCATCTTGGGTGGCTTCAGCTCTCCGTTTGTTTCGACAACCGGTTCCTTGGTGGAGGGCAATTCACAGCTAATGATGGATTCAAGCCACAAAAACATCTTTCCTTGGAACGACGGGTTCTCCCTCATCCGATCGCGGAGGACTTGCGGAGACGGGTTACCTTCAATCCAGACGAGCATATGGCAGTGCAGGGTGCCACGACCCTGTGCCTCAACCATTGCGTAGTATGCGTTGCACCTCCCGAACAAGCCATTCGACTCTGGCGACACAGCTGAAGGATCGTAAGCCAATATTATACAAATAAACGCTTTGATGACCTCGTCGAAGAATACAGCCGCCGGGCCGGGGTTTTCGGCTACAAACTTACGCCTCTTGAAACCATTCCAGCTCTTCCACGTTTCAGGGAGCACGCCAGCCATCGCACCCAACAATGGATTGGCGATGTCTGCGGGATTCAGCATCAGGAAAAGTGCCGGGGTCGACAGCTTCTTGATCAGCCCGCGGATCTCGTTGCGCCTGCACTGTTTGTAACCGGAACTGCCTTTCAGGTCGCGGGCGAGTACCTTCAGTTTCGATAACGTGCGCATGGCCTTCTTCTCATGTTTGTTAGAAGGTTTGGCATTCGGGTTGAATTCCCATTTGCGGATGAGCTCCGTAATTACCGGCGCCATTTCATGGATGTCGGAGACTATACCGGCTTGCTGCCTGGCGGGTGTGCGGAAATTTACTTGTTGATTCACTTCGGCTTTCTGGATTATGTTCCAACAACATAAGCGAAACTTGGGTCCTTTTGGAATGTTCCGTCACATTGCCTCAACAGATTGCTGGCCTGGCGCTCGAAGGAAATCTTTTGCCTGTCGGTCCTGCCAGGTTCATTGAAGCCGCCTATTCCCCAAGGATCTAAATGCGGGAAATTATAGGTGAGGAAACCCGGGTCTCTATCGGACAGAAACTTCGAGCCTGACTGCACACGGAGGTAATTGTTGCGATCCAGACACCAAGCCACCGCAGCGGCCTTCATATTGCGCAAATCCCTCGGGGTCTTTTCGCCTACAACATATCCGACAGCTTCCATCACAGTCTCGCCTGCTGTGTGTAGCTCAGCCGCACTGCCCGTATCGTCGTTGTCGCCTCTATCCGCATATCCTCTTGTGTCTAACGTCAACTCGGGCAGGCAACACAGTTCGACTGCGTCCAAGACGCCCTCAGCCGCCGGCTCCGGGTAAAGTTCTGCAAGGTTTGTGTCACTGAATTGAACTCCCGCTGTCATGTAATATGCGTTTTTGGTGAGTAGGAAATCGAGAATAGTCTGCACCCGGGTCTTAGACACCAAGACGGGTCGCAGCGCCTCGATGTTCTCTTTGGTAGGGACTGTGGACGGCCTGACGAAAAGTGCGCACATGGCTTCCCTGAATCTCATGCCGAGGAGGCGGCAAGACCTTGCGCAAAGTAGCGATGTCCTGTGCAAACACGGCGACGTTGCCCTTAGAATACCCTTGAGATGTCATACGAGTTGCGTCGTCGACCCGCCCTCCGTCTTTGTCGCAGAAAAGGTAAGTTATACGCGTCGAACGGGAATACGCTGACAATAGAAGATCAAAGGGCGTGGCTTGCTCAAACGCCGACCGGACGTCGCTGGGAAGTTCGGCACGGCCATAATATTGGAAGTTTGCAAGAGAGTCTGGCGATTGCAATCCGGCCGCCATCGATGACCTGCACGATGGACAGACAGCCATGGGGCCCTTTTGCGAAGTGTCATGCAGCGCTTCTGGACAGAGTATTGCCCCGTCGTACGCAGCCAAATTGTACGTCGTCGGGAGGGCGGCAACGGGCAACGCGGGATTCTTGAGCAAGGTGAGATCAAAGTGTAACGGATTACACGACTCCAAGTCTAACTTTTTAGTACGACGTCCGCATATTGCACAAGGAGCTGGTATCCACGCTAACAGATTCATCTCCTCCTGCCATCGCTTCGCGATCGAGTGTCGATGGGCAACGTCGGCGATGAAAGGGAAGCTCTCCTGCGCTTCAGTGATAGCTTTTGCGACGGCCTCCTTCAAGGGGCCTTTACGGGTATCGTGCTTTTTCGCGTCCTTCTGTTGGATGAAACGTTCCCTTCACAGTTTTTTCCGCAGCCTGCACGGAGTCCACGGTTTTGGGCTCTATGATAGCAAGTCTGGAAGTCTTAGACCTAGTGAAAACAAAGACCGATGAGTGTCCCGGACAGGACGGTCGACAGGTGTGTTTCAGAAGGGTTTCCAAAAGCAAGGGTTTACTCTCGGGAGGATAGAGGCAATGGTCACGGCATAAGGAGGTGAGTTGTTTCCTGGACAGGCGGTCATACATGGACACGAAAATTGACAGGTTGTCGGCATGCGCAGCGATAAACTTGGTGCCGAAATCGACGGCCTTGTGCGTCCGTAGCGTTGTGGAACTCAGGATTTCGACAAAATCGAAAGAGGCATTCAGCAAGTAAGTGCTGATGTGCGAATGACCATCGTGTTCGTCGACCTGCATCTGGTTTGCCATCACAATTGGGAGGACGTCCACCTCCGACATTGAGAGAGTGTGAGCCCCTTCGCCGGATGGCTCCACAGAAACAGAGTGCGGCTGGAAATGACCTTCTCTGGGGTAAAGCCGCCTTATAAAAACGAGGTGGTCGGTGCCGCAAGAGTCTGAACAGGCGTGGCGCAGCAATGTTTGGATCAAGGCAGATTTGTTGTCGAGTGGTTCAAGAGCATGCGCCTGTGCGATAGCGGTGAGCTGGGCCATATTTAAGTGAATGAAATGCCCAACAAAGTCCGCGATACTGGACGTCTTGCAAATCGAATGGCCGGTGGAATTGCCGTACATCAACTCTACACTAGACTGGGTACCGACTGACACAAACTCGAAGTGGCGGTTGAGACCGTATGTGGAAATAACACCGGGTCCATCGTCGCGGGGGGCGTTGTCGAATGTGAGTTCAAAGAAGCGAGAGTCAGAATGTGTGTTGTGTTTAACTGTCCGTGGCCTTTGTAGCCGATGGAAAACGAACACGTCACTGTAGCCCGGGCACAAAGTATCGCAACGGTGATTTGCAATGATGGAAACCAGAGAAGACATTCTGGTAGAAGTTTGCAGGCGGTGTTTGGCGACAACCTCGGACAGAGACGGTGCAGTAAAATAACGATAGAGTTGGGTGAGCTTTGGAATATCCGAACACTTCAGTGCGATGGAATCGACAGGCACTGCAGCGCGGGAAGTCTGAGTCTTGGAGAAGCCATACTGTTTGTTCAGGGTGTAGACAGTCACGAATTTTGTTCCTTCACCGGCCTCGATGGCCGGGCTATCCTGCAACTTGAGTTCCATGGGTACCACTGATTGCGGGGATACAAGTGCCTGATAACCCGGCAGGTACGTCAACGCAGGGTCAGATTCGGATGGTCTGAATGCATGGGGGCGATGTACGTTGGACGAGGGTCGCAATGTGTGCGATGCATTGAACGTTGAACTATTTACAGATGGGCCGTACTCAATTCCTGTGGTATAATGGGGACCCTCGGTGTGGAAGCGAACATCCCCCACATGGGAAATTGGGTGAACTACACAGAGTCAGATTTGGAAAACAGGGCGGCACGGTACGTACCTTGAGGGCCGGCTAAGTATTGTGTCCCACTGGCGGCGGAATCGTGACCCGCATCGTCCCGCTGGCGCCTCTTACCGAGGGAGGTGGCGGAAGGGGCTGCAATATGCTGATGATCAGCGCTGGCAGCGGAATCGTGACCCGCATCCTCGCGCTGGCGCCTCTTACCGAGGGAGGTGGCGGAAGGGGCTGCAATACGCTGATGATCAGCGCGAGCTGGCGCTTGCGCCGCGGTACGTTACCCTGAGAGGCGCCTAGGGAGGGTGCCGAGCGGGTGGCAGGATAGTCTCCTGTAGCCTCTCGCAGGCGCTTTTCACCAAGGGAGTTATTGGAAGGGGCTGCAATTTGCCGATAATCAGCAGACCGCCATAGAAGGGAAGTATTTGGCTCGCGAGAGAACGTACCAATGTCCGTGCGCGAAGGCGACTGCCCGAAAAGGGGAGGATGATTCGATGCCTGCACAGAAGCCGTCAAAGGAAAGCGGGGGTCGGTGGATTCCCAGACGACGTCGGGCCTCGTCGCCAGGGCAGAGGCAGGGGCCAGGTCAGGCTCGGAGGCCAGTTGCATGATGTTGCTAGAAAACAGGAGAGGGGGTGCGCCGCGATAGTCGGCGTCTTCACCGACATCCTCAACACTGGGGGGGGGGAACATCAGCGGGGCGTTGGGTGACGAAGAAGGGGAAGGGAAACAAGGGGACGATATTACGGAATGGATTCGGTAGCTGGAAAGCGCTGGTTTGTAATCCACGATCGGGAACTGCTCTACAAGGTTCTTGAGGAATTGGGGGGCCGCATAGATTTATAATCCATGATCGAGGAACGCACTCCAAATGTTAGGGTAGCTGGAAAGGGATACTGGTTTGTAATCCATGATCGGGAACTGCGCTACAAGTTTTCTTGGGGGAGTGAAGGGCCGGGAGGTGCCGAGATAGATTTGTAATCCATGATCGAGGAACGCACTTCAAAAGTTCTGGACGTGTAGGGGCACGGCAAATCCCGGGCGTAGTCGTCCATATAAGGCTAACATTTGCATTATTTTTTAGGGAGACCTGGAACCTAAACCGGTCCCAGGAACAGATCACAATGCGAGGGGCTGAGAGGCCTGCCAAAGTTCATTGGACCCACCCATTTTTATCACCCTTGAAACCTTTGTCAGATGAAGCTGCACAACAAACCTTCATGGATATTACAGATAATGTCTATGCAGCTGAGGATGTAAATCAGATCCTTGGATTCACAGATAACATGCCTCTTGCAGTGGATCTCATTGCCCATTTGTCTGACTATGAGGGCCTGTCAAATGTCTTGACACGGTGGAAAACAGAGAAAACAGCACTGCTTTCTGTAGGCTATGACCGAAAGTCAAATTTGGATTCGTCTATCACACTCTCTCTTTCGAGTCCCCGAATCACACATAATAGCAAGGAATTATTGAGTCTCCTCTCAATCCTCCCTGACGGACTCACTGCTGCACAACTGGCCCATGGCAATCTTCCAATCTCCAACATTCTTAGTTGCAAAGCTGCATTACTAGCTACCTCACTTGCATATCTGGACAGCAATAAACAACTTCGCTCCTTGGTACCTATAAGAGAACATATACAGTGGTTCTTGCCGCCATCCAAGGCCCTTATCCAATCTGTATGCAGATATTTCTATGCACTTCTGGAGCTATACCAGACATACAATGGAGAACAGCTACGGCCTGTGATAAACCAAATCACTCTGAATCTTGGAAATTTGCATGAGGTCCTGCAACGAGGGTTAGCTGATAGTCTCTCAGATCATACAGATACAATCTCCTGCATACTATCCCTGAACTCCTTCCACCGAATGACTGGGCGTGGTACCACAATTTTGATGAATTATATTCATCCTATGTTGCCTGGGCTTGATGACCAACTCAAAATACAATTTACTATTGAGATTTTGAAGTCATACACCCACCCCCCTGGTGTTGATCCCCAACAATTAATAACTAAAGCAATAGTTCTTTTCAAACATGTTAAGAACCCTCATTTAGAATGTAAGTTCACTTCTTTCTTCAAGTCTGTTGTCTCATACATCTTCCCTAATGCCAGCACAATTCTATAGCATGGCAGGATTCTATTTTCTCAACTACACATCCAATTCATCTCAAGCCATATCATTTTTTCACAAGGCACTAGACTTGTCAAAATTGTGTGAAGACACCAATGAGCAATGCAATGTCTTGGTCGGTATTTCTCAGTTTGAATATGATACTGGAGAGTACCATACCGCCCAAATGCATGCTTCTGAAGCGCAAAGGTTATCTCAACTTTCAGCAAGTTTGTGGCAGGAAGCAATAAGCCTTCGGGCTGGAGCTAGATGTTCCGCACGTCTTGGGGGCTTAAAGCAGAGCATGGCCCAAATTGAAAAATGTAGAGAGATCCTTAGTATTTGTGGCTTGTCAGGAGGACACCTTGATTATTCAAGTACTGTGAGCCAAGCAGAGAACCATGTCCTTAAATCTGAATATGCTCAAGCCAGAAACATTTACATCAAAATAGTTGAAACCAGCTCTCCTGACCAAATTTTTTTCTCTTATGCAACAGCACTTCTCAACATGGCACATATTGACACAAAGATTGGCGGGGATGCAGAAGATATATACCATCAGCTGAATCAAGCCAGGAAGATTTTCAGCACTCATACTCAGGTTTTTCTACCGGGAATTGTGTTCTGTAACATGGCTCAGGCCAATCTAGAGCTTAGAGAGAAGAAGTTTGATACAGCAAAGAGCAAATTCCTGGAAAGTGGGGGAAGAGACAATCAGATTGAATCATTCCGTTTGGAAAGGCTGGCTGATATCAGGGCTTGGCCAGCTTCAACATGGCAATCCAAATGGCCAGTAATATACTGTGCATATGCTTACAAATCCAAAGAGAAGGTGGCACTTCACAAGGCACTTCTATTTCTAGGGGATGTGTTCATTGCTGATAAGGATGAAGAAACCGCAACCAATGCTTATATTGTTGCTCTGGAAGGATTCACCTACATGGATATACACCAGAGCCGAGCACAATGCATGATACGTCTAGGAGATCTTGCAAGGGGACAAGGTTGTACATCAGAAGCAATTGCCTTTTGGGAGGAAGCTCGGCCATTGTTTGAGCGGTCATTGCAGGCCAAGGATGTAGCCCAAATTGATGCTAGGCTCTCAACAGTGGAGAAAGCTCATCAGAAAGTTCTGCTGGAGCTTGTGACTTCACATGCACCTGTTCATTCAGTAGTGGAAGAAACATCAGAAGATGAAAAAGTGAAAAAAATAATTCATGACAATCTACCTTCAGCAGCTACAATGTGATCACATTCTTTTCATTTCTGCCCTGCTCATTTACCTATTTTTGTTTGATATTTATGTATTTCTGAGTCTAGTCTCTTGTATATGTTTCAGTTTTATTTATTTATTTATTTTCACCACATATCACTTGAGGCAACCACTGACCAGGCTCTTTTAAAAGCAAACAGGTCTATCATCTGTTACTACATAAAAGAGGAGCCCTTATTGGCTTTCTAGACATTTTTAAATTTTCTTCACCTCAACATGTAAAGCTGTATGTGAGAACCGAAACAAAAGGACATAGGCTGCATGTGGTCTGTAGCAGAGCACAGGTTCCTGCTAGCGATAGGAGAACAAACAGCAGACTTGATAGTGATGTCTGGGAGAGTGAATACCAAAATACCATTTTGATGATCTTTGATAAACAGTGGCTGGAGTGGGTCCATCTTTCATGTTCTTTTGTGCTGGGAGGCAAGCAAGTCAAGCAACCAAGGGTAGAAGAGCAGTTGTATATGGCTCACAGCAAGATTAATACAAGCATGTGACTTGGTGGCCAGTTTAGACACACCTCATGCATTCATTCATTACCAAAAGCATTTGCTCACCTTGAAGTATTTTGCAGTTCAACATCTCTATTCCCAACTGTTCTCTTCTTGGACTGAAAAAATCACTGTACTTACCCCTTATTCAATTGCTTTTAGCTTTGCTTTAGACTCAACCTGAATGGAAGATGATTCTAGTAGCAGTTTTCAGATTCTTAAATTACTTTCAGTTCCCTCAAGTCCAACTTTTTCATACTGAAAATTTTGAAATGGAGTTCAACACCAATGTCACGTCAATATTTATTTAGCACCTTTGGAAGCCTGCCCTTCTTGCGAGGAAAGATTGAAACCCAACCCACCTGGGTATGGGGCATGCCAGGGCACAGGTAGCTCGTCACCAAGGACCACCAGAACACGGAGCAAGTGGCAGTGGCAGATGCGGAATGATACGTGCAATTCAGTGCTGTTTTCCTTGTGGGCAACAAGGTGGAAGCAAGGCAAAGTATGTGCTGGAAGTGAATGCAGAGGGTGGGACATAGATAAATAGATGGGTAAACACATACATGGTGTACGAGAAAAGACAAGTGATTTTTTATTCTGCAAGATCGGTGAGGACATCGGCACATTGCGGGACCTGGACCTCTGGCAGATTTGTGGATGGATTGATTGGCGAGTCTCAATGGCATGGGTCGTGATTATGCTTCCGAGTGCCCCATAGTACAGCGGGTGCTTGAATATCGCTCGTGAGGCTAGGATTCCCATGAGGCAGTGGTAGGATGAAAGAGGAATCTTGGATCAGTGGCAGTGTCACGCGCATTTACGTGACTCTGCAGACGCGCTCATCAGATTCATTGTATGCCCGACGCGCCTCTCTCCGTGCCAAGTCCTAACCCACCCCAGCCGCCCCGCCCCCAGCCCAAAATCTACCAGATCCTCATCAAAACCCACAAAACTCGCTGTCCTCACCACCGTCGCCCCCAGCACCTCTGTCACCGCACTCAAAGCCAAGGTCCTCAACGCCCTCAAAGACGACTTTACCTCTACACTTGGGGACGAGCTCCCCTTGCGCCCGACGCAAACACGCGACTTTGAGCTGTGCCAAGCACCGAAAGACACCCGTGGGCGGCCGACAGGAAAGTATGAGCTGCTCTAGGACGGGAAGGCGTCATTGAGGGACACAGGGGTAGCAAATTGGGAGGCGCTGTTTTTGCGGTTTCAGGATGCGGAGACGGGTGAGTGGCTGAATCTTCCATCTTTCTGTCGAGAGCTCATTTCATCATGTTTGACGCACACAGGCGACCTCCACTCCACTGAATACGTCCCCTATGAAGACAACGACGACGCGCCATCTGTGCCTGCACCCGCGTCCGCACCTTCTGCCGCTGCAGCCACTGCTGAAACCAGCACGAGTCGGGGCAAGCGCAAGGCGCACCCCGATTGAGTGGTGTGACTGCCGCAACTGAAGGCGCACGATGTGGGGTGTTTGTTGAGTGTCAATGCGCATCGTGATCATACTCATCTTGAATGCCATCTTGAATAAAATTACTAATTGTACAATATCCTCATGCTTCCCCATCTTCTACTACTGCATTTGCGCCTACATGTATATTCATCGCACAATCATAACACTGCAACATCTCTGCCAGCTATCAGCGCGCGTACCCCGCCCCCTGCGCACGGGATTCAGCATGCACGCGAATCACACTACCACTGGCAAATCCTTACCTAACCTAGATTGGACTCTTCTCCCATCGCGCAGGTGTCTCGGGTGCGAGTGCCGCCGCAACGCACCGCCCCTCCTCCACGAGCAGGTTGTACGTCGAGCAGGTGTTGCGCTGCGAGTCCGTTGCAATTAGTTCCACGAGCATACACAGACGAGGAGATGGGAACAGGTAGTTTATAGGATGGAGTGGGAAGGAGTAGATGGAAATATGGGGCGGAAAGAGGCGCACTGTACTCATTACCTCGACCTGGATTCCCATGTCGCAAAAGTCTGTTTTGAGTTATAAGGGCTTAGGAAGGCTTACAGCCTTATAGGCCGCTTATGACGCAGTTATATTGGTCTTATGCCCAGGCCATAAGTACTTATAAGTGCTATAAGTCCCTTCACCCTCTCTCAGAATCTCTGTACTCTATGGCTCGGACTAGACACTAAAACATTGTGTAGTTTGAAACAGTACAATATATTCAATTTCCAGCTCGTTATAACATGTTCCTTTCACTGTGAGAAGGATTTGTTGTGAAATTCAAGACAATTCTCCTGAATTTCACATTTCACAGTGTTTTGTCAGGGCTAGGTAGTTGAATTTCATGATGCAGTTCATGATGGTTCAACTCACCTTTTTTGTTTGTTTTTCCGCCATTTCAAATTCCTGATGATTCAACATGAATTCATGATATTTCGGCTTTTCCCAGGGTGGTGGGGCCAGGTGGGGCCTCCACCCGGTCGCTCAAGCAAAGTACAAAACTCAGGTCATGACCTCCCAAAATTTCATACTATATGTATGTGTGACTTGAAAGCTGTTGAGGATCAACATAATGTTAGTTATTATTGTATAACCTGTCTTTGTAGCCTTACATTTGGACCCCTTCTTACTTACTTACTTACGCAGTAATTAATGTTAATGATAGCTAGTCAATGACAATAAGAGTTGAGTGGAGGTCCAGTAGACCGCCCCCTATTTTGCTCGGCTCCACAGACATGGCTTATAAACTTCTATAACCGCCTTTAAGCACTTGTAAGTCTTGTAAGTTCCGTAAATGCTTACAGGTGACTATAGTCGATTTTCGAGCCTTATAGACCCCCTCACAACCTTACAGAGTTATACAGACTTGTATGGACTTGTACCCACCTATGACTGAGATCGGACTTTTGTGACACAAGCCTGCGAGGTACGCCCGCACCGACGGCGGGGGGTGCACCATCTCCGCGCCGGTGCCAAGGAGGAGGATTTCTGTGTGTCAATCAATAGTCAGTTAGCTGTCACTTGGAAGAAGAGGGGAAGGGGGACGCGAGGAAGGCGAGAAAGAAGAGTCTGCGCCAGTCGCAGAAGAAGCGGACGAGCCTCGCAACTTCAATCCAAGTCCAGGGCAATTTGAGGTGAAGATAGAACAGAACAAGACAGAAAAGGGGCGCTCAATTCTTAGTTCGGTTCGTCCGGTTCGCAAAATTAAATAAAATCAATTCATTATTTGTACCGTAAACAACGCGCAAATAGAATGATCAATGCCACTCCCAATTGGGGGGCGGTATTCTGGTAGTATTGGGCCTAACACGAGTCTATAGGATGAGTAAATCGCGTTGCCTGCGTCTGAACTTTAGAGAATAGCATGGGAGCCTGGCCAAGGAGACGAACGGCGAGCGGCTGGGATGGGGATAGCGTAAAGGGAGAGATAGTCCGACAACAGAAGAGCCAGTTGGGGAACACCCAGTCTTGCGACATATGGTGGAATGAGCAGGCCAGAATATTATAATTGATGGCGGAAGCCATTGTCATGGTGGGCGTTGAGGCAAGGAAGTGCAAGTGAATTCAAGAGCTCGATAACCTGGGTTGGGGATGCAGAATGAGAAGGGTGCAAGATGAGAGTAGTTGGTGGTTGTTTGGCGATGTGTCAAACATATCCGGCCGCGATGAAACCGGCTACCGTGCCGTTTTCAGTTCACCTTTGATAAATAGCACTTACCCTGGAACATGGCTATTTTTCGAATCGGCGTGGACGTCGGCGGCACGAACACCGATGGTGTCCTCCTCGACCCCTCTGCGACCGCCCAGCCCAATAAAGGCATCCTTGCATGGCACAAATCCCCCACCACGCCCGACCCAAGCCGCGGAATTGAGAGCGTGATCACAACCCTGCTGCGGACCGCCAAAGTCGATGATGCGCGGGCCGTTGCGAGCGTCACCATCGGGACTACCCAGTATGCCCTCTAAATCTTCAGATTTGACCGACCTCGGACTGGGGGCAGTTTCATCAACGCAGTCTTGGAGAAGGATTGGAATCGACTAGCACCGGTCGCTGTAGTCCGTCTGTGTGGCCCGTTTTCTCGAGACGTCTACCCTGCGATCGACTGGCCAGAGGATCTGCGGGTATCATCTGCCAGTACTGCGGCTTCGTCGACGGCGGCCTCGAGAATCGATGGCGAACCCTATCCGCAATCTCGACGAGTCTCAAAGTTGCCGCGGAGTGCGAAATTATCAAGAAGATGAATATCAGATGCATCGTTATCAACGGTATTTTCTCTCCTTCTGACACTGTACACAAACAGGAGGAACGAGTCGCTGAATGGATACGCAAGTACTACCCCGAAGCCGAGGGTCGTTATATCGAAAGAAGGTATGCACATAACTTGGCGCAATTTTCAATGCACTCTCAAGTCGAGAACAGTCGCCAACCTGGGTTTCATCGAGCGTGAAAACGCTGCAATCCTCAACGCCTCCATTCTGCCCTTCGCCAGATCCACGATCCGCTCTTTCGAGCACGCGATGACGCGACTCCAGCTCCAGTGTCCCCTTTTCATAACCCAAAACGACGGGACGATCCTTCCGGCTCGGCTGGCCGCACGGCTGCCCATCCGAACATTCTCCAGCGGGCCCACGAACTCCATGTGTGGTGCCGCGTTCTTGGTACAGGACGAGACGGACAAGGAAAACATGCTCGTCGTTGACATTGGTATGTAGGTGTGCTTGGTAACGGCTCCATCGCCCCGAACTTATTCGAGACTCGTTAGGTGGCACGAGCACCGACGTCGGTATGCTCCTGGCGAGTGGATTACCGAGGCAGGCGGCCGCAGTTATGGAGATTTCCGGCGTGCGGATGAACTTTTTCGTGCCCAGATGTTAAAGGTGCAGCCGAATGACCGCGCTTTCCATCTTGAATGCTGAATCTACCTGCATAGCATCGGCCTGGCGGAGGATCTATCGTGCGGAAAGGCTCTACCCACCGCAAAACTGACAGTCGGGGGCCGGATTCAGTGGGCCATCATATCCAGACACGCGCTCTGGTGTTCGGCGGGGACGTAGGCGACTGCAACCGACTACGCTGTCGTCTCGCAGGGCCTAAGCGACATCGGAGACGCCTGGCCTCGTGCCTCCGGCGGTGAAGGAAACATATCCAAGAATACACCTCCGTCGTGATCCAGATGCTCGAGCGTGTCATCGACAGCATGAAGACCACGGACGCCGATATCCCAGGTCCTGCTCGTCGGCGGCGGCGCGATCCTCGCTCCAGACACGCTGAGCGGGGCGAGCCGGGTCGTCAAACCGGCCTATTCCAGCGTGGCGAATGCCATCGGTGCAGGTATTTAGGAAGGCCCTATCCCGGACAACGCATATGACTTACTGCGTGCTGTATTTTAGCGATTGCGCGGGTGTCTGGACAATCGACACCGTGGTGAGCACGGCCGACCGAACCATGCGCACTGTCTTGGAAGATATTTCCAAGATGGCTGTAGATAAAGCGGTGGAGAACGGCGCCACACGAGAGTCGGTTAAAATTGCCGAAATCGACTGCGATTCCAGTCAATGTATTTTTTTCTTCTCGTCTCACGCCGAAACTTAGCTAATGCTGCGACCAGTATATTGCAAATAAATCCCGCGTGATTGTCAAAGCCATCGGAGACTTCGACTTCTCGATCCCCACTCCGCGACCAGAGCCCGCAGACGCTGATGAAGCCGCCGGAGAGCATCAGGTCGCTGAAAAGAAGCCATCCGAGGGGGGCACCGTCGTAGAAATTCCCGCTTTGGACATCGCGTCCTACAGACCTGCGGTGAACACGAAACGCGAGTGGATTATTTCAGAGATCGACTTGGAGTGGATTTCGACTGGCTGCTACATCCTGGGCACGGGCGGAGGCGGCACCCCATATCCTCATTTCGTGCGGCTGAGGGAGATGATGAGGAACGGCGCGGTCGTCCGCGTCATTTCCCCCGAGGACTTGGAGGATTCCGCTGTCGTTGCTTGCGGCGGCGGGAAAGGCTCGCCAACCGTCAGTATCGAGAAGCTGCCGGCCAACGAGCAAATGGAGGCCCAGCGCATGGTGTACGACAAGCTAGGCTACCAGCCAGACGCCGTCATAGCACTCGAAATCGGAGGAGGAAACGGACTGCAGGGAATGCTTCTAGGCGCTTCCAACAAGTTGAATGTGCCCACCGTCGACGGCGATTGGATGGGGCGTGCGTACCCCGTCTCGTGGCAAATCACCCCCGTTGTGCTAGGAGGGGACAAAGCGCACTTCCTCCCGACAGCCATTGCAGATGGGAATGGGAACAATATGGTACGCATACTCCGACGGTCTTTCGTACTGAATTCTCAAGTATCTGACCCAGCTGCTGCTTTCTGGCGCTTCGGAGAAGCTCATCGAGCGAATCTTCCGCTGCTGCGCTCTCAGAGATGGGGAGCCACGTCGCGTGCGCCAAGGGCCCCTGCAGCGGCAAGAATACCAAGACATACGTCGTCGAGAACACCTATCTCACTCGCCTGGCGTATCGGGCGCGCTGTGGCTCTCTGTCGCTCCAAGAACCAAATCGACTCGGTCGCTGACGCGATCATCGAACAAGTCGGTGGAAGAGACTCGGCAAAATTGCTGTTCAAGGGCAAGATTGTCTCCGTGGAGCGCAGGACTGTGAAGGGACATGTATATGGCGAGGTGGTGATCAGCGCGAGCGGTGTTGAAGGGCCCAGCGAATTCAGTGGCCTCCTGAAGATACCGTTCAAAAACGAGAACATTATGGCGAGTGTTGTTGATGCCCACGGGAAGGAGGAGGTTGTGGCGAGCGTGCCGGACCTTATATGTGTCGGACGCATCGAATGGCGAGGCAATTGGGACCCCAGAGTACCGGTATGGCCTGGTCGTCTTCGTCATTGGAATTCAGGCATCAGAGAAATGGACTGCGACCTCGAGGGTATCCAGATCGGCGGACCGAGAGCCTTTGGGATGGACGTGGATTATAAACCATTAGGCATCTTCCGAAAACCGAGGAGTGTAATAGATGAGTTTGCGCCACAAAACAATAGTGTATCTGATGTTTGAAATTGGTTGCTTGTCCAATCCATACCTGTAGCACATTATTCAGGCTGGCGAGTCGAGTTGCCTCCAATTCATTGCGACCCAAAAATCTCGTTCCTTCCTAATCGGGCTCCTGGCGGTTGTTTGCTTGCGCGTATTTTCAAAACCGCTTGTACCAAACTTCGATATCCTCGCACCTCCGGAGACTCGACGCACAAATTGTCGAACAAAAAAGCGTCTTGGAGGAACTCCAGCACACTCGATCCGACGTAGAGTGCGAGCTTCATGCAACTGCAACATATCCAGACGTGGGACTGCCTGCCGACATCACGGTCGAAATTTTTGACCAATGCCTCCAAGTTTTTGAGCCAGTGTTAATCCCCCGCGCTTACAAAACGACCGCGCCGATTATTCTTTCTGCCGTTGTCACGCGTGGAGACATCGCCCTTGCCACTCCTGCTCTTTGGTCGCACCTACATATTCGGTTGGGTGATCTTGCCACCGAGGTGGCTTCAGAACCAGGCTTAGTGGAGGGCTTCGTCGACCGGTGGTTGACCCGTGCAGGAGACCGCCCTTTGAGGATCGGCTTTGAGTGCGGTGCCTGTGGACGTTGGTCCTATCGAGTGGAATATATTTACCTGGATATAGGTGAACCTGCTGGGGTTGGACTCCGCGAACTTTCCGCTGCTCAAGGGTGCGACGCCGGGTTGCGCCCCGGTTGCGACCAAGAATCACCCCCCAGCGTCGACCCTCCCGGAAACGTACCTGGTAACGCGCCCCAGCTCCACGAGCTGCATATGACATCCTGGGGGTTCACACCTACCACATTTACGCTTGCGTGATTGCAGTTGACGAAATTCGAGGGTGACTTAGAGCTGTTCACCCTCCGACCTCACCGAACTGATTTGCACATTCCACGATTTCAGTTCTCTTGCGACGATAGTAACCCATCATCGTTTGAGAAGCCTCACTATAAAGGATGAAAATCCTGACGATATCATCCAATACCTCACTCTTCCGGCTCTACAATACCTGAATGTCACATACCTGGTCGACTATGGATCACTTGAGTCGTTCCTCGTACGGTCTTCGCCGCCCTTGGTCATCCTGTTTATCCATGGGAACGACGGGCAGTTCAAGAACTATTGCGCGAACTTTTCAATATCTTGCCCAAATGCCTACCCCTCGTCGCCAGCACGCTCGAGGACCTGGAGCTCCGCTGTGTTTCTGACAAGGACATGCTTTGCATTCCTTGCATTCTCAACCTTCTCCCAAACTTACGCACCGTCAGTTTCGTAGATCTGGAGACTCCCCTAAACCTCCATTTCTTGGTCGACTTCTTATATGAACGATCCGATAAACTACGCTCCTTCAAAGTTGTATGGGAATGGGATGCATTGCCCTCCCTGGAAGGTAAGAAGTTTGCCGGTGCATTCTCGATTGATATAGGACTGTCCGGATCCGAATCGGGGACCATACGAAGTTCGAAGGTCTCGGCCCAGAGAAGCTCGTGGAGACTGTCCCATATCGCATTGTATTGAAATTCTACGGAACCGTCAGCATTCTCCCGAAAAAGCAGGCCGTACCATGACATACCCGGCCGGTCGAGGTGCGTTTGTAGTTTAACGAAGTAGCGAAGCGCTCTGCGCCCGAAATCTCTATGCCAGCTTGTATCCGACCTTATCGATACCTCCCTGTTAAAGATCTCTGTAAAATTGGGGTGCAGCGTCACCTCCATGTCGAGCAGCCGGCCGATTCCCCCGCGCACGGCGCCAATCCCAGCCTCGTACTCGTCGATCGAGTGATATGCACGGAGGGTAAATCCATCCCGGGGAACAGACTCGATGGCGCGCCGGATGGTTTCATCGGACTGGGCAGCGCCGGCGTGGCCAAACCACCTCGGATGGAAGAGGATGTGGTAGACCCCTTCACTAACATTGGGGGAGATTGAACAACTCATCTCGCCGGAAGGGTTGAACTAGTTAGTACGTTCAAGATGAGTACTTCAGCAAAAAAAATAGTGGGAGGAGCGTACTCTTAGAGTGATTTTGTGCTGCGTCACCAATGCGTCACGGACTCGTTGAAGAACATCCTGCCGTTTTGCCTGTATCTGAGGATAAAACCCTGTAAAGCGGCTATAAATCCCTTCGGATGTATTACCTTTGGGATGGTAAGAAAATGAGCATATGATTCGAGGGAGAGTAGTGCCGACTCGGTGAGAGCCGTCCCGAACGACACATTTTTGCCCTCCGCATATGGCCAGACCTCGCAGGCATTGATGCTGATTTGTGATATAATCCACGGTGAGGAGCGACTTGATACGGGCTTGCAAATTGTCCCGCTTGATTTCTAAGTTGTCGAGGACTTGGAGAGGCATCAGGAGGCATCAGCGCGAATACGCACGGCTACCTCATCTCTACTTATTGTCTATCTGTACATACGAGGGAAGCTCGACACATGCAGGCTTGGGAACAAAAGGAGGAGGAGGAGAAAGACGGTTAATATTCGAGAACTACACGGCATCTTTGAATGCGACAGAGCAGTGTCGTCTTGTCTTTATAGCTTGCGCGCCGGATCATTTTTCTTAGGGGCTCGGAGAGTGCTAGAGTGTAGGAAAGAGTCAAGCGATTCGATTTAGGGTTCTCCAGGACAATGAACATGATTTGGCATGGCCAGTCAAAGGGGTCAAAGGCCTTCAAGTTCAGTCTGATGTACGGGAATCCTAAGAGAGAATCGATGCGTCGACTCTTCAAACGAATTCAAGTCTAACGGAACGGTAGAGAGCAGCGGCGCGGAGGGAACTGGCTCCATCGAATACAAAATTCAAATGAGCTATATAGCGCACGTGTCTGAGATAGACAGAAAGCAGGATGCAGAGGAAAAGGAACTGGAAGTATTTGCGGCGCTAGCAGACAGCGATCGCGGGACTGATGTCACAGTGATTGATGGACTGAGGTTGTTTCGAACCACCACCATGTCCACCGCCGACCTCCGCAAGCGTCTCATCGAGATCGACGCAGCTATACTCGAACAGAAGCTGGTGCTAGATAGCCTCCAGCGAGATAAAACCGCTGTACAGCGCGAACTGTCCGCAATTTCGACCTTTCCCGTTTTGACGGGTCTGCCCGTCGAAATCACCACGGAGATTTTTGCTCAGTGCCTACCAACAATTGAAGAGCTACGGGAGGAAAACGTGCCTTTCATTCCCAGTACGCCGCTGGTGCCACTGGTTCTCCTAGGCGTATGCCGCGTATGGAGAGATATTGCGCTCGCAGCGCCTGTGCTTTGGACCACAGTGGCCATTCCATCCAACATCGTCGAAGCTGGGGCCTTCGTGGACAGGTGGCTAGGGCGTGCAGCCCTCCTGCCTCTATCGATTATATATCACGCATTCGATGTCCGGCCCGCGCCTCTCCGTCCCCTGCGGGATGTCATCCACCGGTACGCCCACAGGATCGAGTATCTAGAGCTCAGTTTCAGCCCGTTCGAAATATCGGAGCTGGAGCTGGACTCTGCGGTGCTTCCTCTCCTTCAGCGTGCGACGTTTGGGATCCCCGAATACTGCACCCCGGGATCAATGGATGCCGCCAAGATCTTAGGCCATGCCCCCCAGCTGCGTGCGGTCGTATTGCTGAAAGAGGCCCGGTTCTCTCATTTCACACTCCCTTGCCTGCAGTTGACGAAATTCGAGGGCGAGATAGATACATTGGGCATCTTCAGGATGCCTCCAAACCTCATTGAAGTCAAGTGCGCAGTAGGAGTGGGAGACTTTGAGGACACAGATATATCCCATCCACGCTTGAAATCCCTCACCGTCACCGGATCATCGTATAGAAGCCCCCCGACAAACCTGCTTGATCGCTTCACCCTGCCCGCTCTTCATTCTCTGCACGTGTCAGGCACCACAGAGGCCACCGATTCGGAATCGCTTACCGATTTCTTCAGGCGCTCAGCACCACCATTGCGAACGCTGTCCATAAATGTGGACGATTGTACTTACTGGGAATGGAGCGAATGTTTCTCATGTATCGCCAACACTCTCGAGAATCTTGAGGTAGTGTGGGCGTTGCCTCTATTCGTAGATCGCATTTTGCACCTCGGTTCACCAGCCTCGGGGTATCATCCTCTTCCTCATCTCCAATCCCTTGCCTTCGTGCACTCAATGGGCGTGACCCACAACGCCCTGGTCCATTTCCTTCACAACAGGTCCCTTTTGGCGCCCGGCTCTCCTCCCAGGTTCCGATCCTTCCGATTTAACTGCCCCCATGGCACCTTTCTAAACGACGAGTTCGTCTCCACTTCCGAAACCCCTGCCGAAATCACTGCCGATCTGGCTGCTTTTGTGGATGATGGGTTGGATCTTTGCATCCCGTCTGGGACTTGTTTAATGCATCACAGCCGGTGAGTTTACTTGATACTCCTCGCTTTTTTTCGCGACCCCTGACATGTCCAATATTGCAGCCGTTTGACCTGAAATTTGGTCAACTCCGTCATCAGAATACGCCGAAGCTTCCCTTCTCATCTTCGAAACCCTCGCCGCTAGAAGCTTTTTGAACCGACATGCGATGTCCATTTTCTCGGCACCGCCAGACGCGGAGTACTTCAAGCCAGTTTTCAACTATATCAGATGTATCATGTAACTGCCCAGCGATACTTTATCTTACGTGTTGTAGGCGTGCAGCACCGAAATAAAAGTTGGGGAAACCAGACCATTCAGAAACAGGTTGGACTCAATTCCCAGTGCAGGTTTTGAACGGGCGTGATTCATGTCAACCGCCTCAAGAACGGACCATTTCGATTCAACAATAGTGTACGTGGTGGCACAATTAATATTGAGCCCTGGTTTCGAATATATACATAACCTGCCCACAATAAAACCCTGGGCGAGGAGGATCATAACGATTTTTTCCCCCTTGATTTGGGATGCAAGGCTGCGTGCACGTCTCGAATTGGGTTACCTTCCTAATCAGGCACCTGGCGGTTGTTTGCTTGCGCCTTGGTCCCAAACTCAACCCAAACTCCGGCCGTGGCGTCCTATCTCGAAAAAAGAGGAGTTCGACTGTCAGATAGCTGTTCGGTTGATGGAATATGCGTTCAAGGCCCGGGCTAGGCGTCAATATGATCGCTACTGAAGTTGCCGTACCTCCTCCGGACCTAGTACTCCACGTCCATCTTGCGCGAGGAGCCAGTACACAGCCTAGAACCAGACTTCCAACGAGTAACTAGAGCCTAGCATGCTTCCTTTTTTTTTCTTGTCACCGTTGACCGTCTATCTTCTGGCATCATGATTGCACCAGCTTGAGGTGGCACAAGCGGTACCACACGTTCATAACTGTTTTTATAGCGTCACGGACGGCGATTCAAAGCTGAGGAATGGGGATAGCAACAGCAAAAACCGTCCTTCTGTTCTGTACTACATGAAAAAATACTACACATGAAAGAACCTAAAATCCAAAAGCTGGACTGCGAAAGTGACCGGGCGTTTGGTACACCTCGATATAGCTGGGGAAAGCATGGGCTAGGTCAGTGTTGACGTCTTGGAGGGCTTAGAGATCCCATCGTCGGTGCTGTCCTCGTACTTGTGAGTCTCCTTCTGAATCCGGACATCCAACGGAAAGGTGGTATTCGATCCGAATTCTGTGTCAGTCGGATCGTGCCGTCGATGGTGGTGAAGTGGTAGCGAACGGTGTGGAGTCGCTGTTGCATGAAAGTCCGAGCCAACTGTCGTTGCACCATCGGCGGTGATGAGTCCAAACTTGATCCTCCTGAAAACCAAGCATGCCATTCCGTTGATCACAGCCAGAGCAGGAATGGTGAGCATGCCGTGATAAACAGGAGGGACGCTGGGGATTTTTAACACGACGAGGAGGGTGATATTTGCGCAGATTGCGACTCTGCGGAACAAACAGCAGCGAGCTCAGCGCAGCGGATTATATAAAAGCAAAGCACACGTACAGATAGAAGTGCTGTCCACCCTGAACAAGTGCGCGAGATAGCCTCGAAAGCTTCCCCCCATCGATGAATGCCTCGAGGCGGGCTTTGAATGAATCTGCGACTATGGTATGACCAAGGATGCGATAATTGATAGCAAAGAATATCGCAGTGTCGTTAATGAGCCCCGCGATAGCCACGGCTTCAGTATTCTCGGGAACGACCGTATTTATGCACTGCATCGTGGGGCCAATGTGTGCTCCACGAATTCCGACTGGAACGGTAATATCTGATCCAATGACGGCGAGCCAAAGTGCCAGGAATATTCCAAAGACGATTTTGTTTGGGTGCCAAATTGCCGTGACTCGCAAAAAGAACAACATCGCGGTGGCTGCCTGCGACAACAGGAGGCAGACGCCAGACCAACCTGCAGTGCCTGGCAGTTTGGAACATTTGCCACTGTACATATCTTGAACGTTATGTCCGATAATGGTTACAAACTGTACCTTGAAAGACGAAAGAAGTAAGGATGTAGGCCAAAGTAAATGCTCTGTCAAATTGTCAAAATCAGCGTGAAAGGCAAGACGCTCTTGGTCTAGTTCACCTCGAGAGAAAATAAACAACCGTGGGGAAACGAATAGAGTGCTTGAACAGTAAGGCGTAATCATTTCCAAGGTTCAATGCGATGTCCCATATATATCCCTATAAGAACGAAGGGATATACAAATGAAGTCGAGGCGTGAAGGTGCGACGCACTTACACCAAGTGTTGCGGCATATAGGTACCTCGAGACTTCGAACTGATTCGCAAGGGCAGGAGGAAGGAATGCCAGGGGAGTAAAGGCGTTGGGAAGCTCGGTTATGTTGGCCATGGACTGCGCCGACTGTTGAAATGAGTTTATATCGAATGTCGGATGGAGTGGCGAAACAGGCGACCTGATGGGCCCGTGGACCGACCTCGATTATGGAAATATCGCAGCGTGCGAGCAAAAGCCCGTAAGAGTATTGGGCCGTGACGGTAGTCCCATATTTTACGGTCCATCGGAGCTCTGACAGATCCGCCTCCAGAAAATCGCCGAAATCGCCTTTTTCGGGGGCGGACCTAATCAATTTTACGAGGTGGAAACCCTAATCTGTTTATTTTCAGGATGCTGTCCCCAAATCTTTCCCCAAGTTCAAGTCCGGCTGTCAGGAGATCTCGATCATTCTGCATCGTGGACTTCGAGTACCGTAGAAACGAACCTCGTACCTGGCTCTACTTAGTGATTCAATTGACCCAAGAACAGCGACGGAGAACGACGGATCTTGTAGAGGCTCCACAGTCCCATTCAAGGAAAGGATAGCGGCGGATGTCTGAAGAACTTGAAAGTAAATTGCAGGATCAAGGCAGGCCGGTGCACTAGTCCGTAGCGTCCAATCGACTGTCGCACTTCCAGTGGTGCACTGTAATATTTTCTTAGGCAGGGAAGATTGGAATTGAGGCCGATGGCACACTGGAAGAACGCGGACCAGTCGAGACCCGGAGTCCGCTGTGGGTTCGTCAGAAGTAGTCTCTCTAGACAGACGCTTTATGAATTCCAGCTCGTACCTCGCTTGATAAACGTCAGAAGAGAGTTTTGAATATAATTGTAAACATCTCTTTCAATTCTGCAGCCGCCTTGCATACCAGGCTTCGAAACAAATCGCAGATTGCCGGCAAACTGCATCTTGGACGCGCCTCTCCGTGTTTCAAAGTTCATGTATGTAAGCGAGCGCTCTTGTCCATATGCTGTGGCAATGTCGTGGCGTACGGAAGAATTGTTCTTCATACAGATCTGGGACGCGGAGCTTTGGGATGAGATAGGATAGATAAGATTTGCCCACATACAACCCACATAAGAAAAAAATACATCCTCCGACTCGGTGATCGCTGGCGGAGGAAGTCGGGCATCGCGATCTGTCCGCGGCCGGCGATCGATCGATCACTTGTCTCCCTCGACTTGTCCTCGGACAATGAATCTTTCGTCTTCGCAAGAAAGACATCCGTCGAGCCAAAATTGTCCTCTTGCATGCTTACGACATCACTGGTGAAATGGGTCTCGGCCCGAAACCGTCCGATGTTTGCTTCTCGTCAGTGACTCAGGCTGCCCCAGTCGGTACTTACCTGGAGTTCCAATGACAGCCGTCATGTCGTGATACTCGGCGGAGGGAGGGCGCATTAGCAACTCGTCGCCAATGCGCATCTTCTGGTCCTCTGAGTCCGCCGGCCGTGCCAACGCGCAGTAGATTTCAATTGATTCTTAATGTCTGGGCGCTTGGTATTCAACCAGTAGGACGCGCAGCGCCGAGGACACATCTCTCGCTGGCATGCTCACCCAGCCACCTGGCGCAGAGGCGTAAACTTATGCGTCCCCCATCTATGCCTGCTTCACGTCATCGCGCAGACCCGCTTCGGTCTTTCGGGCTCTTTTACAGACAACGCGTTACTAAGTATTTCAATCTGGAGAAACGCCGAGCGCCACGAACTCAATAGTCCGCCCTTTCGGAAGTACATTTCCATCAATCCCATATCTAGATTTTCTACTTCCAGAACTCGCAAGAAGAGCACGGACGGAGTTGGTCTCCACACGCAGCATTTTGATGAACCCACGTCCATCCTCGATTTTTGGCGCTCAAATAATCAGCAAGAAGACTAGAACGTCAGTCCAGAATAGGAACGCGGAGCAAATAACACGCCGCGGTCCTAAGACCCGTGGTAAGTACATGTCTTAATGTTGACATTGACATCATCTGGCCGGCAGTCCGGCGTCCTATCCAAGGCTTCTCTTCCTCTCCAGTCATGACCAACTTCACCAAAGAGCTCGTCAAAATCCCCAGTGTCGACGCTGGCACGATGCTGGATGTGTGGTTCTTCAAGCCCTCTGGCACTGGTCCGTTTCCCGTAGTTGTTGCAGGACATGGGTAATTTCGTCCTATGAATCCTTTTGTCAACTTCTCAGCCATTGCGGAGGATGACGGTTGTTAAGGGCGCAGGCCTCGCTGCTGTTTGGGCGTCGGTGGGCAGTCGATGCTCACTATGCGTCGCTCATATTTGATTATCGATATTTTGGCGCTTCCGATGGGCAACCGCGAAACTTCGTATCGCTCGTCAAGCAACGGGAAGACTACGAGACTGTAATCCGGTGGGCCCGACAGCGCCCGGAGCTGTTCTTGAACTCCAAAATTGCTCTAATGGGCAGTGCCATGAGCGGGCTTACCGTTACTCAATTGGCACTGGATGATCCAGGACTAGCGGGTGTCATGGCTCACTCACCGATGTTGGATGGTAATATTAAACAGACCTCTTAATCTCATTTAACGAGCCATTTCATGCAGGTTATGACACAGTTATGGCTGCAGGATTCAACCCTCGTCTTCTATTCTGGGCGACTATTGATAAAATCAAGGGCCTGCTTGGACTTTCGCCGCTCTTCATCCGAGCGGTTGGCCGTCCGGACGAGTTTGCGCTCTTAAATACTCCCAGCGCTCATCCTGGTTCGATGTTTTTTGTTTTTGAGTTCAACGTGCTCATGGCCCATTATCAGGGTTTACCGCAATGTTTGCTCAAGGAGACGTTTCGTTTGCCGAAGCCCCGAACGTCATCAATCCCCGGATTGTATTCGAATTCATGTCTGCACGGCCCGGCAGACATCTTGCTCGTGCACGGTGCCCTGTTCTCCTAGTCGCAGCCAAAGCGGACGACAATCTACCGTTCCGTATAGCTACTGAGGTAGCTCAGCAAGCCAAAGATAGTTCGTTTGCCCTCTGAATACCACAGTTCTCGCTTAATATTGCGGCTACGTTCAGCGGTTACATTGGTGGAGGCTCCAGGCGGTCATTTTGATATCATGGAGGGCGGAGAGGTAAGATAGATTATCATACCTAATCTGGCTACCAACTCGACGTACAGGGTTTTCAAGATCAATATTGGGGCCCAAATCCAATTTTTGACGAGCCTTTTGCATTAAATCTTAGAAGTAGCGCTCTATAACTGTACAACCTGTGGAATTTGACAGATAAAGCGCCGTGCCACAAGTACCAAATTCTTCGGCCTTGGCGCACCGATCTTAAATGTCCTAAACCTGGAATGAGCGGTTAGCGCTTTCTGATCTTTTTCAAGATTTTCCGTCGATCAAGGGTATGCGACGGGGATCTAACGGGGATCTAACGGGACGGGAGAACCTGATTTTCCAAGTGGGACAAGTTGTATTAACCCCTTGTAATAATGGCGAGGTGTGTATTTATCCGGTCCAGGCTGTAATTCTGAATTATATCAACCACACGCCATCCCTCGATCGGCGATAGGATGCTCCCAGACGACAGAAGAACATGAGGTTCGGTGAAATTAGCAAAGGAACCGAGATCCTGAAGACGGGAGAACAAGATTTTTGGGACATGAGAAATTGCTTCCGGCCAACTTCCGGCGAGACCGGGCGCAATATCAGCAGTGGCGGTGTGTGCCACGGACTTTCCTCTCAGGGAACCCATAAGTACATTCTTGCAAGCCGTTCCTATGGCTGTCGAAAAGACGCGCTATTCTCTGGTCATACCTATCCTCTGGCTTCATTATGTCGGCTGAACAGCTCTTGACCAAATACGATTTCGAAAAATTCATCTGGAAGCCAATTGGCACCACCACCGACGAATCGCGGTACTTCGCGCGTCCTCTCGGAGGTGCTGAACTAGCGCAGGATCTCTATAATCGATTTGAAAATGGGAACCAGACCATGTTCTTTGCGGCCTATCTCGACCTCGCTCGCCCGCAGTCCGATTCGACCCTCATCGCGGCTGCGCGCGCCGCCTGGATATCGATCCGCTTTGAGATTCCCGTCGTTGCTACAGCGATCGAGGTCGGCGAGGACGACGTCCCAATGCTCAAATATCGGGTTCCCGATGCTGACCAAGTTAAAGGGTGGGCAAACCGCACACTCGTTGTTCACCACCGCCCCGCGCTAGATCTTAACCGGCTGCGGGAGGAGCTGGGAGCACAGAAAATTCCATCTACCGAAGGAGACCAAACCTGGATGCATTTTGTTGTTGGCTCGTCTAACAGCACTGTCCCCGTGTCGCGGATTGGTTTCATTTTCCACACGCACCATGCAGTCACCGACGGAAACGGTTCTAAAATCATCGTCAACCGCTATCTCACCGAGTTTGCGGCGCGCCTGGTCGATGCCGAGAAAGTGTCCGCTTCCGACTTGCCTTGGGGAACCGAGGTAAAGAACCTTACCCCTGCCATTTTCAACGTCCTTGGCTCGTCGGAGCCCATTCCTATCCATCCGAGCTCCGACGAGGAACCTACTTTCGCTCATCCTCTGTATGCCACTCTGGGCGGGGAGCTGCAGACCATTGGCGAATCTCTTAAGGTGTGATTTCTTCGATTCTGGTTAATACCCCATATTGATATCTTCGTTCAGAACCAGCATGGCTTCAAGCCTCGAGATGTGGATCCAGGGCTGGCCCACTGGCCACTGCCCAGCGCACGGAGCTTATATTCTCCCCGGAAGAGTCCAAATCCTTGCTGGGTCACATGAAGCAAGAGCCATACACGTTGACCGTATTGGGTACGAATTTTCTTGAAACTGAAGATCTCTCTTACTCACTGCGTCCGTAGCACATGCTGCTTTGGCCATGGTGACCTATGTTTTATAATCCCGCCTACGGAAGACACAGCGAAGCTTTTCATGAACAATTTCTGCATGTTCGACGTCCGTCCCCGTTTGAAAGCTCCCTACACCGGGAAAGGATATACAGGATATGCGCTTGCTCCTCCTGTGCTACGTCTTCCGGTTTCGCGTTTCTTGGCATCCGACGGAACACCGCTCCCATTGGACAGAGGTCTGCTGACGGAGCTAATGGACGAAATTCGAGATCGCTATGCAGCGCATAAGCAGAGGGCCGTTGCCTATGTTGCTCAGGCGTCCGATATGTTTGCCTATGGTATGAAGCAAGGTTATGCTGCTAATTAGTGCGTATAATTCCCACAAGTCGAACATCCCCTGATATTATACCGCAGCCTCCCTCCCAACCAATGCTACATGTTTTCAAGCGACGGACGGGGCGAAACGTACCTGAACTCCGCTTTCCCAGATGCAAATGGCAATGCTGCTTTCAAACTCTCGAAGTTCTTCACTTCCATTAATCATCCTCATCCTGCGCCGTAAGTTGGAATTGCAATTCCATTTTGAAAAGATAAACCTCATATCCATATTTGTTCTGAAGATATTTCCGTCTGTCCTCCTGGAACGGAATCGTCGACATTGCCGCTGATTTTAACGGAAACCTGCTCTCAGCGGAAGATGCGAACATGTACTTGGCGAAATGGAAGGAATTCATGTTTCTCATTATGTAGTCAGACAATATACAGATGTTGAACGCTTGAACAAGTACTTAGTATGCGAATGCGATCGGAGTCTAGGACTTGTCCAAGCCTACGTTAGGTGGACCTTATACTCGAAGTGCCGAACCATTGTCTGCCCTAGGTCCTGTTTGTGACGGAAGCGAGTATGTCGAGTTCCGGCACACGAGAGTCAAGCAAAAGAACTGGTGTAAGCACTAGATTGACCGAAGAACCTATCAAAATACAGCTCATTATTTATACTACGAAAAAGAGGCGGCCCGGGTGCGGGGATCTCTGATGAAATATCAGATGAAATATTCCGGCGGCATGGGCATGGGGGGCATAACAGATCAAAGGTAAGCATGGGGAAGTAAATAGAACGCGCCTGAAGGACGCAAAGTTATAAAGGCGTGTTTCCGTTACACTGTTTGACTGGCAGCCCACATACCCTTGCCAACTTCGACCGAGCGCACAAGGAGCTAATAACGGAAAGATCGGGAGCAGCTGTGGGCCCTCCATTGCACCCACCCAACGATATTTCTATGCCAAAAACCCATCACACATTCGGCGTGTTACTCGGGGTTACAAGAAGACGATTGGAAAAACTTCAAGACCCCAAAATGCGGTTCATCGACAAATGAGCCACAGCATTCATTCTTATCAGTTTGATATTCTTGGCAGGAAGGTAGGATTAACGGGACCGCGCCGGAACTTGAGGTTCCCGAAAGCTGCGGCCAGAACACAGAGTTTCATGATTTTCCACAGTAACACCGAGCTAAATGGGTTAACGTCTTTTAAAATGGATCATAGTTGCTTGATAGTTGCCAGCAACTCGGTAGAGTGGTGAGGTAGCCATCATGGGTCGAGACACCGACTCGTGCCGTTTGCCCCACAGATCTGTCAATGCAACCATTCTTCCATTGTGCCTAGGTTTCAAATGGAAGTGCGTAACTCATCATGGCCACGATGCTTACTCGGATCGGCGTTCTGATCGTTGGGCCTAAAAAGGGAAACGAACTAGTTTGCGCGCAAAGATGAAGCACTTGTATCGGCCACAACTCTCGGACAATCAAGGGTTATTACTAGAGACGTAAATGGTGGAGGAAAGGTCTATAAAACATTTTACGCCTTCCATTGCTGTACACATCCGAGTGGAGTCCGCGGCAATCTTCTTGCGCCCTGAGAATATCCACAAAAAAATCAAATCGCACTCAATGCGGGAGAAGTCTGTAAAAAGAATGGACAAACCGTCTGGCGCCATCCTGAACACCGAAAAACCATCACGCCCAGCCAGTGTGGAGCTGAGTCATGCGAAAGAATAGGACTGTATTAGGGAAGTTGTACCCGTAAAGAACAGCTCTGTTGCCGTCCACAGGTCCATGAAGCACATGCTGAGATACTAGCTACTTGATGACGGGAAGACTGCAACGTCGGAACTCACTCTTGGAAGAAATCACGGAGGAACGAACCATGCATCATCCTCGCTGTTCTCTGGCCCAATTACATTTGTCTGCGAGGCCTGAAGCTTACCCCGGCAGACTGACAGTGGGATATCCGCGAGAAATCTACTCAAGAGTTGTGGGTCCATTGTGGGTCCAATTCGACAAGTGGCCAAAGTGCCGGCGCGACACAACTTGATCCCCTACGCCGTACACAGCGTGTAGTTGGTATTGACCTTACGAACGAGGGGTTCAACCGTTAAAGATTCGAGGAGTAGAGTAGGCAAAAGTAGAGCACTTGCACGGCGATCGATCCATCAGACGATCCGATGATCCGAGCTTCACCGGAAGTTCCCCAATATCATTGAATATGTACAAGGTCTTCCGACATTGATTTTACAGAAGAAGAGTGTGACTGATGGGGAGTGCGACTCGGCTCACGGCCGACAGTATGAACACTTCAATACATTTCAGGTGACTTAAATAGACTAAGAAAAGCGGACGGCGGCAGTGTGACGCCGAAAATGATGTGTTGATGCGAAGTGATGAGAACAGTGCGACTTGGTTGAGATAGGGCGACGGCGGCAGATGATTCGAATCTGGATGACAGAGGTCGCATCCAAGGGTGGCAGATTGAAAAGTCTAACAATTCGCATATGTATGTCAAAATTAAATATTCTGTCTTGCCAAAGTCTTTGAATCCGGTTGAGGAATGTACAGTGAAAAAATCACAGCATTAGGCCCAGAATTGGGCAACTACATAGCCTTTTGATGTCCTGATCACTGTGGATCACTGGTTCTTTCACATCTATCTTGTCTCTCAATTCTTTGCCAAATCTTCTCTGTGGGGCCAGTGGCACAGCTTTCGAGATCCACACTCACTTTATCCTCAAGTGTCTGCCGGTCTGGGAGCCACACCGCCAGCTGCTAGACAGAGTCTGCCAGTCAATTGAACTCTATGGTCCCCTCCACCTCTCCCCCCTTCTATCCCACCCAAAACTCCTCGCTCCCTTTGCTGTGTTTGTTGAAGCTACGGGAAGGTTCAACCTGAACACCGGGTAGTCATCTCACCTCTGGCCCTCACTTCATCCCTCCCCTCCTCTCCACCTCACTCATTCAATGGCAGTTACAGTTACATTATTTGATATTATTATTATTCTCTCTCTCTTCTCTCATCTCAATCCACAACCATACAATACCATAACTGCCTCTCATATCACCTGTCTTAGTCACCTCGTAAGATACCTACTCAACACAATTTCACCATATAACAACCATGTCCCATACTTGATAAAAACTGCTTTCACTACAACCCACTCAAAATACTTACAACCCCAGTCATAGGTACTGCCGTTAAGGCCAGATGTAGCGTAAGATTAGAATTTCACATCAAATCAAATCAAATTATACCTTGTTTTATCAAAAGTGAACATTGACTACCCTAGAAATATGGGCTATCACTGAATCTTATAATCATGGTCTTTCAGTTGTGTGCAAGCCATGTAGTGCTACTACAAGTATCTGAAGAACTCAGAAGGTTCATAATTTGAACATCCCATTACACACTACTTTGTACTAGTCCAACACCCCTCCAGTAGGAAATCCATGCATAAACATCTACTCTGCTCAAAGCATGGGCACTTCTCAGAGATTGAGAAGCACAAAGACCTTTATGAATAGCAACCAAAGGGAGAAGTCCCAAGCTTTCGGCATCTTTTTGTTCAATGGCTCTTTTCTTTGCTGGATGAGCAGTGGCAGTGCGATAGAATTCGAGAAGTTTCACGGCTGGGATCCCAACCTCTGGTTTAATGCTGGAATAGCCTGATTCAAAGTTGAATGATGACTGGGCCATATACTCCAGACGGGCAAGCCATTCTGTATATGGGACGAGTTGCAAGCCAAGATCACCAGCAATGAATGACATCAATGATGACCAGGTGCTGGGATATGGGTGTACCAGATGAAGAGTCTTCTCTGGTGAGTTATGGAAATCTATGATCGTGCATGCAGCAATGCGTACAGGAATCCAAGAAACCAGCTGAAAGAGTCATTTAGTATGTAATTGAGTCATGGTGCACAATACTTACCCCATCGCCGTCTGGAAGACACCCTACATGGCTGCCAGATCCTACAAGGGCTGGAAGCCAGTGGGAGACATCCCAGTACCCATTCTCTGCACCAGTCAATAAGCCTACCCGGACCACCTTGGTGGAGATCCCAAGAATTTCTGATCCCATGTGCACCAGACGTTCAGCTAGCCACTTTGATTGTAAATATGCAGAGGGTAGGTGGGGGGAGTTTTCTATTGGTTCCTCCATGCAAGGGGAAGACCTTTGGCTGCCTGTGTATATGATCTGGGGATTAAGCCAATGTTCTGAGGCTAAAAAGATTCATACCATGATGGACTCCGATTGTGCTGATGAAAGTGAAGGAAGCCTTGGCTGCAGCAGCCAGGTGTAGAAGAGCCAAAGTTCCTTGAATAAGATCATTGAACTCTGCTGCAGGGGCGGAAAAATTGACATTCCAGGCTGGAATCTCCTAGATTAGGGTACTGTACTGGATTTCAATCCACGGACATACCACTATGAATGAAGTGGGTTGCTGAATGGATTATCTGGGAGGAAATCAGCGAGGGAGGCTAAAACAAGGAAGAAATGAAAGTTGTACTTCATTTCTGGTTTTATCCATGATGTTCAAGTCATTGGAGGCCATATCCACCTCTACAAGAACTAGCTTCGGGGATGTTACCAACAAAACATTCAGTCCGTATTGACGGAATACAGAAGTCTGACGCTGAAGAATGGAACTCCCTGCACTGTCCACTCTGTTGATTGCATACACACTGTGCACATCACTCCGGATAAGGAGTTCTTGTAGGATGTGGGCTCCCAAAAAGCCTGTTGTGCCCGTCAGCACCACAGTATTGAGACCAGACGCCGAGCCGGCCAAAACAAAGCGGGGGGACAGTGTCCAGTTTAACGTGTTATCTTGCAAGATATCCAGCCATCGCTGCAGATCTTGCACATACACGTCTTGAGGGTCGAAGGGGACCACTTTCACTTTCTCTACAGGTCCTAGCTGCATAGGCCCATCAATTTTGACGAATATGTCATTGAGGGAAAGATTGGCCAGGAGTTGAATCTGGGAGACTTGAGTGAATGGTCGCAAAAGAAAGGAGAGGCGAGCGGCAGATAGTGAATCGATGCCGTATGCGACGAGGGGAATATCGTCCATCATATCAGAGGTGGGAATATTCAGATTTTGCTGAACAATTCTCCTGATGGTGTCTTGTTTGTCTCGCTCTGTTGTGTCTTCAAGATTCACCGCCACGGATTCAACGGAAGGAACTAGATGCCGGCCAATGAGGGACATGCCATGCACCTTGTCCATAATGCCCCAATTGAGATTGGGGAGATATCGATGAAAGCGAGCTCCTTCCAAATATCGACTCAAGGCATCATGAAGCCACAGAATCATCTCTGTAGTACTCGGTATTAATACAAACAGTCTTCAAAGTTTGGAGGATGTACCTTCAGTAGATATCGCCCAAGGAAGGAGTATATCTCCGTGGCGGAGAAGCATGGAGGAGTCCGAGAGTCCAGGGCAGATGAATGTAAACGCTCGAGAAAATTTCTCGACCATGTATTCCAAAGCCGAGTTGGTTCTTGTGGCGTAATGAGTATGATATCATGATCCCAGTGAGGCGTCAAGAAAGACATACGCATCATAAGCGGATTGCCCCGCATTCCCGAAAGTCCCGGAAACGGAAGAAAATACGACAAGAAAATCCAAGGAATCAACATCCACTGCCCGCGAAAGTACATCAAGTACCGAAAGTTTCGAGCGGAAAGACTCCTCGAATTGCTGTGAATGTAGACTCGCAAATGTGCCGTCGATAAGCGTCGAAGTTAGTACGAATAATCCTCGTGGTTGGGGAGTCAAACGTTGAATCAAATAACACATCTTTGGCTCTGATGTCGCATCAACGGCTTCATATTGGAGTTCCAGGTCGGGCAGTTGATCGAGATATTCGAAAATGCGACGAACGATAGTTGCAGCTCTAGAAACGCCGGCCCGCCCAGATCTCGACGTGACGGTGATGTATCGAGCACCATGCTGCCAGTGAACCAAATATTAGCTCCTATCTACTGATATGCTGACGAACATAGGACTTGCCTGGTACAAATAGAGAGCAATATGGGCACCAACATGACCGATCCCGCCGATGATGAGGTAAGTGAACTCGTTCCCGAATGTCGATGGCTGAAGGAATGATAGACTCGTCGGATTCGAAGAGAGTGGACTCGCTGGAAGCAGGGAAGAGGATATGTCCTCGATGTGCTCTTCCAGAAAAAGAACGGCTTCCTCCAAGGCACGCTGAACAGCGGCAGAGTTGAGCCGGGGGTCCCGCGAGATGATTTCCTCTGCGCGGTTCCACAAAAATATTGTGCCTTGCGGTTGGACAAGTAATTGCAAAATTTGCGAATATTCCAGCTCAGTATACCCAGATATCACTAAATCAAAATTTCGGTTGCCCGCAGCCGCCAACTCGGAAAGCCGTGCATCTTTCACGATCCGAGTGACTTGGTATCCGAGAACCGAGTAGAAAAGATTGATAAAGTAGCCATGGCGTGTATCGGCGTGCGTCAACAGGATTCGGAGGTTTGAAACCGGCTTTGAATGTAAAGCTTGGTTCCGAGCGAGAACGGCAGAAATGAGGGAATGTACCCCTTCGATAAACCCTGTTGCATCCCCCATGCCGACCGAATCGCGGAGTTTCTGGGAGCCAAAATATTTATCGGTGGCAGAGATTCGTCGATGATCTGCCAGTCGCGTGAAGGGTATCATACGTGGAACCCGGACCTCCCCGGACTCGGAAACAAAGAACTCGGGCTCCTGTCTAAGGGAATAAGGTAGCTGATTGACGAGTTCCTCGCGCCTGTCAACGGGGAAAGTTGGTGCGAATAGAACAAGTCTGATGCTCCACGCGGGGTATTCGAACCGCACTGCACGAATGAGACCCAAAGCCGCAGGGTGATCAGTCAACACCCAGATATCGAGCTTCTGAAGTACATTGAGGCCGCTAAAGTCCCACTGTAACATCATTTCTTCGCCGAAAGTGTAACCGAAGACGAAGGAGTTGGGATCATAGAGACGAGGTTGATCATCGATGTTGAAACCAATTGTACGACAACACCATCCTGGAGACCGACTGGGGGTCAACGAGAGTAGGACGCCGGTTGGTCGGAGTAAAGGACCGTAGGATTCGAGCGGCAAGGATGATTCATCCAATGCTATGAGGATGTCGAAGCCATCAACTATATCTTCATCCGTGGGATGCGAAAAGTCAATGGGCGTAACGCGGACAATACCAAGATCCCAGGGTAGGATTACAGTGGTCGAGGTCGGCAGGTAGACTTCATAATAGTGGTCATGCTCCGCGAATATACCGGTCAGGGTTTCGAGAAAGGGCGCAGCTACCAATATTTATGTAAGAAAGAATCAGGAACCCAGCCAGCAGATTCCAACGAACCTGCGAGGTTGAACAATATCCTCAAAATCCGATGATCTTCATTCATAGAAGATAGATGATGCTCAAAAGCTTCGATAAGGGCGGAACTGGGATCGTCGTTCGTAGCCGGGGCTCTGATCAATACTTCCGGATTATGCTGATATTGCGTAGGAGTTCCGCGCATCACGGACTGAGAAAGTATGTCGAGTGGGTTGCAGTCAATAGGTAGGGCGTATATTCGATGCTGATCGAACTGAAATCCCCTCATAGAGCACAATACCCTTCCCCCGTCTTCAGTTATAACGATGTCGGCGGTTAATGACCCTGAGGGGCTTGAGTATACGTATAATCGCACAGTTAAGTTTGATTGAAACGTACCAGGAGCCCAGGATATTAGTGTAACATGAGCGTATACAAATGCCGGAAAGTAGTTTCGTTTCAATGGCATATGTATGAGGAGAGTTTTCACACTCGAAGGCAGAAAATAGGTGTTGGGATTTAAATCTCCGGTAAAAGGCTTGTAGTCCATTATGTGAAAAGCGGCGTCCAGGACAGCGGGATGTAAGACATATTTCTCCCTACGTATACGCCTTGTGAATCGTGAGAGCTGGAATCGGAAGTGGCACTCACACCCCTAAGGATTTGTCCCATCCTTTGATCGATACAAGTGCTTCCTGATGACCGTAGTATGCACTCATCACCCGTTGGAATCGAGGTCCATATGACGAGAAGTACGATAACGATTCATAGAAGTCTTGGAAGATTTTGAGTGAGCCGTTAAGCTTTTGGACAATATCCCCCACCTGTACCGACATGCTCAGGACACCGGGCACGTATTGCGGGAATGTCAATATCTGCTACAACGCTCGGCTGCTCAAATGATAGGTAGCCATCGGCATGCAATTTGTCGGCCTACGACATTTAATTATAAGGCCGCCAAAAATCAGACCAAATCAAGAGTAACGTACAGGAAGTGAACCAGCCCTGTTCGAAATATTTGCAGATGGGGACGACATTACATTCCAACGGCAACCGTCAAGAGGCACTTTGACTCGGATTGGAGTGGGAGAAGAAAGTGCGAGGATGGAACGGAAATTCACGTCCATTAACGCCGACGCTCCAAATTCGATGGCCTTAAAACAAAATCAGAATCACATCTACTCTGTGGAAGACATACGATACCATCTCCAAGAAACCAGCTGCTGGCATTATCGTTTCTCCGCGAATAACGTGTTCGGCTAGAACTGGGTGCGTACTCTTGTTGATCCGGAGGTAGTCAGAATTCAAGGGGCCGCGGCGAGAAGCCATTTGTTTCGCAACCCCAGGGGTGTCAGGATACAACGGGAATGCTTTCTTCGAGAATGGGTATGGTGGTAGGCTGGCAATGGACATGGCAGTCGAGTATCCGATCCCGTTCAAAGCTTGAAAGTCCACACAGTTGTGCCCCAGCACCGTCAAGCGGCCGCAGAAAGACAGCAGGTCTGAATGTTCCGACTGCGAGCTACCAGATGGCGGCCGTCTGACAGGGGAAAGAACAAAATCCGGGTTTTCCAAAGTTCGAGAGATATAGCTGGAGAGTACGGGATGTGGGGAAATTTCGACAAAAGTCAGCCCTGATTCCAGTGTTGTAAGCGTCTCCAATGCCGAAGTAAAGAGCACTGGATCGCGGGTACTCTTCCAAAAGTATGCAGCATCATATGAGCCGCTCCATACCGAGCCAGTCAGCGTCGAAACGGTTGGCAAGAGGGGGATATGCAGGGCAGGATATCGTTCAAACAAGCTGCTGAGCTCGGCTTTGTACGCAGTACGGCAAGATTCCATCATCGATGAATGGATGGGAACATTTGTGCGAATGATACGCGCATATATACCTCGTTCACCAGCCGCTTGAACAATCCTTTGGAGTGCTGGTTTGTGTCCGGCGATAGCGACATCGGAAGGGGAATTGTAGCACGCGATATCCGCGACCATGTCACTACCAACCGGTGTTTCGGCAGCGATGAGTTCGAGGGCCTGCTCAGCACCGCAAGACAGCGCTGCCATTGTGCCATCCGCGCTCTCAATAGAAGAGAACACACGACCCCGAATAACGGCTAGTTCAACGGCCATGGCCTTCGATGCGGCACCCGAAACGTAGAGTACGGCTGTTTCTCCAGCAGAATGGCCCATCACGATGTCGGGTTTGATATTCAGGAACGACAACAGCTCATAAAGAGCTATCTGGAAGACCGAAATGGACGGCAAAATAAGGGATATTGGCCAAGGTTCGGCGAGAGGTGTGCTTTGACCGTCGAATAGGCCATAGTCCGCTATCAGCGATTTCTGGGTGAGAGCTCTGAATACCGCGTCCATTTCCAAGACATTTTCCCTGAACACGGGGAAGATCTGGAATAGTTGGCGTCCCACTAAAAGTGATAATATAAACATGCAAGAAATTGGGCGGGAAAAGACCAGACATACTGTCGCGGTATTGCGGTCCCTGACCTGAAAAAACAAACACGATCTTGTTGGTGTCTCGAGGGGAGAGCAGTGCAGGAAGAAATTCAACGGAAGAAGTTGAGTCGGTGACAACCGCACTGGTTCTCCATAGCATCTGTTTCGAACGCCGGCCCAAAGTGACAGCCATGGCAGCCTTGGCATTTGACGGCAAGGTAGAGAAGGTTCGCGCTAGATGTTCAGCTGCTGTGCTGGCAGTTCGAGAAGACAATCCACTAGCCATCAACAAAACGGGGCCAGCGGAAGTTTGAGACGAAATTTCCGTTCTCGCGGGTGGACCTTCTAGAATAACATGCGCATTTGCACCGCCGATCCCAAAACTCGACATCGAGATCAAGGGAACCTTGTCTGGCGAGCATGGAAGAGGTGTAGGTTGAGTAGGAACTCGCAGCTGATATTTGGCCCATTCGATTGCAGGATTGGGAGTGGAGAAGTTGACATTCGGAGGGATGACGCGATGCTTGAATATAGAAAGCACTTTTGAAAGCGAAGCAGCAAAAGCCACAATTTCGGTGTGCCTGAGATGGTATGTCAAGACGCATTAGTGCGGAAAAAAAACGCGGTCCGCACCCTATATTCCCTTTCACGCTCCCTACAATCAGTTCCCGATTGCGAGAGAAATGTTTGCCAACCCAATTGGCTTCAGTTGGATCTCCTTTAGCCGTCCCTTCATCACAGAGAATGATCATTAGTGCTGTTGAATAGAGAAACAATTGCACGCTCACCTGTTGCATGCAACTCCACGTAATCAACATCTTGTGGATTTCGACTGACTCGTTTGAAGGCCTCCAGCATCACATCACGCTGACGATCGGCCACGGGTGCACCCGCAGGAGCTCTCGACCCCGAGGAATTGATAGCAGTCGATATAATCTGTGTTGATCAGGATTAGTTTGCATAATTCGGGAGAACAGGCGCTCATACCGTTCCGTAGATGAGATCATTATCCCGTAAAGCCTTCTCCAGCGGTTTCAGAATGAAAACAACGCATCCTTCGGCTCGCGCAAACCTAGAAATCATCATTATGCAATTTATAATATTTCATTTCTGTTTACCCGTCTGCAGAAGCATCGAAAGGCTTGCACTTTCCGTCCGGGGCAAGGAGAGAGCCTTGAGAGTAATTGATCCAGTCCATGAATCTAAATCGATTGTAGTGTAACCGTTCAGAGTAAAGAAATAAACACACACCTATGATTCAATTGGCATCCGCCAACAACAGCAGCATCGCAATCTCCGGAGCGCAGCGCCTGGACAGCGAGATGCGTCGCTGTTGCTGTCGAGCTACATGCGGTATCGGTAGGTAAGGATGGCCCCAAAAGATCCAAAGTGTAAGAGACTTGATTGGCCACCAACGCGGGGTAGCTGGTAAACGAACCAACTGCATCGAACTCGTCCTGTATCAAACATTTGTCCTGTTTCTTGCTCTAAAAGTACTTGATAACTTACTGGCTCGGCCACGGTCATTAAATCGCCCAGACTGGCTGACATATAACAGCCGATGTTTTTGTTCCGGTAGTCGATTCCCGAGTCCAGAAGGGCGAGGAAAGAGTGTTCAATGAGCTTGCGCGTCGTTGCTGCCATGGCTTTTGTATCTTTTGTAGACAGTCCAAACTCAAAGTTATCAAAAAGATCGATATCTTTGAGGAAGGCGCCAGTGTCGACTGAAATCTGACCGGGTCCAGATCCTGACCAGCTGTAATACCAATCCCTTAGTCGAAGATTATTCTGGGTTGAGAAGCCAACTCACGACTCTATGTTGAAGCGATTCGAAGGAATCTTTTCGTAGGCTTCGCCGTAGTTGAGAAGAAACTCGAAAAATCCGTCGTGGTCCAGATTCAGAGTCGAATCGGGACCTCCAGGCAGTTCGCACGAAATTCCGACCTTGAGATGATGGTCAGTGTGAGCAGAGGGTCTACAAGCTCAAGATAACCCACAATTGCAATTGTTTCTGACATTTTGGTGAGTGTGGATGTTGGGTGAGGAAAAGCTGTAAGACGCACTCGTCATCACAAACAAACGGTACTGGTATTGTTCCGCGCGCAAAGCCAAACCAATTGATCTCGCTAGCTCGGTTCATTCGAAATTCAGACAACTCCGCCGTGGCTGCTCGATTTGGTTACTCTCCATTTGGAGGAATACAATACTTGAATGCACAGCCGATGAACATCTCCGGTTTGTCCCGCTCCGAGTCCTTCGTTACGTATGATAAGAGTGTTGACTGCTCGCTGGTATTCTGAACCGCTGGTATAATTTATTTTGAGGTTTATCCGCTTGAGGCTTGTCGCGCTGATAAACGGACCAGAACGTGGATGTTCGCGCAAAGGACCTCCGGTTCCTTTCTGAGATACGCACCGCCACTCTGATGTGTTGTGCGGCGCCGTGAGGTGTTTTTGAGCTCTGGCGCGAGATTGTCTCGTTGCGCGACAACTTCAACGAGCTTTCGTCTCTTGTGCTCAAGCAAGGCCACATCATCGACGGGCTTCTGCAGCTGCAGGTCTCAGCAGCGGCGCTGCCATTGCTTGCCACTCAGCAGGAGAACCACGGTATCGACCCATCTCCCGCCCCACTCCAGGCTCCTACCCTGCACGTTACGGGGTTGAAGAGAGAATAGCAGTAAGTAGTGGTGAGGCCTTGGAAGTTCGGAAGCTATTGTCTCGGCTAACAGTGGTTTGTCTTTTCGTATTACACTACTGCGATCCAGCCTTGAATGCCGCTACTGTCCCCAACCCCCGGCGTAACGTGCGGTGGGTAGGAGCCTGGCCCCACTCGCTCCACAGCACTTCTCCGGCGTCGACATTGACGACATCGCCAGACCTCCTGGGGCTGTAACCCCGCCTCGGGCCGCTGCGTCCCCCACTCCGCTTCCAGATTCGCTGCCGAGTTCCTCTCAGACTCATGCATCTGAAATTCACTCCGCGCGGCGGAGAAGATATTGTTCCCGCTTTGCCCAAACTTCGAGGAATGTTCAATCGGAAGAGGCTCACCTTACCGTCCTAGCTTTGCTAGACGAGAACGAGATGTTCGACGGAATGTAATTTTTGTTCTAGTGCCTCCAGAGTTATTTTACAATATATCACGACGAGTTAGCGCGGTAGATTAGATTAGTCTTATTTACCAGAGTCCCTTAGGAACGGAGCAATACAAACTGTTAACTGCCCTTTATCTCTCCAAGCCCTATTTATGCGAATTCAATAGAGTCATTAATATTACTCCCGACTAGATATTTCTCGGTACTAGTAACTACACACTTCGCTCGATTCAAGCTCGATTGGATTGCGAAGTCTCAGCGATGCGGCACGTAATTTTCTGTGCGTGAACCTGGATATATGCCAGTCAAAAGCTCGAATCAATTGTAAAAAAACTCCGACCCACCTTCCCAAGTCGCATATCTTCGATACCTGCAGCAACCCCAAGAAGTCCGCCCGGGTATAGTTTGGCGGGAACAAACTTCAATTTGTTTTGGGTGATCAACGTAGATATCAGCTTGCAATACGCTTTCCCGTTTTGCAAATGATTAGTGCTTCCCACAGTAACGAATGGGAAGGACGTGTCCTAGAACAAAACATACAAAAACGTCAGTAACTGCCCCCAGAATTCATGTTTGATTTACCTTCCCATAAATGCTGTTTGCCGCAACAGAGTAAGCCTTAACGCCGGGTGTGCGGCTTTCGTAGGGAAGTAGTGTCGCGATTTCGCCTCCTTGCCGGCTGAGCGAGACGCTGACCTGGTTTGGGCTCATACCCTGGCTCCAACAGTCGACCGCCTTGACCAAAGTACCCTCTGTTGAGTGGAATATCTGCCGTGCACTCTGCGAGTCGGAATGATCAAACACCACATCGGCACCCAATGATTTAACGAAGTCGTGATTTACTGGAGCCGAAGGTAGAGATGACCTTGTATCCCGAAAGCTTGGCCAGCTGTATGGCATACTGTCCCAACGGATGACGCCCCGGACCAAATGAGAATGGACTGAGCATAATGCGGTGTGGAATCTGCACCGGGCATGGGTATATTCAGCTCCTGATACAGGCATTGGCAGGCAGAAATGCATGCGGTGCCCAAGCCAGCGGCGTCTTCGAAAGAGACGGTAGGAGGGAGTTGGATAGTAAGATCACCCGGGATCGCGACATACTCTGCAAATGCTCCACGCCCAGTCGAGGCGAGACCAGCCACATGTTCACCCAGTTTTCGGTTAGGACAATTTGGCGGCACTTGACATATGGTGCCAGCAAAATCCCAGCCCATGCAGGTTCCTTTAACTCGGGAATGAAGAGCGAGATATTTCCCTGGAGAAAAGGTCAGCCCCGGGGTTGTTGGGAATGGACAGACTTGCAGTCGACGTGGTTCACTGCAATGGCGACAACACGGACTAGAATCTCATCTTCCTTCAAGATGGGAATGGCAACATCTTTGAGGGCGAAACCACCGTCTCCCGTAGTGAGGAGGGCCTTCATTGTTGCAGGAATTTTCTTGTCGTGGGCGTTGGTCATGGATATTCGGTGGGGCACAGTATTGGGCACAGTCATGGGTGATTGCATCTCGGCCGTTGGAACAGAGCACGGTGAATCGATCAAGCAAATCAGAGCGGGGTCGATTAAAATTCTCTCTCTTTTCCACATATTAATGACCGGAAACACCTTATGCGGTTCCAGAATTGAGTTAGTCCCGCTGTTGCCTTCTTGTGGGCGCCGATCATGGATGTGTGGTGGAGCACAGTCTTGGTCTCGGCCGTTGGACCGAGTACGGTGAATTAACCAGACCGGAAACACCCTGAGGCCTTCGGAATTGAGTTAGGTCCCGCTTTTGAATACCGAATTCCGATTATGATCAGATTTGAAATAAACCGGGCCTGTAAACTTCTCGGGGGGCCCTGGGTGCCAGGGTGGGGGCCGGGTATAATCCCGCTATTCACGACACGGATCGCGTCTCTAAGCGGAAAAATCCGGTTTGAAATCGTATGCGCAATGGAAGAATACTAGTTGCATTGACAGATCTGCGGAGCAAACGGCGCGAGTGAGTATCTCGGCCCATGACAATTATCTCACCTCTTCACGGAGTCGTGGCAACTATGAGCCACTGTCTCGAGAAACACAAGAGATTAGCTCGGGGTTACTGTGAGAATTCATGAAGTTCTGCGTTCTGGTGGCGGCGTTCGGGAATCCCAAGAATATCATGACAAGCTGATAAGAATGAATGCTGTATGGCTCGTCCGTCGATGAACCGCATTTTGGGATCTTAAAAGTTTTCCCGATCGTCTCCATGTAACCCCGACTGTAGGGAGTCTAGGGACAGCGCCGAATGTGTGATGGGTTTCTGGCATAGAAATATCGTGGATGGGCCCCACAGCTGCCCCCGATCTTGCCGTTATCAGCTTATTGTGCGCTTGGCCGAAGTTAACGTTGAGAAGGGTATACAGGGCTGCCGGTCAAACTGGGACCTAGGGCAGAGAATGGTTCGGCACTTCGAGTATAAGGTCACTTGGACGTAGAGACCAAGTAAGTTCAACCCATCAAACCATCAGTGGGGTCTAAAATTATTGCCCGTCTGTGATTATAATTTGCAGTGGTGCTACGCCCTTCACGCGCCAAAAGATGGCGATAAATCCCTGTGCTAAAATAAAAAATTGTCTACTGCCATTTGCTATATAGAGTAGCTACATTCTCGCGAGCCTGATGCTTAATCACTCAGGTGCGATCGCATGGGCCGTGCCGTGTAATTCTAACTACCCATGTACCTATAATATTTCCTTGCTCTACTAGGACTCGGATGTGTTTTGCATATACAACGTCGATCAGCGCATCGGCCATCTGCCATGCTCTAGCTACATATCCGAACCCATTTGTAGTCAAATGATACGAAAGAGGTCCTTAGAAGCACTGAGCAACACGGGCCTCTACTAGGCGCCCGTAGGCGCATTACATATAAAGCACAGATAACTAATAACATCGATGCGATAGACCAGAGAAAAACGAAAGCAGCTATCCCGTATCCGCGTCCTTCGCACCATTTTTCGGGTCGGGGTCGGAAGGCGACGGGGTAGTAGTAGTCGGCGACACGGACGCGACCGGGGAACCCAGCACGGAGGACGCGCCCAACCCGAACTTCAGCTTGAGCTTCTTCAGTGGAGGCGGAGGGTCGTCGCCTAATTTCGCCGAACGCGTCACCATCCCCCCGCCTCCCGCGCCTTTCTGCGTCCCGAGATCCGGCTTCTTCGCCTTGGCGAGCCGCTCCAGCATTTCGTCGTCCTCGTCGTCGTCACCGTCCGACCTTCGTCGCTTCTCCCCGGAGCGCACCTGCCCAGGGGTAGGCGTAGCCGGCCGCGCCGCCTGCGACTTACTCCGCACCAGCGCCTCGAGCATGTTATCCTCCTCGTCATCGTCCGAAGCGCGTTTCGGCGGCGGGCCGTTGGACGAAGGTGCGGCGCTGGCGCTGGCGGCGTCTGCGTCTGGCTTGGCCGGCGACGCGTTTGACGGCGTCGGGAGCAAATCGTCGTCCTCGTCGCCATAATCCATCAGCTGCCCCAACGACGGCGAGGGTGCCCTTGGGGTAACATTCCCCTGGAATGCAGCAAGCGCGCCGCCCATCGCACCCACCCGCCGTTTCCGCTTGAGGGTGGGCATCGGGGACGAATCCACGTCCCCCTCCCCCGCCGAGGCTGCGCACCCACTGCTGCTGGCTGATCGGTGGGATGTAGTCGTCCTCGTCTTCCTCCGCGTTGAAGTAATCCTCCTCCTCCGCATCCAGCGCGCGGCCCTGCGGCCAGCGGGTGTCTACAGGTCTGCGGACGAGACGAAGGTAGGTAAGTAACTGACAAAGTAAGGCCGAGGGAGAGACGCACTTTGCCGACTTGGATTCCTCCGGCGGGGGCTCGTTGTTGATCTCCCACCGCTGTATAAAGAGGAGGAAGCGCTCCTTGCCGAGCGGCGTCTCCGACAACTTCCTGATATCCGCTTCATGGTGTGTCATGCAGAACTTGATCAGATCCTTCATGTTTTCCTGCGTCCAAAACGTGAGTTGGCGCCGAACGCACGCAAGGTAAAGGAGGACAGCCTACGCACCCGTCGCATGTAATCAAAATACTCCTGGCACGAACAACTGAGCAGGTTATCCCTGGTCGACTCTCGCAGCGTCAAGTCGAGGATGGGCTTCAGCACATCGTACTTCATCACCTCCGTATGCAGGTTCCCGTTGTTGAGCTTCAGAATGAGCCGAAAGATCCGGAACGCAGCTAATTAATCCATAACCGAAAGACAATCAGCACAGTTAACGCGAAATACGGATACACACCATGCTGCAGGTGCTTGTCCCGAGCCTTGAACAGCGTAGGTACGCGCGGGACAATGTGCGACGACGCGACGAAAAAGTAGCTGCGGAAGTTGTGTCCCGAGAGGAAGTTGTACAGGAGGTCACATAGGTACGTGAAGCGATTCGTTTCTTCCCGCGTCAATGGCAGAACGGGGGCTATTGACCCTGTGTCAGACGCAAACACAGTGGACGAAGCGCATTACGACGCACCAGTTGAATTTTTCCACTCCGGAAGGTCCACCAAGGGCTGGAACAAAATGTTGACGCAGCTCCGATAGAAATGGTCCATGAACCGTTCCGTTCCGGGGTCATCCCTGCGTGTAGCTCGCATAGTAACAGGCTGTGAGGAACGCAATAAGATCAGCTCGCAGAGCCCAATGCCATCAAAAAGTATTTTCACTCACAGACGCTTCAGTCGCCGGCTCCACTGCACCGAGCCTAATCGCCTCTCCAGGCGGTGGAATATCTAACCACGTTTTCATCGCGTCCCCCAACTGGCTCTGCACCGCCTGGTCATTACTCCGCGCCACAATCCCACACACCAACTCCGCCAATGTCTCCGCCCTCTCGGCCCCGTGTTTCCCCGCCGTGCGTTCCTGTTCAATCGCCTCGATCTGCCTTATCACGTGGGCCCGCGCGCCAAACGCGTCGTGGTCGAGCAGCGCCGCAAAAGACCTCCCCACCCGCACTGATCACCGCGCGCGCCGCCTCGTCCGTCTCCCTGCCCTCCTCCTTCTCGCCCTCCGGCTTCTCCTTCTCCTTCCCCTTCGCCGCTGACCGCGAGTCCCAATGCCCACTGCACACCGAACAGCAGCCCGCGGTCGACAAGTGTGCGGAAGAGCGCCATGCGCGCGGGGAGCTGCACATTCTTGCCCATCGCGCACAGTTGCTGCATCAGGAACACGACCTGCCGGCGCAGGCTGACCTCCTCTGCGGGGAGGTCGTCCGGGGGCATGTACGCGTACGCGTCCGGCTGCGCGCCGTTGGTCAGCAGCGGCTTTTCGGCAGGCTTTTCAGCAGCAACTGCAACTGCACCGTTCACCGGCAACGTCCCAGCTCCGCCGCGGCCCCCCGAGCACGTCGATCAGCCTCGCTTCGTCGACGTATAGCCGGACAACCTCCTTGAGGAACGAGCGGTCCTGCTGTACATGTGTGATGATGTCGATCTGGTTGAAGATGATGCAGGAGTTGAGGACGTTGAACGGTCGAGTCGTCGAGCGCGCGCGCGAGGACGACGTCCTTGAGGAACTGCAGCCTGTACGTGTGGTGGATCTTGCGCTGCATCTGTGCGTCGCGGATCGGGATCGGCTCGTGGAAGTGCGAGTTCTGCGAGAGGAACTCGCGGTAGTTGGCCTTGTGCGTAGGGAACTCGGGGTCGTACTCGAGCATGCCCACGACGCCGGGGAAGAGTTCGTCAGAGAGAATGTGCTCGTAGAGGTTGTGGTCATTCAGCATGACTGCAGGAAATAAGATTATACTGGGATGAAAATTGAGGGAGGTGCGCACGGATGGTTTGCGTAATACTGCATAGCGCATGTAGATTTTCTATGCTCTCCAGGTCTTCTGCGGTGTGGAGAACGTCGATTAGGCCTTTGAAGTATTCCTAGCACGGCTCAGAAATCATATAGAAAAGGGACCGGCGCGTACCTCCTGCATGATGTATTCGCATAACCGTTCCTTTATCTGCCCCTGCCGAGAAAGGCCTTTGATAGAACGCTCGATGTCCGGGATTATACCCAGTTGCGGAGTTGGGAGTTGTCCACGGTTGGTAGACGGCTCCGGACCTATAACGGGCGACGAGGTGATGAGAGTGTGCTCGTCGGAGCCGGTGATATGTTGTTGGACATCGCAAATGAAGTTCCAGACCTCCGAGCAGCCCTCGGGATCCTGAAAACTAAGCGCATAGTCGGCACCATTGGGCTCAGTCCAGACAATGAGGGTTTCTGGTGAAAGTGAGACGAGAAAGACGAGCGAAAAACAAGGACGCACCTTGTTGCCGCTGATATACATCGGTACTTCGTATTGGCGTGGATAAGATGATGTCGGAGTAATTGCGTTCGGAGCGTGCGATGAGATGGGCCTGTTCTGACTCCTCCTGGAACTGGCCGAAGCAGAACGCAGTGCCCTGGTCGACCCACCGCTGGCCCACAAGCTCGTATACCTGTATTTGATGAGAAAACACAAACACGTTGGATTGCAAATGTACGTGCCTTGACGCGTTTCATCTCCTGCTCTTGCCCGTCCGGCATCCAGTCCTGACCATCCTCCGCCTGTCCGCCAGCCGCGTCCGTATCGAGAAGCATTTCGTCTGTGTCTGTGCGCACGAGATCTCTCGTGTGCACCGTAGGTGGGTCTTTCTCGTCTTGAGCCCCATCTAGATGAATTTCTGGTGAGATTGTGCTACTGGGAGCGACCGTAAAATTGTCCTCGTCGGTGGTTGGAGGAGGAGAAGAAGAAGGGAGCGTGTCTGCGGATGGCGTTGGGTCAGAATCAGCGGGGCCAGCGCCGAGGACGTCTGGTGTATTTGGTGGGTCTGGATGGGTGCCGTCAAGGGCGTCCATAGAGGAAAAAAGTCACTCCGAGTCCAGCGTCAAGATGGGTCCGGGCAAGGAGCAGCGCCATCACATGATCTAACGTCTTTTCTTCCTCCCACCTCGACCTCGCGCCTAACGGCCTTTCGACCTTCTTTGTTGGCGCGAAACACCTGGCGGGCAGGAACGCGCAAGAGCAACAAATGTAGAGCAACTAAAGCTCGGGACCCGGGACCGCCAATATTTTGTGGCCTACAGGGCACAATGGGATACACACTCAAGGACATCACTTAAGGGTCACACTAGACTCAGAGGGATATAGTTGCACGAATAACTAGAACAATTTTTAGACAGAATCGGTCAAGACCCTGCTTGGTGAAGTAATTTGCCTGGCTATTAAAATCCCATCGATATCACAGACAAGTCCTTGACCTGCGAAATAACCCCGCCGACTTCTTAGAAGGAGCTAAAAACAAGGCTAGGATATACATGTAACTACTGAGGAGTTTCGCTTCTCTGCGATGACGTTCCAGAAAATGGAAATGGCTTCGATGAGGCACGGGGACCTATGGGATTCTGCGAACCACTCGAGAAAGAAAATAAGACTACTGCTGGGCACCAAAATTGCAAAGCATGCCCAATCGAAACATAACTCTTGCCGGCTGTCGCAATGCGTATATCCATGCCCGGGCCCTGAGCGTGCCTAATCGGACAATCGAGCAATTGAGCCAAAATTGTCCAATACCCGGCGGACCGAGCAAAAAAGGGTTTTGATTGTCAGACGACTCTGAACGGGTGCAGCTTGTCGAATCGTGCATTTGAGAAGTCCGCCTAGAAAATGAGGTTCAACGAAACCTCCAGATCTACCAAATCGACTTTCGAATGTTTAGGAGAGGGTGGAGAATGTCGGGAATGGATAGCATGTCTTCATAAGTATAACACCCGAAAATGTCAAGTTCTCGAGGGTGCTGGCAACGAGAGGCTAGGATTGAAGCAGGAGGATAAAAAAGGATGGCGAATTGTCCTCGAACCCGTCCCCATGGACGGAGACAGTAATCAAGGGTGACGAAAACTGCGAGGAACGCCTCGAGTGAGTCATAGCTAGCCATGGACGTAGGGTTCGTCCGGACATTGAAGCCGGAAGGGTGAGGTACTGAATAAGATCGTCCCTGGTGTGGTTTACCTTGAGGGTCCTCAAAGGACTCTTAAATTGCGATGAGTTGTGATCGGGAAGGAATCATAACGAATGTGCATTTCATTCCAGGTTGGAGGCCAATTTGAATAGCTCCGCGACAAAGGACAGCTTCCTGCACGGGATAGACATCGGTCGATGAGACCCTCCACCAGTCCCCCAGGTTTCGCAGCTACCTCGATGGGAAGGACTACGCAGCTGCGACCAAAGTTCGGGAGTAGCACGGGCATAATGTCTGCTCACGCGCGAAAAACAGAGGAAATAATAACTAGCGCCGACAGTTTGGAAACCCAGAGGATTGAGTTTGGATCATCGAAATCAGTCGAAATCTAAGCAAAGATTCCTGCGGTGATTTCGGTGGGCAGCGTCATAGGTCGCAGGTGCGTGAAGTTCCCGCTCTACATCTGATCGAATTTGCTGGAGTTCCCGTAACATGCGCTTTTCGGCGAGGGGTCTCCGGAGGAGCGCGGACATCGAAGTCGGAGACAACAGTTAGTATGGAATACGCGCAAACAAACAACCGCCCGGGTGCCCGATTAGGAAGGACAACATTCGGGATGAAACGGTCTGTTATGCTGAGATGAACCAAATTGGAACTGCTAGTTTTATATACTAGCCGATCTTCAACTATGATCTGCACAAATTTTACTTTGGTGGGACACGCCCTGACACGCCACGCCTACAACACGCAAAATTAAAGTATCGCTGGGCACATACACCTTGTGTAGTCAAAAGTTGGTATGAGGTACTTCGCGCGTTTGACGTTACCAACAAAATGGACATCGCATGTAGGTTCAAACGCCTTCCGGCGTTGATGATTCTGGTCTTCAAAAAGGGAAGCTGGGGCATATTCTGTCGACGCGGTCTATCAATTCTCTCAGATCTACACCGAGGTCAAACGACTGCGATATTGAACTTGTCAGGCGAACCGAAAATAACAAAGAGTGCCAAGTAACTTACCAGCTATGATGCACCAGACGAGTTTCGGACGGGATGCAAAGATCCAGCCCGCCATCAACGAATGCGGCCAGATCAGCAATATCTTCGGCACGGGGTTCGGAGATGGAAATTATTTCATCGTTTGGGAAGGTACGGTGGGGGCAGTCGAATCGGAAAGACCGGAACCTGGAAGGAGAACCGGGCGTCGAAATTCTCTGATGTAGGAAATACATCAGGCCCGTGTATTTCACGCCCGTTGAATGTATGAAGGCAAGAGATTGGAGATGGGGCAGAGGATGAGGCCGCGAGAAAGGGTACAAAATGTCATCAACGAAGTCGGTCGACGGCCACGCCATTTCAAGATTGTGGAGAGTATCGCCGATGAATGAGAGACAATCTTCGAATCTCGGATAAGAACAGCCGTACACGTTTACGGACAGGGTCCGCAGCGGTGGCGCTGAGCGCCTGAAAAAATCGGCAAGCGTTTCCAAATCGATGGGCTCTGTGGTGTCTGAGAGGTGCAAAGAACGAAGAGCGGGCAGGTGGAAGCTATCCAGAAGGTCTGTCGGGGGGTCTCCATACGATGATCCAGTGACGGTGAGGGATTGTAAGCGGAGAAGAGATATCACATCTACGTCTGAATCTCTCAAGTATCCCACTGCACACTTGACTTCAACGAGGTTTGGAGCCATCCTGAAGACGTCCAGCGCGTTCATCTCTCCCTCGAATTTCGTCAATTGCAGCCAAGGGAGGACGTAGCGGGAGAATTCGAATCCGTTCACCAACACGACCGCACGAAGTTGCGGTGCATTGGTGAGGATCTCGAGAACATTTACTACACTTATCGGTTCCGACTGGTATTCGGGAACTCCGATTTTTGCACGTCGGAGGAGAGGGAAAACGGCAGAGTCCAGCTTCAGCTCCCGTATGTCGGACGGCTTGCAACGGACTTCGAGATACTCCATCCTGTCGGCATATCGGTGGATGACGTCGCGCATGCGACGGGGAGGTAAAACGCGGGCATGGAATATCATGGAGAGGGGCAGAGATGCCGCACGTCCTAGCCACCTATCGATGAAAGCTCCATCCTTGGAGCGAATGGGCACTGTGGTCCAGAGCGCTGGTGTTGCGAGCGCGATAATCCTCCATGCGCGGCATACACCTAGAAGCACTATTTGCACCAGCCTATGAATGAAACTCTCGTTTCCTCCCCTAACTCGTCGATTGTCGGGAGGCACTGAGTAAAAATCTCCGTGGTAATTTCGACGGGCAGACCTGTCAAAACAGGAAAGGTCGAGATTGCGTACAGCTCGTTCCGGACAGCAGTTTTATCTCGCTGGAGGCTATCTAGAGCCAGTTTCTGTTCGAGTATTGCTGCATCGAGCTCGACGAGACGCCTGCGGAGGTCGGCGGTGGACATGGTGGTCTGCAAGGTAAAATATAATTAATTACATAATTTGTTCTCAGACTCAGACCACGAGGATGTTAATTGCGCAAGAGGACAACAAGGGTGTCCAAGAGCCTTCTGCTCAAGCAGAAGTCAACGGGGAGCCTTCTCGCGCCCGTTCCCCTCCCCCGGCGTACAGCTCTTCAACCGATGCTGGCCCAATACCCACCATCGTGCCACAGCCCGAGCTTCCCAGCGCGTTCAGACCTCCCTCACCCTCATCCTTCCCCCACCCGAACCCAACGCGCATCTCGTCCTCTGGACCCACGCCGCTCTTTATGCCGGTCGCTCTTACACCGTCGTCCGCAGAAGCACATTATCCCTACTACGATCCGCGATCCCCGTACTCCTTAGCTCTCGCCGACAAGCGGGCATGGGACCGATTTTGGAGCGCCTTTATGTGCAGCATCGTGATACTGGTGTTGTTGTGGTTCCTGGGCCTGATCCAGTTCGGCAGCTAGAGATAGACGGGTTTTTTTTGGGTTGTGTACGGATCTTACTTACGACTACTCTGGGACTTGATATATTAATGGTTTGGTGAGTTGCGCGCGCACACATATACCCCGAATTTTGACTGATTGGTTCTCAAGTACTTGTTGTCGCGCATACTTGGGGTTCGTTTGGCGCAATAACAGTGCTGTGCATTCTGCTTTGCTCGAGGGGCTTTCATTTCTTGTACATACAGATGCTATCGTTGATAGCAGTGAAATGGCCGCGTAAATGAGCTTCATCGGTGAAATCCCGTCGGTGTTTGATCGCAGCGTTCTGGAGAGAGGTCGTTTTTTGGCCTCGAGTTCTGGGTCTGCATGGAGAGTCGTGTCGGACTTTTAAAGAAGACGTGACGCCAGCAAACACGGGATGTGATGCGTACGCATTGTCATTGCGCAATGTAACAGCGGGATACGGCCGAACGCAACCCACAATGGCTTCGGGCATACCAGACCACCCTTTGCTCTGCTTCAGGATAAGCTCCCATCACGGACCCGGAGCCGTACCACGGCGTGCAGCAATTCAATTGGCAATTGCACGTTTCACCACCGACGCGAAGTCCATTTCGAGGCTGTGAAGTCTCTTACTTCCGAGCTTACGGCCTTGTAGCCCCTTATAGCTGACTGCGCATTCCATGGGTTTCCCAGATCATTCCCCGTCTGAGACCGGCACCCAGAGTCCGAGACTTTTAAAGCCTCTGTTGTCTGATCTCGATCCTTCACTCCCACCGCTATGACCGCACTGCTTTCCATCCCGTCGGAATACCAAGACCAGCTGGAGCTCGTCGACGTCCTGGACACACGAACTGACGAGGAGATTCTGGACGCCATCTCCCAGTATGTGCCCGTTACGTCAGAGAAGAACATCTGGGCATTCTGGCACTCCGGCGTGCGCAACATGTCAGGGTGGACCCAACGCAACATCGCAGACTGGGTGCGCATCTGCGGCCCGGAATGGACGGTTCGCATTTTGGATAACGTGCCCGACTCGCCCAACTACGCGCTGAAGCACCTCACGCCGGCGCTGCTCCCGGAAGCCTTCCTTGAGCGCAAAATGGATGGGCCGTATTCCGGCCCCCATAGCGCCGACTTCCTCCGGGGCGCGTGTTTATACGAGCATGGTGGCGCCTACATGGACGTCGGGAGCATCCTATTCAGACATATGGACCGTATCTGCTGGAACGAGATCGAGGACCCCAATAGCCCGATCCAGGTCGCGGTCCCGCTAATGTACGGGCAAACCATTGCGAATCATTTTGTGGCTGCCCGCAAAGGAGATCCGTTCATCAAAAGATGGTGCGTCGTTCAATGGCTAATTTTCATTTCCACTAATGTCATGAAACAGGCATGACCTCTTCATCCACCTTTGGAAGAACCGCACCAACTACCAGGGCCTGCTCGATAACCCGCTCCTCGCCTTCGGCGCCGAACACCTCAGCTTCGACCAGTCCCGCGCAAGCAACTTCACGTGGGACTTCAAAGTCGACGCCAAGACCGTCATGGAGTACATCACCCAGGTGCTCTGCTGGACGCGGCTCACGATGCTCGAGGATGCCGGTGACGGTTTCTCGTGCGCCGACTACTGGCAGAACCACGTCCTGTGCATCGACGTGCTGCAGGAGAGTTGGGGTGCCGAGGCTGTCGTCGGGTTCGCGAGTGGCGGGAAGGGCATAATGGACCCGCTGAGTGTGAAACTGAGCAGCGACAAGGGCTCCGAGCAGTATAAACAGGCGGAGAAGCTGGTGTGGAGGCTGTTGACCAGGTCCAGCATGCAGAAAATCACGCATGGGAAGGGACTTACCAATACAGTTGCCCTCGGAATACTTTGGGATATGAAGGAGAATGAGGGCAAAGATCGCGAACCGGGGACCTTTGCTGAACTAATGCGGTATGGCTCGGTCCATTTCCGCCAGAAGCGGGAGCGCATCGTGACAATGGCGGCCCAAAAACCCTCTATGACGATGAAGAAAGGCGTGCTAGAACCGTAGGTGAATCCTGTAATACGCGCCAAAGAAGGTCGAAGGAGTGAAAATAACAATCGCTTTGTTGATTTCGACGTTCGTCATAGGCTCGGGGATCTCGGCGTTGTTCAACCTCTGACTGGAGTCGGTCCATACACTCGTACAATGCTTATGGAAGGTTTCGAGACGAGCCGAGCGTGACGGCTGAGGCATTCCCTCGTGGAGGAAATGCAAGCCCAAGTATCGCCAACGGGAGGACACGTTCAACATGTCGCCATGTTCAGCGTTGGATGATGGCCGCCCAGATCCTTTATCCAGCACGAAATTCAGTTCTTGACCCCGAATTTTCTTACTGGTGGACTCCGCATACAGCTGACAGCAAGAACGGCGGACCAAAATCATACATGTATTCTGCTCACGGCCAGCATTCAAGCGACCTCAGTCTACAGCCACGGGGTCCTGTGGGTGGGCCACGAGCTTAACGCCGCTCACACTCCCTTTCTGCAATCTCTCCAATCCTCCCAAAATTCCAACGAGACCATTCGGGTAGGATTTCGATTCGATTTGCCTGAAAGCCTTCTGGGTGAACAATTTGATGGAAAAATAGGTGGTGATCCATACCACGACCACGCCTTTCTTGAGCATCTCCGGCAGATTCTTGATGATTAGCCTGCCAAACACCGTGTGCTCAGGTGTTCCAAGATATCCAACGAAGCCGAGATCCGCTGCCGGCGAATGTATCCGATAGCAGAGGCCACTGTGACCTTCTTGCCCTTCACATTCCGGTCCGGTTTCTCATGCCCAGACAGCAGTCGCGATGCTCCCACCATCGGCCACGCAATCGTACGCTTCGTCCGGGGCGTTGCCGACGTCGTACTACCACTTTAACTGGCGGCGAGAGGGCAGGGTGAGCAGCCAATGAAGCAACAGGCACCTCGACGCGATCGACGAATTCGGTCGCTCCGAGTTGTTTGAGATAGTCGAAGTGGTGTCTTCGAGGCGTACGCGATGATCCGCGTGAAACCGAGAAATTTGAAGAGCTGGATCACTGGAAGCTGTGAGAAGAAGCCTCTGTCAAGGCCTCGTAAATGAATCGCTCAGCCAAATTGGCCGACTGAGGTTGCTGCCCCAATTACAAGCGCGGATTCACCTTGGTGCGGTTTGTCCCACGAGAAGTTGGGATTCAGCCCGAGGCCAATTGGCGCGGCCGCTAGCAAGCCTACCGCGGCCTGTGGTAAATGCAACGGGAAGGTAGCTACCTCAGTCGAAGCTCGTATTCTCGGGGATCTGAATCGAATTCAAAAACAGTTCGATAAAATGAACTAGTCACGCACAGGCATGAGAACCGCGGCCGGAACTGTGGTGTATTGCTGGAATCCGCCCGCCGGAATTTGCGCAAATCTTACATCACCATTCAGCTTGATACCGAGGAAACTTGCATCAGATGATGCCGTGCGTACACTTTATCCCCCTTCTTGAAACCCTCCGCACCTTCACCAAGCTTTTCTACCACGCCAGCAACATCACAACCCAGAACTGCAGGATATTCGCGGATGACATCATACTCCCGTTGCTTCCAGTCGGCCGGGTTCAAAGCAACGGACAAGATTTTGACGAGCACCTCCCCCTTTGCAGGGGAAGGAATTTTGGCAGAGCCAAGAGTGAAGGGTGCCTTTGGAGACTCAACGACAATAGCTTGTTGGACAGACATGGAAGGATTGAAGTCCCACCGAGCAGTCAATCCGTATTAAATAGCTGTCGACAAGCCTACGCGAATAAATCTGCGAGGTGGTTCTCGGCATCCCGACGCGTCAGTACGAAACACTTCCGGCAATGAGTCCGACGCTAATGACTCAGCAGAAAGGCATAAGAAGCAGTGGATGGCCTCATGACTCGTAGAAAGTTTCAGAAAAGGCAAGTCATACAGTAATAATGTATTTCTCTAGAGACTCTTCTTTTCTTTTCGACGGCCTGCGCCGCAAAGATTAAGCGTACAGACAGTGCTGATGTTATCAGTTGCTCGTCTGTATATCGCTCCACACAAAAAAAAAAAGAGATTCTCCTCTGGCCTGTCTTTTGTTGCTATTTCTAGAGTCAAAACACTTCGTGGCATAGCTTTCCGGAAATCATTTGGGTGGGCCCGGTTCCAAAAACCAGTTACCGAGTCAATGAGGATGCTAGAGCAGGACACTGCCCGCTGGGCTGGACTTGGTTTTCTGTTAGATACTTATGGTATGGACCTTAGTGAGTATGATAGTATTTAATGATAATTGATAGTAGTAAATCCTCATAATTCAGAAATCATAACCGGAACTCTGAATTAATAAGCTCCCCCCCACGTATCTGGGAACCGGAATACAAAACATATAGGAGAATGAGGGCAAAGATCGCGAGCCGAGGACCTTTGCTGAACTAATGCGGTATGGCTCGGTCCATTTCCGCCAGAAGCGGGAGCGCATCGTGACATTGGCGGCCTCAAAGCCCTCTATGATGATGAAGAAAGGCGTGCTAGAGCCGTAGGTGAATCCTGTAATACGCGCCAAAGAAGGTCGAAGGAGTGAAAATAACAATCGCTTTGTTGATTTCGACGTTCGTCATAGGCTCGGCGATCTCGGCGTTGTTCAACCTCTGACTGGAGTCGGTCCATACAATCGTGCAATGCCTGTGGAAGGTTTCGAGACGGGCCGAGAGTGACGGCTGAGGACATTCCCTCGTGGAGGAAATGCAAGCCCAAGTATCGCCAACGGGAGGACACGTTCAAACATGTCGCCATGTTCAACGTTGGATGATGGCCGCCCAGATCCTTTATCCAGCACGAAATTCAGTTCTTGACCCCGAATTTTCTTAACCCCGAATTTTCTTACTGGTGGACTCCGCATACTGCTGCAGCAAGAACGGTCGACCAAAATCATATATGTATTCTGTTCACGGCCAGCATTCAAGCGACCTCAGGTCTACGCCGCGGGGATCCTGTGGGTGGGCCACGAGCTTAACGCCGCTCACACTCCCTTTCTGCAATCTCTCTAATCCTCCCAAAATTCCAACGAGACCATTGGGTAGGATTTCGATTCGATTTGCCTAAAAGCCGGCTAGGTGAACAATTTGATGGAAAAATAGGTGAATCCATACCACGACCACGCCTTTCTTGAGCATCTCTGGCAGATTCTTGATAATTAACCTGCCAAACACCGTGTGCTCAGGTGTTCCGAGATATCCAACGACGTCGTCGCGCTTCAATTTCATGACATCCGCGCCGGCGATGTATCCCATGGCAGAGACCAGTGTGACCTTCTTGCCCTTCACATTCCGGTCCAGATTTCTCCGCCCAGACAGCAGTCGCGATGCTTCCCACCATCGGCCACACAATCGTACGCTTCGTTCGGGGCGTTGCCGACGTCGTACACCACTTTAACTGGCGGCGAGAGGGCAGGGTGAGCAGCCAATGAAGCAACAGGCACCTCGACGCGATCGACGAATTCGGTCGCTCCGAGTTGTTTGAGATAGTCGAAGTGGGTCTTCGAGGCGTACGCGATGATCCGCGTGAAACCGAGAAATTTGAAGAGCTGGATCACTGGAAGCTGTGAGAAGAAGCCTCTGGCAAGGCCTCGTAAATGAATCGCTCACCAAATTGGCCGACTGAGGTTGCTGCCCCAATTACAAGCGCGGATTCACCTTGGTGCGGTTTGTCCCACGAGAAGTTGGGATTTCAGCCCGAGGCCAATTGGCGCGGCCGCGAACAAGCCTACCGCGGCCGTGGTAAACGCAATGGGAAAGGTAGCTACCTCGTCGAAGCTCGTATTCTCGGGGATCTGAATCGAATTCAAAAACAGTTCGATAAAATGAACTAGTCACGCACAGGCATGAGAACCGCGGCCGGAACTGTGGTGTATTGCTGGAATCCCCCCCCCAGAATTTGCGCAAATCTACATCACCATTCAGCTTGATACCGAGGAAACTTGCATCAGATGATGCCGTGCGTACACTTTATCCCCCTTCTTGAAACCCTCCGCACCTTCACCAAGCTTTTCTACCACGCCAGCAACATCACAACCCAGAACTGCAGGATATTCGTCGATAACGACATCATACTCCCGTTGCTTCCAGTTCCCCGGGTTCAAAGCAACGGACAAGATTTTGACGAGCACCTCCCCCTTTGCAGGGGAAGGAATTTTGGCAGAGCTGAGAGTGAAGGGTGCCTTTGGAGACTCAACGACAATAGCTTGTTGGACAGACATGGAAGGATTGAAGTCCCACTGAGCAGTCGATCCGTATTAAATAGTTGTAGTACGCCGGTCGCGACAAGCCTTTTATTCCGCATAAGTATACGGATACATTTTGATCCGTATTATCGGTTCTGTAACAGAGACCATGCGGATAAATCTGCGAGGTGGTTCTCGGCATCCCGACGCGTCAGCACGAAACACTGCCGGCAATGAGGCCGGCGCTAATGACTCGGCAGAAAGGCAAGTAAGAAGCAGTGGATGGCCTCGTGACTCGGTAGAAAGGCAAGCAATACAGTAATAATACCCCTGGGATTTCCATTTCTACGCTTACAGTCTGTCTCAAGCGCCGAGCTAATTTTAATCGACTCGGGTGTTGGGCCGTGAAAGGCCGTGAAGCGGCCCACTGCGCTCTGATGACAATTATATAATATTGATTACCTGGATGGTTATACGCGCTCACTATGCTAGAGTATGCCCGCGTGTAGCCAAAGAAGATCAATGAGTTCAGAGTCGAAACTCTATTTCGACATCTAGCAAACTCACACCTGCCGAGGAGGTGCGCGTTAAGTTCGTTGCTCTCCGTACAAACCGGTCCCTTTGCTATTTTAACACACGGGTAAGTAACTTCTCCGCTCTGCATTTACTCCTATGCGCGGGAACCTTGACCGGTACTGATAAGCATTACGCTTTTGGAGGCGATAAATAATAATCGGAAATGATGCGCCAGTAAGAACCCTAATGGAGAAGGCTAAGCCGGTGCGGTGAGATCCACGATCAACCCGCCCCTTGTTTTCTCTCATTTTTACCAATGCCTCTGGACTACTACGGGCCAAATTTATGGTGTTCTTTTGCCTAGAGCTGTATCTTGCGTTTTCCTTTCGGACCTGGAGACCGGGCCAATCCCACTTCATAACATATTCAATGTTGCCTCACCGAGTTTCTGAGGGAATAATTACTATCAACTGGTAGTCTGGTACAAGCACGATAATGTGGGTAGCGTAACACAACAAATGCAACGACAGTGATGGGCTAGTAAAAATGCGATGGGGATGATGTGAAAGAAAAATTAAGTGTGATATACAAACCGCCCACCAAAAATCACTTCTTGATGGCGCGTATCTGGTCGCGCAGCTTCCCATTCTCCTCCTGCAGCGTGTTGAGCTCATCCAGCAACGCCATGCGCTGCCCCTGCTCCGACATATTCATGCGCTCAATCTCTGCCTGCGCAGTGTCCAGCGCCCCGCGCGCCTCCGCCAGCTGCGCCTCAAGCTGTTTCCGCACCGCCTCAGGCGCCGCCGCCGCTTCCTCCGCCAGCGCCAGCGTCTTCGCGCTCAACGCATCATTCGCCTCCTGCAGCTGTGCCACCGTCGCCGCCTGCCCCGCCGCGCCCGCCTCCACCTCCCGCTTCTCCGCTTGCGCCCGATCCACCGCAAACCGCAGCCCGGCGACCTCCTCCTGCAGCGCCGACACCCGCCCCGCGAGCTCCATGTTCCGCTCCTCAAGCGTGCGCACCTGCTTCTGGTACGTCTCCAGCGCGCCGCTCCCCTCCGCCGCGAGCTTCTGCGCGCGCTCCGCGTTCTTCTTCAGCAGGTCATGCGCCTGCGCGAAGCGCACGAGCCGCTCGATCAGCGCGCGGTCGTCCGCGATGAGCGCCTGCACGCGCGCGGCGAACGCCTCGACGGAGAAGGCGCCGTTTGAGCCGGGCGTGGGCGACGACGGCGTGCGGGGGTCGTACAGTGTCTTGAGCGCCCGCACGTCGAGGTCCGAGAGGGACGACGGGTTCGGAGAGGACGGTACTGTTGGCGAGGTGGCACCTGCGCGGAAGCGCTGTTGGCCGGACTTGGCCGCGCGCGCCTCGGGCGAGGGGAGGATGGCCCAGATGGGCTGCAGGATGGCGATGAGCTGCTTGGCGTCGCCCGCGAACTCCCGCGGCGTCGGGGACGGCAACGGCGAAAGTGAGATATTTTCCCGATCGGTCTGATAGAAGTTAGCGATGCAAATTGAATAAGGACAGGACACACCTTGACGCGGAGCTCGATTGCGCGGATTTCTTTCCTCGCGTCCTCGCGTTCCCGCCGCGCCTCTTCAACCTCACGGGATAGCGCCTCTCGCTTGTCCAGACCACTACGCACATCTTCTTCCAGCTTGCGCCGCAGAACCTCCCATTCCACCTGCGCCGCCGAGTGTGCTTCGATCTTCGTGGCAACACCCTGCAGATGTGACCCAACGGCTGACGCCAGCGCCGAGAGATTTGGGTCCCGCGAGAACACCGGTATGCCAAACTGCTTGATCAGCGCACGCAGCGCCGACGCCGCATCCTCCAGCTCCTCCTGAGCGCGCTGCAGCGCCCCTGCATCGTCACTGCGCATCCGCTCCGTCTCCTCCTGCAGCCTCGCGAGGTCTTCCAGCCGCTCGTCCTCCGCCGCCTGCTTATCGCGGTCCCACGCCGCGCGTTCCTCCTCCTGCTCGCGCACCAGCGCCGCGCGCTCCTCCACCCACGCAGCCCTTTCCCGTGCGAGCGTCTTCCACCGCTTCGCCCATTCCCTCGAGCCGCGGTAGTTCCCGCTCGAGCGCCGCGATCGTTTCCTGCGCGCTCTGCTGCTCCTCCGCCCGTGCAGCCTCGACCGCGTCCTTCTCCGCCCGGGCCGCAGCCAGCTCGCGCGCGAGCTCCCCCTGCTTCGCGCTCGACGCCGCGAGGGCCTCGGTGGCGCTCTTGAGCTTCTCCTCGAGCGCCAGGACGGAAGCGGGCGGCGCGTCCTTGCCAGTCGGGACGACGCTGCTCTCGTGCCCTGCAAAGAAGTGGGCGCCGTCGAACCGCGCCGCAGGCGTGCGGCCAGAGGTGGCGCCGCTGACAGAGGAGCCTGTCGGGCTGCGCGCACCAGAGGGGGTGTTGTACCCCGAGTCGGTGTTGTTGTCGCCCGGCGGCGCCATCTTGCGCTCCATGCTGCGGACGGAGAAGCTGAGGACGCCGGCGCGGTGCTCGAGGAGCCGTTTGTGTATGTCGTTGGCGCGGCCTGAGACCCGTTGGAGCTCGAGCTCGGCAGTCTCGACACGCTTAGTGGCAGCCTCGAGCTGGTCCTCGGACTGTTTGGAGACCTTTTTATGGGCTGCGTTGACGCGACTGAGGGACAGGGCTGCATCGCGTATTTTTGTCTCGAGGGTGAGCTTCTTGGTCATGGCGCTTTGACGGGACATCAGCACTTGTTGTTCCTGTAGAAAACGAGTTAGCAAAAGTTGATGCCACATTCTCGACGATCAGCACGGAGGCAAATTGGCGTCGGGGGCAAGTCACTAAGGTATGCACGGGACGCAGAACGCGACCTGGGCCGCCCCCACGCCCGATGGTGTGAACTCCATACGCCCCCGATCGCACACAACAATCACGGCGCGGCGCACGACCCCTCCTCGCCTGCTCCACCAGATCTATAAATGTGTCCCCTCTCCCGCAACCTTGGCACGATCCCAAATCCAGGGTTCCGCGCGCTCCCGGGCTCCGTATACACCCCATCTGCGCGCCCAAGTGGTCCCGCAGCATTACGGCAAGGTATATTCGAAAATCAATCACCTTCTTAAGTCCTCCACTTCCTCCGAGCTCAAAATCTCGAAATCGCGGCTATCCACGACAGCCTCGCTGGCCAGAAGACTGATGAGCAGTTCATCGCGGGTGTTGAATGTAGGCGGCGTGGCAACCCTAGTTGCCGTTGTCGACGTCGACAGCCTCGTGGTGGGTGGGGGCACGCGAGAAAGCGGCGACGGAAGCTGCTTGGCCGGTGATTGCTTCGTTGGGGACGGGTTTGACGGTAGACCGTTAGACAGAACTTTCTGTAAGCGAGCTGGAGACCGGGGAGCCTCTGGCTCGTCCTGCTTGTCCTTCCTGAGAGACAAGGGTGCGGTTGAAGGAGACAATGGTGAAGTATTTGTTGTAGGAGACTGCGGAGGCCAAGTTGGTGCACCTGGCTTGAGGGGTAATGGGTCTGCAGGAGGAGGCGACGTTGTCCCCGTCGCAGACGCCAGGAAGCGGCGCACGCCTCCGCCAAACCCGTTCATGGCTGCAGGAAACAAGCGGCTGATGGGCCATCACAGCCGCACAGCAACTTACCTGAATGCCCCAGAAAATTAAATTCCTAGCTTACATCCTGCTCGCCGAAAAATCTCCTATATATCCTACGTCAGTACAACAGCGTATTATTTGTATTACAACAAGTACAGTAACATTGACTGAATAAGTACATTAAGTACATTGTGAATCACACAAACACACTCCGCCCCCACAACCCCTCATCCCACGCGCCCGTATCCCATAACCCACTCGGATTCGTGTTCGGGGCACCCCACAGCTCATCCAGCTCAGCCCCCCACCCCAGCCCGGGCACATCGAAATCAAACTGCTCTACCCACCCCGACCCTGAGCCTGAGCGTGCACCAGGCTCGTCCTCGCGAAGCCGCTTCCCCCCCGCCCCTCTGCGCACTCTCATCCTTCCTACCCCACCCTCGCCTCCCTCCCCGCGCTTCCGCTTCCCAGCCCCTGAAGCGCGGCCGCGACTCCCCGCTCTCCCCCTCCATCATCCGCTCCAGCGTACGCTGCACACCTCCGCGCAAGCTCCCACGTACCCCCATCGACGCGAGCGCCTCGCGGCAGTTGAGCAGGTACAGCTGCGTCTGCAGCGCGCGCGCCGTGCCCACCCCGCCCCCGCTGTGCTGCACGCTGCCCTTCGAAGACGAAACACGCTGCAGCCCCGCCCGTGCAGCGGCGAACACGAGCCACACGACCGGCGGGCCCGCAAGCGGCAGCGAGGGGCGGTACTTGTCGAGCAGCACATTGAACGTCGACGCTGCGTCGTCTGCTTCTGCGTCTGTGCCGTTTCCCGCAGCCGACCCGTAGCTCGAACTCGGATTCGAATTTACCGCACCCACCGCTCCGGACTTTGGAGTATTGAAGGTCAAGCCGGAGCCGCGCGCAAGCATCCCCACCGCCACCTGATACAACATATGCACCTCCAGCACCGCCCGCGGGACGCGTTCGCCCCCCAGCGCGACGCGAAAGCGTTGGGGCAGTCCGCGATGCCATGCTGTGAGCTCTGCGCGCAGGAGCTGGACTCCATCTCGACTAATACTGCTTCCCGCTAGTGGAGAAGAAGTAGTAGCAGGAGAAGTAGGAGAATGAGGCACCCCATACCCCAGCGCAACACAAAAATGCACCCTTGCAACGATACGCACGAGCGCACGGATGTGTCCTGCGAGCTCCGCATCCGCTGCGGTGTCGTCTTCGCTTTCAGATGCGCTGGCGTTTGCGAGGGTAACGAGGGTATTCGACACCGAGGTGGAAGCGGAGGCAGTGGACGACGAGGGCGAGGGGAGCCCCGCATTCGCGCCTGCAGCAAATGCCAACGGAGCTGAAGGGAGGGGCCGCAGCGCCTCCGCGCTCGCCGGCGCGCGCCCAAGCTGGATGCTGAGAAAGAGATCGAGCATGCTCGCGACGCCCCACAAAGACCGTTTCCACGCTTCGCCGCTTGGGTCCCGATCTCCACCGGGTGTCGCCTCCCTTGACTCGTTCTCATGTGTTGATTCCCCCCCGTCGAGCCCAAGTTCCACGGCAATCCGTACCGCGGCGCCGACACCGCGCCATGCAAGGGCGTCTCGGGCGCGCCCGTGGTCGCGCAGCGCAAGGAGAAGCAGGGTCTGCACAGTGTCGGCCTGGACGACAGCGCGCCGGAGAGCGGAAGAGAGGAGGGCGCAGGCGGATTCGTACCTGAGTTGAAATAAGTAAATAATTATCGCAGAAGAGTGGACCAGGGAGAGAAGAGACGTACCACAGATCTGCGGCAATGCGCGTGGGCACGGCAGGTGGCGCGAGGCGTGCGGTGTATGCACAGAGCGCGAGCAGGAGCATAGGCGACGCCTCGAGCGCAGGGAGGGATGCACACTGTGAGGGCGAGAGAATGGGGAGGGCGGGGTGTACGACGGTCCGGTATGTGTCGAGCAGCGCGGCGCGCATGTGCGGTGGGGGCAGGTCCGTCGAAGGCAGGGACGCAGAGATGGAGGTAGGTAGAGCGAGGCCAGCAAAAGTGGGTGAAAGAGGAGGCGGGAGGGAGGCAAAGGCGGGGGAGGGGGAGGCGAGGGCAGCGGTTCGCCAGTAGGCACCGGTGTATTCGGACAGAGGACGGGCCTGCCTCTGCACCGGAGAACAGAGCCGAGGATATTGCGGCCTCGGGCACGGAGTACCGAGACGGGGGCGGGGGAGGGTCGGCCGCCGGAGTAGGAATGAAGATATTAGGCAGCGGGATGGGCATGGAGAGTTGGTCGTCCATGCTGAAATCCATCCGGTAGTCCGGTTGCTCGGGAAGGTCGTTTGACTTTCCACCGCGGTCATAGGCCTCATGGGCCTGCTGATAATGTTCGTTTTGGGGTGAAAAATCATTTGGCATAACGCTGCGCTCAAAAGATTCGTTCGTGTATAACGCGGAAGGGGGCGGGGGAAAGGGTGACGGCGAGCGAGGCCGAGGCGGCTGCTGCGGTTGTTTATCTGACGGTTGTTGTGGGTGGGGCGGCAGCCCGGACTGCACCAGCGGCAAGAGAGCCTTCGGCCCGACCGACTGGTTCTCTGTGGGCGAAAACGGGGCAAACACCGCCGCCAGTTCGTTTACCGCATGCGACGCATCGGAGGCGGTCCAATTCTGCTTGTACGCGTCCCACACGTCTTGCGTCGTGTGGTTTTTCGACTCTTTTGCGAGTCTCTGCACAGCGTCATGGATGATCTGCGTAGTTTGCGGGCCAGATGTCTGAATATAGAGCCCCAGAAGAGTTTCAAGCAGGGCCACGCGGGTTTCGGTGAACCTCAGATAGCCAGATGGCGGGCCTCTACGGCGAGGCTCACGTGAGTAGCAGCACTCTAGCCCAGTCTCGGTGCAAAATATACACGGCTCCAGACCGTCGCACTAGAACGAATCTCTGAATTTCTGGGTGTTCAGTACGATTATTACCCACCTTTTTACGCTTCAATCTACAAGTGTTACATGCTGGGAAAGGTAAGCGTGGCCAATATCTTGTCGCATAATAACATACCTCGGGAGACCTTCTTGTTTTTCTCTAGCGGCGGAGACATCCCCGCATCGACGTCGGGAACGAGTTGTTCCTGTATAGTGTAGTGTCGTGACTGATGACGCGTTATGTCAGCGATCGGGAAAAATCCACTCCGCGAGTTGCCGAGGTACATGGGTGAAGTTGAAGCTTAGCAGTTCAATTTCCTTGAATTGTAAAGTTCAAGTCTATCGAATTACCTCCACTAACATTACATTAATATTCCCAGTCAAAGCCTAGGGATTCACTCCGTGGTTGGGGGTAATGCCTTCTTTAACCACGCTTTTAAGGTCGTCAAGTTCTTTCTGGTTCGTCGAGTGCGCGACGCCATCGTAGGAATGGTACTCCAGGCCCTTGAGTTCACCCGTCGTAGGTGCCACCGGCGTCCGAATGTGCTCAACCACGAAGTCCGCCGAACGACGCGCCATTTCGGGCCTGACCAAAAAAGGGTCCTTGGCACCTTGCACCCAAAAGATCGGAATGGACGCCGCGTGGTCGGAGGCCATCTTTTGTCACCAAACCCCAGTCGGTGCCCTTGAAAATGGGAAGCAGATACGCATGCGCACAGCTTTGAATTTCTCGCGCAGGGGAAGCCAGCCGCTGAGTACAGCGAGGCCCGCGAGCTTCCGCTCCGCTGTGAGACCCGTAAAGATCGCCATCGCGCCGCCCTGCGAAAATCCGCCCAGCACGATGCTGTTGGCCGGAATCCCCCCTCGACTTCGGCAGTGATAAGCTGGTTCAGCGAGTGCACCGTCTGGAGCATGCCCTTCTCGTCCTCTTCCGCACTGGCCCCAAACGAGACGAGGTCAAACCTGGCAACGGGTACCGCGCACAGGCAGTCGTCAAAATTAAATTAAATGGCAGTTTACATAGCACATACCAAGCAGGCATGCCTATCCCGCTGTTCGCCGTTATAGACAAGGTGGGCAGAACTTTTGTCGTGAGTAACACCGATGCGTGGGGCAGTATCCATTTCACATGCAGCAGCTGGCCTTTGAACATATCCGCGACGGGTTTCCACCACCAGCTGGGCGAAGAGACAGCTTTTACCCGTTTCCTGTGTCTCCCAGGCCATGCACGAATATCACAGTCGCGGTGTGCTTGCTGAGTGCGTCCACCGTAACGGTCCTGAGCGGCGTGATTGCTGCCATTGGCGCTCCTGGCTGCACGGTGAGGGAGACGATTTCTGAGTATGGCTTGAAGGGGGAGAAATAGGCTATGGCAGCAAGAGGAACAAATGCAGAGAGTACTGATCAGACGGCGGAAATGTATCAACAATCAATCTTGAAGACCGTGACGGCTGTTAATATTGCAAGGTGAGAACCGAACAATATCATTCAGGTCTATCGAAATAACCTCCAGTAAGCTTACATTAACTCTTCCAACTCAAAGCTTAAAGATTCACTCCGAGGTTGGGGGTAACGCCTTTTTCAACCATGCTTTCAAGTCGTCAAGCTCCTCCTGGTTCGTCGAGTGCTCGACGCCAGCGTAGGAATGGTACGCTAGCCCCTTCAGCTCGCCCGTCGTGGGTGCCACCGGCGTCCGAATATGTTCAATCACAAAGTCCGCCGACTGACGCGCCATTTCGGGCCTGACCAGAGGGTCCTCGGCGCCTTGCGCCCAAAAGATCGGAATGGATGCTGCGTGGTCGGAAGCCATCTGTGTTTTGAGTCAACACGCCGTACAGTGCCTATGAAAATGCGAAACCGATACGCACTGCTTTGATTTTCTCGCGCAGGGGAAGCCAGCCGCTGAGTACAGCGAGGCCCGCGAGCTTCCGCTCCGCGGTGAGGCCCGTTAGGACCGTCATCGCGGCGCCCTGCGAAAATCCGCCCAGCACGATGCGGTTGGCCGGAATCCCCGCGTCGACTTCGGCAGTGATAAGCTGGTTCAGCGAGTGCACCGTCTGGAGCATGCCCTTCTCATCCTCCGCAGCGTTGAACCCAAATGAGAGGATGTCAAACCTAGAATCGGTGCACATTCAGTCTCAATATAAGTCGTGATAGACGCGCGCATACCAAGCAGGCATAACCATCCCGGCGTTGGCCGTTACAGATAACGCGGGCCTGAATTTTCCTCATGAATAACACTACCGATGCTAGAAGGACAAGACCGACGCGTGGGGCAATATCCATTTCACATGCGGCAGCTGGCTCTTGAACATATCCGCGACGGGTTTCCACCTTGATCGCTACGTCTCAGAATCACAGTTTGCGCCCGATATGCAGACAGTTACTACCCGTGTCCCGAGTCGCCCAGGCCATGCACGAAGATCACGGTCGCAGTGTGCTTGCTGAGCGCGGCCACAGTAAGGACCTTGAGCGGCGCGATTGCTGCCATTATTGGCGTTTCTGGATGCGCGGTGAGGGAGACGACTTCTGAGTACGGGTTGAAGTAGGAGAAGTATGCGATGGCAGCAAGGCCGACGAGGATGGTGGCCGCAAGAGGAGCGAATGCAGAGAGCACCGATCGAAGAGGAAGACGGATCGGCATTTGCCGGGCGCGAATTACCGCAACCTCTATTTTAGGTGAGGACCGAACAAACAATTCATAAAACACGACGGCCTCGAAGCGGGCGAGAGAGGTTGCACGCGTAAAATCCACGGAATTCCGTTCGCATTTTGTGGGTATACTAATGAAAATACAATCCACCACGAAACCGTACAATCCTAATCAAGTTTGCGTACGCAATCCCTCGCCAAAAGCAGGAATGGTCACAAAAATCGCCGCTTTCCCGTAGATGTGTTCGATGCTGGCGTCATTGCCGTACACCATATACGCCGAGGCCACCTCATTGAGCCCAGTAATTTGGGTCACCCAATGAACCGCGACACCCTCAACAGGGTCTCTCGCCTCATCGCCATCCGCCCAGTAATAGCTACCTTTCTCTTCGGCCTTTTTCTTCAACTCTTGCGTCCGCTCCGCGCTGCGCTCAATAATAACCCCCATCTTCTCGACCTCATCCCGTAGACGCATGTCGTAGTCGGCATTGTCGTACACGTATTCCGTATCGAGGATGTCGTCTGCGATGACATCGTACCCAGACTTGCGCGCGTAGTCTTTCTCGGCGCTGTCGTACAGCATCTTGACGTTCGTGGTCAACCCGACGCGTTCCGAGACCGTGCGTATACGCGCATCGCTGCCCTTCAGCAATTGGAGCACATGCCCGAGCCTGCTGGATCCCTTCGCCATCGAGGTCGGTATGGGGTACTGGTGCGACAGCCCGTAGGCAAGCAAGCCGCCTTTCGGGAGGAAATTGGGCCGTGCAAGTAGCGCACGCAGCGCGTCCTCGAACTCGCGCTCCGCTGCAGGGGACGATCCGGTGCCCCACCACGACCTTGTTGGCTCGCTCGGACAGGAAGAGGTTGTAGGTGAGGGTGACACGGTAGCCGGTAAGCACAGGTTCCACAGCGTGGGTGACGTCGCTGTAAAAGGCGACATATGCAAGCGAGGGAGTGGAATTGAACTCAGTCAGCTTCGCGGCGGCATCGAAGGTCCATTTTTGGCCGTCATGGTCCAGAGTAAGCTCCCCTCCCGTATGGTCCGTTGGGAATATGACCACAAGCGACCCAATCATGTCTTCCCCCCGCGGTGTGTCGCGATGAGCTTTGAAGAACGAACCAGGACCTGGAGAGCCCGAAATCGGTTCAGGCGAAATAAAAGCACTGGAAGGCACAGACCATAGACATTTAGCTTGTAAATTTCGGCCTTGAGAACCTTATCAGAGTCGACACTTTGTCCCACCAGCAAGTCGGGAGTAATCGCATCGAGAAGGCCGGACGAAACAACATCGAGGCGCGAGGCAAATTTATTCAGGTCCATCTTACCTGCCTTTCGATAGGTCTCGTCGAGCACATCGGTCTGATCAACGCCGAAGGTAGCCTTCTCACAGGCACTTTCAAGTTCCTTCAGAGCAGTTTCTGTGGCCGTTTCCAGATTGATACGGCTGTTGAAAGTTGGAATAAATCGGAATGGATAAAGGAGACTCACCGTGGATCCTCTTTCCCTTCGACATCATAATATATTGCGAGGTCGTCCGACTTGACTGGATGGACACCGCCCGTGTAAGGAACGGATAGTTTGAGTGACCGCCTCAGTGTTTGCAGGTGCTCATTTATTGTGGCATCAATAGCAGTATTGGGAGGAGCTGCAGAGTCAGACGAGGAGCTCGACCCGCTGGAAGATGAGCCCGACGAGCTCTGAGCCGTGCCCTCGCGAGAGAAGCCGTCCGACACGGGCGCGTCTGTAGTCTCTGTAGAGTCTGGCAGACGACCCGCTCGTACGTACGGTACAGTTCGCGTCATCACTTCCTTGCAAGTGATGTGGGGACTTTGTGAGAAAGATGATACTTATATCCAGATGAGGGGTCGGATAATACTCGGATTGATCCGTAATGGCCCTAAATGGAGATCGGCTTACCTCCTTCCTAATCCGGACTCAAGCGGTTGTTTGTTTGTCCCCAAGTTCGCTTCTTTCCCTTCTTGCCATGACCAACCTCCGGGCACGCCTCGCAGAACTAGACGCGGAAATAGTCGAACAGGAGCGAATTCTATACCATCTCAAGCAAAATCGGATCGCTCTCCGGCGCGAGCTTAACGCTACGGTGTTTCCCGTTGCCACCTTGCCTTTCGAAATCGTGGCCGAGATTTTTCTACATTACACCCCGCATTTCCACAAGCCTTACGCCCCAGTATTTTACCCATCAGCCCCCTCTGTCGCTATCACGGGTGTTTGTCGCGCGTGGAGAGATATCGCCCCTCGCCACTCCTTCACTCTGGTCGACCCTCGACGTTGACTTCGATGTCATCCCCCCTCACGTGGTTTCAGTGCCAGGCTTAGTGGAAGGCTTCATCTACAGGTGGCTTGACCGTGCCGGAACCTGCCCCCTGTCGCTCGTCTTCAATGCGCCTGCCCGCGGTCACGGGAGTGGAAGGCTTATGCGATCCCAAGAACCTTTCCCGCTGAGCCGGCTCCGAAGCGTCATCCACCGTTATTCAGATCAAGTGCACTCCCTCGAGGTGAAAATATGTTACCGCGACATCCGCGCGCTGGGACTCGACTGGGCAGAATTTCCTCTCCTTCGGCGTGCGACGCTGTCTTGTGACCACAATCGGGATTCCACTCTCAGTCTTCCTGGAGGCGTGTTCGGAAACGCACCCAGGATTCGTCATCTGACTCTACGGTCCTCAGGGATACCTACCTTCCCCCTTCCCTGGCCGCGGTTGACAGAATTCGAGGGCCCGATTTCGGACTTGCAGCTATTCGTCTTGGCGCCAAACCTCACACGCGTAACCTGTTCTTATGCGGCCGGGGACATTGAGTCAGGCGACGGTCATATCTCATCCCAATCTGGTTTCTTTCACTGGAGCCCACAGCGACATGATCCGATATCTCACCCTTCCCGCTCTTCGATATCTGGGCCTCTACCCCACGACGAACTCCCTTGTCCCATTTTTAAAACGGTCCTCGCCTCCCTTGCTCTCTCTCTCGGTGCCAGGGTACTCCTTTGCGGAGTGGTACCCCTCGATGCATTTGATTGGCCGCACCTTACATATCCTCACGATATACCACCCTTCGGCCGACATCATGTCCCACATTTGCCGACTTCACACTCCCTTCCACGCTCTCCCAAACCTTCGCAGCCTCACCCTCAGCCACGTCGCCGGGGGTGTCGATCTCTCTTTCTTCGTCCGATTTCTATATTCCCGATTGGATAAGCCACTGCACACGTTTCGGCTCACCTGGGAATCGAGTCCCTTCCTGGATGGCAAATATTGCACCAATCCGGATGATGAGAGGACAGGGGACACAATCAGTGGTCATCTGTCGGCATTGTCGAGAGCAGGCATGAACATTTACCTTGGAACTAACGAAAAGAACTACGCGTCTCCTCGTGAGTTTTCTAGTATGTGTGCAAACGATGTTGTTCTGATTATGTTCGCAGCGATGATGAAATTTCTCAGAATGTTTTGTGCATTCCGAAACATCTACAGGCGACTGATGCATTTTAGATAGGAAACATTGGCCAATTTCATTTTTTTGGTGTACAGCGAGACCCACGTGTGATATTCTGGAGTCGGCTCTTTTGTGGGCATAAGAATCGAAGTCGAACGGGACCTGGGGCCTGCGTTGGAGCGCGACATGAAATTCACACTGAAGTAACCAGTGAAATTCCATCTGTTATTTGAGAATTCCTTGCGAGGCACGAGTTACATATGGTACATTTTAATGGGACCCCCAAGTGCAGAATTCTGGCAACTGCTTCCATTACTTTTCTAGGTCAACGGGGAATGGTCCTCCGGATCAGTGACCTTCCATCGAATGGGCTTGAAGCTACCCCCATTGCTTCGGAGCGCCGAAGCACGCCGTCAACGCAACCACCAAGTCCACCTCCGCCACGAAGCTCACATAGTCGCCCGCCTTGCTCTTCGGTGGATCCACACGCAATTCTCCGCTCTTCCCATCGACAATCACGTTCATAAAACAGTTGAACGGGATTGGGATCGCGTCCTCCTCGACCCCCCACGGCGCGAGCGCCTCGACAAAGTTGCCGAAACAGCCCCGGTGCGGTTCCGCGTCGCCGTAAATGATACGGAACGTGTCTTTTGAGCACGGCGTGAAGAGGAAGTCATGCCTGCCGCAGGTGTCGGCGGTGATACGCAGGAAGATGTTGGAGCGGTTCGAGTAGAGGGGATCCGGCACCGTGAGGAATATGCGAGAAGCGTAGTCGAGGGTGCGACCGGAGGAGATGGACTCGCGCGGGTCGGCGGCAGAAAAGGCGAGCATATCCGAGACTTGGCAGCCAAGTGGGTCGATGACGGTGAGTGTTTGCCCGCTGCGTAGGTTGAAGGCCGTCCCTGTTCTGGGTTTAATTTCGTACTCGACGCCAGCCGAAGGGTAAAAGGTGTGCATGGGCGCGGAAAGTAGGGAGCTCAATGCAGTAGGTGAGCACACTCAGCGGAAGTTGCCGATTAAAGGATCGCATTGCACGTGGCAGGTCGCACGGTCGAACTCTCTTTTTCCATGGACGCCGGCGCCGGCACTGGCATAGTTCCTCCAATAGTTCCTCCAATAGTTCCTCCAATAGTTCCTCTTGGGTCCCCTATCAACCGTCGTAAGGATCCCTACCGTACCGTATACGGTTACGACCGTACAAATTACGGCCGTATACCGAAACACGGTATATACATACGGTTCATTGAACGGCACTCAGAGTGGGTGGGTGAGTTTTATTCCACTCAAATGGCCTTCTTTCACTGGCAATGCTGTCTCCGCGCTCACTGCTAGCGTAGTCGACGCAAGCTTCGACCCGTACAACCCCGGGAGCACGTCGTTGGATCAGACAGTCACCACCACGAGCGTCAGCGCCAACAAACTCACTGCTGTCGCTTCGGTGCGCGACGGTGCAGAGAGCCTCAAAGTGAACGTTGTCGTGGAATTCGTAGGCGCCGTGAGTGGCCTCAGTTTCATCCCGCATTTCTCACCAATCGAGCTCGTAGATGGCCGCCGAGCTGAACTCTGTGTTGAGCAGTGTTGGTGTTATTCTTGCGTGATCACGACCGCCAAATCCGTGCCGAGAGAGGATGTAGATACAAGTCTAGGCAAATTGAGTTACAGTATGGATGTTACTCCAAGAGCTCGGACGTTTTCCCGCGTATTAACATCCTTATCTTGGCCAAAACATCTCAAGCCGAATCCGTACACTTCTCTGCTCAACGGAAACGACGAAGCATTCAAAAATCCGTTCAAACGATTGGAGGACACAAATCGAACAACGCCGAGATCGCCGAACCTATCACGATCAGAACATGTAGGTGAAATTTGAAGGGACTTCATCTCTCGACTCCTTCGTTCCATCTACGCAACATACATTCAATTACTGAAGTCAATTTATGGCTGAGACTGTGCCCCTTTCAAAGCTCGGTCGATGATCTCCGACATTGCAATCGTAGCCTCTTCTTCCCCGGTCCTCCCGACGACCTGACGAGTTCCTGGTCAAGCTACACGTTCTTGAGAGGTGAATAAATCAATCAAACCTGAATGGAGATGGGTGCGTTCTCGTATGTCGCCGGATCATCTGGATGAGAAATGGTCAACTTGCCGCCAGGATACGCGCAAGGATTGGGTTCCTTACATTGTTCATAATTCGCCCGGTCGTCCGCTGTGTAAAAATCTTCTCTCGGCTGTTTCGCATCCAGTTCTTGATCTACTTGGGATACTGGAATTACCAGTGCCGGATAATCCTGATATAGATACAATTCAGAGCGATTCAAAACCACTGGGCACACCGGCGCACAAGTAAATTCCAAGGCAGGGTATATTGCGGGATTCTGGTATAGCTTATAGTCAGAGCGGCGGCGAATAAGCGCATGCGACTTACTTGTTCAAACCGTGCGGCGGGGCGGTGTGTGGTGCCATTGGGCAGATAATTGCGTCAACGGGACGGCCGGTTCCGGTTTGGTTGACCGTTTCTTCCCAGCGGTTTAAGTGTTCTTGTCGCAAGTCCCGCTTCTTCTTGTGGAGTTGCCAGAGCTCGAAGGCCGATATCCCATCGTCACTGGGGCGGAAAACAAGGGGTTCGGTATCTTGCTGCGGTGCCATGGACGTGATGATGGGTTCGCCCGTCGGCGCCGCCGCCCTCTTGAAATCTTCCACCGCAGCCGCCGCCCAGATATCGTTCTTGAAAATAGAGAGATAAAATTCTGCCCTGATATGTTTCCCACACATACGATGTTTTTCGTAATTTCTGCCTGCTTGTAAGGCTTCCAGTCAATCACTGCACCCCGTCAAACTACTGCACAAGGAAACAGACGAAAGCGTACCTCGATGCCCCGCTGCTAACAGTGCCGCCTTGGTTATTTCCAGACCACGCCGGACAGGTGGGTCCGGAACAACGACCGCGTTATCCCACATAATTGCGAAACACAAGTTCTTGCCGTTTCCGTGGTCAGCTAAGTTGTACTCCTCCTCGCTCCATCGTTTGCGGATGACCATCGGGTCCTTCAGCCAGGGCTCTTTGCTCATGACTGCCTTGAAAAAGATCTTGATTCCATCGAGGGTATTCGAGAGAGGACCAAGAACAGAGAGAACGGAGTCTCCTCCTTCCATGGTGTTGACGCACCCTGCATAAGGGAATCCGGTTGTACGATGGACGGAAGCCATATAGGCCACAGTATCCGGCGGGAATTCGTATCGAGCTGGAGGCAACGTGTCACTGAAGTACCGACCAAATCCTGTGGACACACTTGCCCACCGATGTCAGAACCCACTCCTGAGAAAATGTCAGCGGTTCAAGATATATATGAGCGAGTTTTCCAGTGGCACATACCGAGAGGACTACCCTTCAACGCTGGGACACATACAGTTATTTTAATAATGTCCGAGTCCTTTGAACTTACCCACCTATAAGGGCGCCTTCTCCACCGGAAGAGCCGCCACTAGTTAGGGACCGGTTATAGGGATTAGAGGTTCTTGGTCTTGTTCAATCCAGGTTCGGGTACTGTGAGTGACTATTACCGACCTTCCGAAGACGTGATTGAATGTTTCTGCCCACTTCAAACACGAGTTATAGATTAAAAGCGACGTATTAGAAATGCAACGTACCATGAGGGTCTGGGGGACATTGGTTTTGACGAATGGAACGGCACCAAGAGATTCCAGGATATCGACCAGGACGGAGTTCTGCTCCGCGAATTGACCAATCCAACTAACGTAGCCTACGCGCTGGTGTAAGAACGAAGCGGGAAAGTAAGTGGTGTCTGCTACCTATGGTGGATTCGATGTTTTTGATGCTTATCTGGTCCTTGAGGGAAATCGGGAGTCCATGCAGCGCTCCAACGACGGTCCCGGTCTTTTCCAAGTACTCATCAAGTTCTCGGGCTCGCGCCAAAGATCGGGGAACAAATATTTCTGTCAGGCAATTAGTCTTTCGTAACGTCAGTCAAATGAGGAAATTGCTGTGCAGAACGGGAACTAACGAGCTGGTGGGCAACGATCGCTCGTTTGTAAAAAGATGTCGTAACTTGCACTGAGGACCACTTGCTGGAAGCGAGGTTGGAGAGCAAGCCGGCGACTGAGGACTCTGTGATCTCGCGATCAAGCGCAGACAAGACATTGCTTTCTTGAGGAAAGTCGATTACATTGAGCGTCTTTTCGGAGGGCAGACTTGGAGCGGAGCTAATCCATTCTTTCGGAACAGAGTCGAGTTGATGGGACTTTTTATCTGCAGCAATCTGTTGCCAACTTGAAGCCATGGGAGAAACTTCCAAGAGGGAGGGCCTGGGAGGCGGCGTTTAATCGTTGGCATCGTCGGCGGCCGAGCGGTTTTAAGGGTCTGGCGTGCTGAATCCACACCGGATTCCGAAGTGGGCCACTGTAAGCATGTCGGCGAGGTAGAACTTGCCCGCTGTGATAGTAGCGTAGTTGGTCGGACGTCCGCCGACTTGTATCACAAACCCGTCTGAGGCCTGAGTCACATCTCTTGTCACACTTGTTCTTCGGCATCGGCCGACACCAGGGAAACAAGGACAAATATTCTTCCTTGGTTCAACTGCTCTCGCCAATCTCGGTCTTTGCAAGATATTTGTGTGGAGTCAGGCCAAGATCAGACGTCTTCAATGCACGGGGAAACAAGGTCTATGCTAGCAGCTTGTTGGATTAAGTACGGGTTTACAGCATTCCCCTAGTCTCTCGCAGACAGACGCTTCAATACATTCTAAACTCGTACTAGCATTCCCACGACCTCAAGCATCATGGTTCCTACCAGTCGACGACCGCTAAGCACTTGCGTCATGCGGGTGAGCCACGAGTTTCACGCCCCTCACGTCTCCCTTCTGCAATTTTTCCAACCCCCCCAAGATCCCAGAAACCCCATCTGGCAGCACTTCATACCGGTTGCCCTACCAAGAGGGATGAGCGATCAAGCCAAAGCTGAACGCAGTCACGGCGTACCGTAATAATCCCCTTCTTTAGCATCTCGGACACGTTCTTGACCATCAGCTCCTGGCTCTTTTTGAACTGCTCGATCGTAGCGGGGTTTGGCGCCAAGCGGACAAACAGCAGCTTCTTACGTTCCACATCCTGGTCAAATGGCGCCGTCGGCTGGCAGGTGACGATACTTCCGCCCTCCATCACGCAATCGTACGCCGTGTTGAGTGCCGCCAGGTCTATGGTGTGATATATCACCTTGACTGGCGCTCTGAGAGCAGCGGCGAGGGATTCTAGGGGAACTTCGCCGCGATCGATGCATTCGGTCGCACCGAGTCGGCGAAGATATTCAGAATGCACTCCAGATGCGTACGTGACGATCCGCGAGAATCCGAGGGATTTCAACAACTGGATGGCTATATACTTTCGTGAGTAATTACTGACGCCGCCGATGAAACAGAAGAATCACGCACCGAATTGACCCACCGACGTCGCAGCGCCGATTACAAGCGCGGACCCGTCCTGAGGCGGTATGTCGCACGAAAACGTGGTATTAAGCCCAAGGCCAATGGGTGCCGCGGCGAATAGGCCTATGCACGCCGACGTAAACGCCATCGGAATGGTCGCTACTTCATCAAAACTCGCGTTCACTGGGACCTGAATGCAATTCAACAATATTTCAAATCCCACTCCATCGATCACGTACGGGGACGAGGAAACCTGCAACAGGAACCGCGGTGTACTGCCCGAACCCTCCCTTCACGGCTCTCCCGAACCTGAATAACGGTCGGTTCAATGATGCAATAATAGGCGGCGATCTGCGTACACTCTGTCCCCCTTCTTGAGACCTTCTACGCCTTCGCCAAGCGCTTCAACTGTGCCGGCGACGTCGTTGCCGAGGACTACCGGGTATTTATCGACCAGGATATTATACTCGCGTTGGATCCAGTTGGCAGGGTTCAATGCGACAGCCATGGTCTTGATGAGGACCTCCCCCTTTTCAGGAGAAGGAATTTCGCGCGTGGCCAGGACGAACGGAGCTTTGGGAGATTCAACGACGATGACTTGTTGAGTAGGCATGGGGGTAGTTGAGTTGTATTGCTGGCAGAAAATGACGCGTTTATATAGGTTCAAGAGGGTCATCCGCGCTGAGTAGTTCGGAATTTTTTCCGAGGCTGATCTTGTCTTTGCGTCGAAATGGTGGCTTGTGTCCTCCGGCGCGGTGCTCCCGCCCGGTAGTTCGCGCACAGTTGAACGATGACACATTCGGTTTACTCATTTATATCAAAATAGAAGTGCAGTGCAGCAGTGATGTAAGGTATTGAATTCGAAAGTTCCAGGCTTCAAGTGGATACGACCATGTCCGCCCCTGCTGCTGCTCCTGCAGCCCAGGCCCCGGCCCAGCAAGAAGAGTCGACGTTCCGGAAGATATTTGGACTTGCCCAGGTCAGTCTACGGGCCTGGTAGAAATTCTGGTGGATTCTGAGAAAATTTCAGCAAGCGTTCCTCATATGGACTGTCTCGCAGTTAGGTTCGCGTCCCAGGCCTCCCAAATAACATCTTCTGACCCCCATTGTCGCGTGTAGCGTCCAAGTATCTTTTAATACTGGTCCTCCAGCCAAGGCGCCGGTACCGGCTGGTACACCTGGTGTACCGGATGTCGACCCGCGGACTCTGCCACCTGCACAGGCACTCCTCGCATGGCCCCTTGGCCAGTCGCTCGACATGCACGTCTTCCTGTCGACCTCGCCCATCGGCGACGTTTTCTCGCCGAAATGGACTTCCGGCTATCGAAAGGACCATGACGAGGGTCTGCCCAACTTTGTGTGGAAAAACATCACCTTTGGCGATTATAACGACGCACGGGTGGTAGAATACAACATCAACTTCCCGCAGGTTTGTACCTCGTTGGTGTTTTAGCTGCGTTTAACTTTTCCCTAGAGCGTATTAAACAACGGCTCTCTGTGGGCGGACATATTCCTCACAAAAGATGAAACGAACCCGGACCCCCAAAATCCTACATTCAACCCGGAGAACATCCACCACGTCCGCAAACGTACGGCTGGCTTATCCGTTTTGTGATGCAGCTCATGCTGCGTTCTAGTTCTGACGCCGCACATGTTGAGGCTGAAGGTGCGCAAGCAGCACAATCTCCTCCAGTCAAACGCCACGGAGGAACTAGAGGAAGTGCGTTAGACGCTCAAAGTATTGATCCTGATACTGATTCGCATCGCCAGGTCGAGCCAGACGTAATAACAGCGCACTGGCATAGTGTGAGCGCTCTCTCCGTTCTCTCCCAAACTTAAAGTTGACCCCCAACGCAGAACGTTACTCTCGCGCTCATCTCAGATGCCGCCATGGTCCCCTTCGGCTCCCTCCCGCCCCCCATCCTCGAACGTGCGTACATCCAACGTCTCCAGACAATCTGCTCACGGCGTCTCAGACGTGCACCTCGTCCCCGATGAGCGCGACGAAACGGGCACACGCGGCTTCTACAAGCCCATCATCTTCCCGAACGAGTTCTGGCACCTCCGCGACCACTACGTCGAGCTCAACGCCACGACGCCGCGCCTCCCGCTGCAGATCGTCTTCCAGCCGATGTCGTTCATGAAGTTCCAGGTGTTTGCGTCGATGACCCATGGGTTCAAGGAGGCGGTGAAGACGCAGGGCGGCGGTGCGGGCGCGGAGCTCGACGAGGTGAAGCGCATGCTGTTGGAGACGAACCCGTGGCTCCTCGGCCTGACGGCGCTCGTCAGTATCTTGCATGTAGTGTGAGTATCTCGTCCGTTGCGGCGTGCTGGACTCAAGTTGGTGCAGGTTCGAGATGCTCGCGTTCAAGTCGGATGTCTCGCATTGGAGGCAGAAGAAGGAGATGGTCGGTGTGTCTGTCCGGACGGTGTGTTTGTTTTGTTATTATGCTTCAGAAACCGCGATTTATTACATCCACTAGATCATCACGAACGTTTTCGTGCAGTTTATCATTTTGCTATATCTCATCGACAATAACGAGAACACCAGCTGGATGATTTTGTTCGGCTCGGGGACGGGTGTATTAATCGAGGCGTGGAAGGTGCGAAGCTCTGGCGACTACCTACTCGATTCGCGTGCTAACGATCGTGTTTAGATCACAAAGGCGGTCGACATTTCTGTGGTACCTGCTCCGGGTGCCCTCATACCCTACAAACTGGACATCAAAGGTTCGTGGTCCCTCGCAATTTGGTTTGCGCGTGACCAACGGTGCTCTCAGATAAACACGTCCTGAGCGAGGACGAGAAGAAGACGCAAGAGTACGCGGCCGCTACACTTCAGGCTCTAGTTAACTGACTGCTCGCGCAGATACGACAAGCTCGCATTCAAATACGTCTCCTGGGTCGCGATCCCCCTCCTCGCAGCCTACACCGTCTACTCGCTGATGTACGAGACGCACCGCGGGTGGTACAGCTTCGTGATCTCGACGCTGACGTCGTTCGTGTACATGTTCGGCTTCGCCCAACTTGTGCCGCAGTTGATTATCAACTACAAGCTGAAGGTCTGTGGTCCCATTCGGGGTGGTTGCCGACCCACTGATGTGCCGCCGCAAACAGAGCGTGGCGCACATGCCCATGAAGGCGATGATCTACAAGACGCTCTCGACCGTCGTGGACGATTTCTTCGCGTACGTTGCCGGGTCCTTAACTTGCGACCTCCCAGCTAACTGACGATGCCCGCCAATACACTAGTTTCTGCATCAAGATGCCCTTCCTGCACCGGCTCGCGTGTTTCCGCGACGACGTCGTGTTCCTCATTTTCCTATACCAGGTGCGTATTTCCTCCGTCCTCAAACATACAAACGTTCGGTGCTGACGGGACGGCGTGCACAGCGCTGGATATACCGCATCGACCCGAAGCGCGTGAACGAGTACGGGCAGGTGCTCGCGACGGATGTGGATAAGGCGGGTGAGACGAAGAAGGACGCGGCCGGCGAGACGAAGAAGACGAGGTAGACTAGGGCAGGTGTAGACGGGCATGGGCATCTATGTATTGTATCCACGACTAGTTTGAATTTCTTTGGCTGACCTGCGGTTTTATGGAACTGAGATCTGGCATGGTATTTTGAAGATGCGTTTTGGCCTTCCGGTACCACTGACTTTCTATGAATATCACTGTAATTAGGAAGCTCCTGTCGCATTAATGGGGTAGTGGTAACCTGGGTCGTTGCCATTCGTAGACTGGAATGTGCATACTCGACCCGCCGGGGGTTCGATTCCCCCTTAATGCATTCAAAATATCCTACTTTTTCTTCTCAAACCTCTTACCTTTTTGACCTTCTTGCTTGAACTTCTCGGCTCTAGTGTATTCTTGACCACAAATCCAGATAATCAATTCCACCCTCATCCCTAGCTAGTGAATGAAACGATATTTGTGTCCTTCCTAATCGGGACGCAGGCGACAGTTGGTTGTCTGTTTTGCGTCGCTTGTGCCAAATCGCTGACCAGAGCCTCAACGACGATGTCCGTCAGGGTGCCCAGCTCTAGTACGTGCTGTGTCCTGGCCACCGTTGGATCTCTCAAGGTAGAGAGCACACAAACCCCCCGCTGCTTTGTTCGACATTTGGCGAGAAACCTAGGCAAACAGAGGCAAACTGGCAACGTCCAAGGCAAAGACCTCAAAGTTGTCGTTTTCTTTGGACGACAACGATGAACATCGTCTGGTCGAAATTGGCTTGAATTATGGCAGCACTGTCCATCTCTTTCGAACCAGTGAGTACAATTTTCTTGGCCATCCGTTTGCCTCAGGAACCCGAGAAAGCCTAAGTGCATTTAATACTACCGTTAATCATTCGAGTGATAATTCATTGGCCTCAAGCTTATAACTCCATTTTACCGCCGTTTTATTTTCCGACAATCCCGCACTTTCAGCCTTTCAGCCGCCAAGCATCGGAATATCCTTTCCACGGTTTTTCTGGTAGGTTATTTCTTGGGCGGGTCGGCGCAGTCGGGTTAGGCCCTGACACGACCTTCCAGTGCCGTCTGCCGGGTCGGTGTTCTTGGGTTGTATACTGGCGTTGGCGAACTTGAACATTCTTAGTTTACGGGCGGCTGCCGATGACTGATCGTCATGGTCAAATCACAGTGTGGGCTTTCCCGAATCGTCGGCGAATAACTGGTCGATCCATGCATATATATACCCCAGGTAACTCTGGTCGCCCTAGCTTTCCCAAAAAGATGACCATCAGCAAAGATCCATCAGCCACGCTCGTCGCCGTTGTCGGTGCCACTGGAACCCAGGGCGGCAGTGTTATCAATGCGCTGGTTGAATCCGACAAGCCCTACCGCGTCCGAGGTTTTACTCGCGATGCTGCCAAGCCCGCCGCACAGGAGCTCGTCAAATTGGGCGTGGAAGTCGTGGCCGTGTCGCTTGTTGTCGAGAATAAGGAGGAGGTTTACAAGGCCTTCGTCGGTGCGGATGTCGCTTTTGTAAGGTGATCTCTTCTTCTGTGTATGTCGTCTTGATGAAATTCTAGCTCGTCACCAACTTCTGGGAACATATTGATGTGGAGAAGGTACCGTCTTTTATGGCTCCATGCTTGTGCGGCGGCTGAGCATACCACGACAGGAAATCAGCGAAGGCAAACTCCTCATCGACGCCGGAAAAGCAGGTGGCGTTTCGCGCATCGTCTGGTCTGGCCTCCCATCCTTCAACAAGCTCAGTTCCGGGAAGTATGCGAATGTATATCACTTCGATGGAAAGGCTGTCATCACCGAATACGGCCGTCAATCTGGCATCCAATTCGTCGATGTGCAGGCCGGGTTCTACGGACAGAACTTCCAGGGCAACACCCCTTCCATGCTCGCGAAACAGGCCGACGGCTCGTTCGTCATTGCCTTGCCAGTGAAGCCCACCACCATTATCCCGTTCATCGACGCCGTCCACGACTATGGGCTGTTTGTGCGCCAGGTGCTCGAGGACCCTATCTTCCCAGACGGTTCCGAGATCGTCGCGCACGGCGAAAAGATCACCTACCCCGATTTGGCTCAGCAGTTGAGCGAAGGTATATGACCTATTTTAATATTGTCGTTTCCTCGCCAACACACCGTGGAATAGCGACCGGAAAGAAGATTGTATTCCAGCAGGTCTCGGTTGAGCAGTTTAAGCAGGGCGTCCAAGCGTTAGCTCTCCCCCCACATATTGCGTTGGATATGCTCGAATTTATGCAAGCTTGGGATGAATTTGGATGTGCGTACTGCCCTAATTTCTTGGGAAACAGGATTGACCAACCCGCGGTGTGTCCTAGGGGGTGACGCCGCACCCATTCAGAAAGGTCTGGCAAGGCGTCCGCGCATGTGGACTGAGTTTGCCAAGAACTCAGATTGGAGTAAAGCGCTAGCTTAGTTCACTTCCATTCAGCGTTGTATTGAATGCCTGATAACCGTATGAATTTAAACCGCGGATTGAAACTGCTAGAGCAAAGTAAAGCCCGAGGGGGTTTCCTCACGGCGCATGGGAGTTGTGGCAAGCCACAAGGGGTCGCAGGCCAGACTTGGCAGTCCGATACGGCCAAACGGTTAGGAAAATATTCGGCACTCGCAGGTAACATCTCGAAACGATCGTTGGTCACTTTCCCCGATTGGCACGTTCGGGTATGGACATACACCTTGGGGCCGAAAGTAACTACGTTTCGAGTACCCTGGCGATAATCTCATCTTTCTGAGTCTAGTGAAAGGGATTAAATAGATAAAAAACCCCGCTGTAGATTCATTACGTTCCATGTATCCCGTAACTGTTCCACTTATGCCTCGATATTCGTGCATATACCGTACAAGTACATCAGATTTTTTTCAGACATTCTCAAGGTGTTGCCCGAAGTTTGTCTAGCTCGGACAGCATTCCGCGCAGGCGCACCGAACTACGGCGTCAGCGACATGCGGGAACTGGGCGAGTTGCTGCACAAGTTCGAGTCCTACCTCTGCGATCGGTTCATCTGAGCCCGTGTGGGGCGCGCGCAGCCCTATTTATCACGCGGACAACATCGTGATGCCACTCCTCGTACGTATACTACATCGTTGTGGGGTATTTGGATCGTTTTATTAATCGTGTGGTATATATTCTTCAGGAGGAAGACGATACCGTCGTCCCTGCGGACCAGACGGTGGAGTTTCTGAGGAGATGGTGAAAAAGATCAAGGAGCGCAAGGGCAAGGTGGATCTTGTTCTGTTTCCGGGCGAAGACCACGGATGGCGAAAGGCTTTAACTTTTAAGACGGTTCTCGAGCGTGAGATGGTGTTTTTCAACGAGGTTCTTGGGTTGGAGAATATGCACAGCGGCGAAAAGGTGATGTAAAAGTCGCAAATCTTTGTATCCCGCTCGATATCTTGACTCCGGATGGCTCTGGTGCTATCTTGAATCATTTTTTCGATCAGAAATCCATCCAATAAAATCCAGGCCACTTTCTCAGTGTCCTTCCTAATCGGGGCCATGGCGGTTGTTTGTTTGCGCGTTGTTTGCGCTTATGCCATCTTCCGTTTGTTCCCAAACTTCGAGGTTGACCAGATCTGCAGAGCCATCGATGTCTCAGTCTGCCCACCTCCGAAAACGCCTCGCAGAGCTCGATGCCCAAATTTTCGAACAAGAACGCGTACTGGACCAGCTTCGGCAAACTCGGTCAGATGTAGAGCGCGAACTTCACGCGACTGCGACATATCCCATCTTGACGCTGCCTACCGAAATTACAGCCGAAATTTTTGGCCACTGCCTTCTGGTTTTTGGCGCATGCACCATCCCCCACACTTACAAAAGATCGGCCCCGATTATCCTTTCCGCCGTTTGCCGTGCGTGGAGAGACATTGCTCTCGCTACGCCCATACTTTGGTCAGAACTGCACATTCGGTTCGATGAACTTGCCACCGATGTGGTAACAAACGCGGGTTTGGTAGAGAACTCGCTCAACTTATGGTTGGCCCGTGCGGGAAGCCGTCCTTTATCGCTGGATTTTATATCGCGAAAGGGGAACCGCTTTGCACTCAGTCGCTTGCGAGACATTATCCACCGTTGGTCGCACCGAGTGGAAGATCTTTGCGTGGATATAGGCTGGCAAGATATTCAGACCCTGGGACTGGAATCCGCGGCATTTCCGCTGCTTCAGGGTGCGACCCTTGGATGCGACTACATTCCCGCCCTTACCTTCTTCGATAATTCACCTCGCTTCTGTGACTTGCGGCTGCGGAAGTCGTGGGCAGGGTTCATACCGAGCACATTTACGCAGCAGTTGACGAAATTTGAGGGGTCAATGTGGAACTTGGAGCTGCTGGCCCTGGCCCCCAACCTCACCGAAATAACATGTTCATTCGAACCTCACCCCGAAGAAGATGTGCCCACAGCGATAACTCATCACAATGTGAGATCGCTCGCCATAGTCGCAGATGAATCCGACGACTGGGCTGATATTCTACCATATCTCATTCTCCCGGCTCTACATCATTTGGACGTCTCCACCATGGATAACTACGACACACTCGAGTCATTTCTGGCTCGGTCCTCGCCACCCTTAGTCTCCTTGTCCGTTCAAGGCACCGCCTCCTGTTTCGACCGCTGGAGCCAATGCATGGCTCTCGTGGACGGAACTCTCGAGAACCTGGAGATATGGGGTGTCTCTAACGAAAAAATGCCCTCCATTTTCACCATTCTCTACCCTCTGCCAAACATCCAATCGCTGTGTTTTAAAGATCTGGAGGATCCTTTAAATCTTCATCTCTTGCTGCAATCTCTATACGAGCGATCCCGTAAACTGCGCTCGTTCACAGTTGATTGGGAATACGGCCGCTTTATCGAATCCAGTCTGATACCGGCCGGTCCTCCAATTTCTGACACGATTGGCGGTCACCTTTCCCGATTGGCACGTTTGGGCGTGGACATCGACCTTGGGAAGAACTATGTTTCAATTGGGTACCTTTTGACATTTTTCACCCGACAACGATCTCATTTTGCTTCAGCGATATTGTAATTGGACGACAAAAATTCTGAATCTGCGTAGCACTTCGGGCGGGTTGAGATGTTCTCGACAATCTCACTGTGGCTATTTCAATACGATTTTTACAGTGTCTCATAACTATTACTATCAAGTTGTGCAGAACAGAATTATTCTGGGCTTTCGCTTATGCGTCGAATGATGTTCTTCAAATATTTTACCGTTAAATTATCTCACTTCTGAAGTTTGTCTGGGTCGGACAAACCAAACACATTGCGATAATCGGCCCGCCGTTTAAACGTTCCTACATACCTGCCAACTGTCGCATGTAGACGCTTGTGCGAGTTACTTGTTACCCAAGTTCTTCCCTACCTTCATTTTGCGCTCAAATGACAAACCAAAGGTACGTTCCAGTTCGGTCTCAAATCGACCCACCGCGAACTGCTTTCGGACGGCTTTAAACAGGGCGAACCCTGGGCAGAACAACGGCGCGACCTGGAGCGCGCGTTATTCGACCGTGCGAGTCGCTCAGATCACAGCGGATTGTCAAATCGCTCGCTCTCATTGTCAAGCGGCTTGCCCTTGACCTCAGCGCGCGCCCCGGCCGCCCAATGTCAACATAGCATAAGCTCGGCTGGTTATGGGTATACGGCGCAGTCGGGGGTACGGAAGCAGCCCTCTGCATCGTGCGGAATACGCTTCGCCGGGACGTACGAGCACGGCCTATCCGCAGGACTCACGGATGATGCGATACCGCAACCCGACCATGACTCAAAAAACAGGTCCCAAACAGTTTGAACTAAGGTGGAGGTCGTGGGAACCCAGCACCTTTAGTCAGCCGTTACTGTAACGCGTGACATCACGCGTCACGGTTTCAAATTTCGGATGTTTGAAAAAAAATTCAATTAAAATCAAGCCAAAATGGCAAGAACAATTTATATATTGAGTTCAGTCTTAATTTCTCTAACTACATCTGGTGGCAACATCCTATGGCTTTTGTATTCCCTTTTAAGAGACTGAAGTTCTGACTGGGTGAATCCGGTGGTTTTTCCATAGCTTTTATACTTCTTGTCAACATGGGAAATATGCGATCCATCCAGGCCATGTGCATATGCTGAAATGAACCGTGCTGCTCTATTTGCATAACGAGGAATGGACAAGTTTGGCACATCATCAAGGCACCTTTTGACATTCACTCTCATCTCTCTCATGTTACTGGTCCTGGGACTTTTGCGATATTTGAACTTTACTGCACCCCAGAACATCTCAATGAAGTTGAGTTCACAGTGGTATTTGGGATAAAAATCACAAATATGTCCCCGGCTCTCAATAAGTTCCTGAAGTGCAGATTTCTGGTTTGCAAAATCTGGTTGGTGAAAGAGAATCCGCCGACAGCAACAGTCAGTTACCCCTTTCTGACATTTGAAACCAGGGCATTGGGCCAAGAGCCCATCTCTCCAAAGGTTACGTTCTTTTAAGATTTGTTCCATTCCCTTAAACCAGCCTGGCATTGTAGGGTGGTCCTCAGGCCAATAAAAATCTTGAGGTGGCAAATTGGGTGGAGAGCCTTTGCGCATCCGAACAGTTTGTCCCCATGTTGCGCTTGGACCTTTGGGCATTTTACGAGCAGAGAGTGCATCTGGTGCCCTTTTTTGATGACCAGGAGCATTGTCAAAGGCAAGCAATAAGGTAGCAGTTCCTCCCACCCTTGCTTCAAATGTATCAATCGATTTTCCCACTTGGTCAAGCAGCTCAGCACTGGTAAAATAGCCATCTCGATTTTTGCCTGCCTCAAAAAATAACCGGGCTTCTTGGTCACCATGTACTAGACGTCCCCACTCAGGAACCAGAATCTCTGAGACCATGAGTGATTCCCCCTCCCCTTTTGGTTCTGGTGCTGCTTTGAAAGATGGGTGTATCCATCCAGATTTGCTGCGTTCATGAAGATAGAAGGTTGATTCATCATGTGTACCAAGGATGAGTCGAAATGGTTTTCCATCTGGGCCAGTTCCTCCTGGAATTCAATTGCAACACCATCGTTGTGGAAGGGTCGCTCGGCTCCCTCGTCGCCTCTCCCCATCACACGGTTTACACCTGTCATGCAGAAATATCCAACCAGTCGCTAATTATTTTATCTCACTCCTTCCTCATATCTTTTCAATGATTTACTCTTATACTCACTATTTTCCTTCCTTCATACTCCCAGACTCATTACACAGCTGTGCGAGTGTCTTTGACCTCATTCCACTGTCAAGCCGATACAATTCCGACTTCAAGATCAATTACTCGACCATGCAAGAATCATCTGTTATTGAGCTATCGGACTTCTCTCCCTATCATTTACTTATATCTCTCTTGCATCACAGACTCTTTATTTATTCTCACTACGTACTGCCAACGCGACGTGCCAGACCCGAGTCGTCGGCCTTCTCGGACTACGCCGGGGATCGAGCCGACAGTGGCATGGGCACCCACTTGTCAATGCTGTGGGGGCAGCATGCTCTCCCTATTCCGTCTTTGCGTAGCTCCCGGATGGTTAGAATGACGGAGGATGTGCATTAGCTGAGGATTCCCTCATGGACACTTTATTTAGTTGTTACGATCGGACACTTTATTCCTATCTGTTTGTACAGTTAGGGGATCTCTCCTTCCTTCCTACCACCACAATGCACCCTCTCTTTTGATCATCTTCGCGCCTCTGAACGTTCTCTTTAAGCTGAGTATTCTATTTGATTCTCTCCACACTCTACACTACACCTAGTCAGATTCATATCCCCGGATCATCGCACATTTGCTCCACCTCTACCCCATCTCTGCCAGCACGACCTAGCCCTCTCTGGTCCACCCAGCGACCAACCTTACTTCTACATCGTGATTATACTTAGCCATCCGTGGTTCATATTCCTCAATCCATCGCTTCACAAATGCATCACGATATGCAACGACATCCTCTCTCTCATGACCATCAAAATACATGCCATTTTTACGGCGGCCAAACCGAAAATCTAGAGCCTTCAACCAACGTCTTGCAGTCCTTTCAGATATTTTCCGTTCTTGGATTGGAACACCCTTCTTTTCAAGTCTCGCTTGCATTTCCTCTGACTTGATAAATCAACAACAGTGTCTATGTTTGCTTTCTTCTTTCTTGATTGTCTGCCCATTGGTCTTGAGTGTAGGAATGAGAGTTGTGGAAAGAGTGGTTTGCGCAGCCAAAACGAGGCTGCAATGTGGCCGCAACGTGTTTCCCAAGTTGTGGGAAAAGTCACGTGCTTGGTTACATAATCATTTCAAAATTTTGCTTTGGAAAAGCAAACCTTGCGCCAAATGAAATTATAATGTGATTGGTACATTATTTCCAAAAAAGGAAAGAACTGCTTATTTCACCCTCATGGTAAAGATTTTCAAGGAAATCTTTCCCAAGAACTTCTTGTATTACTTATTAGAGCATTTCTTGGGAGCTAGAATCTCTTTACATGCCCTTGTTTCACTGGAATAAAAGTTGTCACACTCTGCTTATGTAAAGGTGCTGGGTTCCCACGACCTCCACCTTAACTTGAAGATCACGCGCGACAAGGGTGGGAAAGCTGTCGGGGTCTTGATCCGTGCTTGACAGGATCACAGCGCAAGCGAGTCCAGTACTGATTGCTCTTTACGAGGCTGTATCTACGCTTCCATGAATGCTACGAAGCTTTCTTCAGTTGGTACAATACCCTACATTCTTCAGGACCTATATCCGGGCATAAAAAATTTTGGCCTCAATAAAAGTGTCGGAAGTCTTACCTGTTCAATAAAAGTGTTAGAGGTCAGATTCAGTCAATAAAAAGTGTCGCAGAAACTGACCTTTTCCCGACACTTTTATTGGTGATACCAAACTTGATAAAAGTGTCGGAAACAGGTAAATTTGACGCAAAAAGTGTCGGAAAGTTGAAAATGCCAAAAAAAAGTGTCGGAATATTTAAAGTGCATTTGGACCGCCATACCGACTTACCCAATTCAACAGCGACGTCGGAGGGTATCTACGAGACGAGGTAATTTCAAAGTACCATGCACTTGACGGAAGGCTCAACTCTCTTGCAGGAGACACTGTTCTGAAGGCCGCTGAGCGTCTTCACGGTCACAATCCATCCTAGATATATCTTCGTTCCGGTTCTGAAGTGCTCGGCCGGCCTAGTCATTTGCTGTATATTGCCGCACTAAGTGCGAGCTTAGAATTGCTGCTAGTTCTTGTTTTATTCTGGGTGTTGCATACTGCATACAACAAGGGATTTCATTTTTGCGAGACGAGATGGATTACATTGAGCCAAATATCAAGCAGTGGGATACGCTCCTGCAGCGAAATTGTGAATCTCTCCATCCCTTTCGCGAGCCGCCTCGGCCTCCTTGTGATCGTTGTATACGACGGCATCCCAATTTTCTCCGTGAGCGACAGTGTGCAAGAGGTCATGGCGGCTGTAGTTGCCCATTATGTCGGCAACTGTTTTGACCTCATCGATCTTGGAGAGCGAGATGTCGGCATAGACAATCTGCTCGACGCCCGCATCTCCCGCGCGAGCAAGAGTTGAACCGTCTGGGCCGTAGATCTGTGATTTTTCTATTGTCAACCAAACGAGGTGGGCAGATGATAGAAGCTTACGATCGAGAAACCGCCTCCAGGAAACGTGAACCACGGGAATCCGGTGAGCTTCATCTTTTCGGCGCCCGCCTCGCTCACAACATGGCAGCATGCGAGTCCGAAGCAGCCGCCTTCCATTGAAACCATCTGAGTCATCCTGCTGCAAGCTTCGCCGCTCATGATGTATGGAGAGCCACCTGTGCCGGGTGGGAAAGCCGGCAACCAGCCACCTACGAAGATCTGTGGATGTTGGGAATAGAAGTGAGTCTTGAACCAAGGCTGAGGAAACGAGTCAGTAGCGTTCAGGTATTCGATGTTTGGCAGACTTGGATGTGCTCCCAGCAGTTGAGACTCCCGAGTCTATATTCCAGTTATATTAGTGTCGCATTATGGCTGCGGAGAGCAGCGATTTACCTGCCAAAAGGCGTCTGGACCACGTTGTAAATGGACTGTGCTGTTAGTTTGATTAGCTTGGCGAAAATTCCCCTATTGCTTGACGCTTACCGTTGCCATCACCGAAGATCGTCTTCTCATAATGGGTAGGCTGGAGGGGAGTCTGTTATTATTTTTCATTGGTCTCTTGGGAGGCAAGGAATGGAGACATGCCTTGATCTTGCGACGGTGGTTGGCAATCTTCCCGTCGGGTAGAATGGTCGCCTGAGCGATGTAGAGCGAGCCACCATCGCGTTCAGCGAAGCCAATCACAGCTGTAACGCCGGCCTCTTTGACTGCCTCGCGGATGCGACCCATCTCGGGTGAGTGAAGGGCGAGGGTATTGGCTTGGTATTCTTTCAACACGGTCGCAGTCACGACAAAGTTGTTTGCCTAGACGTTCATTAAGTGGTAAGAACTGCTCGGAAAACCGAGAAAACTACATAGGGCGTCCAGGGATATCCTGCAGACGGTCAACAAGGTGATCAAATTTTTGAAAGACGGACGACCTACCTGGAATAAAGACCTCGGGGAAGCCGATGATTTTGGCGCCTTCAGCGGCCGCTTCCTTTATTATCTTGATGGTCTTGTCGACCCCACCTTGGAGGTCGAGCCATACCCTAAGGTGAGAATTACACTTCTGCGTCCCCGACATCGTCAAACATACGGCTCAGCCTGCACAGCGGCGACCTTGAAAACTGTCGGGTCGGAATTGGAGGGGTTGAGTGTGATAGGCATGAGAGAAGACTTGGGGATAAGTGGTGAAGAGTAAGTACCTCACGAGCCAGAGTATTTATATGTGGTTGAGGAACAGACAGGTCGACCTCTTTGACCCCGGTCGGAAGCCGCGGAGCATTCAGACGGGTTCACACGGGAGAGAGTTGGGTGCGAGAAAGGAAAAGCAATGTCAGCCTAAGCAGCCCCCGTGGTTGAGGATCGGCTTGCACGGGCAACAGAGGGGTCTCGACCCTGAGAAGTACGACATGAAGAATAATAATTTTGAGGGTATCGGCACTTTTAACAGCCCATTAATGTTCTTCGGGAACTTGAACTGACGAAATGAGCACGAGATCGCGATTCGGGAAGGAGGAAATCGGAAGTCGGGTTTATACTAATACAGCGTAGTCGTAGGAACCGGAAAGGACAGAAAGACCGAGGTGTGAAAGTACCAACTAGGGTCAAAAGTTCGGAGGAATGCGCGAAGGGCTGCCGGTCTTGCCAAGACAGTATCAGAAAATGAACGTCATATTTGTCTAGGTCGGAGAAATCAAACACATTGCGATAATCGGCGCGCCGTCTAAACGTTCCTACCTGCCAACTGTCGCATGTAGAAGCTTGTGCGAGTTACTTGTTACCCCTTCTCCCCTACCTTCATTTCGCGCTCAAATGACAAACCAAAGGTACGTCCAAGTTCCGTCTCAAATCCTGGCTATTTTTCTGAAAAGAATTCGCACTATTCACAGACTGACCCACCGCGAACTGCTTTCGTACGGCTTTAAACAGGGCGAACCCTGGGCAGAACAACGGCGCGACCTGGAGCGCGCGTTATTCGACCGTGCGGGTCGCTCAGATCACAGCGGATTGTCAAATCGCTCGCTCTCAATGTCAAGCGGCTTGCCCTTGACCTCAGCGCGCGCCCCGGCTGCCCAGCGTCAACATAGCATAAGCTCGGCTGGTTATGGGTATACGGCGCGGTCGGGGTACGGAAGCAGCCCTCTGCATCGTGCAGAATACCCTTCGCCGGGACGTACGAGCACGACCTATCCGCAGGACTCGCGGATGATGCGATACCGCGACCCGACGCCGAGCTCTGTTCTCTCGCGGACTTCGTCTCTTGGGCCTTCGTACGCGTCCAGTCACACTGGCGGCTACAGCCGTACATACGGATACGCCCCGTCCTCAAGTTACAATCCCGCCTACCATTCGCATGGCGGATCGTCCCGATACAGCGGTTATGCCACCAGCTACTCTAGCCATGGGTCAGAACGGTCTTCGACGGCCTACACCCCGCGGTCCTTGTACGACACGGACGATGATGATGACGCCTACACGCACACCGATACGCTGTCGTCTGTCACCGATTCGGAGTCACATCATTTCTCGAGTGGGTTTGCTGAAGTGTCCTTCGTCGTCGAGCCGTCCGATTCAGGCTCTGAGGCGTCTTATTGCGATGACTCAGAGTGCGATAGCGGGTCGGGACATTCAGGTTCAGAGGGCGGTGATGGTTATTGGGAGGGAGCAGATGACGACTACGACGGCGACTACGATGGCGGGAGCCACTCCGACGAGGGAGATTATTCGGACGATGGGGGATATTACTCCGACGACTAATAGCTTTTTGAAAGTTACCGTATTGCTGTACTAGTGCCAGAGTTTTGGCGTAATTAAAAGATAGCATCCCATGTTGCTCAATGTTTTCCGGGTGTGAGCGGAATCCAGATAAACCGAATTCGGAACTATAACGTCCAGAGCTTAGAAAGGAAATATTCCAGATGGAGCAATTCAAGCGTAATCACAGGGACGGAGAACTTTCCGTGATAGTACGTCATCTGTTGCTGCATCCCGGCACTCTGTGGTTGTGGTATATTCGTCCTATCAGCGGAATTGGGAAAATACGGAACTATGACTCGAGTTGGTGAGTCGGTACCGTTTTCTGCCGTATTTTAGCCGCGAGAATCTATACGCCTGGGGTAATCGCCAGAAATTGTAGCTGACTCGGAGCACTCGTAAATAACACAATGCTGTACTTGGAAACCGCAGTCAACGCAAGAAATTCATGGGCGCCGGTTGGCGAGTCCCGGAACATCAGTAAGCCAGTCACTCCATGTCTTGAAGGAGGTCTGTCTTCTGAGGAAATCCTGTCTGAATGACTCCAATATTAATGCACTGTCGGATTCAATATGACTCGAAACTAGCGAATCGGCTCGGAGAGCTGTAGACTGCACTTGTATAGCAGTGTAGACCTTGCAATGCCAGAGATATAACCCAAGGTCCTTGGACGTTGACAGAAGTCTTGCAGCGCAGTATGTCTTGAAGATACGGGCTCAGTAATATTGAAGTCTGGCTGCGAGAGACTAGTCTTGAGGCTCTCCTCGAGGATTGTCTTCTTATCACCAGATCGAGATTCCGAGTAAGAAGACTAATGCCGCGTAAGAACCACCGGCGTTCGGAGGACGAGTCCCAAGAGTTCGTTGAGAGAGTTTCTTTCGTGTGCCAACAGCGTAGTGGCAGTGTAAATCATTTGTCAGCTTGCGGAAGAAAAGGGTTCCCTTCCACCCAAACCACCACCACTGTCCTTCTCGTAGGCGGTCAAACCCAATCTCTGCTTGTTTCCTGGCCTAGACCCAGCATCTTCAGACGAGAGGTAGGTCCATGCAAGCTTACTGATGCCAGTTGTGCTGCACAACGTCTTTATCTTTACAGTTCCTCTGGTTCTGCTTCGACCATCGCATAAATAAGCTTGCCTTGTCTCGAAACAACTCCCCTATCTCACTCCCCGACGATGGCGTACTCGCAGCCCTTCCCTCTGGCCGCGCCGCAAGTGCAAAAGGTCCAGGCGCCTTCATACGGACCTGACCTCAGCGTCCGTCTCATTTGCCCGGAGTGTAGAGACCCGAACCCCGAAATCGCGGAGGAGTTTGGTAGTGGAGATCTCGTCTGTAGAAACTGTGGCTTAGTGCTGGGTGACCGTATCGTTGATACGCGTAGTGAATGGCGGGTGAGTGCCGTCCCGAGCGGCACAGTCTGACCCAGCTAATATGACTCAATCTCAGACGTTTGCTAACGACGAGGGCGACGACCCGTCCCGTGTCGGAGCGGCGTCCGACCCTCTGATGGAGGGGCGAGAACAGCTAGACACCGTAGTCAGCTTTCGTGATGGCGGGGTCGGGCATGGCCCGAGAATTGCAACGCGCAGCCTCGCGCGCGCAGAGCTCCCGTGCCGAGCGCAACCTCCTCACCGCGTTCCGCGATATTTCCAGCTGGTGTGATCAGTTCTCCCTTCCCAAAACCATCAGCGACATCGCGAAACAGCTGTACAAGCGCTCCGACGAGGAGAAGCTCCTGCGCGGGAAGCCCCTTGACGCGGTCATTGCAGCGTGCATCTTCATCGCGTGCCGCCAGGCTCACGTTCCTCGGACGTTCCGCGAGATATGCAACCTCACGCATGTGTCGAAGAAGATCCTGGGGCAGTGCTACAAAGCTCTCGAGCAAGCTTTCAATCTCACCCCCGGAGCCTCTGCAACGACTGCCACCCCATCCCCGTCATCTGGTCCCGAAAACATGCTCGCTAGATATTGCAATCACCTCGATCTCCCCCCTAACGTCCAGTCCATCTGCGCCGACATTATCGTCGCGGCGCGGAAACACGGTATCGCAGACGGGAGGAGTCCGGTGTCTATCGCCGGCGGTGCAATTTTCTTCACTTGCAGCCTTTTGGGAAAGAACAAGTCGCTGCGGGATATCAGCGCTGTGGCCGGAGTGAGCGAGGGGACGATCAAGCTGGTGTATCGGCTGTATTATAACGAGAAGGAGACGCTGGTGAAAAAGGAGTGGATTGAGGACGGCAAGGCCGACTTGTCGCGCCTGCCCTTCGAGGCCGTACGGTAGGGTTGTTTGTGCAAATGGATTATGTCTATGCTACAATTGCTGTAACTTATCTACATGAAGAGAAAAATATTAATATGTGAAATAAATACGTCTGATGCAGCAATTATTGCGCGTTTTTAGTATAGTAGTATTGTAAGCTACTGCGGGGTCTTTAAGCTGTCGCAAATATCCCATCTATTTGGGTCTTGTACATGTCCTCGACCGCCTTCCGTCGAATATTTCCTTTGGTGGCAGTTCGCGGGAGCGATCCACGAGGAACGAGAATGACCATGTCGGCCGATGTTATGCGCTCGTGGAGGTATCTGCGCGAGTGGAACTGCCGCGTCTTCCGAATAATCTCGGTCTTGAGCTTGTGGTGGTCCATATCCGTCCCGGGCTCAACCACCAAAATCGGATTCGGGCGTCCACTGCCAACGACAATGCACTCGGAGATGAGGCTGCCGCACATGGTGCGTGCGTTATCCTCGATTGCCCTAAATTGATTGTAATGGTAAGTGCCAGTGCGCGTACCGCATCGAAGAAGAAACCCACTTGGTGTTACACCGCAGACTGCTTTCGGATTTAATCCAGTCGTCGTCTCGTCCCTCGGAGATGTACCGCCCCGGCGCGACTTCCTGGAAGAGATCGCCCGTGTGGAAGTCCCCGTCCGGATGCCGCAGGGAAACGTCGGGACAGTCTCCGGACCTCCCCTCGACAACTAATTCGAGGAGTCGTCCAGTCGAGACATGGGCGGCCGTGGGCTGGGAAGATGCAATCGGAACGAACTTGTACGCCACACCGTCGGTGGTCCGTAGAAGCCCAGCATCTGACCCACTGCCTCCGATCGAGACTAGGAGCGCGCCAACTTCTGTGCTGCCGAATACATTCTAGCATCGATGTTAGCTGCTAGCCTCATTGGTCCAGGGTGACAGAAAGCACTTACGCGTAATCGCAGTCCCTGGCTGTATGCCCAGGCCTCGTCCTCCCGCGGGAGTGGTAAACCGGTATACATTAATTCGTCCAAACCGGCGAGTTTTCCGAGCAATTTAGGATCAAGCCGCGCATTCCGGAGGTGTGTCGTCAAAAACGAGCCAAAGATGTTTAAGCGGTTAAGGCCACAGTGGTGGATCATTTCAACGAGTTGATCAGACGTAAATGGATTCGCCACAGGCTGAATGATGCAGGCATTATGCTGCAAAAGGCCGATCAAGACTGGAAGACGGGTCAATAAATAGAGTATGATGATATGCATCGACGTGGACTCACGGAAGTTTTGGAAAATATGGCACATGCTACCGCTAGGGAAGGGATCAGCGGCGTCTTCATTTTTGAACAAAGTGATACATACCCCCAGTTGGCGACATCAAAGTGCCCCTGTTCCCTAGGCGTGCAGAGTTGATATGATTTGTGGATGGTGGATTCCAACCATCTATAGCTGCAAGGGACGAGTTTGGGACTGCCAGATGTCGAGCCAGATGTGTGGAAATAGAAGGCTATTTCGTGGTTCTGGACTGCGGGCACTGGAGGTAAATCGATACTGCTTCGCCCAGCGAGAAGCTCGATAGTCGTTGCCCGGTAGATATGGAGTGGCCAAGTCCGTAGTGCAGATTCGAACAGGTCTTCGTAGATGAGGGCCCGCGCCCCGGTCTTCGTCAACAACTCTAGTATTACATCTGCGTTTGGAAGTCGCAGGCTAAACAGCTGCGGGATAAATCCCGCTCTTGATACACCATAAAGGTTCAAGACGTCGTTATAGCTGTAGCCGCCAATCCTAAACGGGTCGTCAGAGCCAGAACGCGAGCGAAGAGAAGCTGAGCTACCAAAGTCCTATTACCGATCTTTCAGGGATTCCTTCTTGACGAAAGATCCGCGACCAATGACTGGCCGTTAATTCCACATCATGAAGAAATTGCTGATAGGTGATGTTTCGCCAAAGGGGCGTTGTGCTAGATGCATCGGACTGAGGGATTTTGAAAGCAGTCGCTGAGGGAGCGCGACGTGCACTCGTCTCGAGGACGGTGAGGTGGGTGCTGGACATGGCGAGTCAATGAAGAGGTTTGTACAGATGACGATGGACAGCAAACCATTTATACTTGCTGTACAGAATAATTCAGCGGTCCAGACAGCCGGGAGCGGTTAGATGGGAGACATTGTCACGCCGTATTGCCTCGTAGGCCACTGATCTCCGGGTGAAACGTACGGTCCCAGGTACAATCTGAATAGATGAATGCCTCTTCCAATCGGAAAACCGGAGGCGCAGTGATGTCTTGCCTAATCGGACCCGTAAAGTAGCGACGAGAACTGATTGACTCGTAAAGCGATGCTGACTTGGCTGACTCGAGGCAGAACGATTTGCTGTGGAATGCAGAAAAAGAGTCAAGTTGCGACACGGGAGATATCAATCATGCTGATGTCATCCGTGCGACGCGTACGGACGGTATTGATTCAACCAAGAGACCTGAGGTCAAAAGGGCCATCGATTGTCATGCCTGCCCCGGCCATCGCGACAGTGTCGATAGAGTAGCTGTTGCGCGGCGTGATTTCGACGGATCCCAAGCCTTCAATGCTGAGCATGGATAAAAGCCTACCAGCCGGAGTCCGGGGAGGTCTGCGACCGTGGATTGAAAGAGCCAATCTTGGAGACAGCGTTCCGAGATCTAGGCGCTCCTTCCCGCAAACGCATACGCCCCAAACACATAGATTTTGTGTCAGCTTACTGGCACCGGCGAATGAATCGGTGGGGGGAAAAACGGAAAACGTCAAGATCTAGATACACCGCCACATATCATGATGGACGGAAGCAAATGGGAGAATTAGCTTATTAAGGAAATTCATTTTATGGGCGATCCCGAACCCAGTTCGGCATAATTACATCGGATGGAACGTGAGCGGGACTCTTGAGTTTCAAACATTAACGACCCGCAGCGAGCCGGAGAAACAACCACCGAGTCTACCTGCAAAAGATTTCCATGGATTTTCAGACTTTCATTCTATGCAATTCGACGCACCATTTACAGCTTTGAACTGCTGCCCGGACTGAGAAAAGTTAGGTCAAGAAAAGGCACGCCTTGATATGCATCCCTTCTACCAACGAGGCGTCCGACAAGAAAAGTTTTACAAAAACGCCGGTGACAGGCCCGGACCGAAAAACTCGGGCCAAAAAGAAGGCCCGTCATCTTGATATGTCGACAAGAAAGGGTTGATGACGTTCCCTAAGAACTGATGAACGTGAGGAACGACCTATGTGCTGAACATACATATTAGACTGACTTGAAACTAGCGTACCCGGGTTGCTTGATATATGCCTAAAAGTGAACGTCGACACGATCCCACCCCTTTCCAGCAGCCACGGTCGTTTTCAAAAAATCCAGCCAGTCGTCCGTGGGAGGACGCCACTGCCGCGAGTAGTCTTTTTTGCTGTCCCGCTCGAAATACCAATTCTTGGTGAACACCATAGCAGTAACGCCATTGTTGAAGTCGATACTTTGAACAACCATGCACAAGCACCAGTTAGGGTGAAGAGCCCTGCCGGACGAAACTGCGTCTCCGAAATATCTATCGAAGTCTTGTACTACGGCCTTCGTATCCCGATCATACATTCGGTGACCACGGTCCGCCGCAGCAGCGCGAAATTCGGAGATAGGCACCACTTCGGCACTAACCACGCGGAATGCAGCGCGCGCTTTAGTCTTCGCTGAAATCCCTGGCGCGGAGGTCATCTTGACATAAATACTTGGGGAGCGTTATAGATGGAGTGCTCAGACGGTGGATGAACACAAAATCCTTGGGCGAGCAGAAGAGAAAGGCAAAGAAGTGGGCGATATTGCAAAAGCCACTCGTGCTGGAGGTAAACCTTCAGGCAATAGACTCGAAGATTATTGCATCCGTCTTACAAGCAAAGGATACACGGCTTGCATCGATCGACAGGGTTGCCATTTGATCTGGGTCTAGCTCGTCCGCCTCCGCTACCAGTCTGGATAGAATGAACTTCACATCTGCGTTTATGCTTCGGCCAGTCCTTCTTCTGGCATCGAGCATCACAGTATCTTGCACTGCAATCTAATCAGGCAGAGAAGAATGTCGAAGAATGAACTTATATCTTACACCTCGAACAGATTTTGAACTTCTCTCCCTCTGAGTTACAAGACTCTGGTTTGAAGCAGTTCTAGACCACAGTCAGCGATAACATTCGCAAATTACGACTAGCACTAGATTCACGGCGCACTGGCGAAGCTGATATCTACGACTATTAGATCGAGCGACACGGGCATCGAATCTTACTTGAGTTTCGCAGGACCGATATTCATGTTGTGTGCCGTCGTCGATAGTAGCTTGGCTTGAGCTTGGCGCTTCCGTGAGCGAAGAACGCAAGGAGCTGCGGGAACTGATGCACTGAATTAATCCCAAAAATAAATAAAATTGAGACTCGGTGAGCCGCTGTACTTTGAATCGAAGTTGAATCTGAAGTTGAATGGAGGAGACCAACTTGGCAAAGTGATTGCCGACAAAATGTCGCGGCATCCGAACAAAGCAGCCGAACAAGATCATTTTTTGCCAAGCTGGCCACCGCTTGCACTTGCTACTTACCGTTTACTTGCCGTCCACCAATTTAATCCTTCCCGTCCCAAGTATAGACACCCTTCCCTATCATCAAAATGCCTCCTTGATCTTCATTCAATCCTGAATCGCGGAGCAGCCGCAGCTTGGCAATGTTCAACGATCCGCCACGAGGCAACGATAATTCTTGTTCAAACATCAACTCGAGCTGATGAAGATAAATCTGTGGCCCGCTGTATATTTTCTCGACTCCGGCGTTGTCCTACAATCGAAACTAGATCTCCAAGGTTTGCGCTAGCACAAACAGACTCAAAACGCTGTATATTAGCTTGGCATCGCCGCTGGCGGGAGATGCTTTCCCAATTGTTGCAACTCCCGAAGATTTTTTTATCGCATTCGTGGAGAGGGGCTCTCTTTCGCTTCTTAATCTGTTCATCGCGCCCAACCCATTCTTGAAGCCAACTCTGGAGTTGAAGCAGTTTCTATGAACCAGGTCATTATTCCCCACGACGATCTTGCCAGAATCACTTATTCCGACGCGTGGTCCACTACTCCTGGCCCGAAGGGCTTGGAACATACAACTTCCACCCCGCGAGAAACTTTCAGTGTCAAATTTGATGTGTTGGAGGGTATGTTCCACATCTTGAACCTTTCACACCTCGGCTAACATATGAACCCACAGGAGGTACCATCGAGGTCTTTGGTGATATTCGACCAACCCCCAACAGCACCGTCAAAGTCCAGTCTCTGTATTCTATCGACGGCGGATATCCCTTCACCTATGATGCCCCGTGGGCCGCCGTATCATCTTCGGTCCGCCAGTTTTTCAACACCAGTCTGTCTGCGGGCTCTCACCAGCTATTCGTGCGCGTCACCAGAGTCGCCGACGACATGCCGTATTACCTGGATTACATCCAAATTAACAACACCGTCCCTGCTTCATCTAATTCGTCCTCCGCGGTGCCCTCATCTACAGATACCAGCCTCATCAGCGCGCCGTCGAGCCACAGCTCGCCAAATATCCCTGCGATTGTCGGTGGTGCCGTTGGGGGTTTCTTTACGCTGGTCGTTTTAGCTCTGGTCCTCTTTTTCCTCCGGCGCCGAAAATCACAGAAACCCGACGCCGAAAATTATGCACAAGGTCAGTCATCTGATTCCCTCCAACTATGCAAAACGCTCACAACCTTGCTGCTGCAGTGCTGGACGTCACCAACGAGGCGTCCCGGTCAGTTCAAGTTACACCGTTCATCCAGCGCCAGACGTCAACTACTCGGGACATGGTCTCGAAAAATGCATCACCCAATTCGAGTGCGGCCTCTCAGGCTGCCTCCACGAGCGCTATATTTGATCCCGATGGTGCTATACGGTTGGGGACTGGGCAGCTCATACGCTCGCAGGATATCCCGCCCGCATATTGACTCGTCTGTGCCGTACATTCTGTTCAAGGCTGTCAATGGATTGCTTTACTCCACTTTACGCTACATTGGTCTCCATCAGGCTTTCAGGATCGACACCCGCACTGCGCTGCGGAAACAGCGCCGAATCGAGCCGGCGCTCTGTTGACTGCGTTCGGGGCCGGGAAATGCATCAATGACAGGAATAGTCAGGAGTTGTCGCTGCGCCGTTAATTTTCTCAGCGCTATGAGGTGAATGCTAGTATGCCAGCATGTCAATATGCACACAAACAAGCGTGCAGTCAATTTTCGTTTCCCGCCGATGCGAAGTTACTTCTATTTCCATTCACTCTGACACGATCAGTTGATCGCTGTGTGTCCACATCCCGAACCCTCCCTAAACAAAGAGCTGTTGCTGAGCACCGAACACTCGATGTCCCGCAGGGTGTCTGTCGCCGTTGCAATAATCATTACCTGGTCCGCATATCCATCTACACGGGTCCCAGTCGAGATGTCCGTCGTAATTCGTACATATAAGATCGTGCGTGATTCTAAATAACGTTACATGGATACAGTACACAGATGAAATGAGTGGTGAGTTATTTGTATCAGGTCGATGTCTAGAAATGTAGCATGTAGCATGTAGCACATGGCAAACCCGCTGAGTAGTAATAGTAATGTAGGGAAGTCCACGAAAAAAAAAAAATACAACCCAATCAAATCCTCCTGTCGACGTCGACATGGCGAACGAATCAGCCCAGTGTCGACATCGCCAACGACGACACCTTGTGCCTCAAAGGGGCGTGCGACGATGTCGACGGGCGCATATTGGGCGACGATGTGTGCGAGTGCGAGTGCTCCCCCTCTAGATCCATATGCCGGAAATACATATCCATGTCGCGCAGGTCGAATTCCGACCGCGACGGCGACATGGGGGAGTCCGGCCCTACAGGTGGCGGCTGCACGGCCACGTCCGGCGGCTTCGCGCCCCTGTTAATGTGGTACGTGCGCCGGCGACGGCCCTTGCGCGGGGCGACGCCCGCGCCGACGGCCGGCGGCCGCGGGGGCCCGCTGCGGACGGCAAAGTGCGTGAGGGAGCGCGTGTACGGCGAGAGGGTGTGGTTTGAGTGGGAGAGCGTCGCGAGCGCGTGGAGAGAGTGCACCGTGAGGGGCTGCTGCGGCTCCTGATACGCCGAGGAGGGAGGTGTGGAGAAGGCAACGGAGTGTGATGGGGAGGGCGAGGTCGAGCGCGAAGAGGTGGGGGAGCCGGAGGAGGCGAATGCGGCGGAGAAGGGATTGTGGGGCAGCTCTGGGCGTGGCTGAAAGAGGGGGGTGGGTTCGGTGATGGTGTAGGCTTGGGAGTGAGATTGAGATTGGGATAGCGGTTGGGACTGCGAATGGAATATACGAGGCCGCAGAACGGTCCCGCCGCCCACAGCAGGCATGCGTTCGTATTCAGTCTCACCGCCCACAACGCTGCTGCTGCTGGCAGGTGTCCCCCATTCTAGCACATCGTAGGTAGTCTCAAAGTCGTCCGTGGTTACCGACTCCTGTTCGGATTCCGCGAGGTCGGCAAGACCACGAGTCGGTGAGAACATGCTTTGAAACCGACGGAATACGCCTTTCGCAGGTATTCCGTCGGGTCGGAGGCCATAGGTGGGGTCGAAAGGAGGCTCTCCGTCGCTATTAAGGAGGGCGGGGGGTGTCGCGGGGGCGGATGATGGAGAAGGGGGAAGGGTTCTGCCGGTAACATTCGTGCGGCTGATCGACGCAGTCCGGTGCATGGGAGGAGACGCGGAGTGAGACGCAGAGTTAAAGACATTCACGTTGTGCCGAGTTAAACTCGGCGGCGTGCTGTGAGACGCGCGGGCGGCCGCAGAGTTCAATGCACCGACATTGCGCTGGGTGAGGCCTGAGGTCGGAATTTCGACCTTGGCCTTAACCCACTGCTGGCTAAGACGGTGGATGATTCCAGGGAGATCCTCGCGAAACATTTGCCGTAGCTGGCCCTCGATTTCCCGCTGGATGAACATCTGGATGACCGCAATGGAGTCGAACGTGCTGTTAATGTCTACGCTCTGGAGTGGGTCGGTCTTGAACACAAGAGTGATGCCTTTTTGCTTCGAAACGACGAGTACAACGTATGAGTTAAGCTTGAAGTGTGAAAGACGGAGGAGCATGGGCACGACAAGGGCCTGCTTTGCCGCGAGCATCCCGCGCGAGCCAGCCATGAGGTGGATGTCGGGCTGCTTGTGATTGAGAGGATTGGCCTGCACCTTGGTCTTGAGAACCAAGTGCGCGTCTCCAGCGTATGTCAGCCTGAAGATTCCTCGAAACTGGTCCATAGTCAAGTCCCCGATATCGCGAATCTCGAGTTCTGGGGGCTGCGCTGCGTAAATTGTCTGTGCGGCAACGAAGCTGATACACCGACCTGGGTTCCCATTTCGAGCTCGACGACCTCGATTTTATCTGCGATGATTGGGGGTTTGTTGCCCTTGTTGAGGGCGGTATTGAGCATCTGGATAGCATCGTAGTGAAACTGGTCCGAGAATCGAGGCCAGTGGAAAGTAAACGACATAACATCGTTTAAGGAAAGCAGCCAGTTGCCCGCGACGACCCGAATCGGCTTCATTGCCGTCTGATCTCATCAATACAATTTTCTGTGTGACTCCTATCTTTGCTTCGCACCACAACTAGCTATGCAAACTGGTAAAGGCCTTCTCCTCAAGGCTGACCCCATCGCCGCCGCTTTTCGCGATGAGGTGAAAGCATCCCTCAGTCGCGCGTCGCGTCGGCCGCGTCTGGTCGGCATTTTGGCGACATCCTCTGCTCCGAGCAAATTTTACGCAGACTTTACCAAGAAACAATGTGAAGATCTGGGTGTTGAATTTATTCTCAAAAAAACTGGTGCAGCCGATACGGGCGATCTCGGAGAAGGCGAGGGCGTCGAGGAAGCCATTATTGAAGCGAATGAGGACGAGAATGTCGATGGGATTATGGTGTGTATGCCTTCATGGAATCCAACTGCCCATTTTCCCTATCGCCCGACTTTCTACTGGTCCTGGGATTATGTATTTTTTTTTTTCAATCTGAAGACCTTGGACGAGGATCTTCTTCCCAGTTCTCCGTGTTTCTGCCCGGGCTTCGTTGTTTCTCGCTGCGTGATTTTGGCGGGATCCGGGCGACGGCCAGAATTTCAATTCTGTGCAGTCCACGGGGGGCGATTCTTGGACGATTCTTGCCACGGGAGTCGCGTCCAGAATCACTGGCGGAATTGGAGTTTTTAGACCGCTTTGACGTTCCCTATATTTGAGAGGCTCCGTTGGGACGCTATTTGGGCTTTCAATCGAGAACATTTTTTTTTTTCTGAACCGTCCTTCAAGGTGTATTACCCGATTTTCGGCCCACAACAGGTTGGTCTGGTCTGCTAGCTGGCCCTCGGCATTTGAAATAACGCCAGATCCTAGGATCATTATCTTCAGCAGGTAGGCTGCTGTGGTCTATCTAAGGAAACATCTCCACTGAGTCCTCGCGGAAGGTCGTCTCCCCGTACAAAGATGTCGAGGGGCTGCACTTCAAATTCCACTACAACCTCTACCACAAGTAAGATCGCCCCCGCTCTAGCCTGCTCCCGCGGCGCGTAACCAGCCCATGCAGTATCCGCTTCATTGAGCCGCAGTCGCTCCTCTCCTCGAGCGTCCCCTCCGCCGCGTCCGCGGGCGTAGTGGAAAGCGAAGATCCGCCCCCGGGGACGGCCAAGTCCATCATCCCGTGCACGCCGCTCGCGATCGTCAAGTGCCTCGAGCACGTCGGCGTGTACAACAAGATTCTCCCCTACGGCGACCGCGCATACGGGCGCACCATCACCGTCATCAACCGGTGCGTCGCGTCTCTGCGCTCACACGTCGCGATTGCGATCTCATTCTTATTCATACTCGATCTTATCTGAATCTACTCTGCTCTAGTTCGGAGGTCGTCGGCCGGCCGCTCGCAGCCCTGCTCGCAAACGACGGCGCGCGCGTGTTCTCGGCCGACATCGACTCGATCCAGGTGGGTGCCCTGTCTTGGCACGGTAAATGCGGTGATTAATCCCCGAATCTAATCCAGGAATACACCAAACGGCCTCGGGTCGCGGGTGCGGCTGACGCGTCCGCACGGCGCTATCACCCCCGGCACGTCGTCCACCCCACCGCCGCGTCGCTGCAGGAGTGCCTCGCGCTGTCCGACGTGGTGATCTCTGCGGTGCCCACCGCCGCGTACAAGGTCGAGACCGCATGGCTGAAGGACGGGTGTGTGTGCGTGAACGTTGCGGCGGACAAGAACTTTGAGAGCGACGTGCGGGATAAGGTGACGCATCCTTATTTATTCTCGGCTGTTGCTGATTTTCTTCGAGGCATCGTTGTACATCCCGGCAGTCGGAAAAGTCACCATCCTGATGCTGCTGCGAAATTTGTGCGTCCTCTATACCTCTGGGCCAGCTCAACTCAAACTTGAAACCCAGATTGCGGTTGCAGCAATATAAGGCAGTTGTTTGACGTTTAGACGCGACGCGCTATTAAAATTCTAAGTGTATGTATTATTGATACAAGATTTGACGACGATTATTTGAAATGGGCCTCAGTGATGTCGCGTAAGCTAGATGGTGTACTGGCGCCGGATGGGAAGCCCGGAGTGGTGGGGGTGGCGATCCCTGACAGGTCGTCTTGCATAAATCGGACTCGTTGCCGGTGAAGCTGGTGCAACGTGTCACTTATGTCAGGGATTAATATTAACGTGGGGTTGTGCTCACCTGCGGAAGCTTCGGGATGAGGACAAAGACTAGGGCGGAGATATTCATGGCGAATAGCCATGGGTTGTAATTCGTGTAATGTGTCGAGGCGAGGAATCTAAGAATAGGTTCCGTCAATTCCAATTCAATCAAGCAGCCTCGGTCGTGCGCCGAGGCGGACTGGACGCACAGCGTAATAGGGACGATGAAGAGCCATTTCTTTGCAGGGGTGTACTGCGCGCCGTCGTCGATTTGCTCCCACAGCGTCAGATCGTCGTACGCCCCGCCGTGCAGGTCGTTTTCGAACGGAATGCCGGTCACCCAATGGAACATGAGATAAGAAAGCTAGATAGACAGGCTCAGAGGCTGCACATAGCGCATAGAACAGACCGCCACGCACAGCAAGATAAAAGAGATTGACGAGCGTCCAGCTGATTTCTTGGGTCATCCCCGGCACCGTGTCGATGATGAGTTTTCCCAGGAGAATGAGGACGATATGGATGAGCCATGCGCCTGTAGGCTGCAGTTACATCGCGGGTACCGACAGCTGGCTGAGGCGCACCTTTTGCATTGACCCAGTCGGCGTTTATATTAACATACGCGCTTCGATCCAAAACTTCTTCCACTGAGCCGTCGCCGACCTGCTCGACCTTGACGATGCTGCCGCTGCGGCCACGCGTACGCAGCGGGCCGCGGGAGACGTCGATGCCCAAAGCCGGGAGCTTGATTGTCGTAGGACGGTTCATCGAAGCAAAATAATTCCTTGGAGGACCCTTGGCCGTGGAATTTAAAAGGCCGACGTGACAATGTCACGGGTCACACGACCTTAACCCCGAACAATCACAGAGGGTTCAGTGGTTCGCGAGCTGCCAGGACTGGGTGCACAAGACCAAGATTCGGCTCGTCAGACACCCGGAATAGGTCACCAGGCTCACTAGAACTCTGGGGGAACTTCCGCTGACAAATTTGTTCACATCCTAATGGTCCTACTGCACTGGTGCACCCTAATTCCAGAGGGAGAATCCAGCCTCGCAGCCATCCGATTTACCGCTCCAATTCGTGTCTCTTTTATTCGTGTTTTCCCTACCGGCGCGCGTCCGTTCGCGCAGCACTCACCTGAGCTCGTCGCGTCTGTCCTGTGCTCGTTCTGCTGATATACGCGTTAATTAATTGGTACAGTTGCACGGAGCCCGACGCGTTCTTTCTCGATGTCTTCTTCAACGCACACCCCACGTCGACCGAGTCCAAGGACAAGCAACGCGCCGCAAACGCGTTAGTTCCGACTTCAATTGCGTACGCGGGCGGCCAGGTCGACTTTTCCGTCGACATGGGTACTGAGGTGTGTTTATTTATTGGCTTAATCTCCGAGATGGTCTAATTATCTATTCGCCAGTACGCCACGCGCCTGATGATAGTCAAAGGCGCGTTTCAGAGCATCTCAATAGCCATCTACGGAGAAATCGTCTCGGAACCAGCCGCTGAAGTCCCCGCGTACGAGCCAAAACCTCTGCCTACTGTCGACCCTCGTCCTCTCTCTAGGGCGGTCGACCCATCCAGCATGCTCGACCCGACACGTCTCGCGAACCAGTTGCTCTCGCTTATCCCAGACTCTCCTCCCCTTTCTTTGGTAGTCCGTCTCATGTTCTGTCTAAAACCGTCCAACGACGACTGGGATCTACCGGAATTCCCCTACCTGCACGCAGATCTTGATGCCGCAGATACGGAGCCCCAGTTCGATCTCGAAACGGCCCTGCTGTGCACCGCCAAACCCGTACGTGATGATATATCGTATGAATCGCTCTCGGCATTTGCAACCAAGATCGCAGAGTCCGTCGGCCCAAAGGTCCGAGTGTATTTTTCAGCTGCTGCGCCGGGCTTACGAACTTTTTAATTTTGCAGAGCAGTAATCAAGCTTACTTGGTTGCGAAATTGTTGTGTATATCGGCGCCGCAGCACCCGGATATGGCAAGAACGTTGTTGGTGCGTAATTGGGCATTACTTGGGCGTATGGCTGATGCCGTGCAGCAACAAGTCGAGCTCGATGCCGTATTTGATGCCCGGACGATGGACGAGTCGACGCTGCTTCGTCTTTTGGACGCGGTGTCGAACGCGGATATCGCCCGATACTTTAGCGGTAGTTGGTTCTTGGCTGAGCTTGACAAATTGCAAGCAAGTCCAACGGTTGAGAAATATACGAAGGCCGTCGCGCGCCGGCTCAGCGTGCGGATCTACCGTTGGGAGGCCTTTGAGAACGTGCTCTCCAACCCCGGCGGCGACGTCCACGAAGCGGCCCAAATGCTGCACGACGTCGGCCGCGAGGAGCAGTCGACGGGCATCTGGCTCGAGACGATGCTCAACCACCCCGACCTCGTCGCAAAGCTCGTCGCGAACCCGGCTCCTGCGGACCCCCGGACGCACCTCCCGCACCTCTTCCGACGCGATCTTCCCGCAAACGTCACGCACGGCGACCTGATCGCGTTCATCCGAGCCTTCATCGGCGTCGCCAGCGTGCTGGCCGTATGGGCGTGGACTGACAGCCTTGGGAACGACGAGTGCCGTGCGCAGACACTCGCGATCGTGCGGTTATGGCAGAACGTCGATGGGTATCGCGAGGTGGGGCTCGATGTGTAAGTAATGATACGTACTGATAGCATTCATAGATTGTCAACCACCTCCTCCTTCTGCGGCAGCTTACGCGCCGCCTGCAGTGGATCACGACAGACAACATCCCGCCCCGGAAGTCCGGCGTTCTGGCTGAGCAAATACTTGCCGACTTGACGAGGGAGCCGCACGCAATCCTGCAGGATGATGTGGTGCGGACGATATTGTCGCTCGACCCGCCATTATCGTTCATTGCCGAGCATGAGCGGCTCTCGATGCGGAAGGTCGCCCTCGTGGCCGAAGACGGCCTGCCAGCCGCGATCGAAGAGCTGACGTTCTCCAGCTCGCACCCGCTCTCGCTCCGGCGCTTACGCACCATCCGGGTGTCGTTGGCGATCATCCAGCGGGAGCTAGAGGACGCCGACTCGAGCGAGTGGCCCATCCTCGAGACGCTCTGGGACGAGAACGCGCACGGCTTCATCGAGCGGCTCGTCGACATCTTCCTCGGCGTCGCGGACGACCTGAACGCACACTTCGTCCTCGCGCCCCCGCCACCGCCCATGAACCAGACGCTCGTCGGCCAGCTCTTCCGCACCTCCGACGACTTGCTCCGGCTGATCGCGCACCTGACGCCCGCGCTCGCACTGACGAGTCGCGCCCTGCGGAATCTGACTGCCGGCATCGCGGACGTGTTTGCGTGCACGGACGCCGCGGGGGCGTTGTATTCGCCGTTCGGCTCGGCGGCGCAGGACCTGAGGCAGACGTGTCTGGATCTTGTGCGCACGTTTTCGGGGCCGCAGGTGTATGCGGAGCCCCGCACGCTCGGCGCGGAGGTCGTATTGCGGAGCCTGCTTGAGCACAGTATGCAGGCCCGCGGGCGCGATCCGACCCGCCATTTCCTGCAGGTCCTCGCGCTGATTGACCACATTCTCCCGCTCTCTGCTGAGGATGACGATCCATGGGTTACGACGGTACTGCCAAACGTCCTGACCGAATTCACTTCGTTCTTCCATCTGCCGGATCCGCGAAACAAGACGCACCTCATGAACCGCGTGGTCAAACTAGATGCCGGGGTCGTCGGGATCGGCGAGTGGCTGCTCATGGAGGAGATGAAGCATCTCTCGCAATCACTCGAGGCCCTCAGACACTCCACGATGTCCCGCGAGCTCGAACAGATCCGACACCACCAGGTGTTCCTCGCGCTTCAGTTTCTCTGCGATCTTCTGGACGCGTCGTCCAGTATATCCGAGTGGTGCATGTCGACGATCGCCTCTGTTCCCGAGGTCTCACAGGGTCTCGCTGCATGTCTCACGACGGTTCTCGACATGCACCTAGTCTCGCCCGCCCTCAATGAGCTCACTCGCATCCTCGCGCTGCGTGCCGACGTGTTTGGTCCCGATCTCAAATTCGCACTGGTCCTAAGCAGCCTGCGCGCGTTTCAGCACGAGCCCCTCGTTCTGTTGAACGTCCTTAAAGAGCTTCCCGCAGATTCCAACGCGTGCAACCGGGAGATGCTGAGGCTCGAAATCGGGCAGACGCTCTCTGCGATTGCGCACACGGACCTGACCGCGAAGACCGCGCAGATCGTGCTCTCAATTCTCGTGTGGCTCGGGAACCAAGCCACTTCGAACCTGAACACGCTCTGCGGCATCTCCGCCACTTCGCTTTCTCAGCTCTACACAAAACTCGAAGAGAGCCTGCCCCGTCCCTCCCTCGCTGTTCTCGCGGGCGTAAAGAAAGACTTGCTCCGGATCGATGACGACGACGCCATGATCCCCGCGTCGGTCCCGCTCCCCAGCCGGCTCGAGCTGTCCTTAGATGATATCGAGAACATTCTGCACCCCGCCGCGTCCCCGCCCAGCACACCCAAGGTCACCTCGACCACGCCGGATATCCTCGGGGTGATGACCTCGCCCGCGGCGCTGCTGCGCTCGCCCGCCGCCACAGGCCTCACCAAGACGTACGCCAACAACGACTTCAGGCTGCTGCGCCAGGCGCCGTCCGCGCGCCTGAACACCAGCCGGCTTCCGAGTATGCATGGTGCGCTACTTTCTTTGTTCAACTCCCCTTCGCCCAGTAGTGTTCTGATATGCGTGTGTACAGTCGACGTAGGTATCCCTGGTCGCTCGACCTAACCGTCGCTGACCCGTCCTTTATCTTATCTCTATCCTAATTCACGCTGCACCCCGTTGGTATGGGGAAAATTACAATACACAAACATCAATAGGACTTTGAACTCGCGTCGTCCGCGTCGCCCGTGCTGGATACTGGGTCCTTCCAGAGCCAGATGCTGCTGCAATTCAATACGCAATGATTAAAACACAACACAAAACACACGAAGAGCAGACGCCTGAATGCGGAGGTTACGGTGGGTCATGTCCAGTTGGTGCCTTGACTGAATCTGTTAGCGACGTCAACGGGTATTCCCGATTTTGAATGATTCGCGGGCCTAGAGGCGGATTGGATTTATGGGGAAGAGTCATACATAATTGGCGAGGATAGGAAGGCGGAAATGTAATATGACTTGTATTTTCCGATTGAAAGATGTATGTATGTAGTTTGTACGGTTTTCTTGGACGAATACAGGATCAGACGCTGGTGAGCTCTGGGTCGAGGGATCTCGTATTACAATATTACAGTCAATATGGGACAGATGACGACGTGGAGGAGATACCAGCTATATAGTACATTTCACATTATGTTCTTTAATGTCCCGCTCCGTTGATCCTTGTGGGGATGGGAGGAACGTCAGGAACGGGAGAGTCCTCCGAGTCACGAGCGTCGTCCTCTTCCTCGAGGAGTTTGGCCGCGAGCTAAGTTTGTTGAGGATCGAATAATAATCTGGGGTGAGAATAAACGCACCTTCATGGCCTCAGCCTCGTTGGAGTAGTGCCTTCCACGCGCGCGAACAAAAGCAGCGTGCTTGGCGGCAGCTGCAGACGAAATATATCAGCTAAATGTAGAGCATTAACGCGCGCCAACGAACTTTCTTCGTCCATCTCCTCATCGAGTTCGACTTCTCTCCGGGGAAAGACATTTCTGTCACCTCGGCATCTCCCTTTTGATGCGGTTGATGCGACGGATTGGGTCTCGCTTAGAACTGGCTCTCGCCCACGTGCCCGCTCGGAATTATATTCCGTCGGCCGACGCTTATTGTCCTCTTCAGATCGGTACTCGCGTCGATCGTTGCCACGGTGCTCGCCGTTGGCGCGGCGGCCCGCTCCATCAATCAGCAAATCAGCGACTTTCTTACCCGCCACCCGCCCTCTGCAGTCGACGTTCTCTTGGTACTTGTCTTCCTTGTGCCCATCCTTGATCTCTGTGCTGCTGCCTGGGCGCGCCTTGCGCCGGCTGGTCTTGTCGAGTCACCTATGGCGAATACACCGCACATCACCAGCGCCCAGGTGGCAGCCGCAGCAGAGCGGGACATGCTTATTTTTCCCACAAAGGCGGGAGGGATTGCGGAACGTACCTTGTAAGTAATCCCATCTATTGCACGGCATCGTTGTAACACTTTCCCAGGACGGGCAAGACACAGGAAGAGCTAAAGGGCATGTGCCGCGATTATGGACGTCATGTTGGTGGCAACAAAGCAGAACTCAGAACTCGTCTTCGGGAATTTAGCGAGAAGTTTTGTAATGATCCCGCTAGCTGGTGCGCTTTCGAAATAATACTATAGGTCTCAATCTGATATGTATCTTTTAGCGACTTGACACCTGTTAAACACCGTAGCCACAAGGGCCCGCGGGAAGGCCCCAAGAAAACTCAACCCAAACAATCGGCCAACCGAAGGGCAGCAATAATTGATATTGAACGGGTTACGGAACGGTCCAAGGATACTCGGACTGCCGATGAAGTGAAGCAACTTTTACTTTGGGTACGTGCATTGGTTTCAAAGTTTATGGTCTTGATAGATATTTTTTGAACATATATAGGCAGATCGTACGGTGGCGAGACTGCCTTACAAACCTCCGAAACCCGAAAATACGCTGCCCCAAACATCCTCAGCCCCTGCTGTGTCTTCTCAGGTTATTTTTTTATTATACGTTATAACCTATTTAATGGATGCTAATATTTCGATCCAGAGTAGTCTTTCTGACCGTAGTCTTAACGACCGGATGCAGGCGATTGAAAGTCAACTCGCTGGAATTGCTGCATCCGGAATCCCAGGTACACATCCAATTCATACGTCCGCTCAATCCGCGGCATCGGCCACACCGTTTCCTGCATATCCCATGCCTCCCGCTGAGTATGTTGTGTACGACCACACTTCTCCCTTCATGGAAAATTTTTACTCCCCATATAATACGGTAAGGCAAATCTCACCATTGCATCCAGATTCCTAAAGAATTTGTCTATCTCCAGGAGAATCTCTTATTTGATGTCCCCGGCGACGCCAGCTCGTCGCATACCTTCAGCCACGCATCCAATGGCAGCTACACTACTTTGCCGACTTCGCAGATCCAACCAGACATTGCCGCTACCTCTGTTTCGGCTTCATGCGTTCCCCGTCCGCAAAACACACCCGCCAGTCCCATCCGCTCTTTTAAACTGGGTAACGGTATCATCATAAAGATCACCTTTGACGAGATCAAGAACATATCTGTCCCTGCTACGTCCTTTGCCGAAGATATCGATCACCTCAATCAAATGTGGGACGACACGTCTCCCCTCTGGAGGGACGACTCTGTTGTGAAGATTGACACCCATTCCATCGCACTTATCTACTGGCCCGAGATCTTCAAGAAGACTGGGCTGTGGTCCGCCCACAAATCTAACTGGACCGAGTGGAAGGTAAGTTCTAATTTATGATCACTTTCACGCTACAATTAATACATTGATTAGTTTCTTGTTGAGCGTTACCGGCAGGGAACTCCCGAAGAGTTCTGGGGAACATTCAGAACCGCGAACGGCAGCAAAATGTCCTATACTGCCATCTGCGCCAGCCTCCGTAACGATCGCAAAAATGCAGACGAAGAACTTGCGAACCGAGCAAGGCTGGAGTATGGGGAAGAATTTGATGCAAAGTTTAGCTACCGCTGCAGTAAGACAGGTAATCGGGTGGTCATGACGAAGGCCAGTTCTATTGCAAAGGAGTACAAGCGCCTCTGCGCTCTTTAATTACTATATACTTTTCTATTCCTTACGTTCACGTTATAGTTCACAGTACATATAAACAGTATCTGAATTGATAAAGCTCGCAAAAAAACACAAATATATAGTACCGAATTTAGCGGCCGCATGCACAAGTTCTGCCACAGGCAGAACACTTTTCCATGATTTTCTGGTTGGGGTTCAAAAAATTCTCTCGCAACTCTGTGGGGTCGTCATTCCATCCAATCAGATACTTCACAATGGTCAAGCTGGAGAACTCCATGCTCCATCCACCCCAGTCACAGATCCGGCGCACACTCCATCGGCGATGAGACGCGAAGTACTGGCAACCGCCCCGGCGGAACGAATGGGTGCCGTATGGGTATGGGTCAAGGCCAATGTCAAGCAAGTTGTTCCGAAACATCTCCAGAAATTTCTCCGATTTCTGTATCCTCGAGTTAGCACAGGATTTTGCAGTATGAATGCAGTGTACGTACCATGGGCCGACTCGAGTCACCTATTTGATCTCGAATGGTCATAGTAGGAAATAAATAGCCCTTGGTGTGTCTCGAGCATGCGAGCCAGGCCGTAAGGGCCCTCACAGGACACAGATGGGCTTGCTCGGCAGGGAATTCATGCAATACAAACGGTTTGATTTCTAGATTGGGATCAACAATCTCGTCACACAGCATAGCACAAGTGAATTGAAAGACATACCTCCGTATTGGCTGGTCTTTCGAAACGGCAAGGTCAACTCGAAAGATGTCTCGTCAATCCAACGGATGTCTTGGAGCTGGATTTTAAGTGCCTCGTCAAAGCGGAGTAGGCACAAAAAGGCGATGATATATACAGCGTGGAGCATGAGTCTGCTACGACCACCTCCCCACTCATTAGGGTCCACTGAAGCGTTGCGCCGGCGACGTGTAACAGGTTTGATGACGCCGACCTCGGGTTTGTTATTGTAATGATAAAGCCTCGCAAGTATCTCCTGCAACGCGGATATGTGAGCGCTAAAATTTAGACTGATTAAAAAAGGCACAAACCGGAGTGATAGCTCGCGCACTGGTCGCGACTTCTCCAGCGCGGACCTATAAGACAAAGGTAATCAGTACGCAAATTGATTAGCACGTTAATAGGTAAGAGAGACCTTTTTCTTCCGCAGACTGACCATGTAACGCGAGACGTCTTCGGAAATGGAAGGATTACCCACCATTTTGCCACTGACTTCGCTTCTCTGCCAGGGAATAGATCCGAGCCCGTTGAGTCGCCCAAATCCATATGTTGCCGAAGCGCGCATTTTTTGGGCATGACTGAACGAGTCTCGGGAAATGCTGGGGTCCTTGGACTTTCCATCCAGCCCAACATCATCGCAGCTCAAATAGAATTCAGTACCGAAAACCCAACAATATGAATTCTAGAAAATACCTGTTCATAATCCACGCAACCATGAAAATTGCAGACTCTGGATGCGGTGTATCCGTGAAAAAATCTTCGCCCTTCTTCAAGAAGCCCTTGTCGTGAACAAACTTATCACATTGTTTATTGAGCCTACAGTCCGAAGTAAGTGATTGAAGCGAATGAGACCTACGATCAATCATACCTTTTGTATTCGGCATCCGTGCCCTCAACAACACCCTTGGACGCCTCTTTGATGACAGCACGAAGGTCACTCATCTTCGCGTCACCGTCTGAATCCTCCACGGCTCCGTCCAAATCTGAATCCATGTCTGCGTCAGAGTCACCCGTCGCAGACACGGCATCTTCGTTGTCGTCTTCGTTGTCGTTGTCGTCGTTGTCGTCGTTGACGTCCGGCGCAACCAGAGCAGGGAGGTTATCAAATGCAAGAGTTTCTTGCTCACCCTCTATATCGTCTTCGATCTCGTCCTGCCCAGGCCCATCCTCAGTTGGACAATTCCAATCATCGGTGGCAACACGGCGAAGAGCACGCAGAATCCCAGCGTACTCGGGGGCTTCAAGAATGGCACGCATGATGTAGGAGCGACAAAAGGATGATTATTAGGAGAATAAGAAACAACGCCTTTATATACCATATGTAAAGTCTCAGTACTCCCCTTCCGAGTCTGTGATTAGCTCCAAGATCTCCTGACCCCGAAAAGTAACACTCATTGCAGTGTACCGCTTTTCGGGGCGCGCAAGCGAACCTAAATAATTAATCGTTAGGTTTTCCGATTCAATAGAACAACATGTGGTACTCACAATTGACCTCCAGTGAAGACGAGCCTGACTGCTCGTTGCGCCGGAGTATCGCATGGCCTGCAATAAAATACATCGGATTACTCAAAGTAAGCAAACACGAGTACTAACCTTCAGGATCCCCGGTGGTAATAAAACTAGATGAAGCGGCGGTGTAGGGACGATAGGCTTCAATTTTACCTTGCTGAGTCTTTGTTTTCTTGGTTCGGGTGGCTTTGGACGCTACAAGAAAAGGTAAGGATGAGAGAGCACAGAGGCGGACATCCTTACTTTGTGCGGAGATATAAGCAAGTACAATCTCGGGATATACGTACTCCACCATGGACTTCGGGACCCAGACCCGGACTTTGGGAAGGTCGGTGGCGAGCCACGCTGCGACAGCTGCCTCTGCACCCTGCACAGGATCGCGTCGCCCAATAATAGACTGGAGAGCCGAAATGAGGATGGTGGGGTCGAGGTCGAGCATGAGGCGTAACTCCGCAAGAAAGCCCGTGGATTTGTGATGGCGCTCGCGCACGATGCTGTCGATGATTGATGGGACAGCCAGAGGCGGGAGAAGATCATCCATTGCCAATGCTCTTTGAACGAGATCCCGCACGACCAAACCGGCAAAAAGATGGTCGGCAAAGTGGGCAAGGATCCCCACACTATCACCCCATCCGAAATGGTCTTCCGCAAAACGGGCGAGAACATCGAGTCGGGGGGGACGTAAGATCAAGGGCCTTGTAGATGTGTGTTCCACTACGATCGGGTGAAGGTAGAGGTTGATCACCTCGAGGTCAGGGAAATCTGCCGGTATAGACGCAGCCAGGCGCTTGCATCGATGGGGAAGACACCCAGAGGCGTTTGTCTGAAGCTCGGAGCGCAACAATTCGCGCCAAGCTGCCAAAAAGACCATTGAGCCGGCGTGGGATTGGCCCTCGAGGCCAGAGATGAGCTGCTTGCCCAGACCAGCACGGGCAAGACCCATGGCGATGGCGAGGCCGCATCCATGTAGTCCATCCTAAATAAGCGGTAAGAATATTTATTACAAATTTTATGGATAACTTGCCGAATAGTCCCCACCAGCGAGTATCGCCACCAAAACCAAATCGTCCCGAGATAGGCCAAGCATTGTGGCAATATCAAATGCGGAATATCGGGAGGCTTCATAGTTTGCATTGTCTTCAGAGCGTCTAGCTTACAATTAAGTTAGGCAAGATTAATAAAGGATGGTGAACACGCACATCCGCAAAACAACACTTGCACCGAATACAAAGGAATCGGAGTCATCGGTGAGAATAGCATCAACGCGCAGGGGAATCCCGCTGGCTGTCATCGCAGCAAGGGTAGCCTCGGCCTCTCCGGGAGCCTGGAATCTGGACATTAGCGAGTAAACTGAGATGAGGTAGGGAAAGACATACATCAATCCATTCAAACCCGAACCCATTCAGCATGAGCTTGAAGGAACTCGTTAACCAGTGTTCGTTCCCCCTAATGATCTTTCCACGCTTCATCCGGGGCCGCGCTGGGCCATCGAAGACGAAGACGGGGATAAATGGGAGTCGGAAGAGGCGACTGCACCTGGCGAACAGCACTACAAGCTCAGGACTTTCTGTACTGCCACACAGACAGCAAGCCCTGTACATCCACCCACTGAAAAGGCTAGTTAGAATGTTGGCGCCATTAGACAATAGACAATCGCACCTGGCATCGATTCCGACTGAGAACCCCCGCTTCCCCGTAGCGTTCCCTGTAAAGCCTGTTCCGACCGCTAAGTTGTGAAGAGAAATCTTCTGCTCCACTGGCTCTAGTTCCTAAGACGAAGATAAGTATGGATAGCAAGAGTGCAAGGATAGTTAAATACCTTCCAAAGTTCGTCAATGCCCATCGAGGTCGAAGAAAGGAGTGTCGCAGAGTGATCGACAAACTTCGATCTTCCAAAAGCAGTGAGCGAGCCGTGTGCGGTAGGGAAACAGTTGGGATATCCTGTGGGCGCATCGACAGCGTCAGCGTTCGCGTGTGCGTCGACGGGTGACCCAAATGGCAGCGCCATCTTATAGAAGACGTCCTAGGTGTCTGGTGAGTCCTTTGGTTCGAGTCAATCCGAGCAAAACTGACCTTGATAAGTGAAGTCAGAAAATACAGTTGGGATATCCTGTGGGCGCATCGACAGCGTCAGCGTTCGCGTGTGCGTCAACGGGTGCACAGCGGATAGTGCACAGGCGACGGTATGGACATGCTGCGCTAGACAATACAGGAGATCAGTGCAAGTGTAAATGAAAGTGCGAGACTGGTAGAAGGGACGGAGAGGGAAAATATGATAGAGAAAATTGAAGACGGCCGCCCTGCTCCAATGTGAGAGTTGGGCGGCAAGAGAAATGTAGCCACAAACACAAAGAAAAGAAAAGAAAAAGATCAATAACCCACCTCAGAAAGCCGGGACAGCGGAGGCGTGTAGGGTGGCAGGGTGGCGGGATTAACGGAGTCGGCATTCGTGCGTTCGGCGTCGGGTGACCCAAACGACATGTTCGTCACCTGGGGAGCATCCTAGAGATACTGTGAGCAGGTTATCCCAAGGAATTTCAGCAATAACTCGCCTTTCTAGACGAGTTTTTTGTGTGGGCCTATTTTTGGTAAGGTGGTGGGATTGACGAAGTCGGGATTGGCGCGTTCGGCGTCGGGTGACCCAAACGACACGTTCGTCACCTGGGGAGCATCCTAGAGATACTGTGAGCACGTTATCCCAAGGAATTTCAGCAATAACTTGCCTTTCTAGACGAGTTTTTGTGTGGGCCTATTTTTGGTAAGGTGGTGGGATTGACGAAGTCGGGATTGGCGCGTTCAGCGTCGGGTGACCCAAACGACACGTTCGTCACCTGGGGAGCATCCTAGAGATACTGTGAGCACGTTATCCCAAGGAATTTCAGCAATAACTCACCTTTCTAGACCAGGTTTTGTGTGGGACCTAATTTGACGAAGTGGCGGGATTGACGAAATCAGCATTCGCGCGTTCGGCGTCGGGCGGCCCAAACGACGCGTTGAATCTCGAGAGCGCATCCTATAGTTACTCTAAACATTTTATTTTAAGGGACTCCGGCAAGAACTCACCTTTATAGACGAAGTTTTAGGTGGTGTCGGTTATGGCAGGGCAGCACACAAGACTTTTTTAGCGGGCTGGGACCAGGAAACAGTCTTGCAGACCTGCGGGGAGCGCAGAAACGCATCGACGCGGGGTCTGCAAGAGAATATTGGTCGTCGGCACCAAGTCGGGAGTTACCGCAGCAGATTCGGTGACAAGATGTTGATATGGGTGGCCGCCCAAGATGTTGTGGTTTGCATAGTGGAGTAGCAGCTGGAGGAGATGATGATACAGAAGTGGCCGGGGTGCTGAGATAAGAAATGGAGGGAGAACAAGCCGAGATGGAAGAGGTTGAGGTGGAGGCCAGAGTATTGAAAGGCTGCCACCGGACCTCAGACCGGGTGGTCGGCAGGGCCCTGTGAGCGAGGAGTGAATTGACGAGTGCATGTCAAGGAGAAGCAATTGAGTTGGGAGTGTAAATGGTGGTGGAGGCGATTATAGACAATGAAGCATGCGCGCCGAAGGCAAGTACACGAAGTCACGTGTATAATGACGTAACGCGTCAAGGACTTTGGCCATCCTTTCCAAGGCGCAACATTCGCAAAACGGCCAATCTCAAGGGTGAATTTACAGGAATAAATTTACACATTCATTTAACCACTATGCCTTTGTGAAAACACGTAAAAAACGCGTGAGAACGCTATGTACCAGCCAGGTTATCAACATTTGCTACGCAGCTATTTCGCGCTTTCAAGCTCTTGGGCAGCGGTCATAGATAAGCTGCGGGTCTGTCGCAGCTCACATGCCGATAGAACCGTCTAGATTTGAGGCTAGATCCGAAGTAGCCGAGTGAAATGTCTTTTTCTCTGGGGCACTGACTTTCGGCTTATTTTTTGGCGGGCATGAATTGTCTTTGGGTATCGAAACGGGCATCAAGATACAGTTCAAGCGCCGCCAAAGACATTTCAGTGCGGTGGTATCAAGATGGCAGGCTGCCGACGCTAAATGTTCTCTCACCGGCTATTAACAGCCACGCCTTGAGGCCTCACCTCCTTAGCCGATTACGATTACTTTATAACTTGGCTCGAGCTGCCACATCTACTTGCACGCACCCCTCTCCAAACTGCCCTGCCCTCTCTAAACTGAGACACCTCTGCTCTGCTGTTTCATGCCTCCCAGCCCGGCACCTCTTTCACTTCCAAGCTCCAACCATGTCTGTCCGGAGGCAAGAGATTTCCAGGGCATGCATATAGGGTAAGCCTTCTCTCAGTCTGTATTAGTTTATTTTCTTTATTTTCTTTTCCGTCTCCTTGACCGGCACCACCCACAGTGTCCGTCTAACTCTCTCATTCGGTAGTGCCTGACTTGCACCGTCGGATATATCATTTGGCTCCGTTTTCAGGGTCTTTTTCTTCTTCTTTCTTTCTTTTCTATGTGCTAGTTCCGGTTCAGTCTCTGCCCTCTGCCTTTCCTTCTTCTTTTCCTTTCGTTTCCTTGCGCGCGCACCGAATTTGATTCCGTGGGTCGATCGGTCGCGATCGGTCTTGGCTCGCTTACGTCTGTCTGCCGCATTGCGGCCGTCATCGTCACCCATCAGTCACATCATCTGGAACGTCTTGTTGATCTGTCGAAGATTCACTTCTTCGCCGGTCTCCCGTCCATCGGCACGAATCTCCCGTCTAGCTTCGCTCGGCAGGTTGAAGCTTGTGCTTCGGCTGGACGCGCCGCTCCCAGAGCGCCCCGAGGCACTTCCAGAACGCCCAGAAACAGATCCAGAGCGGCCGCCGGCGCTGGAGAACGACGTGCGCCGCGATGAGGGGCCAGAAGTGTCTGCCCCAGTGGGGGAGGCAGACGTCAGGACGGGGGATGTCGGATTGGAGTTGCCACTTCCATTCGTCCAGACGTACTGCCCGTTTAAGTCCAGATTCGGAATCTCTGCAGCACGGATTAGCTAGGGATGCGCGCGATAGAGGGGACGCGGCGACGCGCACGCACCTCCTTCTACTGTATCGGTCTCCGCGTTGTACCTGACGTATGGCGTCTTGGGTTCCGTAATCTTCATAAGGCTGTCCTTCTGGATCTCAGTGAGGGCGAGGTTTTCCTCATCCCACTGCAAGCTGCTGGGAACAGTTAGACTGGGGGATGCGTGCGGAGGAGAGTTCTGGACTAACTGTCCGCCGGAGCCTGGAGCCTGCGGGGTGTTCTTCAATATACCCTTGGGCTTTGGGTTGGAAGCAGAGCGGGGCAAAGGGGGGAGCTGGGGGGGATCCTCAATAATGGCTGCAGACATGGTGGTGGTTCAGAAGCAAGGAAGTAGAGAGCTCAAGGTAGCAGATTTCCAAATATAGAAACTCGAAACTCTCTTCCAACGCCGTCGCGCCACTCGGCCTCGCCTCCGCCTGTCTGCTCACCGTGAATTCACCCACTTTATTTCTCGACTACCACCGTCCATCGATTACAAATCGTCAACTATGACCAGCTTCACTCAAGATCTTCTAAGCTCCACAGTCATTTGGCTTCTATCTACTTCAGCCTCTAGAGAGCATTTATTCTTCTCTGAATGCCTTTGATACGGAAATTACGGTTATTGACGTGCCCTGCGGACTGCGTACAAACGCCGACCATTGAGTCAGGTTTCCAACTTCAACACCTGTCTTCTGTGCGGTCCGATCCCGTTCTAAATTCTGACGACGCTCTGTCACGCACCTCTACGTTCGTTCAGACTTGGAATGCCTAATTTATAATGTCCGTCTCGTTTACAATGTAAGGAATACAATCATCTTACACTGGCCAAAAGCTCCCCCCACTAAACCTTGCTCGCAATAAATGCCGCCGCGGACCCGGCGTCTTGGCCATATGTCCTGGAAGATCAAGACGGTCAGAAAGGCACCAACGAATGAAGCGATGAACGAACAAATGCGGCAGAAGGATGAGGTCCCCGTGTGCGCAAATATTGTCGCCGTTATGGCAGACAATTTTCGTGTTGGCTGCAGAAACTCCATCAACGGCTGCACCGTTGTCCGGATCACCCTAAAACAGGTGAGCTAACGAGTGCAGCCACCCATAGAGCACTCACGAAAATGACAGCAGCATTGATGCGCGAAGACACATCGGGAGAAAGCTGTTTAGCCGAATTGTGAACGAGCTGACCACCCTGACTGTACCCCACGGTAACGATGGCAGCGTTCGGGCAGGATGTAGCGGCTTTCGTCAACTATCAATCAATATCCAAGGTCAGTAAAATTTAATCATCAACCCGCACGAAATATCATACGTCTGCAGCCATGGTCTTCGATCCCTGGGCATCTCCCCCCGCCAAAAAGCCCGGAATGTCTGCAGGGTAATCCACACCCTGGAACGACAAAGACTTTCCACCCAAAGCTGTTTTAAGAGCAGCTTGGAGAGGTGGCCCAGCCACAGTCCCGATCGGAGGCGCCTCCGTCGTCCCGCGAGCAAAAATCACCTTCACCGTGCCATCAGTATTTAGGCGGCGCGTAACACATTTGGAAGTGACAGACATACCATAACGTCTGCGCAAGCTGCCCGTTGCTCGACCACTGGGGCCGCGAGAGCGAAAAGACTAAGAGAAACAAAGGCAATGAAAGAAGAGAGCATGGCTTGCTGCTTGAATTCGAAGTGAAGAAGGGAGAGGGGGAGGTGGCTGTTTCAACCGTCATGGATGGATGCTCTTAAATATGAACCATCTGCAGCCGACTGCGACACGGATGCAGACATTCATATTGAAGAGAATAGAGTGCATTCGATTGCGGGTGCAGTCAATATTGGGCGGGTCGGATCCACAGGTTGCTAACTTGCGTCTTTGTTGAACAGAGCTTATGAACGAAAAGACTTGGCGGTTGATCCGGGGGAGCCTAGCTGCCGCTTGGACCTTAACGTTTCCCATATGCGTCCACCAAATACGTGGGCGCGCCAACTTCTCTCCATTGGCATTATTTCGCTTGATTCCTGCCAGTATCTCCCAACCCGGAAACAAGACATACGTTCCTGAGCAGCGGCACATCATGACGAATCGTTGACGATCCCGCTGACCTCGAGCTAGAACGTGGTTTTTGCGGTTGCGGTCAACAATTTGTAATTGAACTTGAACGGATCCATAGGTTGCCAGCGGAGAACGTGGAGACCCGGGCGTTTGCCTTCACTTATTAAACCAGCGAGCTGATAACGACACTGAATCGGATCATCCAGTCCCCTAGAATTGAGTTCGGTCTCTGGCCCGGAATAAAACTGTGAGTACGACTATGGATTGCAGCAAAATGACCCTAGCGAGGGAAGAGGACGAAGAAGATACGTTGCTAAGCTAAGCGCACAGCAAAGTTTGAACGTCAATCCGCCCGAGGTTCGATGACGATCAGCTGGAGACGATCCAAACAGTAGTCATTCTCATTGACATTTATAACGAGATGAAAGGTCAGGGAAGGCTTCGGGTCTCCGAGTAGTGGAGGGCTGTCAAATGTTTTAGCAACGGTTGCGAAGAATACGCCGAGATGAAGTGAAATCACAACCGTGGGAATAACACGGGCAGATGCGAACTGAACCGGCCTCCGACGCCCGAACAGTGACAAAATTGTCGACTGAGGTGAGTTCACATTAAATACCCAATGGAACTCCAACCACATCGATCAACTATTAAGCCGCACCATAATCCTGACTCACTCCCCTCATGCCAAAATTAAACCGTGGGAACACACTGGTGATCAGTCGAATTCAATGAGTAATTAGCGTGCGAACGTGCTTGAGTTGAGATCAGTGCAGCTTTCAAACCAGGCTCCTACCCACGCACGTTACGAGGTTGGGCAAGACAGAGCAGGCGCAATTAAATACTTATGAGGCGTAGTAATACAAGAAGACAAATCATTGATAGCCGACACTAATACTCCCGAACTTCAAAGGCCCTAACCTCTCACGGCGGCTGGCACTTAACAGACGTAAACAACATAGCCACCCGCATGGCTGGGCTGCTACCTTTTCGTTAGCTCGATTGCGGTGCCCCTAGAAAATTTGTCGATGGGCTTTATAGCCCCTCAGCAGCCCCCCACATCTATTTTGACATTTCTTGAAACAGAGGTCCACAAGGAATTTTTCGTAAATGTGGCTATGTTGTTTACATCTGTTAAGTGCCAGCCGCCGTGGAGAGGTTAGGGCCTTTGAAGTTCGGGAGTATTAGTGTCGGCTATCAATGATTTGTCTTCTTGTATTACTACGCCTCATAAGTATTTAATTGCGCCTGCTCTGTCTTGCCCAACCTCGTAACGTGCGTGGGTAGGAGCCTGCTTTCAAACAACCTGAGAAACCTTTCCGTTCTTCACGTCGTAAATCCAACCGGTGATCGTGGTCTCGGGCAGGAGCAGCGGCTCATTCTTCAACCACGCCACATCGTCCTTCACAGACTCCTCCAAATTCTTGAATTCCAAGAAATCGATGGCGTCGACTCGGGCAGCCACGTTGGCGTCCCCTTTGGAGGCATCCTTCACGATCGAGCGAACATCGTCAGAGGCAAAAGTCAACATGCCGCAATCTAAAAAAGCTGTTTTCAACGGTACGGCCCCGGAAGAGACCGACCTACCTGTGTGATGGAACACGGCAACTTCGCGTGTTCCGAGAAGTCTCTGGGAAATTATGATACTGCGAAGCTCATCCTTCCTATCACGGATGTCGGATTTCAGCCTGTCATGCCCAGCTTGGATTAAAATACTCACGCAACACCACCTGCGTTTCTGATGATGTGTGCGTCACCCTCTTTTATTCCCAGATGCGCGGCTGGGCTGAGTTGCGAGGCCAGTGTTATCATTCATATAAACGGAAGCTTGGGTGAGTGCTCACTCAAGCCGGGCATCCATGCAGGTAACTGGAACACATTAATATGCACCATCATAACCCCCACGCACACAAAAATCACCTATTATGAGCTTTTTGCCGGGCGGCATAGGAAGGCTGCCCTTGTCGCCAAAGTTGGCGACATATTGTTCGTTGCGCTTCGCAAATTCGGTGTGTTGAGGAGACATTTTGCACTGTGGGATACAAAAACGAGACTAGCTGCTCCTTATATGTGTTCACCACTCCAATGGCGAGCGATGACGCGATCACCGGATCGACGTTTCTTGCGGAATGACTGAACATTCTGGGATTTGAGACTGGCCAAGGCTTTTGAGATTGACTGTCTGAACCCCGCTCGCCGGTTGGTGCGGAGAACGGAGAACCCGTTCAACCAACGACGGCGTTTCTCGGTACTCGGAGGATAAATCGAAAGGCGGAACGAAGGTCTCACCTGGATTTTCGGCCTTGGGATTGACTCGAGGAGACAAAGACGTTGACTAGTCGAATTCATTTCTACACGGTCACGCAAAAATAAGCAGTGAATACTGACTGTCCCGCCTTCCAACTTATCGTCGGCCCCTGCATATCTTCGGTTTATTCTGGCGGTGGTGCGCCATAACTTTGGCAGTAGAGGCAGGTGTGGACTGGGGGTCCTAAAGGTGGAGAGGGGTCGGATACTTAGAAATTGAAATCCAAAAGCGAAAGCGACATGGTACCGACAAAGTCGGTTCGGAAGGAAGGAAGAGAGGAGGGCGTTTAATATCGAATCACCGCTCGGCGCTCAGCAACAGATGGGATCGTGGGACTGAGTCGTTTGGTGCGGTGGGGCAACGCCGCAACGTCGCCTGTTTAACAGCAACGCGGGATACCGCATGTACATGTACATAGTAGACCCCAATTGGGTACGGCATTCCGGCCATAATTCACTAAAGAGGTGGGAATGAGTCCTCTTGCTTTGAATAGACCTATTTCTTTACCTCGCTCTATCAGCATCTTTTTGAGCCCCGCCCGCCCATCCCTTTTCTGGTACTTCACGCTCGCGTTGTTTTGGGTCTCCTCGCCTCAGACCCGCTTCGCGCTGCGTACTGGCCCTGGGTCCGCTTCCCTCTTCCTGCCCGATTCGCTCCTTCCCCCCCTTCTCCAGGCGCGTTGGAAATCATAGCGAATCGGCCGCGAAGCGGCCCAGGCCTCCCGCACACACCCCACCTCTCCTTCATCATCCTGATCTCTTCCTTTCCTTGTCTTTCACTTTGAGCGGTCCGCAGACCGCACCTCTCTCCATTATTCCTTCCCTCACTCGCGCTCGGGAGTTATCAATCCCATCTTATCGATCCAGCACTCTATATATACCCAGGCCTGCAGGGCCTTATGGAAGCATCAAACCGATGATCATTATGATCAAATCGTGATTGGCATGAATGATCGGGTGTTTCCCTGTTGTGTTGTGCCTCGCTTCATCTGCTTCGCTTGCGCGTATTCTGTCCAGCGGCCGACGGTAGCCAACGGCGAACTGTACTCCCCAACCCGATGCATTCTTATTCCCACCCCGGGCGCCTACTTGAAACTCTGGTCGGAATTCTGGTTGGACCGCATTCGAACGATCTTCGAAGAGTCTCTTGAACTGGCAATCTAATGGCTGCATGCAAAATGAAGCCTATCCCAACGTCGACCATTACCACTCCTTCCAACGCCACAGCATGCCACTATCTATTTTTCCGCGGTCTCATAAGCTTCCATGGGGAACTCCCAAATCAGCGCCCATTCGGTCTTCTGGGCGCTTTTGATGGTCCAACCGTCATTATGTTCTTTTGTTGAAGTGGACCTGATATTTCGTGATATGAATGGCATGGGCTTGGATAAGAATCCACTCTCTCATTCCCGGCGAACAAACAACGCGCTTTCTCCGCCATGCCTATGCCCAAGCTGCTGAAAAAGCTGAGCAGGAAGAGCTTGAGGGGACACGATAGCGAGGCTGAGACCGATTCTGAGTCTCCGCCTTCGTTACCTCCCGCCGAATACGATTCCCACCTAGAGGATAGTCCTCGATCTTTCACCCCGCCATTGAAGCGATTTGGTAGCGCTGGAAACTCCTCTGCAACAAGCTCGCCGCGGCCGAGTGGGGACTGGTCGCACCAAGTAATGAGGTCCACCTCCACCGGCACCGTCTCCACAGGCAGTCCCTCAGTGCAAAGCAGACAAACTTCTCAGAACGTTAACCCAGATTCGCGCTTTTCGTACGCACCACCAAGCGGTAGTCCACCAGCGCGGTCCCGGGCAACCTCTTATGGCAGCCGTCCGGCCTCTGCTGCAATGGAGAGCGATCCTCGAGCGCGAGTATATTCCCCGTCGCAATTGGGATACCATCTACCGATGAATGGCAGCCGCACACCGTCTCCCGGCACACAAGGTGTACAACAGCCTTGGCCTCAGGCTCCAAACGACGACCTGTCTCGGGACTTGGCAGGAGCCTGGGAGATCGCCAATACGGCACCGAAAGTCTCGAAGGTCGATCAAGTCCTTCTGGTAGCAGGTGAGCACAGAACGACTCGTGACGATTTTAACCTGATTCCCCACGAAGAAAACAACATCATGCAGGCGCAAGTCAAAGAAGGCAAAGCTGCGGCGTTTGCGACTGGGGTTGCCGCAGGTCTAACCGCCGTAGGCGGCATGGAGGTCATTGAGCACGGGCTGAACACCTTCATGGAGGGTATTCCTGTCTTAATGAATGCTCTAGACGAGGTGGCCAAGCTTCATCCAGTTTATTGGGGGTACGTCCTTGTGCTGCAATTGCAGTTGGTGTATTTAATAGTGTGTTTAAGTTGCCGTGATGGCAGTTCAAGGTACCTGCATCACTCTCTTGATCTTTCTTTCTCTCTTACCCTTAAACAGGCCGTCTGGGCACTGGAAATGAAACGAAGAGCCAACGACAAAATGATTCTGTCCCTTCATATGGAAATGAAAGACATGATGGGAGTTTTGACTCAGTGCGCGAAAAGTTATCCTTGTTTCTCAATCCCGCTAATCGTCTCGAAGACTCAAAAACGTCAAGGATTCAGAGGAGGTCGCCCCCGACGGTAGCACTATCCGCGGACGCATGCAAGAAATCAGTCAAGGGGACAGCGGATGACATCAAAGCCTGCGCGAACACATGCGATACCTACACCAAAAAGAAGCTGGTAGTGAAGATCTTGAAGGGGCCAGTTTGGGAGGGCAAGCTCGTCGCATTTGTCGGTAAATTCACGAAACGGCGAGGCGAGTTTGAGTTCGCGCTCTCGATCCACACGGCGCTCGGTGTGGACGCTGCGAACCGGGCAATTACTGCGGTGGACAAGACTACGCAAGAGATGAATGCGAAGATGGACATGATGATGAAAATGTTCCAAACATTTGTGAGTCCAGAACAGAAGGAGATGGCGAGGTTAGTTTTCTGTTCCCTGCACTCGGTCCAGTGCTGAAAGGTCGTAGACTTGTGGAACAGAAGGGTGGAATTCAAGCGTGCCAAGAAAATGACAAGGTTCTTCGGGAGCTCAAGCGACCTCGAGAACAAGTCTGGTGCGGCGCACCTACAGCAGGGGCCAACGAGTACAAAGGGTGCAGCGAGCACGTCTGGGCTGGACGATTTGAAAGACGAACTGATGACGGATATCGATGCGGCGATTCAGAAGAATCTGACCGTTTTCTCTCGCAAGCTCGAAGTCCAAACGAGACAGATCATGTATGTGCCCCTCGCAGGGGCGTACTTCTTTTGACTCGGCTTCACAGAGACGAATTGTCAAAGGTTGTCGAACGGCAGGGCGACCGGGTGATTAGCGCAATAACGGCTGGTCCCCACGACCGAATAGTAGATGCGGTAAGCGCTTCTGTGAGATTCTCAAGTGGAGACTGACCGGCCACGAAATCTAGGATGTTCATAAGGTGTGTAGCAAATTGAACGGAGGTCGAACTAGCCTACTGACGATCCTGATTTCTACCCAAGGTCTGGAAAGAGATGGCGAGTATCTTTGGGATGGGGTTTTTCGTCGATCCTAACCATGCTTTAGGGCTGGAGAGGCAGCGTCAAGTCGAGACATTTCGTTATGGCTCTACGCGACTACTATCAAGAAGGCGAAGCAGACTCTGCCACAAAAACGGAACAACCTCACGAAGATGATTGGGCATTGGCTTACCTTAACGTTTCGCGGTTGCAGCCAATATCCGAAGCTTTCGACGACGATGCGTCAGGGATTCGTCACAGTAGCTGAGGCGTGAGTAAACCCGTAATTTATATCATTCGACAATCTAATTAGGCCAATTGTGCAGAAACACATTCACGGCGTCTCGGCCGATTGGATTGGAGGTATGCCATCTTTGCAGCATTTACACTATTTGCTTATCCACGAAATCAAGCTTGACGAAGTGGCTTGCGTTCTGGGCAATTGGTCCGTACAACGCATATAAATGTTTGGACTTTTCTAATTGCGTTTCAATTTCAGGTTGGCACCAGGTTCGTCCGGGTTCCGAACATGGTCTTTTTTTTCTTGACATCGCGATCAGTCGATGGCTCGCTACGCCGTAAAAATCCAAGAGCTCCTAGCGAAAATGTTCGCCCTTCGACTGCATGTCTTGCCAGCCAATCGAGGGTCTGTGAACAAGTACCTCGATTCAATCTACAACGGCGTGACGACTTTACACTCGGGCCTGAATGCGTGCTACATAAACGAAAGCCTGCAGGAGAAGTTCCATAGTTATGTCGAAGCAGAAGAAGCCCGACTTCGGGGAAACCTAGAAGCGATTTCATATGACATTGACGCTCTCAACACGCTCTACCTCATATCTGGCCAAGGCCGCATCGAACGCGTCGGTCTCTCTTTTTTTACGGCGGACTTGACTCGACTAATTGGGCACATAGTTCTTGTTACCGCTCATTTTCCTCCTACTGGAAAGGGACTTGAAGATTCTGAGGACATGTCAGACCAAGGTGGTGTCTCATGAGGAACTTTGGGACGCGGCAGATACACTCAAATGGACGGTGATGGCCGCACGAGAGAGGGTGGACTTGCTTGAATGTGAAGCACATATACTGGTTCTTCTGCCCATCCAAATTGGCTGACGATTTTTATGCAGCTACTTTCAAGCAACAGAAGGTGGATATGAAACAGCAATTCAAAACTTTCGCACACGGCCTCTTCCAGTATATGCATGATCCTGAAGGTCTCTGGGCTCCGGCGCTGGTGCTTGCACAAGATGACATCGAATATCCTTATGACGAAAACCTCGAACCGGAGATTCGAGATGACGACCTTCCTAAAATTCTCAATTATCCTCTGGGCACGGACAGGCTGGACTTTGATGCTTATACGCCTGCTCCGCGGGCCAAGAAAGTCGCCACTCGACCTGCTCCTGCTCTCAGGACACTGTTAGGTACCTGGAATGGCTTCACTTACTCGCAGCAGGGTTTGTCTCTTCTCCCTTCCCCGGTCGACGTGAGGCTGACGAAAAATAGATGGGACCGTCCCATCCTCGGGGATGCTTTCCTTCGACGTAAGGCACCTTCCGATCTCTATAGATATTTCGCTTCTCACATCGTCCGCACAGCTTTCGGCAACCGGAAATCTCACATTCGGAGCTTCTGCACAAAGAGCCAACATGTCAGAATTCAGCATCTCCGGCGAATGCAGTGCCCACCATCTCGATATCGTCAACTTTTCGTTTAAACAGACCTTCCCCACTCGGTTTTCGCCTGTTTATTTTACTGGCTCTTGGGTTAGCTCTACCGAGTCCCTTTCAGGAACGTGGGGAGAAGCATCCGACCCTCGTACCCATTCCGGTGTTTTCATCTTCAAGCGGACGCCTCCGGAGTGCATGTGCTTCTTCCCTCCGCCGACGGTTTTGAAGCAAAACAACTCCAAAGCCTTGTGGCAGTTTTCTATCGCCGCGGTACGGTATGGCGTTCGCAAAAACACATGGTCCTGGTCGTTCTTCGAACAACGAGCCAAGAGCCGCAAACGCTTTGTCGAGCTTTATATTCGCAGCACCCGTTTTGGCAGGCCCTTGACTCGGAACGAAGAGGAGGAACTCGGGTTGCTGAAAAAGTCATTTACCACTGCCGGTCAGTTCTTTTCGCGACCTTGCCGTATCAGTGCTCAATGGTTTTCATAACGCAGACAGTCGATTCTACCATTCCATCGCTGAGCACCAAATCAGGGAAACCACTGACCACGAGTAAGCGACAATGCGCTGGACATTGACTTGTACTCATTTCCTGCAGTGTCTCTTGCGACTCGTGCAAAGGTCACATCGGTGGTTCCCGCATAACGTGCCTCACTTGTCAGTTAGAGGGAACGTTCGACACAGGTAAGGCAGCATGTCCCCACAAAACTCGTCGGAACTCATTCGCTTTGGTTACAGTGGACTTCTGCGACAATCAAAGCTGCGCGTCGGCGAAAGTTATCCCAACGGGCTTGACAGTATGTGGTCCTTTCTTCATCATCGCTTTGCCCACCGCTAATACGACTTTTCAGAGGCCGCACCTTCCGACGCACGACATCTTAAAAGTCCGGCGCGTGGTACATATCAGGCAGTTCGGGAAAACGTATCGCCAGGCCACGAAGCCCTCAAAAGGGCGCGAGAATTCTTCCCCGACCCTGAAGACGAGAAGGCCGAGACTCCCAAAGCCATCCCCGAAGCTCCTCGGTGTGCGGTTTGCCGCCGGGCTGTTACCCAGCCGTGCTGGTTCTGCGTGCAGTGCGAAGGTACGCTTGGCTCTCCGCCGTATCCTCGTTCTAACCAATGATGGAATGCCAGAACCCAGCTTCATCTGTGTGGCGTGCGAGGGGAAGAAGAAATACTCGTTCGTGGGGCACGACATGGACACCCACGATCTCGTTCGATGTTCGGTGCTGGTTGAGACAGCGGAGGTGGTGCTCGAAGAGCGACTGGCGGATATAGAAACCCGGCTGGGACAACACCAAGCGCACATAGACGATAAGCTCGCGGCCATGGAGCTCAAGATGGGGGAGCACCTGTCCCGGCTGGACCAGAAGATGTCGGACATGGAGAGTCTACTTCGCGAGCTAGTATACACAATGGGCGCGCGGACCAAACCGTCGAGTACACTACCGGCTTACCCACATACTAGTATTACTGCTCCTTCTTATATCGAGTCATACCCATATAGTCAGTAAACATACCCACCGTGTTTTAATAACACTAGACAGGAACTGGAACTGGCTCGTTCATCCTGCCATCCACATTCAAGGCCACAGTGAATCTGCTGACAAAAGCATAGCTTCCCGCTGTCGAGACAGCCTCGACCATTTGCTTTGGACTCAAAAACCGTGCAAGATTGTTGTAGACGCGATCGGGAACGCGCACAGACTCGGTAATGGCGTCTGTAAATGCCACCGCGGCGGCGAGGCTGCTGCCGAGAATTTTTTGGTCGGCCAGGCTGAGCTCGCCCGCCGGAGCGAAGCGCAATACTCGCAGTTGGCGAGTAGTGAGGCCTTCAGTACGCCCCACAGGTTCATGTTGGCCCCTTGTAAACGCTAAGTCTGCGTGCAAGGCATGAGGGACAAGGGAAGTACCATTGGTACGCCGCCTTGTTGAGTGCTGCGGTTCTGAGGATCTATAGTCCTGTCAGTCCTAGTCTAGAAGGCCTATAGGAGTCAAAAAACTAACAAAGAGTTCCCGCATCTCGCCAGGAATTGTCAGATTCTCTCTGATCACTGTGAATAATTGATTCCAGCCCTGGGCAACCAGAGGGGCATTCAAACTACGCCAGGTGCATGTTAGTTGTTGGCTCAGGCAATACATAGGACAGCGCATAATCACAGTGCGCCATCCAGAGCCAGCAGCGTGCCATTCCCCCGTCTTGCCCGGATGGCATCCGCGATCTATGCAGGCGTAATTTTGAATACCAGTAGCAGTTTCTGAATCAAGGCACAGACGTACAGCGTCGGTGCCCGGTGCGGGAAACACGTACGGCACGCGCGCGGGGAGATTCTCGTCGCGTCTCTGGACGTTTTCCGCTGCGGGGACGGCAGACCCGCGCGCAACCGCAAACAGAGCAGCAAAGAGTGCAATCAGCAGCAGCGAGAGTGTGGTCCGGGCCATCGTGCAGTGGGTGTCGTCTCTCCAGTCAGCAAGTTCTCATTGTTTTATACGGTGGGAGTCTAAAAGATAAAGCGCCGACATGCTTGAAGCGTGGATCCCATGCCAAGAGAGCGTTGGGAGCATGCCGGTGAGCGGAGGAGAGCAGATGGTCGTCGGATAAGGGTCGGTTAAGGTTTTTCCGTTGCGGATATCGTGGCCCGCGACCGGTAACACAGGTTTGTCGGTGCCAGAGCCAGTGGCCCAGAGTATTTACAAAAACAGCCAACCTACCAGAGACTCGGATTTTCGAAGTTTTTTCCGAGTCGTTGAACGGCGGCAATTCGGGGTCAATATTCAGAAACATCCTGGACCGGGCCTCACACAGTCCGATGAAGATCGGACCCAGGGGACGTACGCGGCACAACAGACTCGGACGCAGTGAGGGCAGAACAGGGCAGAACATGAGAAGGGCGTCACTGACACGATAGTCACTAACACGTGGCTGGGTCACGGTCAAAGCGCTTGATTGCGTTTCTAAAAAGGAAATAACACCCGGAAGTAAACATACGCATAGTAGCCAAGGTTGCGACCGAACGCATATATAAGGACTCCTCAATCAAAAAAAAGGTCGAGTCCTTGTTGTACGAGATCCTGCAATCGCGTTTCTAATATTTGGGTGGTGCCGTTCCCTCCTTTTATGACGACCGCTTTTTTCAAGGAAGCGACGCGTGGCGCCTCGGTGTCGGAAGAAACCCGAGTCGGGTTCCAACGCGACCTGATCATGGCCTCCAAGGCGTTGTCCGAGGGCCGGGTTCCTATGCCGTGCAGTCTCAGGGAAACAAGCTTGGGCGCCAAAACGTGGGGGTCGTTTTCAGCGACCTCGAGCGCGCGGATGAAGGCGTCATCGAGATGGCATCCGTCGATCGCGAGCTCGGCGACGGCGGGGGAAAGCCGGAGGAGCGCGATGAGGTTTTCTGCACCGACCGGTTTTGCGTGCGCGTTCAACGAGAGATTCTCGACGTTGGGTGCGCGGGCTTGGAATTCGGAGAATAGCGCAGCGTCCCACGTTATTTCCGGTATGTGTGGGTGAGGCCTCCACGAGAGCTCGAAGGATTTCAGGGCAGGAAGGGTGAGAGGGGTGAAAAACTGGTCCATTGCGGCTGCGATGAGGCCGTACACCTGGAAGTGCAGTGTGTGCAGGAACGGGACCACGGCTGACGACGGGAGGGGCACCTGCGAGCCGTCCCACAGGTTGACACTGATCTTCATCGTCCGCACGTTGGTGCACTGCACCATGATATCGCGGCACTCTGCAAGACCGAGGGCGTTTCCGAGGGTGAGGGATGTCAGTTGTTTCCAGGGCATCTGCAAGGATTTTGGCAGGATGCCCGGCAGGGGAACGAGCGTGCGGGGTGGTATTTGTATTTGGACTTCACGGAGACGAGAGGCAGATAGGAATACGTCGATGGGCTTTTGCAGCGACTGGACATCGCCGAGGGTGGCATGGTCGAGGGTGAAACGTTCGAGCATTTCAAAAGAGCCCGGGGGAAGGTCAGCAAGAGGAGAGAGGTGAGGGATGTCCCAATTGAGGTGCCTCCATCGCTGGGTGGTGGTGAGAAGGGTTCTGAAGAGTTCAGTGCCCTGGAAACCAAGGCCGGTGTCCCAGCCGGTGCTCCAGTTGAAGTAAATTGTGATAGGCAGTGGGTGTGATCTTTTGAGCCAAGCCGTGGTCTGCTCAAAATCGAGCATCGCCGGGTCCTTGTGGCCCGCTGAGAACCTGATCCCATCGACCCATAGCTCGGGCGTACTGTGGGCTATCTGCCTCCAATAGCGACAAACTTGGGAAACTCTTTGTGCTTCGTCAACTATTAGGTCGGTGTTGTCCGATCCCTGCTCCGAGAATAATTCCCGTGGAACCACGAGGTGGAAAATTCTGGATAGCAGCTCGACTGGGAGCTTGTCGATGTGAGACTCGACGCTCAGCTCAGTCTCTGCCTCTGGCAAACGCGTCAAGGATTGCATTTGGGTTGTACTGGCTTTTTTGGGGTCTATAAGACTTTAGCCATTTAAATTTTAATGGCGTTGAGCGCGCGTTGAATGCAACGTGGATGCTGCGTGAGGGTTTGAACCGAACGTTGATTTGGAGCTGTTAGCTTCACAAGGTCTAAATGACGTTTACGGTTTTCCGTCTCCCACCATCATGTCCTCGCGAACCAACACCGTTCTGACCGTCGCCGGGCTTTCCCTCGCCGGGATCATTGCATATGCAGTCTATTTCGACTATAGACGACGAACAGACGTCGAGTTCAGAAAGCAAATACGCACGTTTTTTCCATTTTGCCACAACGGTGTTCCCAACCTTTTGTCCAGGAAAAGAAAAGAAACGCGTCAATAAGTCATTAGCGCAATCCCGGGAGGCTTTGGCCGCTGCCAGCGAAGTCTCGAGGCAGAGCTGCGCGAGGCATTGAAGCAGATCAAAAGCGAGCCGCTACCTACGAGTGAACAATACTTCATGTCCCAGGTCGCCATGGGCGAGCAACTCTCCTCTGCAGGCGCGTTTAGAGCTTTCTGCGTCCATGTACGCCATCTAACAGGTTTGCAGGCCAGCATTTCCCCGCTGCTTTGTCCTTCTACCGCGCACTTTGCGTATATCCATCACCACCCGACCTCCTTGACATCTACCAAAAGACGGTTCCCCCGGCTACCGTCAAGGTTCGTGCTGTCCTCATTGTTTTTCGATCGTCAACTTAGAATTTCTCAAGATTGTTTTGGCCCTGGTGAATCTGGACGTGAGTTCATCCTCCGCACCGGATCTCGGTATCGACGAGGTCGGCGACGCGAGCCCGACGAGGGGCCCCCCGTCAGAGACGTCCTCGCAGGAATGGGACAAGGTCACCGACCCCGGATCCCAAACCCCTGCCTCCTCATAATCAATAGTCAGTGAGGCGGACAGTGACGCCATGTAGCCACCATATACACCCGCTTCTCCGTCATATATCTCTACTGGCCAAAACACTGTTCTAATATATTGATTTTTTTCCCGCGCCGCATCCAATAGCTTGCGCCCAAGATGAGAGGTACGCCTGGTCTACAACTTCAGCATGACCATCGGGCACTGAGGCCGACCGCAGCGACGGCGTTAGCTTATTTTCGAGGTCTTCCCTCCGAAATCCGTGAACGTTCACCCTCCAGACGCGTCCTCCGAGCTCTGAGACGTTCGGTCCTGAGAAAGTATTGGTTTTGACAAAAGACGTCGCGGCAGGCGAGGTCATTTACAAGGCAGGTTCTCAGTCGTGTGGCCCGTTTGCTACGCCAACTCGAACCGGAATCTGTTCAGGAGCACCCTCTGCTTACATGCTTGGATTATGACCTGCAACTCGCCGGGACGTATTGCACCCATTGTCTGAGGGAGATCCAACCGTCCTTGGGGTCGCTCCCTCTACTTTCGTCTGTTAGCACCAAGGCTGCGTTCTGCTCAAAGCCCTGCCAGGTTACTTTGATTCATCCCTCCTTCAAAGTGTATGCGTTCTAAAAATCCGTACGCCAGGTTGCGTCGAAAACCCAGTGGCACTCCCTCTTATTTACCCTCGACCCGCCGCTGCCCGCAGTATCAGAGCTCTCCCAGCTCGCGCCTACATCAGGCGGCACTGGAAGCGCGCCGTGCCGCGCAAGCGCAGCTCCTCGCGTACCTCAACAAGGACAACAGAGTCGGCACCGCCCTCATGGCCAAGTTCATCGCTCGCCAGCTCACCGCCGCGAACGGCACCGCGCCCGGCCAGGCCGCGGGCGACTACACCCGCGCGGACGGCGGGGAGTACCAGCTCGAGGACCACGTCGAGCGCTGGTCCGCGGGCCCCAAAAATGCCGAGCCGCCGGCGGAGGAGTACCCGCTCGTCGTGGCGCTGCTGAAGGCGACGCTGCCCGGGCTGGAGCGCTTCGTCACGGAGGACAGCCACAGGTCGCTCCTCGGCCGCATCGCGTTCAACGCGTTCGGCGTGTGCTTCGGCGGGGGGCGCGACGACAGGGTGTGTGTTTTCTCCGTGTGTGTTCCCTCGCATGAATGCTTTTATTTGTGTTTGCATTAGCCCCCGTCCACGCTCCGCCCCGAAGACGCGGAGCTGACGCGCACGCCGTACGGCACCGCGCGCCAGGTCGGCACGGCGCTCTACACCGTGTCCGCGTACCTCTCGCACTCGTGTGCGCCCAACGCGCGCCCGTCCTTTCTCCTCAGGCACGTCCGAGCTGCAGCTAATCGCCACCAAGGACCTCAAAAAGGGCGACGAGCTGAGCATCGCGTACGTGGACGTCGTGCAGCGCGCGGGGGAGAGCGCGCCGGAGTGCCGGCAGAGGAGGAGGAAAGAGCTGGCAAGGGGGTGGAAGTTCGCTTGCGAGTGTTCGCGATGCCTGAAAGAGGCTTCTGAAAAGTAACCACACACTTAAATCTTATTTGCTGTCGGTATGCACCACAATTAATACACACCCGCTCATTCACTACCTTCCAATTCTTGGTCTCCATTCAAGTTTCCTAAGCAGCCAATCTGTAAGGCAGGAGAAATGCAACGGAAAGTTCATTGAAAGCTTTTAAAAGGTGGATGTAAAGATGTAGTGTACAGTACGCATTAGTGATACACGTATGTATGTAGGGTGGACAGCGGGTTGCATGTACCAAGTACACGGGTTGGATGGGCGAGACAAGATGAGATGAGATGCAATTTGTGGGTGGGTGGGTGGCGAGAACGTATGCGAACGCAGAGCAATTAGGAGGGAAGATAAATCGTATACATACGCGACGAGCGGCGTAAAAATAGATTTGCGGCGATTAGATTATTGAAATGGGTGGACGGATGAACCAGTTGAGGGTTCAGGTGGTGCAAACAGTGGGCAGCGGAGAGACGGACGGCTGCAGGGGGGCTTTCATGAGGCGAGACTGCGCCACATCCCCGAGTCAGGAAGGTCGCTGCGCGCCTGGAGAATCTTGAGCGCGCGCTTCCGCCCGCCACGCAGCGTCTCTGGCTTGTCTACCGACGCACTGGCGGTCGCTGCCTCCGGACTAGTGACAGTGGTGTCCTCGTTTCGTTCTCGCCTTCCTCCTCCTCTTCCTCGATGACCGAATTGTCATCCGCAGCAAAATCCAGAGCGCCGGGATCCCTCGCGCGCTGGAGGTCCCGCTCGGCGTACACGGCTCTGCGGACAGAGCTTGACGGGACCAAGGGCTCGGGCTCGGGCCCTGGCTCCGGCTGTGCAGCAGGCGGCATTGTCTGCGGCCGGTACGATGCGAGGGTCAGGTGCGCACGCGGGCTCACAATCGGGCGGATGTTAATGGGCATGGAGCCGGGCATTCCTGCTTGGCTAGATCCTAGAAACAGAAACAGCGCATGAGCATCTGGGTCTGAACGAACATCTGGAGAAACCGTACCATTTACATGTGGTCCCGGAGGAGGCCCGATATCCTCGTCATAATCATCGTCGTCCACGCTCGGGTGTCTATGGGGACTGACAAGCCTGTTCCATTCAACACTGTCTTTCTTCCACCGGCCGCGGTGACTCGGGGTATCTGCGGCAACGAGCTTCCGTATCTCCTGATCGCGCGAGTCGAGCTCTTCATCCACTTCCTCCTCCGCCTCCTCCTCTTCGGCGTCGTCCTTCTTCTGATATCGACTCAACGGGGTCTGCTGGAGGCGAAGGACCTCGCCGGGGCGGAGGGATGTTGGACGGCACAGGAAGCGACGCTGGCCGCAGGGCCGAGAATGACTGCGGCAAGCCCGTCGAGTCCGTAGGCGGTTTCCGCGCTGAGGTCCGCCGCGGCTGCGACGTGCGGTGCGGCTTCGCCGGCTGGTCGAGAAGCGTGATAATCGCGCCCTCCGCCGCCTCCGACTCGCCGCGCCCCTTGCCCTCCGGCTCCAGATCAAACATCATTTCTACAACGAGAGTCATCAGAATCAGAATTCCGAATTACCAGCAGAACCATGGATGGTGTGCAACCAAAAGACATACCTTCGCCCGTGTCCCGTGCAAGTCGGGCTTCTTCCTCCTTCTCCGCGATAACCTCCCTCTTGATGGTCACAACGGCGGGCTGCGACTGGAAGGTGACCACCTTCCGCTGCTTCCCCTTGCCCTTGTCTCCCACGCCAGACGCTTCCGCTTCCTGCACCTTCTCATCGGAATGTGGGGCCTCTACAGCCGTTCTTCCCGTACTTGTTGTTACCGTTCACGGTGCTCGGCCCGGCACGCGAGGTCTCCGCGTCGCCGTGCTGGGGCGTACTAGTAGTAGCCGCAGCAGAAGAAGACCCCCCGCCCTCCCGCTCCGCGCGCTCCAGCTGCTCGCGCTTAGTTCCGCGCGATGTCCTCCTCGAGGTTCTGGAAGTACCGGTAGCTCGCGGCGGTGTTTATGTCCTCGCTCGGGTTGCGCACGAACTGCAGCACGGTCGCGCCCTCGGGGAAGATGCGCGCAGGCGCGGTGGTGGAGGGCTGCAAGCGCGGGGAGCCCGCGAGGGTGATAGAGCTCCCCGAGAGTGTGCGGCTCGAACTCGAGAGCGTCGACGCGGGCCGCCTGGGCGACGACGGCTCCTGTTGCTGCTGAGCGCGCGGATGGTGGAAGCTCGAGGTGGCGAGGGACGCGGAGAGGGAGGATCTGACGGGGGTGTGGACCTGGCGGGTGGGCGCCACTGGCTGCGGAACAAAATCGCGCACAACTGCTACTGGCGTCCCGGGGATCGTGGGGCTCGCGGGCGTTCCAAGGCCGGAAGCCGAGCGGGAAACGGGCGAGCGAGGAGACCGAGGGGATGCGAGGGAAGTGCTCAGGTCCATCTGTTCGACGGAGTGGAGGCCATCGCGGAATCGGCGCCACATGGTCTCCACCTGACGCCTGAGCCGGGATTCAGTACGCGCGAGCTGGGCGGTTTTATTCCGTAGAATTTCTGCCATTTCGTGCTCGACCATAGCACGTTGGGCGTCCGATTCCTCCTTTGCGAGACCGGCCAGGTGAACAAAAACGGCGTGACCAGATGTAAACGGAGGGGGGAGAAATATCGGAGGGAGATGCGCCAAAAACGACGTTTGAGGACCATCCTCGACAGGCGGCTCCGGGGACGAGGGGGGAGAAGTCTCGATTGGAATCGCGACAGAAAAAAGTGTAGAATATTCAGGTGATGCTTCAGCCCTCGCGATAGCATCTCCACTCTATAACACAAAGAAAAGAAAAATCAGTCTCTCCGTCTACGCCGTTGGAAAAAAAAACGCAGGAATTGCAAGAAGATGGCCAGCTAAAATGACTCACCAAACACTGACTGTGCACCTCGATCCAACCAGACGGGGATTTGAGAATATCCTGCTCCACCCAGTCCTCAGTGGGCATAAGAGGGCCGTCGCGGCCGTCTGCATCCAGAGGGACGATCTGATGGACCCGATAGACGAGAATGCGGCAGATAAGGCAGGTCAAAGACGTGTAGCGCGCACGCCGATTCCGCGACGTCAGTTCTCCGCGCGTCCGGATTCGGAGAGTAACCTGCGGGTGCGCCTTTAAAAATCATTAAAAAACGTTAATGCATGGCCCCGAGCGAACTAAAGAGATGCCGACCACTGCGATGCCCTCATCGGCGACATGGACCTGGCTGAAGTCTGTCGAGACGGGGTCTGAGGACTGCTGGGAGCCAGAACCAGGCTGAGCAGGGACTGGGGTTATACGGACATTGAGACAGCCACATGCATAGGCAGGGCTGAGGGTCCCGAGCATGGCACTGGCCAACGAGCAGAACTTGAGCAGAACGGTCCAAAGTCAAACACGCAAATAGCCGCGCGCAGGTTCTGACTCAGCACAGCCAACACCAAATTCATTTCCGCCCATTCGCATGCTTTAACATATGATACAGTACCATAAACATCTAATAGAATGCGGCCGCTCTTTTTACGAGACAACACTTAGCCTCGTCCACACACTTAAACCACAGCGATCACAACTAGAGGATAACGCCGCGCGTCTGCAAGACCCGGGTTATCTTGTCTTTGTTCCAAGTTCAATGCACGGAGTTAGCGGCGCAGGGCACGATAGGCACCGCGTGCTCGTCCCTTTACACCCACCCAGGCCCACGGTCAGATGTGTGCCAGCAGGATATCAGATCAATTCAAGTTTCCCGTAGATCCCGCGGGCGCCCATTGAAAACAACGGGAAGACTACCGGGGTTTGTGATCCAGGTGCATCGACTGGAGACCGTGTTGGAGGAACTCCTCGATGCCCGCACCAGGAGAATGCAGCCTGGGCGACAGACAAGACATTCACCATGAAATGCGATTTTATCAGATAACGGCTTCGGAACCCGGGAACGATGGTCCAATAGCCTTGCCGCGGCGAAGTGAGTTTGTCGTTTCAAACATAGAAAGAAGACGGAGAGGTGGGCCAGGAATAACATCTCGCATCGCATCTCCAGAGGTTTTGTTGGACAGAAGGCAAAGAAGTGTCGGAGGCGCGGACCGGAACCAAAGTGCGAGGTTGACATTCAGGCTGAACTTGAGGCCGGGTTCTATCCATCGTCTTGTGGACATATTTTCCTTCCAAGTGGGGGCGCGATCACGCGGACGTTGTCGTCCATTATGCTTGTCTGCCAGCAATGCCGGAAGGCCTAGAGCACTCAAGACATACACTGTATCATGTTGGCGTCCGAGATTTTTGCGGAATGCGGAGTCCGGAGCCAGTGGGAGTATTGCCGGTGTCGACGCGCCACAGTAAGATGGCATGTACACCAGAGAGGGAAAATCAAAGGTCGACGGTGCCGGTGCGCATGCAGACGGCATGTACGGAACAGATGGGAGAAGCCAGTGTCAGCGATGTCGATGCGCTGTACAGCAGATGCAGACGTAATATCTACCAGATGAACCCAAAGAACGAATTCCAGGATCCGAGTTGCAGTGTGTATCTGCACCATCGAAGCCCAGGCAGGCGACATGTACTGAGAAGATCGGCTAGATGAGTTCGGAGAGCTGCTGAAAGCGCAAGAGACTTGAGGAACGACATGCAGTCAGTTATCATCGAGCGTCTGAGGTAAGAGTAACCGTAGAATGCGAAAGAGGATCCAGAGATCATCTAAGAACGCGAAGAAGTTTTGCGCGAACTTCAAGTCGACGCCAAGTTCAACTTCAAAGCAAGCAGTCTGGATTTTCTGAAGCTTGTCAGATACGCATCTTTATTCGACAATCTGTGGGTCGAGCTCTGCGAAGCGTTCTGGAGGTGGATGAACATCGTCGACGACTCCAAGTTTGGGAACAAATCTGGCGTAAGTACGCGCAAACAAACAACCGCCAGTGGCCCGATTAGGGAAGATATGGACTCGAATTTCGATCGCATTCTGTTCGCACGGCTTGGATGCTTAGCATACGAGAGACAGAGAGAAAATATGTATTTGAATGTCGCAGTCAGATTTGTGTACACTCCGAACGACATCTCGACCCGCCCAAAGTGCTATCAGATCTCCGCCCAATTGCAATATCACTAACGAAAAATGGAAAATGAGATCACTGTCGGGTGAAAAATGTCGGAAAGATACCAAATTGCAACATAGTTATTTCCAAGGTCTATATCTGTGCCTAAGCGTGCTAATCGGGAAAGGTGGCAGCTGACTGTGTCAGTAATTCGGTTGCCGGGAGGACCGGCTGATATCGAGCTGGAATCGATGGGGGTGTATTCCCAAACAACTGTGAACGAGTGCAGCTTATCGGACCGGGCATATAAGAAGTCGACCAAGGAATGGAGGTTTAAGGGTCCCTTCGGGTCTTTTACACTGAGGGATTGGATGTTTGGGAGAGGAGGGAGAATGGTGAAAATGGAGGGCATTTTTTCGTTAGAGACACCCCAGACCTCCAGGCTCTTGAGAGTTCCATCCACGAGAGCGATGCATTGGCTCCAGTGGTCGAAACAGGAAGCGGTTCTTTTAACGGACAGGAAGACCAAGGGCGGTGAAGACCGCGCCAGAAATGACTCGAGTGTGTTATAGTTATCCATGTCGGAGATGTCCAAATATTGCAGAGGCGGGAGAGCGAGATATGGTAGAATATCAGCCCAGTCGGCTCCATCTGCAACTATGGCGAGCGATCTCACATTGTGACGAGTTATCGCTGTGGGCGCATCGTCTTCGGGGTGAGGTTCGAATGAACATGTTATTTCGGTGAGGTTGGGGTCCAGGGTCAGCAGCTCCAAGTTCCACATTGGCCCCCGAAATTTTCGTCAACTGCCGCGTAAATGTGCTTGATGCGAACCCCGCCGTCGATATCCGCAGGTGCAAGTTACAGAAGCGAGTGCATGATCGAAGAAAGTAAGGGCAGGAATATAGTCGCATCCAAGGATCGCACGCTGAAGCAGTGGAAATGCGGCCGAATCTAGTCCCAGGGCTGAATATCTTGCTACCGTATATCCACGGAAAGATCTTTCACTCGATGGGACCAACGATGGATGACATATGCCACTCGCAAACAACTGAGCGCAAAGAGGTCTTCATGCGACATAAAATCGAGCGATAAAGGACAGCTTCCTGCACGGGACAGCCATCTGTCGATGGAATCCACTATCAACCCCGTTTTCGAGACGACACCGGTACCAAGGTCATCGAACCGAACCTCCAGTTCTGACCACAGTGTGTGCATAGCGAGAGCAATGTCTCTCCACGTGCCACAAACGGTGGAAAGGATGATCGGGGCCGAATCCTTGTAATGGTGCGGTATGCAGGGAAAGCCAAAAACCAGAAGGCAATGGCTAAAAATTTCTGCTGTGATTTCGGTAGGCAGCGTCAAGATGGGATATGTCGTAGTCGCGTGAGCTCACGCTGCACATCCGACCGAGTTTGCTGGAGATGGTCCAGTATGCGTCTTTGTTCGACAATTTGTGCGTCGAGCTCCGTGAGACATTCCCGGAGCTGGGCAGACAGACATCGATGCCCACGTCTAAGTTTGGGAACAAACGGAATATGGCATACGCGCAAACAAACAACCGCTAGCCCCCCGATTAAGAAGGACACTAAGGTGATGGCCGGAATTTTATTTGCATAGATTTCTGATCAAAAACAATTCAAGATAGCACCAGAGCTCAGAGGTATCGAGCAGGATACAGGCATCCGCGACATTTAGATCACTGGTTCAACGCCTTCTCGCCGCTATGCGTATTCTCCAACCCAAGAACCTCGTTGAAAAACACCATCTCACGCTCGAGAACTGTCTGAACAGTGGATGCCTTTCGCCATCCGTGTCCCTCGCCTGGAAACAGAACAAGATCCACCTTGCCCTTGCGCTCCTTGATTTTTTTTACCATCTCCACCATCTGGTCCGCAGGGACGACGGTGTCGTCTTCACCCTGAAGAATCTACACCGCACAGATCAACGGGCCATTCAAATGACACACAACGATGCACACGTACCAGGAGCGGCATCAGAATCTTGTCCGCGTGATAAATAGGGCTGCGCGCGCGCCACACGGGCTCGCACTCCTCCCACGTCCCCCCCATGAGCCGATCGCAGAGGTAGTACTCGAATTTGTGCAGCACCTCGTCCAATTTCCGCATGTCGCTGACGCCGTAGTGCGGCGCGCCTGCGCGGAACGCCGTCGGGAGGTCCGTGGCGAGTTGGAGAACGGAGTAGCCACCAGCTGACCCGCCATGCACCACTGCCCGCTGTGCATCGACGAGTCCGAGTGCATCGAGCTTCAAGACGCTTTGATACGCGTCCTCGATGTCCAGGAGACCCCACTTCCCCTGGAGACTCTCGCGGAAGGCGCGCCCGAAGCCCGTCGACCCGCCGTAGTTGACGTCGATGCTAGAATAAAACTAAGCGCACGCAAGAGAGAAGAGAAGCGTGAAACATACTGCGCCCATCCGCGGGAAGTGAAAAACTGTTTCGTCCAATCCAGGTTGGCGGTTTCCATGTACCATGGCCCTCCGTGAACGAGAACAACGACAGGGGGTTTTTCTCCTGGGAGGCCGCCATCATAATTCGGGTTCTTGGGGGGGTAGTAGTTGATGTGGCATGTCCGATTATCAGGGGGGAGAGTAAGGGCAAAGTATTTCGGGGCGGATATATAGGACGACGGAAGCTCCGGATTTTCTACCGCTGGGGGCGACAGAGTCTTGATCTGAGGGTTCCCGTCGTTGTCCAGCATAAGCTCTATCAGAGCTTCACCAGCATCCGCCGGCTGGCCGAGCATGACCACCTTGCCGCGACCATCACCACGCAAATATTGAATGTGCGCGAATGATCTGGATACTGTGCGAATGTCCCCAGTAATCAGGTCGCAAATATGAAGCACCGAGCAGCCTTCTGAGAACGAAACGAAGGCGACTTTGCTTTCGCTCAAGGCTCCCGAACCATGACGGCTGAGGAACCACTGCGGGGCGCCAAACTCCTCTGCGATGGGTTCACGCAATATTGGCGAGGCTTTACCCGCAACTGGGTCGGATGGATCGAAGATGAATTTCCAGGGGTTGTGATACCCGCTGACATCACAGGTGAAGAATATGGTGTTGTTGGAGGCCCAGTTGGGGTCCTGCGCCGCAATGGCTCCTGTTTTGCCGGCGACATGGATGGTGTTCCCTATTTTCAATTTCCTCCCTCTACTGTCACCGGCGCCAAAATAATCTCGGCGCTTTGCCAAGGCAATTCCGGGTGGTGCCTATAAGAATTGTGATTAGGTCTTGCTTTTCGGGACTGCAGAAATGTGTTACCATTGCTGCCATACTAGAAAGTTGCCATCGGGGCTGAACCTAGCGCACGCATAGAAATCGGCGCCTTCAACCAATCTCGAGACCGTCTTGTTTTCGGCGTCAATCAAGACAAGATACGTCAGGACTCGGGCAGGGTGAGGGTCCGTATGATCCTCGACACTGCAAACGATGAGATCTGGGTGCTTGGGATGAACAGTGAAGTCGGCGAAACGGGTCACTGGATTGACTACTGGACGTTAGTATGCATTTGCAGACTCTGACACGGCATACCCGGAGTGATCGCAGTGGGTTCGACGCCATCGCCCTTCAGGTCGGCCTTGTAGACGCGGTGGTCCAGAATGTGCGAGAAATACAGTACCCCGTTGTAGACCGTGGCGGCTGCTCCTCCGTATTCGTGCAATTGTGTACGAGCGTCCCAGGATTCATCGAAAAGATCTCGACGACTGGAGGCATCGACTACGGCGGACCGGCCGTCTGGGAATAGCACATTAGCTGTATACTAGCATAGACTCGTCAATTGAAACCTACTCTCTTCTGGCCGCTTCTGTGCAAAGTAGACCTTGGAGGTTACGGGGTCTAATATTACTTCTTCGACCCCAGCAAGAAAGTTCTGATACGAAGAGGTACTTGTTTAGTAACGCAGAGCGTTCGAGAAGTGATAACCCAGACCTGCGCAGCTACAGCTGAGGCGGTAATGGGTGAGATCCAATTGCCGTAGGGTGCAAGTCTGGGCGACATTCCGTGTCGATACAGACGCTCATGTTGAATACCTTTATACACCGTGCAGAAGTTGATGTAGCTCGAAGCAAGCCGTGGAACCCGAGCCGCAAACGCCGAATACCCTTACGCTCAACGTTCGAGATTGATACTCTCGGAGTCTCGACCTTGTACGGTTGGTCGTGCTGCCCGCGCGTCACACCGCGACGCACTTGTAGTACGACACGTACTAAGAACCACATCCACGCCAAGACAGGATAGTAAATGAATCAAATATCACACAAAAAAATTCTGCAGCCTCCTGGCGAACGCGACATGCACGGACCAAGGTATGATCCTCATCATCGCCCCGGACACGGTATTATCGCCGAAGTGTACCCCCAAAAAAGCACGGAACCACTGAATTAGCGAAGATGCGTCTGTGAGTTCCCAAGTTAACGCAACCCGACACATGTGCTGCCATGATATTGATGGCTCGGAGAAAGGCAGAACCCGCACATACTAACTCGTGGAAAAAGCCACTACCAGCTTTTTATCACTCCCGCTAGGCATCGACGGTGGCTGGCAGGAGGGATAATGTCAAAGCGCGGAGGTGGAAGGAGGACTGTGACACAAATGACAGAAATGGTGATACAGTTATCAGTGACATTGCTGCTCTCAGCCCAATTCTCGCCAAGGGCCAGAATCTTCAAGGCCGGGGCTTTCAAGTATTCGAGGAGGGTCATGGGCATCATTTCTATCATTTCCGTCTCTTCATCGTCAACCCATGACCCACTCAGATTCAAGGAATGAAGTAGGGGGAGCAGGAAAGTGGCAGCGGGCAGCTCCGAGATAGGCATCCGCAAGATTCGAGGACATTGCGAAGAAGTTCGAGGCAGGGCTCGATCTCCATGCTCCGAGTGCCGAATTTGGTTAGCTGGTGCCAAGGAAGTCGTATCCTTGTCGTATATGTTAGGATGAAAACGTCGCGCAATCTCGGTGCATCACAGAAAGATAGTATTCGAGGATCTAGAGGGGGCGGGGAGATGTTCAATTGCTCGAGGAGAGGGTAATTTTCCTCATCGGGGAGTGGTGATGACAGATCTCCGAGGCCAATGTTTTGCCATTGCTGCCGTAGCGCACTGATGATTTCGAACAGGGAATCGACCGGTTGCGCGTAGGGCAACCAAAGCGAGAGGAGTGCTCCGTGCTCTAGGAATCCACAAACCGTAAAAGTCGACGTAAAGCGCTTCCGACTTTGAGTTGGGAGTGTCCTAAAGGTCTCTCGTGTCCGTGATCTGAACGACTATCTTCAGATTTCACGTCCAGTCCACGAGAGAGGCTGGAACGAGCCTATCCTAAATAAAGGACACGATGGAAATAAAGGGAACTCCAGAGCTTGGGCGTTGTGAGGGCAATGCTCCTCCACTGTCGACACACTGCGCAAAGAAAAAGGGGGGCATCGTTGGGTTTGGGGGTGACCGGTGACTAGTAGGCTTTCTTCAAACGGAAGGCAGAAAAAGAATGTTTCTGCCAAAATTTCGAGTGGGAGTGCCAAGATGCGTCGACTGCGGGCAGCAAGCCAAAGCCATCCATTCTCGTTGACCAGCGCGTATTGGTTTTGGCATTGTGGCCTGCGATTGGCAAGGGGACTGCCCAGGGCAACATGGACATTCAAGAAAATGGCGTCTGTGGCGGTGCAATATTAATGATAGACTGAAGACTTTCGTTCATCATGATGGGTGGTGGCCGGACTCTTCATGCAAAAAAAGAGGGAAAAGAATTAGTAATTACGTAGTAAATGAGATTGAGGGTGCGGCGACTGTGTCGTCCAAGCCCAACCATTCGTGAAATAACTTGATCCAGTCAAACGGGTCTTCCTAGGCTGTTATAAGCTCTTGACTTGTTTTCTCTGGTTGAGGCGAGTTTGACTTTCCAGTAGTGGAATCCAAAAAGTAGGGCAGATTACCCACTGGAATAATAGAGAGATTCGTGATGAGATTCGTGTTTATCGTCGTAGATCGCCTACTCCTTCGGCACCAACCCATCTTCAGCGTACTTCGCCGCGCGTATGCCTTCCGCCCACGCCACGGCGTCGCTGCGCCCCTTGGGAATATCTACAGCAAACCAGATAACCAGCGACGCCGTGGTGCAAAGGGCAAAGAGGAACGGGAAGCCTGCGCGGACGCCTCTCAATCAGAAGCCAGATCCCAAGCAAAGAAGAAAGAAGCACGCACCCATCCAGTTATTTCCAGACGAGTCGATGATCGCTTGGATCACATTCGGCCCGATCATCGAGCTGGCGCGGTTCGAGAGCCCAAACAGCCCGAAGAACTGCGATGGGTGTCAGTGCCGGTACGTGACGTAATGGGACAACGGGGTGTACCATGTTGTCAAAACCCGGGGGAGTCAACTCTGCCATCATGGTCTGGGAGAACGCGTAATAAGGTGCTTGGAAGAGCCCAAATACGACGTTATACGCCCTGCGTCCATCAGTATCGTGATGCGGTCGGAATAGCGCGATCCGTACCAAAACTCCCACTTATTGTGGAACCCAAGTTTCAGGGTCCATATTCCAATCATGCCTGCATGCCTTCTGAGTAAAATAGTAAAGCAAAGTGTGGTGAAACGCACCCCAAAGCGGAATCATAATCGTCACGACATTCGTTACCACAAACTAGTGTGGGCTTGAATGAGTTCCATGTGAAACGATCTTGGACAAGAGAAGTACCATCGTCTTGGTCGGGATCTTCCAATATTTCTGGATATACCAGAAACCGAAAGTGCTTATCGTTGAAGTAATGGCCTGCGAGAGCCCGAGGTAGGTGTTCTTGACAACAAATTTAAATAAAATATTGCATGCAGTTCGGACCTGTGCTTTACCTGCAAGAAGCTGAACGAGAACTTGTCGTTCTGGCAGATGGAGATCAGTGTTCCGGTGGTATTGAGTCCCTGCACAGATTCAGTATATGTGCAAATTGGATAGAATAAAACCCACGTCGGCGAGAAGGAAGAACGAAAAGAGGTAGATGAAGGTGTATGGAAGCTGCTTGTACTGACTGCATGCTGCCCAGATCTGCTTCCAGCCGATCGTGATGTAACGCTCACCCTTGGGGAGAGGAGGTCCCGGTCGCGGCTGTTGGAAGATGACTACGTGGAAGTAAGCGGGGAACACACAACAGGCTAATTGCGTACACCACCAAATACCCGTGATGACCCAATACATATTCGTTCTGCGACACCTCAGCATGAGCAGCATATAAAAGAGAAAAACAGACGTACAGCACTATCGTATAGTTGTTGACCTTCCCATTTGATGCCAGGGGCAGGAGAATCGACAGATTGAGACACAGCGTGAATATGTAGCCAATGTTGCTGTGCGCGGTGCTGATATTGCTGATGCGGTTCTTCTCCAAGCTCTCCTCCCGCTCGTATTCCTCCTTGGATGTTTCTCCCGCCTCGAATTTCTCCCGGATGTGTCTCGCGTGCGGGGTGTTGCGCGCGAGACGCGGGAAGAGAGCTGCGTAGAACACGAGAGTCGCACCGTACGAGATGAAGCCAATCATATACAAGGCCATGGCAGCACTCCAGCGCGACGGTTCTACGGTGAAATGAAGTTGATTCGGATAGCCCGAGGGCGACCTTACCTGTAAGAGCCATGCTCGAGAATTGGGCACCCCAGCAAATAACGGTAATAATGCAAAGCAGCCAACGTCCAAAGCTGCCGTAATCTGGTAAAGTGTAAGTTGCAGGCAATTACCAGACCTGGGATGTCGTACCGGCCGCACTCCCAATGGTAGTGAAAATCATGGTCATAATCTTCACATAGAAGTGAGACACGCTTCGACCAAGTAGAATGAAACTTACTGCAAAACAGACACCATTCGCGATTAGCACAATGCTTGTAACTGATTTGGTGCCGCCAGCCCAGGGAAGAACACATTGGCCCGAGGAGTTCTCAGCGGAGCAAGAAGAGCCAACACCGACGACTGGGTCAAAGCCAGCGGCAAATGCGAGGGATTGGAAGAGCGTCATCGAGTAACCGTTTGGACCAACGCCATTGTCGCCGTTATCTTGAGTTCTGGGATAAGATAGGAACGAACGAAGTGAATTCCTGGAACTTACAGTACACTGTGGATAATGCATTAGCGCGTGCTGCGGACAACAAACCGAAACGAACGATAGTAGCTCCAGAGTTCTCTCCGTGTCACCACCGGCTCGTCCTTTCCAACAGACGAAATGAACAGAGGGCGCTTGCTAGGCGCAGGCCGATCAGAGCCGTCCTTGTCCTTGAAATCGTCCGAAGGTCTGTCGACTGGTTCCGCGTCGAGGACAGGGTTTTCTGGGGCGGGCAATCGGGACATGGTGGCGAGATTCAAGTTCCACGCTTCCTTTGAGTCTTATGACCCGACAGCCTAGGCGAATGTATACGAAACTGGCTTGCTATCTTATCCGCCTAATCTCCAGAGCGCGATAAGTTACCAGCTCGATATTATTGCAGCTCCATTGGTTTTTTTCTGGAGCGAGGTCCTCAGCGTTTTCAAGGGACGAACGAAGAAATGAAGCAGAGAAAGAAGCATGATAAGAGCAGGTGGTCGGACCGGCCACCCGGCGAGACTGTCCCACCCCAACCACCATGACTGAACAAAAGAATTATCACCTTAAATGCACTGGGGCTGCCTTGGACACTGTCACTCAGCATTCCGAGGCTGAAGACATCACTCTGTTTGGCAGCTGCTTCTGTCCTTTCGTTCAACGAGTCTGGGTTGCATTAGAGTACTTGCAGATTCCTTACAAAGTAAACTGACTGAACTATGGCCACTTTCTGCGCTCACGGAATTGCCAGTACTGTGGGGACAGTCGCCTTGTTTCGCCATCGTGAACTCAACTGGTTGTAGACGAAGTCGATCCTTACAAGAAACCTGCGGACCTCCTCGAAGTATCACCCAAAGGGCTCGTACCAGGTCTCAAGCTGCACAAATACACGCCCCCACGCGGTCTGAACGAAAGCACTGTGATTCTCGAATACTTCGAGGAGTGGGTTCGCCGCCTCTCCCTGAACAATACTGCTTACTGCCCGTAGCCTTAGCTGCTAACACCACAAACGGAGCCTCTTGCCCGCTGATCCTTGTTTGCATATTCAATTATGGCTTCTGGGTGATACCGAAATAATATACTTGCATACCAGACGCGCGGGCCCTTGTCCGTCTGCAGTGCGACCACATCAGCCGGTCGCTCGTGCCCACGTTCTATCGCTTCCTCCAAGCTCAAGAAGAAAGCGCCCAGATCGAACATGGCAAGGAGTTCCGCAGTGGGCTCGAAACTCTGGTGACACTTTTTGAGAGGGCGGAGAGTGAAATCGTGCAGGGCGGTGGTGCTGCAGGTGTTGGAGAGCAGAAAGCTCTCGGAGCTGGCCTTGGCCTGTGGCTGGAAGGCGGCGATTTGAGCTTGAGCGATGTTATGGTCGGCCCGTGTGCGTTGGAATTCTTGATTGGTTCCTGCGCTTACACTTTATTTAGGGATATTCAGAGCGAGCAACGTTCTGAAGCACTACCGTGGCTTTGAGCTCCCCAGTGGCCACAAATTCGAAGCTTGGATCGCCCGGCTCTTTGCTCACCCCGCATTCAAAGCCACCTGCAGCACGGAGGAGCTTTATCTTGACAGTTACGAAAGGTAGGTTTGCGACTCCCTCGATCAGATTCAATTGACATCGGACGACTCGCTCAGATACGCCCAAAATCGACCCAATACTTCTCAAGTCGCCAACGCTATCAACTCTGGAAAGCCTCTGCCGTGAGTCGGCTCCAAGGACACCTTGAAATGTAATTGTACTGCCATTTGATTTTTCTGTAAGTAAGGACAAAATACATGTGTCCTAGACCAAGCCTCCGTACTCGTTATCCAGACTGCCAGTTGAGGCGACATCGACTGGAAATTTCCAAACCATTGCTTTCCCTCAGTCTCGACTAACCTACTTCAGGCGATGACGTCGGTCAAAGCGCGACTATTCAGTGTCAAATCCAGGAAATGTTCGTAGCCTGCCAGTCAGCTTAGTTGGTGGCGAATAAAAAGAGAGGAATAACATACCTTGGGATCATATAAACGACCGCTTGTGCGTTCCAATGTGAAGATCCATCCCTGATTCTTTCAACTTGGTGAACGGCCAAAGATCCTTCGGCGAGAAAAATACAATCCGGGAAACAACGCGGAATGACTGCAGTTGTGCGCGCCCCGCGACGATAGACCTCCGTTGAGTGACCGGCTCGGCCGCATTGCGCAGTATTTCGAGCACATCTGCCTCGTCGACCTCCTCGTCGTTGCCATCCACCACGTTTACAAAGGCCAGCTTTTCGAGCTGGGGCAGACTGGAATCCAGGCGCAATAATTTGAAGAAGATGCACACAAAAGTGCGGGCTGGGCTCCTAATTTCCAGGTCAACGAGGCCGAGGTGCAGGAAGGGTGGTGAAAGGACAAGCTCGGTCTCAGCTTCCTGCGGGCGAATTGCAAGTTTTCGCAACGGAGGGGAGGAGCGTAGTAGGAATGGAGTTCATCCTTGAAATCCGCAACGGAGATTTCAAACGTTCGCAGAGCCGGTAAGGTGATGAGTGTGAGGATATGGGCGAACGGAGAATAAGGGTAGGAAGTAATTTCGGACAGAGTGAGTTGCAGCATATTTAGGTGAGAGACTGGCTTGGAATGGTGTGCATCGTCATTATCCGGCCCAACTCCTGAGAAGGCGCATTCGAGGAGGTTGGGCATGAGACGTATTGCCTCCAAAGCAATTCTCAACAGAGTATAATTCGCCGGTGAATTTCGTGAGCTGCTGCCACGGAAGTGTGACGAAAGAGGGCCGAGCCACGCTCATCAGAACCTCGTGTAGTAGAGGAGCGTTGCTGAGCATTCCGACCGCGCCAATATCATGGGAATCCTCCAGGTCGATGCCAATCGAGAGCTTTTGGAGGAGCGGGAAGTCGAAGTCGGAACCTTCAGGAAGGTGCGAATCCATGTCGTGGAAGCCCCCCATGTCCATGGTCAGTTCTAATGAGTATACTCCCCGCGAATGCTCCAGGAACGCATCCATGAACCCGGGGAAGGTATCGTTGGCCGACCACGAATATCCGTGGATCCTCACGGAAAGGGGGCATTTTCGAGCACGCTCGAACCAGGTCTGTGCTATTTCAGTGAGACAAGGAAGACTTGATGGCTCGGGGTGGTAGATATCAAATGTGGTCCAAAGCGCGGGCGTGGAGATGGCGAGCTGCCGCCATGCGCGACAGACGTGCATCAGCAATAGCGGGGCCTCATTTGGGTTGACGACGTCCATTTCCCTCTCGGAAGGCAAACAGTAAATGAAGATTTCGGAGGTCATTTCGGGGGGGAGAGTCAAGACCGGGTAGGCGACAGAATCCAGTTGTTCTTTCAGGCCGTGCAGACACATCCGCATGTCGTCCAAAAGCCGTTCTTCGCGAGATATGGCCGAAGTGAGGTCTGAAACCTGCGCTCGAAGGACGGCAGCGATTTGAGGTGGTTTGAGCTTACACGCGTACGGTCACATCACATGATTCCGATTGCCTCATGCGGGCACGACGCGCAGCAAAAAGCGCCCGTGGAAAAACTCCACCGAGATGGAACGATGCATTCGGTCCAGACCGACATGTAAACGGGCCAAAAGAAAGAACTTTATTGTTACATTTTTAACCGAAGTTACGGATCCTCTCAAATTTATAGCCAAGTCGACTACTGCAAGAGATCTTGCAGCCGGAGTAGCGGACAAGAAATCCGCCCATGAGCGGGGCTTTCGCGCCAACAGACTCTCGCTCGCGATCTCCTTCCCGCCGTAATCTGGAAACTTGTTAATATCCGTCAATCGCGAGAAGACTGAGGAAAGACTTGCATCCATAGACCCCAAAAGCCTCGAACATGTCGGACAGCATGGGCCCATAATCAGGCATTCCCGTCGCTTCGATGAACGCCTCACGATCCAATTCGAGGTATGTTATTTTCTTGCCGGAGACTAAGCAAGGCAGTTAGCAACTCGAAGAGGCGTTCAGCTTCGAACCCCACCTTCAGACAGCTTTGCGACTGATATCTCCGAAGGAAATCGGCTTGCCCGATAACACCTCTGAGCCAGGGCCCAGTGCGGGGTTCTCGATTGTCGCGCGGACATAGAGGCCGTAGTCGTGCGCGACGTCGATGATGGGGATTTGCGTGGTAGCGGGGATGGGCAGCCCGAAGACGTAGCTCCCGTCTGGCTGCTTTTTAGAGCGTACGGCGCCTCGAAGATGTTGGTCGCGTAGTACCCGGCCTCGACCACGGAGAGAGGGACACCGGAACTCTTCGCATACTCGGTGACCTCGCTCTTGGCGTCGAAGAATCCGACCCTTGAGTACTTGCCGCCTGAAAGCGCACTAAGGGACTCGAGGCCGGACCAGATGAGGTGTTTGACACCGAGGACTTTTGCGGTGTCCATGAGCATCTTGCCTTCGGATATTTCCTGGGTGGGTTCAAGATCAGCAATTTATTGCATACTGGAGAACGTTGGATTACCCTCTGCTTGTCCATATGCTCGTTAAAGTTGGTGACAACCTGCGGATTGTGAGTATCTTGCTTGTGGGCGTACCGCGGGACTCACAAACGCAATGTCGGCCTCCTCGAATGCTTTCCGGACATTGACCGCATTATCGACAG